>OX451739.1:1637446080-1638053580 GCA_948472305.1 Vicia faba | reverse complement strand
GGGTTTAGAACTTTTTCCCGTCTTAATTTGTGCGCGTCATTACTTGTTTTCATACGATTATTTTTCATCATAACTGCGTCCGGTTTGTAATAGTTAAATTAGGGTTTTTATTTTCGCACTTTACCTTTCGTCCATTATTTATGTATCTACACCAAAGCCTTGTAATAGCGTAGGAACTTTTATTTCTCGCTTTATATCTTCTTATATGCCTATATATAAATTGTTAGTAACTTAGGCGTGCATGACAAGATTAAATTAAATAATCGTTAGGCCACTAACATAAGACAAAATATCTGGAAAAAAACACTGTTCAACACTTGCACCCTTAGGGTACTCCTCACTTGGTTGTCTCGGAAAACAATGGTCATGTCCCTCGAACATAGGGATATCTTAGCAAAGACCCTCAATCTAAAGTCATCATAAAGATCATAGTCCCTTAGCGTCCCTCGAGTTGCCTACGAGAAATGATCTTGTCCCTCAATGTTGCCTATATGATGACAGTTCCTTCGAACGCTAAGATATCCTTACATATTGCCTTCAATGATCATAACGTCCCTTTCAATAGTTCCTCAACATCGGAGGATAGGGCTACCTACTCACTAATAATAGTATAGCACTATCTTAAGGAAAAGAGGAAAAGAATGTCCTTTTTCGAGTAGGTAGACAGTTCTTAAGTACTTGCTCAAACCTGGAATTTTTACACTTACACACTTTGAAAAACTACTTTCAAAATGCTTTATCACACTCTTGAGGACTGATACAAGAGTTATCATAAAGCAAACAAAAATCATTCAAAACACACAAACACGAAAACAATTTTAAAAAATGAGCAAGTACCTAAGAGCCCGTGGAAAACCACGGATGGAAAGGGTAATAATACCTTCCCTTTCTATAACCTACCCTCTTACTCAGAAAATCTCGAAAAAGGTCTTTTTCTGTTCTTTTCACCCTTTCCTTTGTTGGATAAAAGAAAAGTTGGTGGCGACTCTTGCTTACCGCGACATTTGCAAACAAAAAATGAAAACCAGTATAACAGTCAGTTCTGCCACCGTATAACACCTACTATGCTGAAAGATTGCGTGGAGTTTGCAAAAGGCTGCCAAGAATGTCAAATACATACATGCATCCAGCATGTACCTGCAAGTGAACTTCACTCAATTGTGAAACCTTGGCCTTTTAGAGGATGGCTTTGGATCTCATTGGGGAGATTCGACCAACATCGTCTAAAAGCCATAAATATATATTGGTGGGCATTGACTATTTCACTAAGTGGATTGAAGCAATTCCTTAAGTGAATGCAGACCAAGATAATGTCATTGAATTTATTCAAAAGAATATTATATATAGGTTTGGAATCTCTGAGACAATAACAACTGACCAAGGATCAGTATTTACTGGTCAAAAAATGCAGGAGTTCACCATAGAAACGGGATTCAAGCTGTTAATGTCTACACCTTATTATGCGCACGCCAACGGCCAAGTCAAAGCAGCAAATAAGGTAGTAATTGGCTTGATAAAGAAGCATGTAGGAAAAAAGCCAAAGAATTGGAAAAAACGTTGGACCAAATCTTTTGGGCATGTTGAACTTCTCCTAAGGAAGCTACTAGAATGACACCATTTCGATTAATCTATGGCCATGACGCAGTTTTGCCAGTAGAAATTTGTCTGCAGTCAACAAGAATTCAGAAAAATCAAGATATCTGTGATACGGTGGGAGAACTGAGTGTTTTTGGAAATGTTGGTTTGCATTTTGCGTCTGTGTTTGCAAAATGTCGCGGTAAGCAAGAGTCGCCACCGACTTTTATTTTATCCAACAAGGAAAGGAAAAAAGCACAGAAAAATTCCTTTTTTGAGATATTTCTGAGTACGGGGGGTAGATTTATAGAAAGGGAAGGTATTAGCACCCTTTCTATCCGTAGTTATCTACGGGCTCTTAGGTACTTGCTCATCATTTTCAAAATTGTTTTCTTTGTGCTTGTGGGTTTTAAAAAGTTTTTGTTTTAACTTCGATTTAACTCTTGCTTCTATCCTCAAGAGTGTAATGAAGTGTTTTTTGAAAACTTGTTTATAAAAGGAGTGTAAGTGTGAAAATTTTGTTTTGTTTTGGATGAGCAAGTATCTAAGAGCTAATCTACCTACTCGAAAAAGTAATCATTCTATGCTAATTTCCTTTAGACAATGCTATCCCACTATTAATGAGTAGGTAGCACCGCCGTTGGAGTTTGAGGGTCAACTCGAAAGAGGGACATACAGTCACTAAAGCAATGTTAGGACGTATTAGCGGTAACCCTAATGTCTTAGATCATGTATTCAAGGCAACAATATCTGAGGCAACCATTTCGAGGAAACTATGATCTTTTAGACAAGAGGGCGACCTCTAAAACAACCTATACTTAATGACCGTGTACGAAGGCAACCAAGTGGGGTGTACCCTAAGAGTGCGCGTGTGCGGGTGTGTTGATTTCAGTTATTTTATCTTTGCACATGTTTAGGGTGATCTAACCATTTTAAGATTAAGCATTCATTCTTGTCATGCAAGCCCTATTATCAAATATCTAGCAGTTGTATAATTTGCAGAATTAAAATGCGGAATTTAAACTAAATTATTACAAGGCGTCGGGTATTTACATCGCCAAAAACAACCCTTTGAAAGTAAAAGCGGGAAAATAAATAAATATCCTAATTAATCATTATAAACCGGGAGCAGATACAATAATTTGGATAAAGAAAAATAAAGCGCGCGAGAAATTGAATTGAATGCCAAGCTAGGGTTTTGACCCTCCTAATTAAAAGAAAATGTTCTTGGTTGTTTTTATTTATTTTTTAAGAAAAGAAATTAAATCCTAAAATTAAATGCTAAATTAATTATTAAATAAATTAATTAATGAAAAATATTAAATGACATATTTTTGGAGTTTTTGTTAATTTAGGAAAGAAAATAAAATAATTAAACTAATGTTAAAACCTAATTATTCTAATTGATTTTTTTTATTATTTGCAAAATAAATTAAAGTTACCTAATTAATTAACCTAATTAATTAATTAATATTTATTAATGAAAAATAAATTTCTGAAATTTAATTGGACATAAAACATTTTTTTGTGATTTTTGATAAAAAAAGAAAAATTAATTTTAGTTAGTAATTAAATAAATAAAAAATTAAATGAAAATAAACAAAAATATAAAAAAGTAGAGAATGGGCCTGATTTTGGGGGTGTGTATAGCAATTTTTCTGGCCCATTTGTGAAGTCCATATTGACTTTTGCAATCCCATGCGCATGCATTGACTTGGCCTATGGTGTGCCTTCAATGATGGCCACCAGATCTGGCCCTCTGGCCATCTGTCGTATTGATGAGGAAGGAATATGGTGGACGTCTGGCTTATGCATGTACTGAATCACATGGAATAATTAAGAAAAATAACAAATGCTGAAGGCAGGGATCGAACCCCTGACCTCCAACTCCCAATGCCTTGAAAACCTGCGTGGCAACCACTAGGCTGTGTTGCTCTATTTGTTAATATAATACAAAACAATGATAATATAAAAAAAGGTCAGCGAATGATATAACAAAAAAAATAACGCGCCAGATTTCAATGGGCCTATGGGAGGATGACACGACTGCTTCTTCTTCCTCTCTCCGTGGCTAAAACCAGAAGCACCTATACCCACGGACAATGGTGCGTCTCTACAAGCCTGTCCATCCTCAAAATCTCGCACATGCCATGGAAATGAAATCTAACACCATGGTTAAACTCGTCTCCCTCTTCTGATCATAACCATAGCCATTATTAGGGCCAATTATTCCTGAAAAGAAAAACCCTAAAAGCAAACTCGAAACCCAAACTATGGTGAATCACGATATAGGTCATATAAATGCAATTGAGTAATACCAAAAGCTTGCAAATGCTCTATAGATTAAGATTATGCCATTAATTCAGATCAACCATGCTTAAATTGCAAGATGCGAATTCAAGAATAGGGTGAGTTCGTGAGTGACTTACAGCGTATGGGAGGGCCTGAAAACGTGTGGTTTTGCTTGCTTTAGGTTCCTGAGATTGCCAGGACGAGATTGAGACAAGTACCAAGCCTTGAGGATGCCTCTAACCTCTGTTTCGATCTTACACTTTTTACCTATTTTTGCAAATTTTGTTTTCACTCTATGCCTGATCCCCAACCTTGTTTTTGGTCTGCACGCAACCCTTATGTACCACACAATGCATTAGGGTTGATTGCCTTGCCCAAATCTTCCTCTTTCAATAACTTTGATATTTGATTTGATCCTCCTTTAAAGCTTTCCAAAATTGGCTTATTTTGAATCTTTTTGTGCACACAAGCTTTGATGCGAATTTGGAATGGTTCTAGCTGTCTAATGAAGCCTGAAATCATCAAAAGATCTTTGGTTTTCAATATTTTTGATTTTATTTGATTTGTTTTGATTTAATTCAAATTAATTCAAATAATTAATAAAAATATGATATGGACACATGGCCAAGGCTAGAGCACGTGGGCTATAATTACAACTCAAAACAAGTGAAAAAGAATGGGCTCATTTGGCAAAATTTGAAATTTTGGGGATAATTGACTTTTGGCAATTTTACAAAAAAGTCCAACTTCAACAATGCATAACTTCCTCAATTTTGAATCTTTAGAGGTGTTCTTGGACTTTTTAGAAATCTTGAGATGTCCTATAACATAAAATTTTGGTATCATCTAAATTTGATATTCGATGATCATGTATGAAGCTTTGACAAAAAAGGTGTTTTTGTTG
This sequence comes from Vicia faba, assembly GCA_948472305.1. Taxonomy (NCBI): domain Eukaryota; kingdom Viridiplantae; phylum Streptophyta; class Magnoliopsida; order Fabales; family Fabaceae; genus Vicia; species Vicia faba. The sequence goes on along the minus strand of OX451739.1, from coordinate 1,638,048,809 downwards.
ACTTTCCAAAATGACCTATAATGTCCAAATTCATAACTTCTTGTGAGTACATATTTTGATCTTGGGAGATGAAGATGGATTGTAGGTAATTGCATCCTCTTCAAAATGAGCTTTTGATGGGTCATTTCTCATAAAGTATGAGAAAGTTATGCTTGGTCAAAGTTGAGTTGACTTTTCCTACAAAACCCTAATTTAGCAACTTTTGAGTCTTAATGAATTGTGAGCAATCCTTTATGAATCATGATAAACCCTTGATCAAATGATGAAATATACTTCAAAATTAGAGAGTTGACAAAAAATCTTGAAGTTTGACTGTATGTAGGCCACAATTGACTTTTTCCCTAGCACAATCGATTTTTGGACCTTTGAGCAATTGATTGAGCAAACTTCCTCTGCAAGGCTTGAAACTTGACATGGATGATCTTGAGAACATATTAGGACAATGTTGAGCATTTGGGACCACTTGGACTCAAGGATCTTGATGCAACATGAAACCCTAATTTGGGGTAGACTGCCTTAGGAGAGAGCTTGTCTGACCAACTCTTGGACTACCCTGAGCAACTTGGGGATCTTTCTTGAAATGTTTTGAGAAATATGGGAGGGAAAATTTTGGGGTACAACAGCTTCCCCTGTTCAATCTTCTTAAACCTGAGGATGTAGATTGGCTTTCGTGCCTTTCGTGATCCAAAGGTGGAAGATGATTGAACACTAGAGTGCCCAGAAATTTGCACTCGCATGAAGTGGTAATTGTCTTGTGATGTCGGGAATGGGCTTACAGATGCCATTTGGAGATTGCTTACGGGAGATGGGCTTAAAGATGCCATCCGAAGGAGTGTCGATCGCATAAGAGATTCCTTGGTGAGAGCTTTTATACCTGTTGTTTGAGGAAAATGCCGCTGGGGAAGGCTGGTCTTTGCTGAGAGAAGTAGACATTTAGGAGCTTCAACGTCCGTTATTCTGCTGGTGAATCGTCTCTGTTGATATTTAGGAACTTCAATCGTCCGTACTCAATTGAGGAAACAACTTTGTTGAGATTTAGGAGTTTGTCCGTAATTCAACCGAGGTGTCAAGATTTAGGAACTTGTCCGTAATTCAACCGAGGTGTTGAGATTTAGGAACTCGTTCGTAATTCAATTGAGGTGTCGAGATTTAGGAACTCGTCCGTAATTCAACTGAGGTGTCGAGATTTAGGAACTCGTCCGTAATTCGACTGCTTTGCTGAGATTTAGGAAGTTGTCCGTAATTCAACTACTTTGCTGAGATTTAGGAACTCGTCCGTAATTCAACTGAGGAAATATCTGCTGAGATTTAAGAACTCGTCCATAATTCAACTGAGGTTAAAGTTCTGTCGAGATTTAGGAACTCGTCCGTAATTCAACTACTTTGTTGAGATTTAGGAACTTGTCTGTAATTCAACTGCTTTGCTGAGATTTAGGAACTTGTCCGTAATTCAACAGCTTTGCTGAGATTTAGGAACTTGTCCATAATTCAACATCTTCGTCGAGATTTAGGAACTTGCCCGTAATTCAACATCTTCGTTGAGATTTAGGAACTTGCCCGTAATTCAACATCTTCGTCGAGATTTAGGAACTTTCCCGTAATTCAACATCTTCATCGAGATTTAGCAACTTGCCTGTAATTCAACATCGTCGTCGAGATTTAGGAACTTGCCCGTAATTCAACATCTTCGTCGAGATTTAGGAACTTGCCCGTAACTCAACATCTTCGTCGAGATTTAGGAACTTGCCCGTAATTCAACATCTTCGTCGAGATTTAGGAACTTTCCCGTAATTCAACATCTTCGTCGAGATTTAGGAACTTGCCCGTAATTCAACATCTTCGTCGAGATTTAGGAACTCTTCCATAATTCAACTGAGGAAAAAGCTTTATAGCTTGAATTTTGTGAGAATTTAACCGTATCCTTCCTGAAAGATAAAGGTTAGTTGTATGTAATACATGATATGTATCAAGCAATGATGTTCTCAAAATAAATGAGATCGTGTTGTATGATGCATATATGCATGCGTCATGATGTATGAAAATGTGATGCTTAAAGCTGGGGAAACAAAATCCCGGATAGCTGTTGGAGAAAAGAGTTGAATTCTTCGCTTCCGCTGGGGAATAGTGAACGAAGATGATTGTGGGAATAAACCTGCAGGAGAGGATAACTTCGCTGGGGAATAATTTGATGAGGAGATTACTCTGTGGGGAAGAGATGATCTGCTGAGGATTTCGCTGATAAATTCAACTGGGAATGAATTACCATTGCTGGAAATAATGAACCTTGTTGGGGATTAAATTCCTGTTTGTGAAAGGAAAGAACTCTGCTGGGGATGATTTTCCAGTTGCGACTTTACTGGGGGAAAAATCTTTTAGGCTCTACTGGGGACAATCTTCCTGAGTCTACTGGTGACTATTCTTCAAACTCCACTGGGGATATATTTTATACTCCGCTGGGGATGATAGAACTTTTTAGTGCTGTTGGTAGATAAACTCTGCTTGGGGAGAATATTACCGATTCATTCACAGTTGTAAGTCTTAGCTGGGGAGAGCTAACATTACTGTCTTTCTCTTACTCTGCGGGGAGTGAATGCACCTTAGCTATATTCTTCATCTAAATTTATCCTTGTACCTGGTGGACAGAGCAACTGTAAAGTTTGGACAATTCTTATTGCCCCTGTTCCTGATATTACGAGTAATCGTCTTTTGTTTCGCATGTAAATATTCATGAGCAACAATTAATGTCAAATGCATATATCAAAAATGAACATTGGACGTTCTTTGCAAAACAAAACAGGAAAAGGGAAAATAGTTTGGAATTTATTTGAAAATGAATTGTATTGACTTTGAAGTTTGGCCTGTAAATAGGCGTTTTTGTACAAGAGGCTGGCGTCGTAGTAAGAGAATGCCGCCGAACAAATATAATTTATACAATTTGTGAAAAAAAAGAAAAACAGCTATGTGAATAATCCCACTAGGTTCCAACTCTGCTATTGCCCTTATGTCCTCGAGCATCTCATCACTTTGCTACTTGGTTGAAGGTAGATCAGATTGATTAGTGCCGTCTGCGCTTGATAGTCGATACCAAAGTCTGTTTGTAAGGTGATCCAATGAGACATAGTGTTACGCTTTGATCCCTAATTTTTGCCTGGACCGCCCTTTCGGGTTTTTAGTCCACCAGGATACCCTTTTTTGCCCAAGCCGCCTTTTTAGGTTTTCGACTTGCCGGGTGTACAAATTTTGTTTTATTTTCATCCCTTATTTTTGCCCGAACCCTTTTGGTTCGCCGGGAAGCTCCTTATTTTTGCCTAGGCCAGTCAACCTAGAGGGTCTTTGATTATGCGTTGTATCTTTTCACTATGTCTGCATTGACGGGGTGAGGAAGGTCGTCACCATCCATGGTGGTTAGAATCATAGCTCCTCCTGAGAAAATGTTCTTAACCACAAATGGCCCTTCGTAAGTAGGGGTCCACTTGCCCCTGGGATCACCTTGAGGTAAGATAATGCGCTTGATTACCAGATCCCCAACTTGATACTCTTGTCGTCTAACTTTCTTGTTAAATGCCTTGATCATCCGTTTTTGGTACGTTTGACCATGACAAATAGCAGTAAGTCTCTTTTCGTCGATTAAGTTCAGTTGATCAAGTCGGGTTTGAATCCAGTCATCTTCGCTCAAACTTGCATCCTTCATAATCCAAAGAGAGGGTATCTGAACTTCAATGGGCAAAACTGCCTCCATGCCATATACCAAGGAATAGGGTGTTTCCCCTGTTGACGTCTGCGCTGAGGTACAATACCCATGAAGAGCAAATGGTAACATCTCGTGCCAATCTTTGTATGTCACCGTCATCTTCTGGACGATCTTCTTAATGTTCTTATTTGCCGCTTCAACAACCCCATTCATCTTTGGCCGGTAGGGATAAGAGTTGTGATGATGTATCTTGAACTGCTTGCAGAGCTCAGTGATCATCTTATTGTTGAGATTTGTACCATTTTCCGTAATGATCCTCTCTGGTACACCATATCGACATATCAGATTGTGCCGAATGAATCGCTCCACGACGTTCTTGGTCACTGTAGCAAAGGAAGCTGCTTCAACCCAATTCGTAAAGTAATCAATAGCTACCAGGATGAAACGATGCCCGTTGGATGCCGTAGGTATGATCTCGCCGATCATGTCGATGCCCCACATTGTAAAAGGCCACGGAGCTGTCAAGACATTCCGAGGAACTGAAGGTATGTGCACCTTATCAGCATAGACTTGGCACTTATGACAGGTCCGAGAATGCTGATAACAGTCGGCTTCCATAGTAGACCAATAATATCCTGCCCGTAGGATCTTCTTTGCCATGGTGTGTCCACTGGAATGAGTTCCGAAAGTACCTTCATGTAACTCTACCATAATCCTTTCTGCCTCACTCTTATCCACACATCACAGTAAGGTTGAATCATGGTTACGCTTGTAAAGGATGTCATTACTGATGAAGAACTTCGCCGCGAACCTCCTCATAAACTTCTTATCATTAACAGATGCACCCTCGGGGTACTCTTGAGCCTCAAGATACCTCTTTACCTCATGAAACTAGGGTTTATCTGCTACCTCTTCAGTCTCAATATCGCAGCAATGTACAGGTTCGTCCAACCTTTCAATGATAATCCAGGGAACCTCGTTGTCCTAATTGAATTTGAACATAGAAGACATCGTAGCCAGCGCGTCCGCTAACTGATTCTCCTCTCTAGGGAAGTGTTCAAAGGTTATCTCCTCGAAGTGGGGAAGCAACGTCAATACATACTCCTTGTAAGGAATAAGATTTGGGTGTTTCGTATCCCACTCGCCTTTGATCTAACTGAACACGAGAGCGGAATCTCCGAAGACACTCAGAAACTTAATCCTTAGGTCAATTGCTGCTCGAAGACCCATGATGCACGCTTCATACTCCGCCATATTGTTGGTGTAGTTGAAACATAGTCGGACGGTAAACGGAGTATGAGAGCCTTCAGGAGATATGATCACGGCGCCAATGCTATTACCCAAAGCGTTTGAAGCTCCATCAAAGTACATAGACCATCGGGATCCTTCCTCAGGTCCTTCATCCGGTCCAGGTGTCTCACAGTCAGTCACCAAAATGATATTCTCATCCAGGAATTCAAAGTTCATAGACTGGTAATCGTCCACTGCCTGATGCGCCAAATGATCTACCAACACACTTCCCTTAATTGCCTTTTGGGTCGTATATTGGATGTCATACTCAGTCAAGATCATCTGCCATCTTGTTATTTTTCCAGACAAGGCAGGCTTCTCGAAGATATACTTGATTGGATCCATCTTTGATATCAGTAGAGTAGTGTGAGTCAGCATATACTGTCTCATCCAGCGAGCAGCCCATGCCAAAGCGCAACAAGTTTTCTCGAGCAACGAGTATCGGGTCTCGCAGTCGGTAAACATTTTGCTAAGGTAGTAAATAGCATGCTCTTTTCGGCCAGACTCGACATGCTGCCCCAGCATACACCCCATTGAATTATCGAGTACTGTCAAGTATAGGATCAGAGGTCCCCCTTCAACTGGAGGCATCAGAATAGGTGGCTCTTGGAGATATTCTTTGATCCTTTTGAAAGCGGCCTGACATTCATCGTTCCACCTTACCACTTGATCTTTCTTCAGTAGCTTGAAGATTGGCTCACAAGTAGCAGTCAGGTGTGAGATGAATCGGACAATGTAATTCAACCGTCCCAAAAAGCCTCTGACTTCTTTTTCTGTTCGGGGAGCTGGAATTTCCTGTATAGCCTTCACCTTTGCAGGATCCACTTGAATGCCTTTATCACTTACCATGAAACCCAGCAGCTTACCAGATCTCACCCCGAAGGTACACTTGTTCGGGTTTAACCTCAACTTGTATAACTTCAACATGTCAAATAACTTCTGAAGGTGTTCAAGATGCTCTTCTTCAGTCTGGGATCTTGCAATCACGTCGTCAACGTATACCTCAATCTCATGGTGAATCATGTCGTGGAACAAAGCAACCATGGCGCGCTGATACGTTGCCCTAGCATTCTTCAATCTGAAAGGCATAACTTTGTAGCAAAAGGTACCCTATTGAGTAACAAAGGTTGTCTTCTCCATATCCTCAGGAGCCATCTTAATCTGATTATAACCAGAGAAACCGTCCATAAAGGAGAAGACCTTATGCTGTGCGGTGTTGTCAACCAGAATGTCGATATGAGACAGAGGGAAATTATCCTTGGGGCTCGCCCTATTCAGATCCCTATTGTCAACACACATTCAAACCTTACCATCTTTCTTCGGCACCAGAACCACGTTGGCAACCCACTGCGGGTAAGAAGTAACTGCTAGAAAACCGGCATCAAACTGTTTCATAACCTCAGCCTTGATTTTCTCAGACATCTCTGGGTGCATTCGGTGAACTTTCTGTTTCACTGGAGGACAGTCTTCCTTGGTAGGCAGGCGGTGAACCACAATATCAGTATCCAACCTAGGCATATCTTCATAAGACCAGGAAAAGATCTCCACATAGTCGCGTAGAATCTGAATCAATCGTTGCTTAGCACTAGCCTCCAAATTTGCATCGATCTTGACTTCTTTCCTGTCTACCTTTGTACCCAGATTCACTGATTCCACTGGCTCTTCATGCGGCTGTATGGCCCTCTCTTCCTGAAGTAACAGTCTTGCAAGTTCACCAGGCACTTCGCAATCATCCTCACCTTCGTCCTCGGCTTGGTTGATCAGACTTTCGAAGTCATAACTGGAAGTAGCAGAGTCGTTATCAGTGGGATCCAGAGTGGATGTAGATCTGTATATGCGAGTGTGTGTAAAATAGCTGTTTTGCAAGATAGAAAAGAAAACACAAGGAGCGCAAAATTTGTAATATAAAAAACGTCCAATGCTTTTATTAATGATATATGGAAATGACAATTATCAATCCCTCACAAACAAAACCATGGTGCCTTGGGTAAGACACCGGGCCGTAAAGTTTAAAATTGTCTGTTACAAAATCAAAACAAAAGTCTCATTACTGGGTAATAAAAGAAATTGGCACGAAGTCCTTTGCCGTACAATTGTTCAGTCCGCCGTCGGTGGTCGGGTAAATCCAGCTGTCAAACTCGGACTCTTCATTATCGCCTTCAATCATATTCACTTCAGAACTAGTGATAAACAGGGGAGGTCTTCCGCTCCGTGCACGCCGAACAACCCTTTGAGCTTCTGCAGTGAAACCCAAACCAAACTTGTTAGTCTTATGTGCAAAGTCAGGGAGTTGGCCCCAATTTGCACACCCACCTTTCTCAACAATGGCCCGAGCATCCTTTAGGGAAGCCATCTTCATTGGAGGATCTTCAGTAATAGTTTCAGTTGATGCCAGCGTCTGGGGGACTTCTTCAAAATGTTGACACGGGGTCTCAATGAACTCCCCATCCATCTCCACATACCGGAAAGAGTTGAGGTGACTCACCATGTACTCCTCTTCTCCTCGTACTGTAACAATTTTCCCCTTCACTGGGTACTTTAGCATCTGGTCGAGCGTAGAAGTTACTGCCCCAACTTTGTGGATCCACGGGCGACCCAACAAACAAGAATAAGATGGCCGAATGTCCATCACATAGAATATAGACGCGAAAATCTAAGAACCAACCTTAACTGGAATATCCACCTCCCCATGTACCATTCTCTTGGACCCGTCAAAGGCCCTAACCACAATATTACTCAGATTCAGCACCAACCCTTCACAGTCTAACCGGTCTAACTCCTTCTTAGGTAAAACATTCAACGAGGACCCAGTATCCACCAATATGTGAGCCAGAGTAGTGCCCCTGCACTCGATTGAAACATGTAGAGCATCATTGTGATTCTTCCCCTTAGCAGTCAAGTCTGCGTCAGAGAAACCCAAACCATTATCAACAGTTAAACTAGCCACACAATCTTTGAACTGGTCAGTAGATGTTTCCTGGGGTACGTGCGCAGTTTTCAGAAAAGCAATTAGAGCCTTAGCATGGGCCTCTGAGCATAGAAATAAGGACAACATAGAGATCTTTAACGGGGTTTGCCCCAGCTGTTCGACTACATTGTAGTCGCTTTTCTTGATGATCTTTAAAATTTCCTCTATCTCCTGTCTAGAAGCTTCAACAGTAATCTTCCTCGGTGCCTCCATCCTGGCAGGCTCACCGGTGATCCCTTTGCCCCGAGTGTCAGATGACTCGGCAACAGGGGTAAGGATTGGAACATGAACAGGGACAATAGCAGGTGTACTGGTAGGTGTAATAACAACAGGCTTCCGAACAGTCGGTGGAGAGATCTCAGGGGAGAAAAGTCTTCCGCTTCGGGTGACTTTACTAGATCCAACAATATTGCTGACATCAGTATCAGCCTCTTCAGCACTCAAGTCTTGCTTAATCCCATAATAATATACGTCAGCCCCATAATGCCAAGGGACAACCTTGTCTGACGTATAGGGGATAGGCCCAGGAAGGGTAATGATCAATGGAGCAATTCTCGGAACAGGTGTAATTCTAACAGGCTTTCTCGAGGAAGCCTTGGAAGAATTGGTGAAAATGGTGATTATAGAAACTTCTTCAAAAGGAACCAATGGAACAAAAGTTTTCTCAAACATAATTTCTTTGTTATCCATCAGGCGTTGGACACCTGACTTCAATAGATGGCAACTAGTAGGTAGGACAAAACACAGATGGAAACCTTTGCCACAACCCGGAAATAAACCAGATAACAGAAGGTTCTTCTTCACAGTCATCAATGGAGTAGCAATGTCTTTTACGGAAGTCACAAATGAGTCATCATCTACAGCATTCACTCCATGCTTGGGCATATGAGCAGTCATAACATTAGGCTTTTCCGGCGCTTCAAACTCAATCTCCTTAGCATCAATCAAATCCTGTACTTTATTCTTCAAGACCCAACATTTATTCGTATCATGCCCCGGGCTATCGGAGTGAAAACCACAGCGGGCGTTTGGATTGTACAGCGGTGATGTAGTGTTGGGATTCTTCGGGGCCTCCTTCGGAATCACCAGATTGGTCTTTAATAACTGCGGCAGAATCTGAGACAGGGTCATACTGAGCCGAGTAAATTGTCTTTGCGGCCTTTCTGCCCTTGGCTGATTGTTGCACTGAGGAGCAACAACAAGCCTTGATATAACCACCACATTAACTGCTTGGCGGTGCTCGGGTCGATTATGGCTCTTTGCGCTGTAAACTGCGCTGGATTCCTTCTTAAAAGGCATCTTCTTCGTGCTTGATAAAGCACCTTTCTGTAACTTTCCGCTCTTAATACCGGCTTCAACTCTTTCCCCAGTCGTTATCAACTCGGTGAACCCAGACGATGAACTCCCAATCAGATGATTAAAATACGGACCAGACAAAGTCCCCAGAAACATATCCACTAACTCCCTGTCAGCCAGAGGGGGTTGTACTCTCCCAGCAAGGTCCCTCCATTTCTGAGCGTAGTCCTTAAAACCTTCGCTCGCACCCATAGACATACCCTGAAGTTGGGTAAGCGTGGGAGCAAGGTCGGCATTGTACTGGTACTGCTTGTAAAAAGCAGCAGCGAGGTCCTCCCAGTTACGGACGTTATCTCCTTCCAGTTGGTAGAACCATTCAAGTTGAGTCCCTGAAATACTATCTTGAAAGAAATGGATCCAAAGGTTCTTGTCGGTAGTGTATGGTTGAATCTTTCTAACATACGAGCGGAGGTGTAGCTTTGGGCAGGAGACCCCGTCGTATTTAGCAAAGACTGGTGCTTTGAACTTGTGGGGGATCACCACCCCAGATGCCAAACCCAAATCTCCAAAGTCCAGCCCAGGTACCTTCTGAACTTCCATTGCGCTCAACCGGTCTTCGAGTTGCTTATACTTGTCCTCAGCCGGAGGATACTGGTCTTCATCAAAGTCAGTCTTGTTGTCAGAAACCACAGGGCTAGGAGCCCTCCTTTCTTCTTGGTTTTCTCCCCCTCCAGGTGAGTGAGATAAATCAACATCTTCCCATAAATTGTTCCCGAATCTGTGACCCATATTCAGGAGGACCGTCTTCTTCTTCTTCTTCTTCTTCTTCTTCTTATCCTTCAAGATAAGAGTCTTCAGATCTTGCTAACCCTTGGCCAAGTTCATGAACATTTCCCAGAACTGAGCATTTTGAGCTTGCAGAGCCTTGATGGCTTGATCAGTTGATGTTTCAGAAGACATGATGTGCTGAAATAAACAGTGAAGAAGATGAGAAACCTGTAAGGGTACCTGTAATGAGGTGTATGGGAATGGAATGCGTATGATATTATTTCAAAGACCTCAGGGAGATTCAAGTTCGTAAACCAAAATGAAACACACTTTTATTAGATTAAAAAAAACTTGAAACAATGTCTGACAAATGCCTTTAAGGTGTTACAAAAGGAAAAACTGAAAAGTAAATCAAAACTAGAAATAGCAAAAGACATCAGTGCTCCCATGGTCGTTTTCTGTTGGTGCTGACATAGTCGTTGAGGACCTTCTCATTCTCCAGCTGCCTTGTAAGCTTTAGGATCTTCCGTTCTTGTTCATGATACTTCTCTCTGTAAGTATCCCGCTCTTCTCTCAACTGGATCCAAGACCTCTTTAATGCCCCAATGTTAGTAGGCATGTATGGATGGAGGACGGTAGGAGGTGCCCCTTCTTCATCAGCACTCTCAACAATTACTGGTAAGACAACTTCGTACGGCATTCCCAGCTTTTGAGTACGTGTTCGAACCCACCGGAGATACGGTTCCATCAGAAGAGAGGTTTTCATTCCTAGCTCATGCGGATCAGACCTGTGCACCCTGTTCCAAGCTCATATGAACCTGCGGCGATGCTCCTCACTATCCCCTTGGAAGTCAAAGACAATGCTTGGAATCAGCAACTCATGAGGCCCGTCCTTCCTAGCTCTCCCAAACTGACGTAAGGCCAAACAAGGATTATAGGTAATCCCTCCTCGAATTCCAAGTAATGGAACATTGGGGTATTCCCCATAGCGATCAATAACAACTACTTCTTCCATGTCTTTAGTGCTCCAGATAATGTCCGTGTGAGCAAGAGACATGATCCGGTAAGCCCAACCCATGCCTTCCTTGTTCTTCAAAACATATTTGGGGAGGTGAGAAATAAACCACCTCGGCGGCAATGATGCACAACACATAAGAGTTCCCCGTTTCCGAGCAGTACGGGCATAAAGAGCATGCAGGATATCACCCAAGAGAGTGGGCAATGGATTTCGGGACATGAAGATCTTCACTGAATTCACATCAACAAAGGAATCCGAATTTGGAAACAGAACCAAACCATAAATAAGAAGAGCCAGGATGTCTTCAAATGCCTGAAAGTCCAAACTATCCCAGAACTGATTAGCCTGATCAACCAAGAACTTAGCCAAGAAGACTTTTGTCCCACTCTGAGTCTCCCAGTTAGACATTAACTTAGGCTTTGTCAGATGTAGGGTTGTAGCAACATCCTCTGGCCTAAGAGCTATCTCCCAACCTGTGAATGGCGTCTGCTCTAGAATGAAAATACCAAGTAAATTAGAGAACTCCTCCAGAGTAGGGACCAACTAATAGTCTGGGAAAGTGAAGCAGTGGTATAATGGATCAAAGAACTGGCACAAGACACTCATCATCTGCTCATCTAATATGGAAGTGACCAAACCAAAGAGGTGTCCATGTCTTCTATCAAAAGAGGAAGTGTCAGGAACCTTGGAAACCAAATCTCTAAGCTGAGTGGGAACCTGTACAAAGCTGATCCGAATAGCGTTTCTACACATAGATGCCATGATCTGCAAAACAAAACAAAGATGAATCCCATTGGTCTTTGAAATGGTTAGTCCAATGCAATATGCATGCAATGTCATGATGCATGATGTCATGATAGAAACACACCACATGTATTCACAGATAGCAAACATGGTAAGGGCACACAAGTCACACAGTAGCCCTTAGAGTTCAGGCTGACATGGAGTTTAGGTACTACCCTCTTTCAGTTCAGTTGGTTCAACCTGTCCTAGTAATAGTAACCGGATTCTAGAGGATCTCAATATCACTGACCACCCTCGATCGGTCATAATTCCAGTTTGGCAACCTTTTCTTGCGGCCGGAATCATCGCGAGAGTTTAGTCTCAATGAGTGTAGCATACTGCTACTTTTCTATGGCCAAGTTGGTCAATTATAGGTTCTAAGGTCAGTTGGTGCTTAATGACCCCTTAGCATCCCCATATTCTCCTTGTTCCACCACAAGGGATATCGGTACAAACTAAAGTGTCACACCAACGTAGCTACTGCTTCAACCGTATCGGTCTACGCTGTACAGTTCCCTCACAATCTAATGCTACTTACCTAAAAGGTATCCCCAGATCTGGGTTAGGATCTATAGTAACTCCGATACAAACCCACAAAGATAAAGCATACAAATCAAGCAATTGAAAACATTATGAACTAATCCTAAGGTACACCTTACTTATTTTCCCCAACAGAGTTGCCAGTTCTGTGATACGGTGGGAGAATTGACTGTTTTTGGAAATGTTGGTTTGCGTTTTGCGTTTGTGTTTGCAAAATGTCGCGGTAAACAAGAGTCGCCACCGACTTTTATTTTATCCAACAAGGAAAGGAAAAAAGCACAGAAAAATTCCATTTTTGAGATATTTCTGAGTACGGGGGGTAAATTTATATAAAGGGAAGGTATTAGCACCCTTTCTATCTGTAATTATCTACGGGCTCTTAGGTACTTGCTCATCATTTTCAAAATTGTTTTCTTTGTGCTTGTGGGTTTTGAAAAGTTTTTGTTTTAACTTCGATTTAACTCTTGCTTCTGTCCTCAAGAGTGTAATGAAGTGTTTTTTGAAAACTTGTTTATAAAAGGAGTGTAATTGTGAAAATTTTGTTTTGTTTTGGATGAGCAAGTATCTAAGAGCTAATCTACCTACTCGAAAAAGGAATCGTTCTATGCTAATTTCCTTTAGACAATGTTATCCCACTATTAATGAGTAGGTAGCACTGCCGTTGGAGTTTGAGGATTAACTCGAAAGAGGGACATACGGTCACTAAAGCAATGTTAGGACGTATTAGCGGTAACCCTAATGTCTTAGATCATGTATTTGAGGAAACAATATCCGAGGCAACCATTTCGAGGCAACTATGATCTTTTAGACAAGAGGGTGAGCTCTAAAACAACCTATACTTAATGACCGTGTACGAAGGCAACCAAGTGGGGTGTACCCTAAGAGTGTGCATGTGCGGGTGTGTTGATTTCAGTTATTTTTATCTTTGCACATGTTTAGGGTGATCTAACCATTTTAAGATTAAGCATTCATTCTTGTCATGCAAGCCCTATTGTCAAACATCTAGCAGTTGTATAATTTGCAGAATTAAAATGCGGAATTTAAACTAAATTATTACAAGGCGTCGGGTATTTACATCGCCAAAAACAACCCTTTGAAAGTAAAAGCGGGAAAATAAATAAATATCCTAATTAATTATTACAAACCGGGAGCAGATACAATAATTTGGATAAAGAAAAATAAAGCGCGCGAGAAATTGAATTGAATGCCAAGCTAGGGTTTTGACCCTCCTAATTAAAAGAAAATGTTATTGGTTGTTTTTATTTATTTTTTAAGAAAAGAAATTAAATCCTAAAATTAAATGCTAAATTAATTATTAAATAAATTAATTAATGAAAAATATTAAATGACATATTTTTGGAGTTTTTGTTAATTTAGGAAAGAAAATAAAATAATTAAACTAATGTTAAAACCTAATTATTCTAATTGATTTTTTTATTATTTGCAAAATAAATTAAAGTTACCTAATTAATTAACCTAATTAATTAATTAATATTTATTAATGAAAAATAAATTTCTGAAATTTAATTGGACATAAAACATTTTTTTGTGATTTTTGATAAAAAAGAAAAATTAATTTTGGTTAGTAATTAAATAAATAAATAATTAAATGAAAATAAACAAAAATATAAAAAAGTAGAGAATGGGTCTGATTTTTGGGGTGTTTATAGCAATTTTTCTGGCCCATTTGTGAAGTCCATATTGACTTTTGCAATCCCATGCGCGTGCATTGACTTGGCCTATGGTGTGCCTTCAATTATGGCCACCAGATCTGGCCCTCTGGCCATCTGTCGTATTGATGAGGAAGGAATATGGTGGACGTCTGGCTTATGCATGTACTGAATCACATGGAATAATTAAGAATAATAACAAATGCTGAAGGCAGGGATTTAACCCCTGACCTCCAGCTCCCAATGCCTTGAAAACCTGCGTGGTAACCATTAGGCTGTGTTGCTCTATTTGTTAATATAATACAAAACAATGATAATATAAAAAAAGGTCAGCGGATGATATAACAAAAAAAATAACGCGCCAGATTTGAATAGGCCTATGGGAGGATGACACGACTGCTTCTTCTTCCTCTCTCCGTGGCTAAAACCAGAAGCACCTATACCCACGGACAAGGGTCCGTCGCTACAAGCCTGTCCATCCTCAAAATCTCGTACATGCCATGGAAATGAAATCTAACACCATGGTTAAACTCGTCTCCCTCTTCTGATCACAACCATAGCCATTATTAGGGCCAATTATTCCTGAAAACAAAAACCCTAAAAGCAAACTCGAAACCCTAACTATGGTGAATCACGATATAGGTCATATAAATGAAATTGAATAATACCAAAAGCTTGCAAATTATCTGTAGATTAAGATTATGCCATTAATTCAGATCAACCATGCTTAAATTGCAAGATGCGAATTCAAGAACAGGGTGAGTTTGTGAGTGACTTACAGCGTATGGGAGGGCCTGAAAACGTGTGGTTTTGCTTGCTTTAGGCTCCAGAGATTGCTAGGAAGAGATTGAGACAAGTACCAAGCCTTGAGGACGCCTCTAACCTCTGTTTCAATCTCAGACTTTTTTACCTCTTTTTGCAAATTTTGTTTTCACTCTATGCCTGATCCCCAACCTTGTTGTTGGTCTGCACGCAACCCTTATGTACCACACAATGCATTAGGGTTGATTGCCTTGCCCAAATCTTCCTCTTTCAATAACTTTGATATTTGATTTGATCCTCCTTTAAAGCTTTCCAAAATTGGCTTATTTTGAATCTTTTTGTGCACACAAGCTTTGATGCGAATTTGGAATGGTACTAGTTGTCCAATGAAGCCTGAAATCATCAAAAGATCGTTGGTTTTCAATATTTTTGATTTTATTTTATTTGTTTTGATTTAATATAAATTAATTCAAATAAAAATCAAAATAATTAATAAAAATATGATATGGACACTTGGCCAATGCTAGAGCACGTGGGCTATAATTCCAACTCAAAACAAATGAAAAAGAATGGACCCATTTGGCAAAATTTGAAATTTTGGGGATAGTTGACTTTTGGCAATTTTGCAAAAAAGTCCAACTTCAACAATGCATAACTTCCTCAATTTTGACTCTTTGGAGGTGTTCTTGGACTTTTTAGAAATCTTGAGATGTCCTCTAACCAACCCTTTTGGTCTCTTCTCAATTTGATATTCCATTCTCATGTATGAAGCTTTGACAAAAAAGGTGTTTTGTTGACTTTTCAAAATGACTTATAATGTCCAAATTCATAACTTCTTGTGAGTACATATTTTGATCTTGGGATATGAAGATGGATTGTAGGGAATTGAATCCTCTTAAAAATGAGCTTTGGATGGGTCATTTCTCATAAAGTATGAGAAATTTATGCTTGGTCAAAGTTGAGTTGACTTTTCCTGCAAAACCCTAATTTAGCAACTTTTGAGTCTTGATGAATTGTGATAAATCCTTGATGAATCATGATCAAACCTTGATAAAATGATGAAATATACTTCAAAATGAGAGAGTTGACAAAAAATCTTGAAGTTTGACTGTATGTAGGCCACAATTGACTTTTGCCCTAGCACAGTCGATTTTTGGACCTTTGAGCAATTAACTGAGCAAACTTCCTCTGCAAGGCTTGAAACTTGACATGGATGATCTTGAGAACATATTAGGACAATGTTGAGAATTTGGGACCACTTGTACTCAAGGATCTTGATGCAACATGAAACCCTAATTTGGGGTAGACTGCCTTAGGAGAGAGCTTGTCTGACCAACTCTTAGACTACCCTGAGCAACTTGGGGATCTTTCTTGAAATGTTTTGAGAAATATGGGAGGGAAAATTTTGGGGTACAACAATATCCCGTCCGAAGCTTATTAGAATATGATGTTAGAAGAATTGGTTGATTTGGACGAAGAAAGACTGAGAGCTTTAGATCTCTTAAGGATACAAAAGAAAAGAGTGGAAAAATCTTACAATAAAAGAGTAAAACCAAAGGTATTCTTGCCTGAGGATCTGGTATGGAAGGTAATTCTCCCAATGGATCAAAAGGATAGAAATATGGGAAAATGGTCTCCTAAATGGGAAGGACCTTTTAAGATTATCCAAACATTGTCTGGTGGTGCCTATGAGATCGAAGTGTTAAATGAAGATCAAAGGCTCTTGAGAGTAAATGGTAAATACTTGAAAAAGTATAGATATGTACTTAAAGAGGTTAAAATAACCAATGTTTAATCTCAGTCGAAGTAAAGATCCAAAATGGAAAATGCATTAAGCATCCAAAATGACCATAATTCATTACAAAAACATAATTATACAAATAAAAAGTCAAAATCAAAATGGGAGGTTGGCTTTGATTTGGAGATATTTGATCTTCTGCAGCTCCAAATTTCTTTCCCACAAAGCCTTTGACTGATGAAGAGCTTAAATTTTAACATCTAATGCTTGGGCCTGATCAGCATATTTTAATCCATTGCTGAATTCCTCTTGGCTCTCAAAATCAGTGTTGATAGCAAGAAGTTCTTCTTTTTGTTTATCATTTGCGGCAATCTTAGCCTCCAATTCTCTGATCTGAGCCTTCATGCTGACTGTATTTTGGTCGATTTCTTCGACTTCTTTCTGCCTAGCCTCTTGTTCCTTCGACAACTCCTTTAGCTTTGAAGTTGATTCAGTGGAAGCACTCCAGGAAGAAACTACATGGAAATTGGCCTCTTCAATTTCGCAATTGAGAGTCCTTTGGCGATTGTAATCAGCTGAGACCTGATCGATGATTGAAGTCAAATCTAAAATAACGCTGGCAATGTCAAGAGAGGCAACAAGAAGGTCGATAGCTCTTAAGGTCGTCTTTATAAAGGAAGGAGCAGTAGGTTCTCCCTTTAAGGCCAGCATTAAATCTCTTTTAAAAAGTTTCCCCTTGACTTTCTGAAGTGCCTACTCAAGAGGAGATGTCGAAGTAGATTTTCCAGACACAGTCGAAGCATTGTGACTTTGATCGGAAGAACTTTCTCTGCCCTCGAGTATGGCATTCAAGTAGCCAAGAGGATTATTCTGTTTTAGTAATTCCAAATCCTCCTTAGTACGGGACCCTATCAAAGTGACTTTCTCATTGGTAACACGAGCCATATTTTCTTTGACAGATAAATCCTGTATCGGGACATGGGCACCTTCAACATTTGTAGGGTTTCTTGCTCCCCCTGCAGAGTTCTCTCTCCCATCAGCAACCGGAATATCCTCATTTTTATTCTCTCCCTCTGGTATGCCCTCCCTCTCCGGTTCGACTGCATCATCAGCAGCTTCCTCTTCCTCTTCTTGTTCATCATTAGTGGTTAGTGAGGTTCTGAGATTAGCGTGTGGCAGGTCAGAATTCTCCTCACTAGGGATTTATTTATTCTGCTCCCCAACAGTTGCAACTTGATGCTCAGAGGTTTGGTTCACCTCGCTGGCTGAGCTCACAAAGGATCCCTTTGCTGAAGAAGGCCTATAAGTGGGATCACCCTTATTGTTTATTAAAGTGACAGATTCTTCTACAGGTGTAGGAGCCTAATTGGAAGTTCCAGCAATGTCTCGAGGATCAAAAGAGTATTATTAGAATTATTGTTAAATAATTCAAAGAAGAGTTTTAGATGGTCGAAGTTGTTACCCGGGGTGGAACTTCAGCACCAGGACTTGAGTTATCACTTTCACTGGGATTATTCAGCCTAGCAGCTATTTCTCATTCCGTTGGCTCTTTGATGATGATAGGAGGAGGCCTCGACTTAGTAGCTATAACCTTGATCTTGGTTTTCGGACGAGGTTAGGAAAGAGGAGTTGGTTTCTTTAAATTTTGCCTTTTAAGAAGGACAGGAGGAGATTCTTCTTATTCATCACTGGAAATTTCAATTTCTTGAACTTTCCTTTTCTTTGGAGTAGTTTTCTTAATACCCAGAAAAGAAAGGAGTCGAAAGCATCAACATCAATATTGATATGTTGAAAAGAAATTTATAGCAAAAAGTATTTACCCGTGGTGGAAGTTTTACAGAAAGGTCTCCTCCCTTTACGCTTTCAACGACTTTCTTGGTAATGGTTCTCTTGACGGCAAGAAAATAAACAGGTATAAGCCAGATGTCGAATGATTGAATCGAAGAAAATAAGGTATTTTCTTTGAAAAGAAAGATTACCTTTTTTGAACTTGTTAGAGACCAGTATAAACGCCTTTTGAAGACGGTCATCAAAGTCTTTTGCATCGAAGAATTCTTCGTCATAGTACTCCTTCCACTAGTCTTCAAAGATAGGCGAACATAGAAAGTTAAGTTGGAAGTAGAACAAAGTTAGTACGGTTCAACCAACGTACCTACCAATATGCCTATTAGCAGCATCCTCTGAATAGTCTGCATTATAAAACAACATAGACTTTTCACGGGGATAGATCGGAGAAGAGAGTGACTGGATGATGCCAAATTGGCGAGAGATAAGATTAGGTTGATAAGCAATCAAACTAAGTTGATTCTTCGAACTCTTGAATCTCAGTGGCATAATTCTTGGGCAAAGAAACGATTCCCAGATAGCCACATACTCCTCCACTTGGTTCTCTTAATTAGATGAGGGATATGGTCGAATAAACCATTCCGGACCAACCTTTCGATCGACGAAGGGAGCCATAGTCGAAACAAATTCCTCAAGCTTTGAAAACATCATTACAAAGCTAGTAAATGCTTTCTGGAATTGTTGACCCTCATTAGTCGGAGTCAACGGGACTAATCTAGTGCCATCGACCCTTTTGCTTAGGATTTCTGGGGAATTCTCATTAATCTTGTTCTTATGAGGAAGAAAATATTCAAAAGTGGCGTTGAGCCAAAGTTGAAGGAGCCGTAAGGGGCCAGAAAGGAGAAAACTCACCTTATCTCCTATAACTTTAAGCTGAGTCAAACCATTGTTGATGGACTCATACAGGTTGGCCAAAATCAATTCAGCCAAACAAAGGTTGTAGCCATGATGAAGTTGCGTCGCAAGGGTGAGCATCTTCTAAGTCACTTGAAGTGACTTGGTGCAGAAAACGAAGAGAGACAACCACAAATCTAGAAAAGCTATGTGTTCCACTTTAGAGACAGTGTTGTTAGACTTATCGTGAAAGTGGTTGATGAATGTAGTGTATATGGGTTTTGCGGACGAAAACCCAACAATATCTTCAGATAAATCTTCAGGGTCGAAATAGTCACCAGTTGGTCGAAGACCAGTAATGGCTGCTATGTCGAAAAGAGTTAGAGTCACTATTCCATAGGGTAAATGGAAAGTGAAATGCGTTCTATACCAGAAGTATAGAGAAGATACCAACATAAGAGGGCAATAAGGTAACCCAGTATTTGATAACATGACCAAGTCATAAATCCCCATATCTTTCCAAATTTGGGTATGCACTGTTTCCATCTTACTTAGCCATTCTGAATACTCTGAAGTAAGGCTAGGGCAAGACCGAAAGATCATGTTCCCCTTGTTCATAAACTAAAGGTTTATGTCTTCCTTCGTTTGAGAGTGTTATTGGTTAGCAGGAGTAGCATCCTTAGGGTCATTCTTGGGTTTCTTCGTGCAACCTATAGGCTTGAGCCTAGGGTGAGTTGGGAAGAAGGCATTATTCTTCTTGGGGTTCTCAATGCATGCAGATAGTGGACCAGACATGGCGTACATGTGCCCAGAGTACCTAACGGGAATAAGTACATGAGAATCGTAAGCTTCATGCCATTATCTAGTCATGGGTTCAGAAACAAACCTTCGCTCCCCAATCGAAGCAGGATTATAACTAGTGGAAAATATTTTTGGTTGTGGTTGTAAGTCAGAAGCGTTCTTGGTTTTGGGATTGTTTGGTGCGTTTGAAAGGAAAGCCATGGTTAAGGGTAGTAAAAGAATGAAGAAGATGAAGTTCTTAAGATTTCTTTTTGCAAGGAAATAAGGAATATTAGGAGATGTAAAAATTCCAAAAAAGAGAATTTGTGGCTATTTATAGTGTCAAGGGAAGAGTGTTTCCCTCAAAACCATTTAATGCTGCATAATTAGTGGGGCACGTGGCGAACGTTGAGGCAGTTATCGTACAGGTGATGGAAACATTTGCATACTTTCTTAGGTTGTAGGGATAATGGCCATCATGGCAGTTTACAAACGGCTGACTGATAGTGACGTCTTGGGAAAAGTGTAATAATGACTCTAAACACCAGCAGTGGTTGGTAGAAGGCGAAAAGTGCACGATTGACTTTTGTGGCCAAAAAGAAGATAGGTGTCGAATGGGAATATCAAAGAATGACCATTTCTTCTGGCGTCGAAATTGAAATTCTTGGGGGGTAATTTGTTAGCTCATATATTCAAAACCCAGACGCATTAGCCTTATTGGCTAAAAATATATTGAAGAAATCTAAGATATTGAAGAAATCTAAATCAAAGACCCTTCGATTTGGAAACATAGTCTAATTCGAAGATACTTTGAATTGTGAGCCTTTTAAAAGGCCTATCAAAGTCATCCTTGTTAAGAAGGAGAAAACACTTAGAGAATTATCTAAGTTAGAAATGGTCTTCGACCCAGAGGCTTCGATCTTGTAAGAGCCTTCGACCTGGAAGAGTTCGTATCAGCAGCAAACTGGATTCGAACTCGTTGAACCTTCAATCAAGAAGCACTTGGATCAGAAGCAAGAAAATTTGAATTCGAAGAGTCTTCAATTAAGAGACTATAGTATCAACAATAATTTGAATTCGAATTTGAATAAAAGAGGGAAAGGAAGTTCACTTGGCAGTTAAAGAAAGCAACGTGGCATGAAGTTGGAGATTGAAGAATATGCAAAGGACACTTGTCCTAATCCTGGGTCGAAGTAACCGTCTAGCAGTTAATTTTTACTAGTATAAATATAAGAAGTTTATGTAAATTTTCCGTGTGTTCAACTAATTGTACAAGTCACTCAATACTATTCAAGTACCCGTTGCGTGAGAAAGAATACTGAGAATGTACGTTTGAAACACCATATTTTATAATCAAAGTCTTTTACATTCCTTTTTACATTCCTTGCCATCCTTGCTTACAACCTTTTATCTTACTTGCAAAGTTTATTTTCCCTTGCACTTTACTTGCACTTTTACTAGATTTATACACTTAAACTTATCTCAAACCTCTACCTTTCTCAGTTGAATGTGTTATTTATTAAAATTAGCATTTTTATCAAAACAACGCAAATATTTAGCATATTTCCTAGGATCAAACTGATCGATCCTGCAAGTAACCAATAATTACCCTTTTTGGAAGATCATCAGTTGTTTACCAATTTTCATGGTAAACAATTATACAAAGGGAATGTATTATCACCATATGTATCTATAGTACTATATAGTAACCTTTTGTAATATCTGTTTTTTGTTTAAAATTGGTTTGTTTGCTAAAATAGTGTAGAGATGAGAAAATAAGTATATTTTATTATATTTTTATTTGGAAATACATAAATTCTTATACCTACGTACCAATGAAGGATCAAAACCTCGTAGTTTGTGGTAAAAATAACAAAAAGGTATATTGTGATATATTTTAGGAAAAGAGACATTTCGTCATCTTAAGGAGAATACTCAACTAATTTCACCACAAGTATGGGAAGATGGATCTTGCATCATCATGAAGTAAGGGCTCCTAATTTTGATATAAGATCAACAAGTTTCCACTAACTCCCTCAAGTAGGAAGAATCAACATTTACTTCACTCATTAATATGGGGATAGAATAATTATATCTCAACTGTGAAGAGGACTTATATTTAATCTTTGAGAAAAGATTTTAAATTAAAAATCCAAGTGACAAAAGATTTTAGTGAGGTTGAATCTCTTTTAGTCTTTTCAAATTGTTTAATATGCTTAAGTGTATTGAAGCATTTATTAAAGAAGAAAGATTAAAAATGCAATGACAAAGTCAAAGTTTTTTAGTGAAAGTGGTTCAAGTTTGAAATTAGGGTTTAAGTACTCAAAGGTTAAACACAAGATAAATATTCAAAAAGATATTATACAAAAGGTAAACACATGAAAATGATCATAATACACACATATGCATATGACTATCAAGTCAACATTACAATCCCTTTTCTTGGATTTTGAACATAATTATTAACACAATGAAGAATAAACACTAATCAATAATACATGAAGGTTATGATCACTTAATAAAAACAAAGAGCAATCACACATTTCACAAATGTTAGGGACAAGATCACAAAGTAGCATGGCTTTTAAGAGAGTCATTTAAGAAAAATATTAAACCAAGGGATTAGTATCAATTAAAACATAAATCAAAGACAAAGAAACTATTTTTATTAATCAAATAAACACATGTAAAGAATTAAATATGGACAAGTATCAAGAAAAAGTCCTCATGTCAAAGTAGCCAAAGATGAATCATCAAACATAAGTCGAATCTCATGACCAAGAACATTCAAAATAATATGGAACAAGTGAGCATGTCATCATTAAATATGCATGGATATTTTAAATACAAATAAAATCAATTAAGATATTTCTCATAGCATGACGAGGATAAAAATCAAGATTCTCATGTTACAAATTTATTAAGGCACATATCAAGTCTAATCATCAAACGTGTTTAAACATGGCAAAGCATCAAATATTGAACTATGCAAAGTTTATGAAATCAGGGTTTAAAAAACCAAACACAAAGTCATACATCAAGGTATACTAAACCCTAGATAAAAATAAATTTTATCTTGTTATAAAAAGCATCAAGAAGCACACAACCAAAGCATTGTATGGCCACATGAACACATATTCAATTTGGTCAAGGAATCAATCATAGAACATCAGGAAAAAAACCTAAAGAATCATACAAAAGGAATTTTTAAACCTAAATAAAAATAGATAAGATAAATGTTATTTTTGGTATTTTTTCATGGATTAATAAAATACATAGGTAAACAAACACGTGTGCAAAAAATCAACTCAAAAAGATAAAAATTGTACATAGAAAAATCAATGAGAACATGGAGAAAAATAAGAGAACAAATGAAAAGGAACTAAAAAAATAGGGGGAGTTGAACCTACTCCCTTGTGCTTGCCAACCAAAACATTGGCCATCATGCCATGCGTTACATGGTATTAGTGTAACACGCCCAAAAAGTAAATATGAAACACAATTGCTAAATGGAAAAAAAATGCAAAAATAACAAAACAAAAGGTCTGAGGCGAGGGGGATTCAAACCCTAAACCTTACGCTTCACACAAAACCAGCCTCTCTTACACTGGGGTGCAATGTCATTCAAGATAATAAACACGTTCAATTAAATATATAATAAAACAACATTTTGAATTTTAATTTCGTGCCACCCTCACTTCTTCTTCAACCTCAAGATGTCACCAATGAAACTTCCTCATTTCTCAACCAAATTCAGTAAAGTAAAAAAGCTAACTTGTCCATTTTTCAACCAGGAATTCAACCATGTGCATAATATTAATTAATTTTAATTATAACTCTAGAATTTCAGACAAAACCTGAGAAACCTAATTGTTTCAATCCAACGAAAGTCCACACATAAGCATGATTAATGCCAATTAGTTTAGGGTTCACAATCAACACATTAAAGACTACATTTTTACTTTAGAAACTAAACGCAAATGATGCATGTATGATTGAATTCCAAGTCAATAAATTTTTACCTATTGGAGCAAGGTCCAATGTTTGTTCCAGTGATTCCAGATGTAATAAAATGATCCCTTTATCACCCTTGAACCTTATTGAAGCTATAGATACCCTTTGTTTATTCTGAAGTGGCCCGAGTTATTCTACCCAAGTCCAAGTTCCAGTGACTGATTTATGAAAATAGAGGGAGTAATTGAGGTGTTCTAGTCGTGCAAAATGGTCGTGGTTAGTTTATAATGGATGTATGGAAGGTAATCGGATGGTTAGTTTAGAGAGTGAACGACAGAAATGGAAGTTTTGTGTTTAAGGTTTTGAAGTTGAAACAATGGAGTTTTCTTGTGCAATTCATGTGTGTTGAATTCTGAGGCCTTGAAGGCTATTTATAGAGAAAAAATTTGGTTTTCGGAAGTGGATGAAATCGTTTTTGGTACACTTGCAATGCTTGTTTGGCCATTTGGTTACAAAATGCTTCAAAAAGATTTATGGTTCCAATGTGATGAATGAAGTAATTCAAGGGAAATATGCATGCTTTTTCTGAGGCATGGGAGGTTGCTTTTCAGTTTAGAAGTGGAGTCTGTTCATATTTAACAATGTAGAGGCTCCGAGCAAGATTTTTTGGAAAAGTGATCCTTTATGCAAATGGATACCAACCATTATGCAATTTGTTCCAAAAATGGTATCGTGAAATGGATAAAGGCTCAATTCTTTGGGAAATACATTAAGGGTTTGTGTAATTAATTAATTAAGTTGAGATTTAAAAGAAAGATGGCCTAAAAATAAGGATCTCATTGTAAGGTTTGAGATTTTCTATGAAGCTTTGCCTTGAGGAACGACCTATAATGCATTTTTGGCATGTCATCTTCATCTCTTCGAAACTCATTGCTCAAAAGTAAAAGAAATTCATGATTTTGGTGCCATTGGAAAGATGAGAGCATCCCTACAACTTTCATGTTGAACACTTGGTTTGAATAATCTTGGATCATGAAGAAAAATTCCTCACAAAATTGGAGTTTCAAGCTGAAAAACACTTAGAAATTTTTTCTAAGTCATTGGCATTTTGACAACTTTGAGACCTCAACTTCAACACTTCATATATCTCAATCCTTAGAAGTTTTTGAGCCAATTCCTTCTATAATGTTTAAGTATGTAGAATAATATTTAAGTACATCCTTTGGGCATGAAAAATGATTGCTTGAGGAAGAAGTTACAAGCTTGGAAAGTCACGTACTTGAACACAAAATTTTAACACTTAGTGAAATTTTCACTTTCTTCAATTTTACCCTATTTGCAATTTAACTCAATTCTTGTGATTTAACTTGATCAAATTCACCTATCAACAATATTTTGATGAAATTTAACTTGAGAAGTCCATATTTGACTAAAAATCTCAAAAGTCAAAGTTTGACTTAGAGTAGTTGACTTTTCCAAATGAATTCAAATCTTCCAATTCCAATGGAACCTAGCGATCTTGAGGGCTATGGGATGATGATATTGAGGTATTATTGAGTGACACACATTGAAGCTCAAACTTAAAAACCCTAATTCTTGATTGATTAATCCCTTGATCTTGTTGATCCAACACACATATCTCATGGAAGAAACAAACAAAGGAAGCTTTTGTACTTTTATGAGGTTAGTGATACAAATATGAATGATATGAACTCTTGATTTTATGTAAACGATGCAAAAGATGGTGGGATATTAGGTTAAAATTTGGGGTACAACATATGCCCCTACTTAATTTTCTTCTATCCGAAGATATAAAGATTGAAATCTTCGTCTCAACGCGATAGGAGATACTTAAATACAAAAATGCACAATTTTTGGCCCTATGATACCACAAAGATGTTTTATGGTATGAATGCAAGAATCTGATTTATGCAGAGAATAACAACAAAACAAACCCATTATTGGATAGATAAAAAAAAAGAGCGTCCTAGTCCAGCTTAGATGAAGGAGATCCAACTCCACTAGGGAAAGGATAAACAATGCACTAAGGAAAGAAATTTAATTCCACCACTAACTCAACAGATGAAGGTAGTAGAGTAAAGAATATACTGACTCAACAGATGAAGGTAGTTGTAGCGCCTCGAAAAATTGGCTATTTGATTAGGAAAAAAATAATAAAGACACCATCTAACTTTATTTACTCCTTCAAGGAAAGGGAAAATATAGAGAAAACCCAAGAAAGAAATGAAATGGTCATCACAACCAAGATATGAGTTCAGGAGTCGGTTATACAAGGGGAAGGTATTAACACCCCTCACATCCATCGTACTCGATGGGAACCATTTAGTTCTAAGTGTTCGTATGTTTAGAAAGTAAATTTGCAATCTTTTACTTATTATGCTGAAAAGATATAAGAAAGGAGAAATATTTTTGTTTTTTGAAAGTGCACTCACCTTGGTTTCACAACCGTGTGCTTACGTATTCCCTAAGTGCGATGGGAAAGTTAGAGCTTACGTAGTTCTTGGTGAACTAGAATATTTGTTTGTCGGTTGTTTTTATTTATGAAAATAGGAGTTTAACTGTACATAGACGGTAGGACATCACTAATGCAATTCTCATGTGAGTGATGGAAGTCGCGTGTGAGCGAAGTTTTAGAAAATGAAGCACTTGCGTGTGGGAGAGGTTTAATGAGTTGAGTCTTTTTTATTAGGACACAAGTGCTATGAAATGTCCAAGTATGTTCTTGGCCACCCACACACTTAGGAAAAGATTAGGTAGGTACCTAACTAATCCATTTAGTCCTTTTATCAAAAAGAGTGTGATCTTTATTAAGGTATTTTAGTCAGGTTATGATTAATCAATACAAGCCACGTGACTTGTACGATTTATCTCAAGTGAATAGGCACGTGCCTATGATCTACCATGAGACCCTTGTTTGTATGAGAAAAGTCACTCGACGTTGGATCAAGGTTTGGAGGTTTAGATTATGAAAGTGTTTTGAAGATGAAGATCACTTGGCGTTGGACTAAGGTTTATTGTAAAAATGTTTGAGTGAAGTGGACAATGGTGAATAATTACAGGCATGAAAGAAAAACAAGTAAATAAATTATTACAAGCCCATACAAGGTGGCTCACACAAATGATCAGGCAATTAAAATTGTGTAAGTGCATGCACAAAATAAATTTAATCGATTAACTAAACGAAGTTTAATCAATTGACTAAAACTCCATTGTGCGCCCAAGGGGAAGCGTGGTGTGGAACTAAGTGTGGTCGTTGCGATGTTTAAAAGCTTTGTCAACTTAAGGTGAAAATGGCTCGGAATCGAGTATTAGTTCCTTTGAAAAAGTTTTACGTACATGAGATGAATAATTAAATAATGAAAGCATATAAATAAACTATTACAAGTCTAACAAGCATACAAAAATATCTAAATACTCAAGCAAAATAAAAAGAAAGATCGATTAAACAAATTAAATGAAATTATTTAATTAAATTAATAATTAAATTAATCAAGTTAAATAAAACCATTTAAAAATATTAATCATAAACACACAATACAATAAAAAGAGAATTGCTAATAATAATAAAAAAGTCACAAATTAAACTTAAGCATACAAATAGAAATAACAAAAATAAATGAGACTTGCAAATGGTCATGGAGGTGGGAAATTTAAAATGGAGGTTGTTTACCGTGAGAATTGGTAAACAACCGCTGATCTTCCAAAAAGGGTGATTTTTGGTTACTTGCAGGATTGATCAGTTTGATCATAGGACATATGCTAAATATTTGTGTTGTTTTGATAAAAATGCTAATTTTAATAAAGAACACATTCGATTGAGAAAGGTGGCAAGTAAAAGTAAGTAGAAAGGGGTTGAGACGAGTTTAAGTGTAGAAGTCTGATAAAAAGTGCAAGTAAAATGCAAGGGAAAATAAACTTTGCAAGTAAGATAAAAGGATGTAAGCAAGAATGGCAAGGAATACAAAAAGGAATGTAAAAGACTTTGATTATAAAATGTGGTGTTTCAAATGTACATTCTCAGTATTCTTTCTCACACAGTGGGTACTCGAATAGTATTCAGTGACTTGTACAATTATTTGAACACCCGAAAAATTTACATAAAATTCCTATATTTATACTAGTAAAAGTAACTACTAGACAGTTACTTCGATCTAGGATTAGGACAAGTGTACTTTGCATGTTCTTCGATCTCCAACTTCATGCCACGTTGCTTTCTTTAACTTCCAAGTGAACTTCCTTTCCTTCTTTTATTCTAATTCGAATTCAAATTGTTGTTGATACGACTTCCAGGTCAAAGGCTCTTACAAGATCGAAGCCTCTGATTCAAAGACCATTTCTAACTTAGAGAATTCTCTAAGTGTTTTCTCATCCTTAACAAGGATGACTTCGATAGGCCTTTTCAATGGCTCTCAATTCGAAGTATCTTCGAATCAGACTATGTTTCCAAATCGAAGGGTCTTTAATTTAGATTTCTTTAATATCTTAGATTTCTTCAATATATTTTTAGCCAATAAGGCCAATGTGTCTGGGTGTCAAATTTAGGAGCTAACAAATTGCCCCCCAAGAATGTCAATTTCGACGCCATAAGAAATGGTCATTCTTTGATATTCCCATTCGACACATGTCTTCTTTTTGGCCACAAAAGTCAATCGTGCACTTTTCGCCTTCTACCAACCACTGCTGGTATTCAAAGTCATCATTACCCTTTTCCCAAGACGTTGCTATCAGTCAACCATTTTCACGCTGCCATGATGTCCATTATCCCTACAACCTAGGAAAGTATGGCAAACGTTTCCATCACCTGTACGATAACTGCTTCAATGTTCGCCACGTGCCCCACTAACTCTGCAGCACTAAATGGTTTTGAGAGAAAACACTCTTCCCTAGACACTATAAATAGCCACAAATTCTCTTCTTTGGAATTTTTGCAACTCCTAATATTCCTTATTTCCTTTCAAAATAAAAATCTTAAGAACTTCATCTTCTTCATTCTTTTACTACCCTCAACCATGGCTTTCCTTTCAAACCCACCAAAGAATCCCAAAACCAAGAATGTTTTTGACTTACAACAACAACCAGAAATCTTTTCCACTAGTTCTGTTCCTGCTTCGACTAGGGAGCGAAGGGTTGTTTCTGAACCCATGACTAGAGAATGGCGTGAAGCTTACAATTCTCAGGTACTTATTCCCGTTAGGTACTATGGGCACATGTACGCCATGTCTGGTCCACTATCTGCATGCGTTGAGAACCCCAAGCAGAATAATTCCTTCTTCCCAACTCACCCTAGTATCAAGCTTATAGGTTGCACGAAGAAACCCAGGAATGACCCTGAGAATGTTACTCCTGCTAACCAACAACATTCTCAAACGAAGGAAGACATAAACCTTCAATTTATGAACAAGGGGAACAAGATCTTTCGATCTTGCCCTAGCCTTACTTCAGAATATTCAGAATGGCTAAGTAAGATGGAAACAATGTAGACCCAAATCTGGAAAGATATGGGGATTTATAACTTGGTCATGTTATCGAAGACTGGGTTACCTTATTGCCCTCTTATGTTGGTATCTTTGTTGTACTTCTGGGATAGCACGCATTTCACTTTCCATTTACCCTGTGGAATGGTGACTCCAACTCTTTTCGACATAGCATCCATTATTGGTATTCGACCAACTGGTGACTATTTCGAACCTGCAGATTTATCTGAAGATACTATTGGGTTTTCAGCCATGATACCCACATACACTATATTCATCAACCACTTTCACGACAAGTCTAACAACACTGTCTCTGAAGTGGAACATATAGCTTTTCTAGCTTTGTGGTTTTCTCGCTTC
The DNA here is from genome assembly GCA_948472305.1 of Vicia faba. NCBI lineage: Eukaryota > Viridiplantae > Streptophyta > Magnoliopsida > Fabales > Fabaceae > Vicia > Vicia faba. Next base: position 1,638,019,017 of record OX451739.1, on the reverse strand, counting down.
GTTTTCTGCACCAAGTCTCTTCAAGTGACTAAGAAGATGCTCACCCTTACGACGCAGCTTCATCATGGCTACAACCTTTGTTTGGCTGAATTGATTTTGGCCAACGTATGAGTCCAACAAAAATGGTGTAACTCAGCTTAAAGTTATTGGAGATATGGCGAGTTTGCTCCTTTCTGGCTCCTTCAACTTTGGCTCAATGCCACTTTTGAATCTTTTCTTCCTCAGAAGAACAAGATTAATGAGAAGGCCGCAGAAATCTTAAACAGAAGGGTCGAAAGCACTAGATTAGTCCTGTTGACTCCAACTGATGAGGGTCAACAATTCCAGAAAGCATTTACTAGCTTTGTAATGATGTTTGCAAAGCGTGAGGAATTTATTTCGACTATGGCTCCCTTCACCAGTCGAAAGGTTGGTCCGAAATGGTTTATTCGACCATATCCTTCATCTGATGAAGAGGACCAAGTGGAGGAGTATGTGGTTATCTAAGAATCGTTTCTTCGCTCAAGAATTATGCCATTGAGATTTAAGTGTTCGAAGAATCAACTCAGTTTGATTGATTATCAACCGAATCTTGCCTCTCGCTAATTTGGCATCATCCAATCACTCCCTTCTCCAATCTATCCCCGGGAAAAGTCTCTGCTGTTTTATAATGCAAACTATTCAGAGGATGCTGCTACCAAGCATATTGGTAGGTACGTTGGTCAAACTGTACTAACTTTGTTCGAATTCAAACTCAACTTTCTGTGTTCGCCTATATTTAAAGACTGGTGGAAGCAATACTATGACGAAGAATTCTTCGATGCAAAAGACTTTGCTTACCGTCCTCAAGAGGCATTTATACTGGTCTGACATTATCAAAAAAGGTAATCTTTCTACATTTTGTCTTTGAAAATGGAAGCCAAATGATGCATGTATGAAGGGTTAGAAAATCAGAAAACTCACCTTGCAAGTGGATATTGTGTTTTGAGTTTGAACAACTTTTAAGGTGTTGTAATGACCTGGTTAGCTTCCTCGAACCTCTAGGAAGCTAATGCAATACTTAGCTTGAGCTGAGAGGGCCTAAAATGTTCTGGAGAAGTCAAGTTGCAGACCTTTGTTTTTGAATTTAGAAAGTGATGAAGATGGAGTTACAGTTGGGAACAAGGACAAGGATGAACTATATTTGATGTATGAAAGATTAGAAAGTGATTTTGAGGGAAAATGTACGATGGAAATAGAAGATACAAGTTTAAGGTTAGAACTGTGGTAAAATGGAGTTTTTATGCAATTTCTGGTTGGAAGGAGTTTGAGGGAGTTTTAAGGCTTTTAATTTCGTGTCCCAGGCTTGCAAACAATGCCTCAATTTATAAGAAAATATTTGAGAGCTTGAGGTGATCAGAATTACAAGATTACATGTTTTGGTTTCTTGACTTGTTTTGGAAGAAAGATTGACAAGAATTGTTCCAAGGCATGGTACAAGGCTTGTAGAGTGGCTAGAAAACTTTAAAAATGTTTATATGACTTTGTATGTTGAGTGTATGCTGAACAAATAAGTTAGAAGTTCAAGACAAGTTGACTTTGTGATTAAAGCAACTTTTCAAGAATAGAATGGTAACGTTGTGCCATAAATGGAAATGCAACTTGTATAATGGATAAAATTCTTGGACAATGGCTCTATCAGTTGTGTAATTAATTAATTATGGAGTGAAACACAAGTTAGAAGCCTGAAAATCAAGATTATGCAGCATGGCTATGAGATCGGATCAAATGTTCATCAAGAAAATGACCTAGAATTCAAGTTTATGAGGCCATCTTCATCTCTTCTAAACTTCTAGCTCAAGCATGATCTCTTCAAGTTCTTTGACATTTTGGAAAGCTTGAAACATCCTCTAAAATCTTCATGTTTACCATTTTTACAAAATCATCTTGGAAATTGGTTAAAATTGGCCAAGAAGTTAGGTAAAAAATCTGCCTAAACTAGGTCAAATTTTCACTAAGTGTTTTTAGAAAAAGTGCATGACTTCATGAATTTATAACTAAAAATCCAAGAAATTCTAGGACTTTATCAGTAAAGCAAAGTTTTATATCTCATCAAGATATACAACTTTCATATTGAAAGTTTTCTTTGAATCATCTTGCGTCTTGGTGAAAAATTGGCATGAAGTAATGAAATTATCATGTATAAAACACTTAGAAAAATTTCCGAGTCTCGAAAAGTTTGACTTTTCACATTGAATTTTACTTTCTTGATTTATTGATGAATAAGCTTCATATTTCTGAATGTCTTGATGAATTGTGATCTTTGAAATCAAATCTTGATCAAAAAGTCAAAGTTTGACTTTTTGTGCATCAGTTGACTTTTCATCAGTTGATCAAATTTCAACTATCAATCCATTGATCTTGAGGAATGTTTTGAACCATGAAATTAGGTAAACATGTTTTATTTCAATCCTTGATATTATGATTCAAGACATTAGATCATGTATTAGGTCAAAAGTCACTGATTCATCAATTATAGTCAAAACCCTAATTTTGACCATTTTGCCCTTTTAGTAAATTGAGTGCTTTTCTTGAGGGGCTGTGATAAATACTTGATCAAATGATGAATAGGACTTTAAAATGTTGATATTTCCCAAAAATCATGCAGTTTGACTGTAGGTTGAATATAGTTGACTTTTTACCCAATCTAGTTAATTTTCAGTCATCTGATCAATTGACTGAGCAAATTTGTGATTCAAGACTTGAAACCTGACATGAGTATTATTGGATGTATATAATGATCCATGAAGGTCATTTGAGGCATTATAAGTCCAATTATCCTTGTGAAAATCAAAACCCTAATTTGAGGCATCAGTGTTTAGGAGATGGTTTGACCTAGTCAACACTTGTGCAAGCTTGAGTTATTGGAGATCTTGTGTGAAATGTCTTGAGAAAAGAGAGGGCAAATTTTGGGGTACAACAGTAGGTATGCGAGAATTCATAATATAGTTCATTGCTCCAGTCTCCAAGCAACCATGAATTATCAAGCTTGTGGTATTTATCCTTTAGGTCGTGATAAATATGCAAGTCTACAAAATACCTTACCATGTTAGTCTCGAAGAGTTAGTAAGATATTTTCAAATACGTATCATTTAATATCTAGGTTGTTGTAGATATACGAGAGTATGCGATATAACTCGTTGCGTTTGTCTCGAAGTAGCAATAAGTTATCTATTTTATGTGATATGGTTCATTGTGTTAGTCTCGAAGCGACAATGAGTTATCAAACTTGTGTTATTTATCCCCTAGGTTGTGATAAATAGGAAAAATCTACATTATAGCTTACTATGTTAGTCTCGAAGAGTTAGTTAGTTAATTATCAAACTCCATGTTATTTACCCTCTAGGTCGTGGTAAATACGCAATAACTGTGATATAATTTGTTGCATCAGTCTCAAAGCACCAATGAGTTATTTATTTTTAAACCTGTGTTATTTACCCTATAGGTTATGGTGAATACATGAAATCTATGATTATTTTCTAGGTGTTGACGTGTTATCCCCGTCATCATATCTGGGTCAATTATATTCTTGCTCTAGGCATTGGTGGGTTAAATTCGTCATCCTTGCCTGTTTACCTTTTGGTTTATCTCATTGTATCTTTTCTGAACCAGTTGGTCAAATTTTGAGGTCCTCCATTATTTAATAACCCTTCGATCTGAATGTGCGAGACCGTCGTATTCTTGCACCCTCAATCGAAGAGAAATTAAATAAGGGCAGCTGTCATACCCTAAATTCTCCCCACTGATATTAATAGTCAACATATCTTATTGTACAATTTTTATTTAATCTTGGTTTTACTATGCATATATTTTAAATTAGGATACTAACTTATAGAATGTTTTTCTAAAAAATCGTTGTTTCTAAATTATGGGAAGGGGTGTATTTTTATCAAAAGGGGTTATTATTTTGGTTTGAATCTATTGGCCTATTAAGGATTAGTAAAGAGGCCCATGTCAATTAAATTAAGTTATTTAGTCTTAATTTTCATATTAATTTAAAGTTGACTGAAGTCAACCTTTCTAATTATTTTGTTTTATTTAATTATTATCATTGTTAATATTATCCATTATTATTAAATTATTATTACATTATTATTATTTGATTAGTGATATTTACTATAATATTTTTCTATTGTTATTATTACTCATTTTATTATTATTTAGAGAAGTTGACTAAGTCAATCAAGGGTTTGTAAACCCTAATCTCAGTACTACGCCTTGGACCTTCTTCTTCCCTAAGTCATAACAATCCCAAAATCCAAAAAACTAAAGCAAATAAAATAAAATCGAATATTGAAAAGAAACTGATTTTATTGATTCATACGAATACAGTACATAATTACGAACCAGGTACATTCAGATTCACAAACCCTAATTCATAATTTACAACAAAAACTAATCAAATCTTACAATTTGAATCAATCAACTCAAAATCTAACCTATAACTACAAATCACTAACAATATTTCCTAATTCTAACTATTTCTAAAGCCTATAAATTAAAACTTAAGCCAGTGGATTAAGGATGACAAAAAACCCTTGGGAGAACTCTTGCTTGCTGCTGCGAAACCCTGGCCAATCACCAGGGCTCTTTATTCAGACAAGAGGATTAAGGTTCATCATTAGAACCCTAATTTATTTAAGCTAAGCCCCCTCACTGTACCTGCAAAGAAGAAGAAGGAAGGAATTGGAGGAGGAGAAAGGAGAAATCATAAAGGGATTATACAACCAGGGCCACTTTAGGAGAGTTAAGCTGACAATCACTTAGCTTTAGGGCTCAAATTTGTTGTTATGATATTTGCGTAATCTCTGTTTTGGTGTTGTACTTCTGTGGAATTTGTAATTTAGGGTTAGGGTTCTTCAATTCTAGGGTTAGGGTTTATAAGAGCATATGTTTCCGGGTTTTGGGATTGCTAAGGTTCATGCAAGAACCCTAGGGTTAGGGTTTAGATTCAAAGGGTTCTTGGCATCTCCCAGAATCAGATGGAGTCCCTGTTAGACTTACGCATGAGACGGTGGCCTTCACGGCCACCCACGATGGTTCAGGTTGAATGTATGAAGATTTATGGGTTTTAGTGGTGGTTCGGATGAACATATGAAGTTCCCGGTTAAAGTACAACCGGTGAACTGGGTTTCTGTGGTGGTTGAATGGTGGCTCAGGGCGGCGCAAGGCAGCATCGCCGACTGAGGAGATTTTGGGTGGCCTGAATTCTAGAGAGATATGAGAGCATCTCTCTCTAAAAGTTTTTGTCTAGTAAGAAGGGTTTGAGGTAGAGAGAGAGAGAGAGAAGCGAAAAAATGACAAAAATGGAGATAAGATAATTATATAGCCCTTCTGTCTCTCCATGTTCAATGCTAACGTGCTCCCCTGGTCAACCTTTCCATCTCAACCCTTTGTTTGTTGTACTTTGAATCAATGCTCTAGAGCTGGCCTTTGGCGGCTCTTTGATTTAGATCAAACATCTCAAGTCGCTTTTATATACCGTAGCGCCATGCACACTACCATACAATGCCAAACGGATCAAAATAATTATTCAGGGCCAAGCCCGTTTCTAACCACACACCCTAATTTGCTAACTCAAATATGATTTGTACCCCCCTACGCTAGTGCATTATAAAAGATAATTGGGCCTGAAGCCTACTTTTTAAACACCCTTATTTTACTATTGAACTAAAAATACACCCCCTTATTTTAAATTAAATAATTTATTTGATTAATTTATTTAATTAATTAATTTGTTTTATTAATTTGTTTTATTAATTTGTTTTATCTAATTTATTTAATTTATATATAATATTTACTAATTTTATTCTCATATCATTTGTTATCATTTTGCAATAAAATAAATTTTGCATTTTTTCCATAAAACAATAACGGTGAAAAATAAATATTTGACTATTATTGAAAATATTTAATATATTTCTAATAATAAGGAAATAGTAATAATTATTTATTAATTATTTTTTTAAACGCTAACCTTATTTCCCATTAATGCATCAAATATATTTTATCATTCAAACCTATTTTTTCAAACTTCATCATGCATTCTAAGACATCTAACCAATCAAATTTAACTTCATTTTCTACTAACTTAATTTCAAATTCAACTTTATTTTCAAAAAGGATTATGGATATTGTGATACGGTGGAAGAACTGACTTGGGATGTTTTGCGTTTGATTGCAAATGTTGCGGTTAGCAAGAGTCGCCACCGACTTTTCTTTTATCCAAAAGGAAAGATGGAAAAGAATAGAAAAGACCTTTGAGATTACTTCTTGAGTTCGGGGGGTAGATTATGAAAAGGGAAGGTGTTAGTGTGAAATCAAGCTTTCCAAATGTTTTGATGAAGATAAGCTAGCATGCAAAAATGAATGGATCAAGATAGAAGATTTATCTCAAGCAAGATTCATTGATCAAGATCAACATTTCAAGACTTATGGCTTAAGGTATATGAAATTTTTGATCTTATGCTCTTAGTGCTCAAAACTATTTTTAATCATGCATTTACTTTATTAAAATAATATTTTGAGTATATACTATGTATGATTGAAGAAGGATGTTTTAAATTGCTTAAAATCTTTGAAAATAATGATTTTTCAATTTTTGTACTCAAGCAATCGATTGTCATGCTAGGACAATCAGTTGCATCCAAAAAACATTTGCTTCTGTTTGAATACAATCGATTGTCATCTAGCAGCAATCGATTGTCATGTGTTTTATTTTCAAATTTTTTGAACGTTGACCTATGAGCAATCGATTGCTCCTCAATGACAATCAGTTGTCATAGTGATATTTTTCAAATTTTCTAAACGTTACTTTTACAGCAATCGGTTGTTGCTTTAGTGCAACCGGTTGTTGTGCCTTAAATTTTGAAAAATTTTATTTTTCCACCAACTTTTTGTAACACCTTTTCATGGCAATCTTTGTATCTTTTCAAATACATTCTTTTAGTAAAAATGGTTTAAACATTGCTATGTTTCATTGAAGAGGTATTACTACACTATAAATTATTTTTATTTAGAATTTTGAAATATAACAAAAAAAACAACAATCACTAACAACTATTACTTTCTATTCTTTTGATCATACTCTTTATACTCAAGATTTTTGTTCATCATTTTCATATGCATCCTGAAAATTGTTCTTGAGCACTTAGAAGAGTATTCCATCTTAAATTTCATATTGAATAGAATAGATCAATCAAGTGATTGACATTGCTCTTTCATTATTCAAACTTTTATACAAATCAAACAAACTATTGTATACTTGTTTTCAGGATTGTTGTAAACAAGAAAGACACTTAGGGAGGATTGTTCTCTTTGTGGTCTTAGTGAAAATCCAAGAGGATTGTTCTTGGTTGTTAGGTAGTCTTTGTACAAATTACCAACTATAAGGAAATCTCTTTCATGTTGAAAGGGGGCTGGAGTACTCTCGGACTGTGAGGGGAACCAGGATACATCTCTGTGTTCTTTACTTTCCGCATTTACTGCTTTCATCCATTATCAAAAAAAGAAAGAAAAGAAACTCGTGCAAAAATATTCATACAATTCAGAAAAAGTTTTAAAGAACCTAATTCACCCCCATCTTAGGCGCATCTGGACTTACAATTGGCATCAGAGCAAGTTATAGGTAACCTGTTCCTACTAGATCCAGAATGGCTTCCGCAAACAACAATTCTGTGTTCAGAGACGATGGCAGTAGCAACAAGCCTCCTCTATTCTGTGGTGAATATTTTGATTTCTAGAAGATCCGTATGAAGGCTCATCTAGAAGCACAAGGAGAAGAAATATGGGATGCTGTCCAAAATGGTCCTTTTGTTCCGGTAACTGCTGTAAACGGCGTTGGTTCATCAAAGCCTAAAACTACATGGGATGATGATGATAAGAAAAAGGTCCTGTATGACAAAAAGGCAATAAACCTCCTTCAAAGCGCACTTAGTATGGATGAATTCTTCCGTGTATCAGCATGCACAACGGCAAAAGAAATTTGGGATACACTGGTTGAAACACATGAAGGAACAACTGAAGTAAAGAGATCGAGACTTAATATGTTAAGTCAAGAATATGAATTGTTCTGCATGTAACCCGGAGAATCCATTCTTGATTTACAAAAGAGATTTGTGCATCTAACAAATCATCTAAGGGTACTTGGCAAAGCATTGACTAATGATGAATTGAACCTAAAAGTGCTCAGATCCTTGACTAGAGAATGGCAACCAAAGGTAACGGCAATCTCAGAAAATAAGAGTCTCTCTACTATGACATCCGCAACCTTGTTCAGAAAACTTCAAGAATACGAGACAGAACTTGGTAGATTGGAAAAGCGTGAAAATCAAGAAAAGAAGTCTAAGAACATTGCCTTGAAGATTGACTCTAAGGAAGACGAAAAGAAAGAAAATCCTGATGAAGATGAAAACTTCATGCTTCTCGTTAGAAGACTTGGAAAATTCTTTGGTAAAAATGACAAATCCTTCTCGCACTCAAAGAAGAAGAAACACTTCAAGAAGAAGGAAGGATCCTCATCAACACAAGAAGTTACTTGCTATGAATGTGGTAAACAAGGTCACATCAAACCGGACTGTCCAAAACTTTCAAAGAAAAGTGGCTACAAAGGCAAGAAGGAATCAAAAGATAATAAAGCATATGTTGCATGGGAAGATGTTGAACTGAGTTCGTCATCCGACTCCGATAGCGACGAAAGTGCCAATCTTGCATTAATGGCCTCACACCACTCCGAAAGCAAAGATGATGAGGTTAGTAACATATTCTCTCTTTTTGATAGTGATGCACAAGGTGCTATACATGAACTGTTAAATGAATGCAAAATTCTGTACAAAACTATCTCATCACAAAAGAAACAAATTGCATCGTTGGAAGAAAAATATGGATCTATTGAAAAAGATCTCAAATATGAAAAGCAAAAAGTTAGTGATGAAAAACAGAATTTTGTATGCACAAAGTGTGAATCTCTCTCTTTCCAAGTTGTCCAATTGAAAAGGGTTATTGAAAGGTATGAAAAAGGACAAATTGGATTGGAAGGTGTTCTTAGCCAACAAAGATACTCAAATGACAAAAGTGGTCTTGGATACTCAAAATTTTCAAAACCAAGTACCAACAAAACCATCTTTGTCAAGGCTAGCGACCAACCAAACAAAGAGAAAGAAATCACTCCCAAAATAGTTCATAACTATCCTAAAAAGAAAATACCCTCTAAGAAGAAATCTTACCCTTCTAGATATAGAAGTAAATTTGAACCTACTTGTTTTTATTGTGGTATTCGAGGACACACACCTAATGCTTGTTATGTTAGAAACTTTGGCATGGCAAATGGGCATTATGTGTGGGTTAAGAAAGGAACAAATTATGAAGGACCCAAAGCAACTTGGGTACCTAACAAAACCTAATCTTGTTTTGTAGGTAAGCTTGACGACCACTTCAAATCTATGGTATCTCGATAGTGGTTCTTCCAAGCATATGACAGGAGATATCGACAAATTTTCACATCTAACGTTAAGGCCAAGGGTTATGTGACGTATGGAGATAACAACAAAGGAAAGATTCTTGGCATAGGCAAAGTTGGTGGTCCACCTTTCACATCAATTGGAGATGTTCTTTATGTCGAAGGACTAAAGCACAATCTTCTAAGTATTAGCCAACTATGTGACAAAGGCTTCAAGATCAAGTTCACTAAAGATGAATGTTTGATAGAAGATGAAGTCACACATGAGGCTAAACTTAAAGGTAAAAGAGTAAATAATATTTTTATGATTTCCCTTAACGATTTGTCTTTGAAGGTTAAATGTCTCATGGCAAACAATAACGACTCTTGGCTATGGCACAAAAGAATCGCTCATATTCATATGGAGCATTTAAACAAATTGATTAAGCATGACCTTGTTATTGGACTGCCTAAGATAAAGTTCATCAAAGATAGACTTTGCGATGCATGTCAAAAGGGAAAGCAAACAAAATCAACTTTCAAATCCAAGAATGTGGTGTCCACTACTAGGCCACTACAATTTCTTCATATGGACTTGTTTGGCCCTTCAAGAACAAGAAGCGTCGGAGGTAATGTATACGCTCTAGTTATTGTTGATGACTTTTCTAGATATACTTGGACACTCTTTTTAGTGCAGAAAAATGAAGCATTCAAGGCGTTCAAGAAATATGAAAAGCAAATTCAAAATGAGAAGTTACTATCTATTGCCTCCATAAGAAGCGACCATGGTGGAGAATTCCAGAATTCCTCCTTTGAAGATTTCTATGAAGAACATGGAATATCACATAATTTCTCAGCACCAAGGACTCCTCAACAGAATGGAGTTGTAGAAAGGAAGAATAGGTCTCTTATTGAACTTGCAAGGACAATGCTTAGTGATTCAAACCTTCCAATATACTTTTGGGCGGATGCTGTAAGCACGGCATGCTTTGTAAGCAATAGAGTTAATATTTGACCTATCTTGAAGAAGACTCCGTATGAACTCTTTCGAGGAAGGAAACCAAATATTTCATTCTTTCATGTCTTTGGCTGCAAATGTTTTGTCCTTAACAACGACAAAGACAACCTTGGTAAGTTTTATGAAAAATCAGATGAAGGTATTTTTCTTGGATACTCCTTATCTAGTAAAGCTTATCGTATTTACAATAAAAGAACTTTAACTATGAGGAATCTATGCACGTATCATTTGATGAATCTAACCCCTCAGAGGAGGATACTATTGTTTTAAATAATGATGCTGAGATTTTAGATATTCCTCAAGAAGATGGCTCCAAGACCAACAATGAGAATCAATTGGAAAAACAAGAAGAACAAATTCCGGATGAATCAAATGTCAATGATCTACCTAAGGAATGGAGAACCCATAGAGATCACCCTATTGATAAAATCATCGGTGACATCAGTCAAGGAGTTTCAACAAGATTGAACCTCAAAGATGCTTTCTTGAACATGGCGTTCGTTTCTCAAATCGAACCTTCCAAAGTAGACGACACATTAGGAGACGACCAATGGATGATTGCTATGCAAGAAGAATTAAATTAGTTCGAGAGAAATCAAGTTTGGGAACTTGTTCCTAGACCAAGTGACAAACACATCATAGGTACAAGATGGGTGTTCAAAAACAAACTTGATGAGAATGGTATAATTGTTCGAAACAAAGCAAGATTGGTAGCCCAAGGATACAACCAAGAAGAGGGAATTGAATTTGAAGAAACTTTCGCTCCGGTTGCAAGTTAGAAGCTATCTGTGTTTTACTTGCTTATGCTTGTTCATTGAATTTTCAACTTTACCAAATGGACGTCAAAAGTGCATTCTTAAATGGCTACATCAATGAAGAAGTCTATGTCAAACAATCCCCAGGCTTTGAAGACTTCAAGAATCCTTCACATGTCTTTAAGTTGAGAAAAGCTCTTTATGGCTTAAAACAAGCACCTAGAGCATGGTATGACAGACTCAGTACATTCTTATGCGAAAAATGTTTCGAGAAAGGTAAAGTGGATAAGACCTTGTTCATAAAGAAGATAAAAGGTAACACTTTATTAGTACAAGTCTATGTCGATGATATTATATTTGGTTCAACTAACCAAGATTTGTGTGAAGAATTCTTGTTGATGATGCAAGGAGAATTTGAGATGTCTATGATGGGCAAGATGAACTATTTCCTTGGATTGCAAATTAAGCAACTGAAAGATGGTATCTTCATCAATCAATCAAAATATTGCAAGGAACTTTTGAAAAAGTTTGATATGGATAATTGCAAATCAATGCACACGCCAATGGGCTCCGGTACTTATATTGATCAAGATGAATCTGGTATTTCCATTGATATTACTAAATATCGAGGCATGATTGGCTCACTGTTATACTTGACGGCAAGTCGTCCTGACATCATGTTCAGTGTATGTCTGTGTGCACGATTTCAAGCAAACCCGAAGGAATCTCACCTCATAGCGGTAAATAGAATCATGAAATATCTCAAAGGAACAACCAATGTCGGCCTATGGTACCCAAAAGGTAATATATGCAATTTAATTGGTTATTCTGACGCTGATTATGCAGGATGTAAAACAGATAGAAAAAGCACAAGTGGCACTTGTCACATTTTGGGAAATACATTAGTCTCTTGGGCATGCAAGAAACAAGCTTGTGTGGCTCTTAGTACGGCCGAGGCGGAATATATTGCAGCGGGTAGTTGCTGTGTGCAAATTCTATGGCTCAAGCAACAACTCCGTGACTACGGACTCGACCTTGGATGCATTCCACTCTGATGCGACAACACAAGTGCAATCAACATTACAAAGAATCCTGTGATGCATTCTAGAATAAAGGATATCAACATTCCACATCACTTTCTTCGTGATCATTGTAGCGGTGAAAATCGGAGATCAAGCTATTAATTAACTTGACTCACAAAAGCAAGAGTCGCCACCGCGCTTTATTATTTCCAAGGGAAAAGGGAAAAGAGAGAAATAAAACCCTAAAATATGCAATGTAAAATAATACTTAAAAGTAATAAAAGATACAATGCGTTTTTTGAAAAGAGATCAAGAGTTCGGGGGTTGGTTATGCAATGGGAAGGTATTAGCACCCAATGCATCTGCGGTACTCCGCAGGAACCTTTTGAAATATCTGTTTTTTGGTTAAAATTGTTTGTTATATACAAGGGTGTATTTATCTACAACTATGTTTGCTTAAGGGAAAAAATGAGTTTTTATTATTGCGTTCGTGAGGGTTTCGCGACCCTTTGCCTACGTATCCAATGAAGGAATCAAAACATCGTAGTTCCTCTAGAAAAAAGTTGATTTGTTTATGTTTTTTTATTGGGCGACATTAACGCACGCATTCTAGCAATAGGCACGGCCGGTATCGCGGTAGAACAGAGATAACATGCCCTTGGGGGAGTTTTGATTTGTTGAGTGTTTTTGCATGTTTTAAAGTATGTTCAAGTAATGATTAAAGAGTGTTTTTTTGGATTTTTTTTGGTTTGTTTACTTTTTTTGATTTTATCTTGCCACACGCGTAGTTACTAGCATTTGTACAAAGTAAAAAAAATGCAGAAAGATAAAAACCTACGCTATTACAACTATATCAAAAAGCATAAAAAATATGAAGGAAAAAATAAGATAAAAGTAAGAAAAGGAGTGTCTTTCGACCCAGGAAGTAGCACACTTCGACTAGCATTTTGTTGGCCTCCTTCGATTGGGGCTGGCAACAACAATGTCACGTCTTTCGATTAGGCTTTGGCAGGGGCGAAGTCCTGTACTTCGATTGGGCAAAGGCAGTAGTGAATTGTATCCTTCGATTGGGGCTGGTACCAGTGAGGTTCTGTCCTTCGATTGGCTTGGCAGTCAGCGTATGGCGAAGTCTTTTGATTCTGCCTTGTTGCCTTCTTCGACTGGAGGTTGAAAGCAGGGAGGGAATGCCTTTCGATTGGACATGGTTTTCCTCCTGGTTGTCTTTTTTGTTCGACCTGGAGAAAGGGGGTAGAAGCCAGAAGCTTCGTTTCCTATTCATGTTTCCTGTTTCTTTCATTTCAAACATTAAATGGCAACATGGCTTGAGGCCATGCTAATATTCGTTTTGTAAACAGTTTAACAGTTAAGCAAATTCAGGTAAACAGAAAGCAAAAAAGAAAAGCTTAGCTCTAAAAAATATGTTAAAAAGGGTGGAATCAAAGGAAACAAAGTATTATGTACATGCTGGAAATGAATAAAAAGTATTATTTACATGTTATGGCATGAAATGAAAGGTCCAAGGCTAAATATGACTTACCTTGCTTGAGGCTGGGACGTGTACTGGGCAGTAAGGTGGTTGCCTGGAGCGCTTCTAGATTCGAAGGGAGGGACCAGGGGTTTGACCTTTGATGCTGGATTCGAAAGAGGATAACATGCATGAGGTTCTTCCTGCTGGATTCGAATGGTAACAAGGTACAAGGGGTTTGTTTTTGGTTCGAAGGGTTGTCACAGAAGGTTGTCTTTCTGAGTTTGAACAAAACAACTATGTAAGGGGTGTTCTTCAGAATCGAAGAAGACTGAAGTGTGTGGGATTCTGTTTTTTTGATTTTCTCAAGTGTTGATGGACTTTGAGAATTTTTCTGTGTTTGAGAAAATTTAGAGGATTCGTCCTCTTGGTCCCCAAGATCCTCCTTTGAACATGTTGTGAAGCCTTGTATTTATAGGCGAGTTTTGATGTGGTTTTAGGGGGAAAACAAAATAATATTTGAATTATTTGGGTATATTGCCCCCTTGTTTTCTTCAATGCAGTTTTTGTGCACTCCTTTTTTGTGCAAGTACAGGACTGTCAACGCAGGCTTTATCAGTATTTTGGAGCTTAGTGGCAGGTTGGCGCAAGACTGTTGCATAGCAGCACAACTGGCTTGAGTTTGGCAGTATTTGGGAGGCCACTTCTGTGCTCTAAGTACGTTTCTTCGTAGGGTTTAGTGGTCCAACTTGTGAATTGAAGGAGACTGTATTTCCAAATCGAAGCTTGTGACTGAAGGGAGACTGTATTTCCAAATCGAAGCTTGTGACTGAAGGGAGACTGTATTGCCCATCGAAGCTTGTGACTGAAGGGAGACTGTATTGCCCATCGAAGCTTGTGGATCTAAATAGACATATTGCCCAATCGAAAGCCCGTGTTCGAAGGAAGCAATGTTTCCCAATCGAAGCATGTTTGCAGGCAGTAAACTGGTCCAGATTCAAAAGAGGCTTGCAGGCAGCAGACTTGTCCAATCGAAGCAGGCTTGCAGGCAGTAAACTGTCCAATCGAAGCAGGCTTGCAGCCAGTAAACTGTCCAGTCAAAGCAGACTGAATCGAAGGAGGCTTGTCAGCACATGAAATCAAAGAAACAAAAAAACACACATTTCGTGCTTGATTAGAAGTTAGTGATACATAAGCTAAGAATGTTCAAAACACTTGACAATTTCTGCATAATCAATGCTCGAAGGTGAGAGGTTAAAACCAACTGTATTTAGTGACCTTTACCTTTGTATAACAATGCAAAAATAAGAATGGGATCTTAGGTCAAAAATTGGGGTACAACAGCTGCCCCTATTTAAGTTTCTTCTATCTGGAGATATGAAGATTGGGATCTTCATTTCGACAAGATTGAAGGGAATTAAATATAGAATACACAATTTTTGGCCTTAAGATACCGCAATTATGTTTATGATATGATATGAATGCAATGCTCTGAATTTTACGGGGAATGACGCCATATGAGACAAACTATGCTGGAGAAACCAAGCACATTATACAGTAATCCCACAGGGGAAGAGATTATAAATCCACTGGGGAAACAGAGTCATAGGCTTCAAATGAGTGACTCTTGAATGATTTACATCAGTGTTGAGACTGGAAAAGAAATGATTTACATCAGCATTGTGACTGGAAAAAGAAATGATTTACATCAGTACGGAGACTGGAGAAGAAATGATTTACATCAGCACTGTGACTGGAAAAGAAATGATTTACATCAGTACTGTGACTGGAAAAATAAATGATTTACATCAGTACTGTGACTGGAAAATGATTGACATCAGTACCGAGACTGGAGATAAACATCTATGACTTCTGAATTTTACCAAGAACGGTAACACATTCCTTCCTTAACCAAGATATCGCTTGAAAAGGATAAAATACAAACTTCCCCACGGGACTTTTCCGAATAGATGCCATTTGCATTATTGTTGGGGATACACAAGCTGCTCAAATAAAGAGGCCGCCACTTGCTTCCTTTCAAAGGTGTCAATAACATACAAGTTGCTCATGAAGAGACCTCCACTTGCTGTCTTCAAAGAATATTAAAGCACATAAGCTGCTCATGAAGAGTCCGCCACTTGTTGCCAATAACCCACAAGATGCTCATAAAGATACCTCCACTTACTGTCTTCAAAGAATATTAAAGCACACAAGATGCTCATGAAGAGTCCGCCTCTTGTTGCTTTCAAAGATACCAATAACCCACAAGCTGCTCATAAAGAGACTGCCACTTGCTGTCTTCAAAGAATATTAAAGCACATAAGCTGCTCATGAAGAGTCCGCCACTTGTTGCTTTCAAAGATACCAATAACACATCATGAAGATATTGCTGGAGGTGAGAATCAATAATTTCCTCGGGGATGGACAAACTGCTCATGAAGAGACCGCCATTTGTCATAAAGAAATTCAGAAATAATCAAACTACTCAAATAAAGAGTTAGTCGCTTGTTGTCACGTTGATATTCCAGAAGAAGGTTATGATAACACTACTAGGGAATAAAGTTCATCTTCAATACAATGAATAAATCCTTCCTGAGGAGACCGAGTATTTACGTTGCAAAATAAATGCACTCTCCATCTAGGTTTCACAGCCTAGAGATATCCAAAGGGTACCATTCACAAGAGACAAAGCTCAATCCAGGAATAAACTGGAGAGAAAACAGTCAAACAAGACTCCACCCAATGAGGAAACAACTCAAATGGGGATTTATCCTATCCAAAGATGGAAAAGGAAAGCTAAAGCAAGATTCTTCCACGAGAGTTAACTCAGTGGGGAATTAGAAAGAAGGCGCACTTTATGCTTAAGTTGACACTCTATTTGGGGAGAGGAAATATGATAACCAAAGTATACAAATCAAGAACATCAACAAATATCAATATGTGTGCATGATGCAAGTGTGAATGAATAAATAAATGTCATGTATATGCTGACAAAACAGATAGAGGAGATAGACAAGAGATGATAAGACGTCCCAGTACAACCCGACACTCGGCTAATCTCAACAAGATGGGAACATTATTGGAGATAAAAACAAAAGCCATCATTGGAGCAAAGTCCTTTTACAAGGCTTAAATATCTATGGAGGGGAAGATATTTTCAGGTAGAAAACCCAAAGTCCAGTCTTCTATCGCGAACAATCCATTGAAAGGATAACAACACAAACAATGTTTCAGCTGGAAAAAGTCATGCTTAGCTGGAGATACTGGGAACACCACCCTCTGATAATGTGTGCCAAACATATCACATATCTTAACAAAACTGGATTTCCCCTGGGACTAATTTTGGATGCCCCAAGTTTACTGCTGATAAGCTGCATGTTGCACGACAATTCTTGCGAATAACTTCACTTCTAAAATGCCCCAAGCTATATGGTTGATGAGGGGAAATCGTCTCAAGAGGATTTTAAAAAAGACCTGGCATTCACCATGCTCTGGTGTCTTCAAACTCTTAGAGAGATTCATCAAATCTCGACGTGATTGCCCCGGATTGACTGTAGTTGGCACAACAAAGTCTTCAAATTTTTCCCCAAAAGAGTAAACAAGTTGGGAAAGCATTAACTGGGAGAAGAAACACGTTCGTGCTTAAGGTCTTCATGTGACATGCCTCTGGATATGATTTTTTTCTTGAAATGATTCTCCAATTACTCAACATAGTTTCAAGCCTTAAAAGAATAAACTCATCACTAGTGCTTATATGTGAGCTTCCTTGATATCAAACAAAAGTTTTGCAGTTAGAAAAAAGTTTATTATGAGAATGAAAATTCTAATGCAACAGTTATGTAAGTCTTGAAGATTTTGAGAAGACATCGCACAAATTTTGCGAGTTAGAGCACCATTTATTTTTGTGTAGGAAAAGCATATGATACCAACATAACTATTTAGAACATTCATGGGAGTCAATAACATTATCTCATTGAAACATACTTTCAAAATAACCTTGCTTCAATTAGGACTTTTGAAGGTTGTAATGTGGCCGGGTTCATGGTTTTTAGAAAAAAGATTTTTAAGGCTCAAGATTTATAAGTGCCCACCCATTCTTCGTGATGTTATCCAACCCTATGTTCAGTTAATTCAACATGAGCGTTCATCTCTCAAAAGGATTTTGTGACGGTTAAGGAAACGACGAGGCTTTCGGAGTAGAAACCACCCTTATGTCTTCGTGTTTGTAGTCACCAATTTGTTCTTTGCTGAGGACTTTTCTTTGTAGTCCTTTCTTTGCAATTTTTATTTTCCCTAACTTTTGCCTGAACTAATTCTTTTGAATTGATAGTCCAACGGGATGCCCTAATTTTTTGCTTAAGCCGCACGTTTTCAAGTTTTCGACTTAACAGGCTTTTTCTTTTTTTTTTCTTGATTTTTTTATTTTTTTGAACAAAAGTGTGACATTAGCTTGTCTCTACTTGTGGAGAGGATTGTGATTTCCTCATTTCTTGATGAATGAGGGATAACATTGTGGTTCTACATCTTTTGGCTTCATTATACATGAAGGATAGCCCTCGTAGTTTCTCTTCAGAAATATCTTTCTTATGAATTTTAAACACTCAATCAGATTAACTGAAAAACTACCCTACCCCAGGTTAAAAATCGAGGGTTTTTTCGTATAGAAAAGAAACTCCTACTTCAAGGCTCAAAAGGGGTTAGCAAGGGATTATCTTCCTTATATCTCCGGTGTTTAGGGATTTGAAACAATGCCTGTACATCGTCAGCAAGATTTTATTCAAAAAGCATACAACCAGAGATTTTACGTTCTTTAGCTCATCATCCTCCCTTCAATCTCTGCCTGGGCAAGAGAATGGGCAACAAGTTGGTATCATAATACAAAAAGAAATTTAAAGTTTTGAAAACAAATATGAATTTCTTCAAGACAAACATACTCATTGTATTAAGATAATCATTCAAATGCAAACAATTTCTTACATGCAAACAGTGCAATGATAAACAAGAAAAATTACAAAAGGCATAAATAAGTTAATAATCTGGGAAGGCTTTCCATCTAGACTTGTGCTGAAAGAAACCTCTCCTTAACTTCAAGGCCAAAATCAACAGAGATTTACTTATACTTTAGCAAAGGGGTTGACTTGAATGTTGAGAATGCTGTCTTAAAATGATAAAATACCACCACTGACCATCCTCTGAACCTCAATCTTCAAAGAAAAGAAACCATCTAAGTCGTGCCCAGGAGCACCTTGATGAAAGGCACAAGTCAAATCAGCTTTGTGATACCAATGTTTCTTCTCAGGAACCTTCGGTGGAGGTCGGGTCTGAACCAAATTCCTCTTGCTTGATATTCTCCATTGTTCTCTTAGCGCGAGTGTTGTACTGGTGAGACCAAAGGAAAAATAAGACTTGGAAAAAGACCTTTGAAAGTGAAACAAAAAATGTAGAATGATGCATGATATGCAAAAGAGAGTTTTTATTTGACTTTCGAGGAACTCAAGATATTAAGTTGTAGACATCAAAGTATGAAGATAGAAGATGAATTTTAAATTGGCTACAAACATTGATCAAGTTATCATCAAGATCAATCATCCATTTTGGTGGATTAGTGTTTTCACCCTATCAACACCCAAGATCCATTGAGCTTGACGAAACTTGTGATGTTTACAAAGAAAGACCTCTAAATTCCTTGAAAATCAAGTGAAAAAGGGTTTTATGGATGCATGAAGGCATGGCTATGCAACAACCACAAGCAAGGTCACAAATAAAGTTGAAAGGTTCAACGTCACGAGCATGGAGTCAAAGGTAAGAAACATCCCCAAGGTATGTACTAAAGGTTTAATCACACCTGCAAGACAAGGTTCTAAGAGTTCCCGGAGTCTACATTCCTCCTTCGGATATTACCAACGTCTTGATTACTCAATAATTAGCAATATTCTCAAGAGAAACTCATCCGAGCGTAGCATCGCGTAACAATTACTTCCGGATTACTCTGTTATAATCTCCGCGCTACACCTAAAAGGCCAAGATGGGTTAGGGTTCTACAGTTCTCAGCTTCTCTGGCTCCCAGGTCGAAAATAATAATGTCTTCCCGATTACTCGGTAAACAAATATTACGTTCAAAAGGGCCTTCCACTGAGTGGGGGATCTCATGCCTCCTTCTTCGGGATTACTCCCTCAAAGTTAACATGACTATACCGCCCGTCCTATTCCTAAGTGTAACTTAGTCCGGGTATAGGACTTGTCCTTTGTAAATATTATCAACACCCAAATAATCACAATATATACATATAACCAAACAATCAAATAATGATAAAACAGATAAAACAAATTAGGCTTAACCCACTTAGGGATGGACCAGCAAGAGGTCAATCTTTCCCCAGCAGAGTCGCCAATTCTGTAGTGGTGAAAATCGGAGATCGAGGTATTAATTAACTCGACTCACAAAAGCAAGAGTCGCCACGGCGCTTTATTATTTCCAAGGGAAAAGGGAAAAGGGAAAAGAGCGAAATAAAACCCTAAAACATGCAACGTAAACTAATACTTAAAAGTAATGAAAAAATACAATGCGTTTTTGAAAGAGATCGAGAATTCGGGGGTTGGTTATGCAATGGGAAGGTATTAGCACCCAATGCATCTGCGGTACTCCACAGGAACCTTTTGAAATATCTGTTTTTGGTTAAAATTGTTTGTTATATACAAGGGTGTATTTATCTACAACTATGTTTGTTTAAGGGGAAAGAAATGAGTTTTTATTATTGCGTTCGTGAGGGTTTCGTGACCCTTTGCCTACGTATCCAATAAAGGAATCAAAACACCGTAGTTCCTCTAGAAAAAAGTTGATTTGTTTGTGTTTTTTAGTGGGCGACATTAACGCACGCATTCTAGCAATAGGCACGGCCGGTATCGCGGTAGAACGGAGATAACATGCCCTTGGGGGGAGTTTTGATTTGTTGAGTGTTTTTTCATGTTTTAAAGTATATTCAAGTAATGATTAAAGAGTGTTTTTTTGGATTTTTTGGTTTGTTTACTTGTTGATTTTATCTTGCCTAATTACTAGCATTTGTACAAAGTAAATAAAAATGCAGAAAGATAAAAACCTACGCTATTACAAACATATCAAAAGGCATAAAAAATATGAAGAAAAAAATAAGATAAAAGTAAGAAAAGAGTGTATTTCGACCCAGGCAGTAGCACACTTCGACTCACATTTTGTTGGCCTCCTTTTGGGGCTGGCAACAACAAAGTCACGTCTTTCGATTAGGCTTTGGCAGGGGCGAGGTTCTATCCTTCGATTGGGCAAAGGCAGCAACAAGTTGTATCCTTCCACTGGGGCTGGCACCAGTGAGGTTCTGTCCTTCAATTGTCCTGGCAGTCAGTGTATGGCAAAGTCTTTTGATTCTTCTTTGTTGCCTTCTTCGACTGGAGGTTGAAAGCAGTGAGGGAATTCCTTTCGATTGGACATAGTCTGCCTCCTGGTTATCTCTTTCGTTCGACCTGGAGAAAGAGTGTAGAAGCCAGAAGCTTCGTTCCCTATTTCCTGTTTCCTGTTTCTTTCATCTCAAACATTAAATGGCAACATGGCCTGAGGCCATGCTAGTATGTGTTTGGTAAACAGTTTAACAATTAAAGCTAATTCAAATAAACAGAAGGAAAAACGAAAGAGTTAACTTTTAAAACATGTTAACAGGGTGGAAATGAAAGAACAGTGGTATGTACAATGTTTGAAACAAAAAAAGTATTATTTACATGTTATGGCATGAAACGAAAAGTTCAAGGCTAAGTATGACTTACCTTGCTTGAGTCTGGGACGTGTATTGGGCAGTAAGGTGGTTGCCTGGAGCGCTTCTGGATTCGAAGGGAGGGACCAGGGGTTTGGCCTTTGATGCTGGATTCGAAAGAGGATAAGAGGTGTGTGGTTCTTCCTGCTGGATTCGAATGGTAACAAGGTATAAGGGGTTTGCTTTTGGTTCGAAGGGTCGTCACAGAAGGTTGTCTTTCTGAGTTTGAACAAAACAACTATGTGTGGGGTGTTCTTCAGAATCGAAGGAGACTGAAGTGTGTGGGATTCTGTTTTTTTTTATTTCTTAATTGTTGATGAACTTTGAGAATTTTTCTGTGTTTGAGAAAATTTGGAGGATTCGTCCTCTTGGTCCCAAAAATCCTCCCTTGAACATGTTGTGAAGCCTTGTATTTATAGGCGAGGTGGCTGAAGCTTTGATATGGTTTTGGGTGGAAAACAAAATAATGTTTGAATTATTTGGGTATACTGCCCCCTTGTTTTCTTCAATGCAGTTCTTGTGCACTCTGTTTTCGTGCAAGTACAAGACTGTCAATGCAGGCTTTTCAGTCTTTTGGAGTTTAGTGGCAGGTTGGTGCAGGACTGTGCAGCAGTTTTGTGGCAGGTTTGAATTTGGCAGTATATGGGAGGCCACTTATGTGCTCTAAGTACGTTGCTTCGAAGGCTTTAGTGGTCCAACTTGTGAATCGAAGGAGGTCAACTTGAAGGAAAACACATGTCCAGCTTGTGGATCAAAGGGGGTCACTTCGAAGGAAACTACATGGCCAAATCGAAGCTTGTGACTGAAGGGAGATTGTATTGTCTAATCGAAGCTTGTGTTCTAAGGAAGCAATGTTGCTGAATCGAAGCATGTGGATCGAAACAAACATATTACCCAATCGAAAGCCCGTGTTCGAAGGAAGCAATGTTGCCCAATCGAAACATGTTTGCAGGCAGTAAACTTATCCAGATTCGAAAGAGGTATGCAGTCAGCAAACTTGTCCAGTCAAAGCAGGCTTGCAGGCAATGAACTTGTCCAATCAAAAGCAGGCTTGCAGGCAGCAAACTTGTCCAGTCGAAGCAGCAAACTTGTCCAGTCGAAGCAGGCTGAATCGAAGGAGGCTTTTGCTTAGAACGAAGGATGTAACCTAAGTTGCATTCGAAAGAGACCCGTCAGCACATGAAATCAAAGAAACAACAAACACACATTTCGTGCTTGATTAGACGTTAGTGATACATAGGCTAAGAATGTTCAAAACACTTGATAATTTCTGCATAATCAATGCTCGAAGGTGAGAGGTTAAAACCAACTGTATTTAGTGACCTTGACTTTTGTAAAAAAATGCAAAAATAAAAATGGGATCTTAGGTCAAAAATTGGGGTACAACAATCATGTACTTTAAGGAGATGTCGAAGTCACCTTCATGGATACGCATAATCAACTAGCAGATATCTTCACTAAACCGTTGGCAAGAGAACCATTCTTCAAGATCCGAAGAGAGCTAGGTATCTTGGACGAAAATGACATTATCTAATTAAGGTACATGGCTATGATCTTGATCTTAACTTTATGGTAATATATCATGATCCATGTTTTTATTACTAAATTTTTGATATATGACCATGAAATCCCCAAAAATTAAGTATTTTTTTTCATTTTTTCACTAATGACAATCGGTTGTCAGAGTGACAATCGGTTGTATCTAAAAAATTTTAGATTCTGTCTTCACAATAATCGGTTGTCACTCCACGACAACCGGTTTCTCTCTCAATATTTTCGCTGCTGTTTAAAATTTCAAAGGATGCAATCGATTGTCATCAAACAACAATCGATTGCACAGTTCAAAATTTTGAATTTTTTTTCCAATTACACTCTCTTTTATTCTTTCTCTTCCATTGCCATTACTATTATTTATTTTATACAAGATTTTTATTCTCTTTTTTGAATGTTTTAAGTGTTTGGTCAAAAAAATTTTAATGCTTAGTCTTTTCCTATGACATAATTTTTTGGATACTTACACACTCAAGAATCTCTATGCTACAAGTCTTTATTGTTTTGACTAACCATTGCATGCCTTACCTATCCATTGAATTCCTATCTATCTATAAAAGCTCAACCAAAACCTAAAAACTTCATATATCCTCTTTTGTCTCAAGAAACCCTATAAACACCAAATACCCTTTTCCCCTTCCAATTCTCTCATCCCTCACCATGTCAACATCAAAGAAAGGCAAGGGAAAAGATTCTTCCTCATCTCAAGGTGATGATATCTCAAAACTCATTCCATCAATAAGCCAAAGGGAAAGATTTGTGTCTCACTTTCAGAAGATGACGGTTCTTCTACCAAGGTTCGGTAATCTTGACAACTTCTATTCCGAATGCTTCAGTTTTCCAGCTTTATTTAGATCTCAAGGGATATACAAGTTAATTGGTGTTAACGGACCCATTTACCCCACTTTGGTTAGGATTTTCTACATCAATCTAACCATTAGTAGAGGATGCATGATTTCAAATGTCAAAGGGGTTCCTATAGAACTCACAGTGCAGAATTTTGGTGAAGCTTTGGGTATTCCATGTGATGGTGCTTGCATTAAACTTCTCTCAAATGCAAATCTGCCTGGCTACAGGAAAAGAGACTTCTACTATGGAATTGCAAGAATTCCCGAGCGTGATTTTATTCAGAAAAGGAAAAGGCTTATTGGTGGAACTCCGGAGAGGAACTCTTGGTCTGCAGGAATTCTCACTATTGATGATCGTTTGATCCACTACTTTTTGGCGTATGTGGTTATGCCAAAGTTCTCAAACATTTCCAATGTCAATGATTGTGAGATGCAAATTCTGTATGAGATGAATAATGGGATTCAAATCAACTGGTCTTATGCGATTCTACATCATATGGCACTACATAATGAAAATGCTTCTGCTCTTCCTTATGGCTCATGGCTTACCCTTGTGTTTGAGAAGTTCAATGTTCCCTTGTCTGGTGAACACATGGTGCCTATGACTAACCCCCAACATGAAATCACTCTGAAGAAAGTATGTAATACCAAAACCGGCGTCAAATTTGATCCGATTAATAGAACCATCACATACATTCATACTCCTCCATAAAACCAACCTCCACAAGAACAACCACTTCAAAACCAACCTCCACAACCAATGGAAAACTCTTACAATCAAGTTTTTGACTATCTTCAGTACATGAACAACAACATGAACAATTAATTTGCTCATCTCTATGCCCATACCAATGTCCCTCCTTATGAAGCTCAACCTTATCATTACCCTTTCATTCAACCTCAAACCAATGAAGGCAATGATGGTGAAGATCAAGATAATGAAGACCTTGTTGAAGGCATGGATGATTAGTTTTTAAGTTATTATATTTCTTAGTACTTTATGTTCTTATGTTTTATGTATTTTTTCTAGTTTCGTTTAAGACACTTTATGTATTGTGATCCTTTTCGTTTTGTGCACTTTGTTTCTATTATATCTATGTATGTAAACTTTATTTATGCTATGTTGTTTCTATGTGCAAAATTTTTATGATCTTCTTTCCCATTCCTTTTTGCTAATGACAAAGGGGGAGAAGACTTTGTAGTTTCTTTTGTGTTTCTCTAACCCTAATTGCAGCAAGCAAGCAATCTTCAAAACCCTCATGAAATAGATCAAGGGAGAGTCTTCGACTTAGGGGGAGTTTTTAAACAACTTGATTAGAGAAAACCAAGATACACTCCAAACTTTAAGCAATGGTTGTCATCATCAAAAAGGGGGAGACTGTGAAATCAAGCTTTCCAAATGTTTTGATGAAGACAAGCTAGCATGCAAAAATGAATGGATCAAGATAGAAGATTCATCTCAAGCAAGATTCATTGATCAAGATCAACATTTCAAGACTTATGGCTTAAGGTATATGAAATTTTTGATCTTATGCTCTTAGTGATCAAAAATATTTTTAATCATGCATTTACTTTATTAAAATAATATTTTGAGTATATACTATGTATGATTGAAGAAGGATGTTTTAAATTGCTTAAAATCTTTGAAAATAATGATTTTTCAATTTTTGTACACAAGCAATTGATTGTCATGCTAGGACAATCGATTGCAACCAAAAATCATTTGCTTCTGTTTGAATACAATCGATTGTCGTCTAGCAGCAATCGATTGTCATGTGTTTTATTTTCAAATTTATTGAACGTTGGCCTATGAGAAATCGATTGCTCCTCAATGACAATCGGTTGTCATAGTTATATTTTTCAAAATTTTTAAACGTTGATTTTACAGCAATCTGTTGTTGCTTTAGTGCAACCGGTTGTTGTGCCTTAAATTTTGAAATTTTTTTATTTTTCCAGCAACTTTTTGTAACACCTTTTCATGGCAATCTTTGTATCTTTTCAAATACATTCTTTTAGTAAAAATGGTTTAAACATTGATATGTTTCATTGAAGAGGTATTACTACACTATAAATTATTTTTATTTAGAATTTTAAAATATAACAAAAAAACAACAATCACTAACAACTATTACTTTCTATTCTTTTGATCATACTCTTTATACTCAAGATTTTTGTTCATCATTTTCATATGCATCCTGAAAATTGTTCTTGAACACTTTGAAGAGTATTGCATCTTAAATTTCATATTGAATAGAATAGATCAATCAAGTGATTGACATTTCTATTTCATTATTCAAACTCTTATACAAATCAAACAAACAATTGTATACTTGTTTTCAGGATTGTTGGAAACAAGAAAGACACTTATGGAGGATTGTTCTCTTTATGGTCTTAGTGAAAATCCAAGAGGATTGTTCTTGGTCCAAGAGGATTGTTCTTGGTTGTTAGGTAGTCTTTGTACAAATTACCAACTATAAGGAAATCTCTTTCATGTTGAAAGGGGACTGGAGTACTCTCGGACTGTGAGGGGAACCAGGATACATCTCTGTGTTCTTTACTTTCCGCATTTACTGCTTTCATCACTTATCAGAAAAAGAAAGAAAAGAAACTCGTGCAAAAATATTCATACAATTCATAAAAAGTTTTAAAGAACCTAATTCACCCCCTTCTTAGGCGCATCTAAACTTACAGTTAGCACCCTTTTCATCCATAGTTATCTATGGGATCTTAGTTTCTTGCTAGATCACTTTCTTTTGTTTGAAAATGTGCTTTGTGGTGGTTTTGAAAGTATTTTTAAAAGGCGCCTTCGTTTAGGAAAACTTTGTAATGGTTCTCGTTCGTAAGAACGTATACAAAGTGTTGGACTTTTTGAAAATATTTTATGTTTTGAAAGTGTTTGGTGTTTGTTTTTGAAAATGAGAAAGGATGTTTATTTTGAAAGTGAGCAAGCAACTAGAAACAATCTACCTACTCAAAAAGTCTTTTGTTCATTTCCTCCTTTCCTTTGATATTTCTATCTTGCCATTGATTGGTAAGAAGCCTTATCTTTGGATGTAAATGGACGGGCGTGGGTCATTGTATAGTCATGATAGCAACGTTGTGAGATATATTAGCATTCCTCTTTGAGGGACTAAGATCATTTTGAAAGGCAAAATTTGTAGCGTCATCGAGGGACTATGATCTTGTATTTTTTATTATTTTTGCTAAGACATCCCACATGCATAACATGACCATTTTTATAAGGCTAAAAAGTGGAGTTAACCCTAGGGGTGCAAGTGTGCAAATGTGTTTGATTTACTTGCATTGTTTATCTTGAATTAGGGTTTACTAATTGTTGATTTTAGTCTTTCCATACAAACCCTAATTACTAACATTTATATGAAAGCGATAAATTGTGAAAAGTAAAATTACTACGCTATTACATCATTAGGGGAGGGGGTATACAAATTTACAAATGGGGATTGCAAGAAAATTAAACCTAATTATCTATTACAACCATATTGAATAATGTACAAGAATTGAAAATATAATGTACAAGAAGATAAATGGAAAAGAAAATGATTTTTGTTTGGTTTTAATGAAAGGGTTTAGTTTTGACCTAATTAAGAAAATGATTAATTAAAATTAAATGAAAATTAAACCTAAACTAATTAAGAAAAGAAATTAAGTTTGAAGCATTTTAAGGGTTTTTTTATAAGAAGGATTTAAACTTAATGAAAATAATATGGTAATTAATTAATTAAAAGAAACTTAAGTTCTAAATTAATTTTAATTAAGAAAAATAAAATAAGTAAACCTAAATCTAATTATTATTTATTAAGAAAAAGAAATTAAATTTGTTAAGAAAACGTTTTTGTTCTTTTTGTTTTATAAAGAAAATAGAAATATAAATGTGAAAATAATAAATAAAAATATTTTTGGATTTTTTATTATTAAAAATAATAATAATAATAATAGTAATAAAAAATAATAAAGAAAAATGAAATAAAATAAAATAAGAAAAAGAAAATAAAATGAATTAAAATGATAAAAGAAAAAATGTTTGGGCCAGGTGTGTGAAAGCAGGCAGGGGGTTAGGAGTCAGCAAAATAACAAGGCCCGTTGCAGGAGGCCCAACGCTGGTTATTGGTAACAAAAAGGAGAGAAAATGTTGAAAATTAAAATAAAAGGTAGCGCTGGGACTTGAACCCCTGACCTTTACCATACACGCGCGCTACCTTTGCCATTGGGGTGGTTGTACATTCGTTAACTTAACTAAAATGATAAGTACATAACATAAAACAAGTCCTGAAAATGACTTCATCTTCAACCTACAGCCATGATTCATGTAACTTGCTCATTTCTCAACAAATATGAAAGATGCAAACATGAAAGTTGCTCCATTTTTCCATACGAATCCAACCATATTAATATCATAAGCTATAAATCAAAGATGAATGTGAATTTCTAAAAGTACCAAATTTTGACCTAACTTTTTCCAGAGATTCAAACCTAAAATTCTCTAAGCTAAATCAATATAAAGGAAATCTATGGACATGTACAGTTTCAGGGCAATGATATCTACAATTTATCTTCACAAATGCAAGCTTAACAATACCTAAATGAAAAGATAAAAGTTCAGAAAAGATACCTCATAACTGGAAATCGTGAAATGCAAATGAGTTTGATTCAAGGTGCTGTAATGATCAGGTTAACTTCATCAAGTTCCCAGTAAGCTAATGCAATGATTAGCTTGAGCAATGGATGTCTGGAATGGCCTGGAGAAGTCCACTTGCAGAAATTTGTTTTTGGTTATGGAGGATGATGGAGATGGAGTTACAGTTCTGAAACAGGGACATGGATGGACTATATTTGATGTATAAGAGCTTTGTGATTGATTAGGAAGGAAAACACACGAGGCAATTGTGAGTTACAAGTTCAAAGTCAGAATGTGCACATAAATGGAGTTTTGATGCAAATTCTGATTTGAGAGAGTTTGGGAGAGTTTCAGGGTGCTTAAGCTCAGGTGTTAACTTGGAAATATGGACTCTATTTATAAGCAACAAGTTTGGATACTTGTAGTTGATCAGAATTCAAAATCAAATGTTTAAGCTCAACATGTGATTTTCTTGAAAAATCAAGTTTCAATGCTTTGTACTTGCTAATGTAGAGTGGTTATGCTTTAAACAAGCTTTCTTCTGACTTTGTAGATGGAGTGTGATCAGAGGGAACAAGTGAGAGGCTCAAGAATTAACTTTGTGCATAAAGCTTGCTTTTCAAGAATGGCAATGTTAGCTTTTTTCCCAAAATGGCAAATGGACTTGGACAATGCTTAAACCACTTGGATTATAGCTCAAAGGTTTTTGTAATCCATTAATTATGGATAGATACACAAGTTAGAAGACCTGCAAAGAAAGATCATACAACCTAACATTGAGATTGGATTATGTGTTCATCAAGAAATGGCTTGTAATTCAAGTTTGAAACCCTAACTTCTTGCCTTCTATTCTCTTAGCTCAAGTATGATATCAATGAGTTCTTTGACATTTTGGAAAGCTTGTAACATCCCCTACAAACTTCACGTTGGACATTTTTGAAAATTCAATTTGGAACTAGGTGAAAATTTTCCATGAAGTTAGGTCAAAATCCTGCCTAAACTAGGGCAAAATTTCACTAAGTCTTCAAGATTCATGAACATGTCTTCACAAAATCATAACTTTAAATATAAGCATTTCTAGGAAAAGTTCTGCCCTACAATGTTTTAGATCTCATTGAGATCTGCAATTTTCATGTTGGAAGTTTCCTTTGAATCATCTTGCATCATGGTGGAAATTTGGCTCAAAGTTATGATAAAATATGAATTTTTAACACTTAGAAAAAATAGTAAGTTTAGAAATTTTGACATTTCAAAATGAAATCTTGACTTTTTGATTTCTTGGCGAATAAGTTTCATATTTTTACATGTCTTGATGAATTGTAATCTTTGAAATTTGATTATGATCAAAAAGTCAAAGTTTGACTTTTTAGTGTACAGTTGACTTTTCATCAGTTGACTGAAATTCAACTATCAATCAATTGATCTTGAGACATGTTTTGAGCCATGCTATTAGGTCAAAATGATGAATTTGAATCCTTGAGATCATGTCTTAAACCAATAAGTCATTTGTTAGGTCAAAAGTCAAAAATTACATCTTCTCAGTCAAAATCCTAATTTTGACCATTTTTCCCTTTTGATGATCTGATCAAATTTCTTGAGGAATTGTGATCTAAAATTTATCAATTTACATATATGAGTTCATGATGTTGATATGGATAAAGAATTATGAAGTTTGACTGTAAATTGACCATATTTGACTTTTCCCCCAATACAACTGATTTTAGGTCAACTGATCAATTGACTGAGCAAAAATGTGATCCAAGACTTGAAACTTGACATGAGAAATCTTGAGGGTCCAAAATGATCCATGAAAGTCATATGGGGCATTAAAAGTCCATTTGTCCTTGTACAAACTCAAACCCTAATTTGAGTCATCAGTGCTTGAGGAAGTGTCTTGAGCTGATCAAACCTTGTGTAGTCTTGAACCAAAGGAGATCTTGTGAGAGATTACTTAAGAAATGAGTGGGAAAATTTTGGGGTACAACATCTTCCCCTATTCAATCTTCTTAAACCTGAAGATTTAGATTGACGGATCCGCCATTCGTGACTTGAAGGTAGAAGATGATTGAACACTAGAGTGCCCAGAAATTTGCACTCGAAGATAGATTGGGAATGGGCTTGTAGATGCCATGATGGTAAACACTGGAAGAAGTATCAGCACAAATCTTCGGTCGATTTATACTAAAACTTGATGTTTTACCTGTGGGAGAAAAAATTTAGTGATATGCAGATGTATCCATGATGTTCACAAGATTAATGCAATTATGCGTTTTGTATGTATATTCTATGAGGTATGAACGTGGGATGCATATTTGTCCGTGAAAATAAATCCATGACTACTTTTGAGGAGTTATGAATCTCGGATTGCTTTTGGGGATTATCTCTTGTATGTTAGCTGTTATCTGTTCGGGTCCAAGCTTCACAACTATTTACTGAGGATAGGGAAGTCAACTGCTATCTGGTCGGATCCAGGCTTCACGGTAACTTACTAGGGAAGAATAATTAACTGTTGTTTGGTCGGACTCCAGGATTTGCAGAAGATTTCTTGAAATTTAACTGTTATTTGGTCGGATCCAGGCTTTAGAATATACTTGAAGTGGTAACTACTATCTGGTCGGGTCCAGGCTTCACAGTTTTTGAAAAGTTATACTATTATCTGGTCGGGTCAAAGCTTCATAGTGTCTTGCTGGGGATTGTAGCTAGTTGTTATCTGGTCGGGTCCAGGCTTCACAATAACTTGCTCGAATAGACGAAATTGAACTGATATCTGGTCGGATCCAGGTTTCATAAATTTTGAGGTGGTTGGAGTTAATTGTTATCTGGGTGGGTCCAGGCTTCACAATAAACTTTTCTAAAGAAGATAGGGTTGAACTGATATCTGGTCGGGTACAGGCTTTACAGTTATTGCTTGGAACTTAGTTGTTATCTGGTCGGATTCCAGGTTTCATAACAAACTTCTGAGGGGAATTGCTATTTGGTCGGATCCAGGATTCACAATAACTTACTTGCAAAGATGAAGTTGAAAACTGATATCTGGTCGGATCCATGCTTCACAATAACTTGCTGGGGTAAAGGCAAACTCTACTGGGGAAAATAAGTTAAACCTTGGTCTGGTTGATTTCAGTTTCTTCTATATCTCGAAGAGCTAAACTATTATATGGTCAGGTCCAGGCTTCATAGTAGCTTGAAAATTGTACTAATATCTGGTTGGGGCCAGGCTTCATAGTGTCTTTTGGAGATAGTAAAGGTTTTATTGATGACTTTTTTGGGGATTAGGGGTTGTGGCACTCTGATTTGTAATAGTATGAAAGGAAAACTCAAGCTGGAGAGGATAAAGTCAGCCGGGGAAGATGGACTCAGGTGGGGAAGATAGACGATGCTAGGAGAATTTTTCTGTTCGTTGATTGTTGTATGTTGTATGTTGTTTGTTGGGGAAATAAACCTTGTTGATGAATACTTGATGAATTACTAATGAGGTGAGTTCTTTGAGGAAGAGATCTATAAGGTTTCTTCTTGTAGGATTAACTTAGTTGGGGAGAGAGCTGTCAAGATATTGAGACTCTGGTCGGAGATTAGCCTATGCAAAGAGACTTTGTGGGTAACTCTATTGAGGGAAATGGTTTATTGTAGTCATTCTCATGGGGATAATGTTAATGAAATAACTCTGTGGGGGGATATTCCATATACATAAAGAGATGGCTTGCTGCTGCTTAACAGGACACATGTGCCATATAGTTTTAATTATGTTCACATGCATATGTTCGTTCAGTTTTAGTCATTGGACAATTTTGCCTTCAAAACAAAAACAAAAAGTTTGCACTTCAAAGTATATTTGTATTGATATTTTCCCCATGAATAAGCGTTTTTGTACAGAGAGACGGAGATCTTAGTAAGAGGAAATTGTCGAAAGGAAAACAAAAATTGAAAACAAAAACAAATAGCCATGTGGAAATAATCTCATTGCATTCCAACTCTACTATTGCCCCAATGTCTTCGAATGCCCCTTGTCGTTGACAAAAGTTGATTGGATTGATCTTGGACCGTTTGAACTCGGACCTTGGTAATAAAGTTGACAGTGGTGATTCCACGGGACATAGTCATACACTTTCAATCCTTAACTTTTGCCTGGACTGCCCTTTCCGGTTTTCAACCCACCAGGATACCCATTTTTGCCTAAGTCGCCCTTTCGAGTTTTCAACTTGCCGGGTGTACAATCTTTTGCATATATCCCTAATTTCCCAAACCTTTTGGTTTGCCGGGATGCCCTTATCTTGCCTAGGTGTGTCAACCTAGCGGGTCTCTTATGCATAATATTTTTTAACTATGTCCGCGTTCACAGGATGTGGGAAGTCTTCACCATCCATGGTAGTCAGCATCATGGCACCGCCAGAGAACACTCTTTTGACAACAAATGACCCTTCGTAGGGGGGGAGTCCATTTTCCCCTAGGGTCGCCTTATGGAAAAATGATGCGCTTTATCACCAAGTCACCAGCTTGATATACTCGAGGCTTGATCTCTTTGTTGAAAGCCTTGATCATGCGTTTTTGGTACGTCTGACCATGACAAACATCAGCCAGTCACTTTTCATCGATCAAGTTCAACTGACTCAGTCTTTTCTGAATCCACTCGTCTTTTCCTAGGCCTGCCTCATTCATAATCCTCAGTGAGGGAATCTGAACTTCTATTGGCAAAACAACTTCCATGCCATAGACCAAAGAAAAGGGAGTTTCCTCAGTTGATGTTCTAGCTGAAGTACGGTAGCCATGAAGAGAAAATTGTAACATCTTATGCCAATCCTTGTAGGTCACTACCATCTTCTGCACAATCTTCTTAATGTTATTGTTAGCCGCTTCAATCGTGCCATTCATTTTAGGTCTATATGGAGAAGAATTGTGACGCTTGATTTTGAACTAAGTGAAAAGTTCGGTAATCGTAGCATTGTTGAGGTTAGTCCCATTGTCGGTGATGATCCTTTTGGGGATACCATAGCGGAAGATGAGGTTGTGTTTGATGAATCTGGCTACTACATTCTTTGTGACTGAGGCAAATGAAGCGAATTCGACCCATTTGGTGAAATAATCAATAGCGACCAGAATGAAGCGATGTCCATTGGAAGCAGTGGGCTTGATCTCTCCATTCATGTCAATGCCCCACATTGCAAATGGCCACGGAGCGGTCATGACGTTCATAGGGATAGGAGGCACATGGACCTTTTCAGCATAGATTTCACATTTATGGCAGGTCCTAGAGTGTTGATGACAATCAGTCTCTATTGTTGACAATAGTAACCAGCTCTCAGGATTTTCTTGGCCATCGTATGTCCGCTTGAGTGAGTGCCAAGGAGACCATCGTGCATGTCTTCCATAATTTCCTCTGCCTCCTTCTTGTCCACACATCAGAGTAGAGTGGAATCATGGTTGTGCTTGTACAATATTTCGTTGCTTAGGAAGAATTTAGCTGAAAATCTTCGGAAGAACTTTTTGTCATTGATGGATGCCCCCTCAGGGTACTCTTGTGCTTCAAGATATCTCTTCACCTCATGGTACCATGGATTTTCTGTATCAGTGTCAAGCTTACAGTAGTGAGCAAATTCGTCAAATCTTTCAATGGTAATCATAGGGGCTTTGTTGTCCCATCTGATCTTGAACATAGAAGACATGGTGGCCAAGGCGTCAACCAACTGATTTTCTTCCCTAGGGAAGTGTTCAAAGATGATCTATTCGAAGTAGGGAATCAGGGATAGCACAAGTTCTTTGTAAGGGATGAGATTAAGGTGCTTAGTATCCCAATCTCCTTTTACTTGGCTAATCACTAGAGAGGAATCCCCAAACAAATTCAAATGCTTGATCCTCAAATCAATGGCATCCTTCAAACCCAAAATGCATGCTTCGTGCTCAGCCATATTGTCCGTGCAATCGAAGCATAATCTGGCAGTGAAAGGAGTGTGGCAACCTTCAAGGGAGATAATCACAACACCAATTCCATTACCCAAGGCATTGGAATCCCCATGGAAGACCATAGTCCATCGGGATCCCTGTTCAGGTCCGTCATACGGTCCAGGTTTCGCACAGTCGGTCACTAGCATGATGTTCTCATCCGGGAAGTCGAAGTTCATAGACCGATAATCATCAACAACTTGATGGGAAAAATCATCTGCTAGTATGCTTCCTTTGATGGCCTTTTGCATCATGTATTGAATGTCGTACAGTCAAGATCATTTTCCATCTGGCTATTCGTGCGGAAAGGGTAGGTTTCTCGAAGATTTACTTGATTGGGTCCATCTTAGAAATCAACAGAGTGGTATGAGTCAACATATACTGTCTTAGCCGGCGAGAAGCCCATGCCAGAGTACAACATGTTTTCTCGAGCAGTGAATATCTGGTTTCATAGTCGGTAAACTTTTTTTCTCAGTTAATAAATAGCATGCTCTTTTCGGCCAGACTCGTCATGTTGGCCCAAAACACACCCCATACAGTTCTCTAGTACCGTCAAGTACATGATCAAGGGTATTTCTTCAACTAGAGGCATGAGAATAGGAGGTTCTTGTAGATATTATTTGATTTTGTCAAAGGCATATTGGAATTCATCCTTCCATCTGACTACCTGATCTTTCTTCAAGAGTTTGAAGATTGGCTCACAAGTAGCAGTCAAGTGAGATATGAAGCGGGCGATGTAATTGAGACGACCCAAGAATCCTCTAACTTCCTTTTCAGAGTGAGGGTTTGGAATTTCTTGGATGGCATTTACCTTGGCAGAATCAACTTCAATACCTTTACGGCCAACAACAAAACCTAGAAGCTTTCCAGATCGTACTCCAAATGTGCACTTGTTAGGGTTTAACCTCAACTTGTACTTTTTCAACCTTTCAAATAGCTTGTACAGGTGATCGAGATGTTCCTCTTCAGTTTGTGATCTAGAAATCATATCATCCACGTATAACTCTATCTCATGATGAATCATATCATGAAACAAGGCTACCATAGCCCTTTGATATGTTGCCCATGCATTCTTCAGCCCGAATGGCATGACCTTGTAACAAAAGGTGCCCCATTGCATAATGAAAGTTGTCTTATCCATGTCTTCAGGAGCCATCCTAATTTGATTATAGCCGGAGAAACCATCCATGAAAGATAAGACTTTATGCTGAGCAGTGTTATCAACCAAGACATCCATATGAGGTAGAGGGAAATCATCCTTGGGGCTTTCCCTGTTCTGATCCCAATGGTCTACACACATGCGAACTTTTCCGTCTTTTTATTTGGTATTGGCACCAAATTTTTAATCCATTGGGGATAAGATGTCACAGCTAGGAATCCTTCATCAAATTGTTTCATCACTTCAGCTTTTATCTTTTCAGACTTGTCAGACCTCATACGACAAACTTTTTGTTTGACAGGAGGACAATCTTCTTTTGTCGGCAGACAATTAAATACGATGTCGGTATCCAACCCTGGCATATCTTCATACGACCAAGAAAATACTTCCACATTGTCATGCAACATCTGAACCAATCTGCTCTTGACACTGCTTTCTAGGTTAACGCCAATCTTGACTTCTTTCTTGTCTGTCTCGGTACCCAGATTGATGACTTCAACTGACTCTTCGTGCAGCTGAATAGCTTTTTCCTCTAGTAATAGAAGTCTGGATAGTTCTCTCGGTATATCACAATCTTCCCCGCCTTCGTCTCCGGCTTGGTTAATTGGATATTCAAAATCATAGTCGACAATAGTAAAGTCATTGGAAATGATATCCAGAGTGGATGAGGACCTGCAAGAGTGTGTGTGTGTGCATGTAAGACACGTGGCTATTTTGAAAAATGTATTTGAAGGAAAATAAAGACAATGAACACAAAGATTTGAATGCAAAAGAGTCTAATGATTTGTATTGAATGATCATATGATAACATGAACATAAATAAAACCCTTGACAAATGGACCAAAGTGCCCCGGGCCAGGCACATCGCTTAAAAGTCATTGTTAAATATTACAGACAAAATGTTCTTAAATTCAATAAAATGCAATAAACAAGTGATTACTCCTCAATGAAGGAGATGGGAACAAAGTCCTTTGCTTGCCAATTGTTGAGTTTCGTTGTAGTAGGATACACCCAATCTTCAAATGAACCTTTATCATCAGAATCACCTACAGCATTAACTCTGTGGCTTCCAATACAGAGAGGGGGCTTCCCTGTGCGAGCGCGCCTCACTTCCTTCTGAGCCTTGAAGGTGAAAGCCAAACCAAATTTGTCTGCTTTGAATGGGATCTTGAGGAGTTGCCCCCAAGTATCACAGCTTCCTTCTTCAACTGCAGCACGAGCATCTTTGACTAAAACCAACGGAACGACCTTAACAACTTTGGACACATCAGAGGAACATTTGCTAGCAGCAACCATTGGTGGCACAACTTCAAAGGCTTGACACGGGGTCTCTATGAATTCGCCATCCATCTCTACATATTTGAAAGAGTTGCGGTGGCTTACCATGAACTCCTCTTCACCACAGACAGTGACAATTCTTCCCTTGACTGGATACTTGAGCTTTTGATGAAGAGTTGAGGTTACTTCCCCAGCTCCATGGATCCAGGGGCGACCCAACAAACAAGAATAGGCCGGACGGATATCCATGATGTAGAAGGTGGATTTGAAAATTTGTGATCCCACCTTGATTGGAAGATCTACCTCTCCATGAACTGTCCTTTTTGATCCATCAAAGGCCCTCACAATGATATCACTTGGTTTCAAGACTAAACCTTCACAGTCTAAACGGTCTAACTCCCCCTTGGGTAGCACATTTAAAGAAAAACCAGTATCAACCAGAACATGTGCTAAGATAGTCCCTTTGCACTCGACAGAAACATGTAGAACTTTGTTATGGTTCTTCCCAAGCGGTGTCATATCAGTATCTAAGAACCCCAAACCATTATCGGTCGTCAAGCTCGCCACAAAATTCTCAAACTGGTCAGTTGTGGTCTCAAGAGGGACACGGGCCTTCTTCAAGAATTTGATTAATGCCTAAGCATGGGCATCGGAACAGAGTAGCAACGACAACATAGAAATCTTGGAAGGGGTTTCCCCAACTGCTCCACAATCTTGAAATTTCTCCTTTTTATGATTTTCAAGATCTCGTCCATTTCACGAGCGGAAGGTTCTCCATTAACAACATCCTTTGCGGGTATTTGTGTCACGACAGGCTCAACAACTTTCTCTTTCCCTCTTGTATCAGTACTTGGCTTAGCAGCAGTGATGCAGATGGGTGCCTTTGTAACAACTGGTGGTGAGATGTTGGGTGAAAAGATTCTCCCAGTTCGGGTTACCTTACTTGAGCCAGTTATGTTACCAATTTTATCAGCTTTGTCTTCTTCTATACAGGCGTCTTGTTTTATCCCATGGTAAAACACCTCAGCACCATAGTTCCATGGCACTGCCTTGTTTGAAGAGTATGGAATTGGTTCGAGAGCGATAATTATTAGGGGAGCAACAATTGGTTCATTTGAAATCCTTATAGGACCCCTGGAGGAGATCCTAAGAGGCTCATTTGAGATGGTTATGATGGAGAGATCTTCACATTAACTAGTCAAACTTTTGTCAAGCGGGGTCTTCTCAAATAGGATATCATGGCTATTCATCAAGCGTTGAATTCCTTCTTTCAGCCCTTCGCATGCATTGAGTTGTTTGGCACAGCAAATACAGTCCTTCACACAGCCAGGAAAAAATCCCGGCTTTCAACAGATTCTTTTAGATGATGTTTATCGGAGTAGTCAAGTCTTCGACGGAGGAAACAAAAATTGTATCTTCAACAGGGTTGATACCCTTGCCATGATTTGGTATAGGCGCGGTGATTACTTCAGAGTTGGAGGAGGATCAAATTCAATATTCTTGTTATCTATCAAGTCCTGAATTTTATTCTTCAGGGCCCAGCATTGGTCAGTCTCATGCCCGAGACTACTTGAATGATATGCACATTTAGCGTTCGGATTGTACTTTGGTGAAGAGGTATCTGGATTGGCCGGAGGATCGCGCAATGTCACCAAATTAGCCTTTATAAATTGTTGTAAGGTTTGGGATAGTGACATGCATATCCTCGTGAATTGTCTTCTCAGAGTTTCAAACCGTTGATGATTTGCGGATGGTCTTTGAGCAGGAGTTGGATTGGAGATTCAGACAACATTTACAGACGGACGATCATCCTTCTTGGTATGGGACCTTGCCCCATATGAAGCATTGATTTCTTTCTTCGCATCAAAAGGTTTCTTTACAGGATTGGAAGTGGAGGAAGATGCCATGGGAATCTTCCCGCTTTTGATACCGCTTTCAACTCTTTTAGTGGTTAAGATCAGCTCAGTGAAACCGGAATAAGAACAGCCAACCAATAAATTAAAGAATGGACCACATAAAGTTCCCATAAACATGTCAATATGCTCCCTATCATTCAAAGGTGGTTGAACCTTACTGGCAAGGTCTCTCCATTTTTGGGCGTATTCTTTAAACCCTTCATTCTTTCCCATTGTCATATCTTGCAACTGAACTCTTGTCGGTGCCAAGTCGGAATTATACTGGTATTGGTGGTAGAAAGAGGTAGCTAAGTCTTCCCATGTATTGATAAGGGAACCATCCAACTGGTAAAACCACTCTAGTTGTTTCCTGACCAAGCTTTCTTGAAAAAAGTGAACCCAGAGTTTCTTATCAGCGGTGTGCGGCTGTATCTTACGCACATAAGATTTCAGGTGAATTTTTGGACAAGAAACCCCATCGTACTTAGAGAACACTGGTATCTTGAATTTGTGGGGAATGACAACCCCATATATTAGACCCAAATCATCAAAATCCAAACCGGGGACGGCTTGAATCTCGACGGCCTTCAATCTGTCTTCTAGCTGCTTGTACTTGACATCGGCAAGAGGGTACTGCTCGTCAAAATAATCATCATCAAACGCTTGATCATTGATACACCCAACTTGGGTACTCCTAGCTTCTCCAATCCGATTCTCATCTTCCTCAGACGAGTCTTCCACTACCGGGATCTGATGGGTCGACTCTTTTAACTTTCTACCCATGTTGATCAGAGCTTTCCTCTTGGGTTTCTTTTTGGCTTCCAGCAATGCCATCATATCTTGTTACCCCTTGGCTAGGGCCAGTAGAGTCTCTTGGAATTGAGAGTTTTGTTCCTGTAGGTCCTTCACAGTTTTCTCTAGATCCATCTTGCTGAAATAAACAACAGAAAGATAAGGAAACCTGTTGTGTGAAAACCTGTTATGTTATGATGCATGATGGATGTGTATGCAAATGATTTCAAGGATTTATGAAATTTAAATTTGTATAGACAAAGAATGAACAAACGTCAATTTTAATTAATTAGTTCAAAATGATTACAACATGCCTCTTGGGCTTACAAAATAACTCTGTAAGATAAAAAGGTCGAACGCATCCTCTTCGGCGCAATGTAGGCGTTCACACTTTGCTCTTCATGTAGTTGCTTTGTGTTGACCCCAAAATTTTCCCTCTCATGTCTCAAGGAATCACCCTGGATCCTCAAGTTCGCTTCCGTCCAATTCCAAGCCTTGAACTACAAATTTTCCAAGAAAATCACTCATAAGGGCAAAATGGTCAAAAGCATACTGAAAAAGTAAAACTTTGACTTTTAAATCAAAATCAAGTTCCAAGAATCATATTTCATTAAGGCATGAAATTGGTTCATAAAAAATCAGAAGTCAGAAGTTACTTTGAAAAAAATCAAATTTTCTAAACATTTAGAAAATTTTCTAAGTGTCTAGAGAATATGATACTTCAGAACTTCTGAGCCAACCTCTATGCAAGTACATCAAAAGTTGCAAACACGGTCCAGATCATGACGCTTCAATCAGAACATGCAGAAGTGCTGCTCTTTGGTAAGAACATAACACTTCAATCAGAACATGCAGAAGCACTGCTCTTTGGTCAGAACATAACGCTTCAATCAGAACATGCAGAAGCATTGCTCTTTTGTCATAACATAATGCTTCAGTCAGAACATGATTCTTCAGCATATGGAGGCTATGTTCAACGCTCTGGTCAGAAGATGCCCCTTCAGCATTTGGAGGTTACGTTTCTGATCTTTTGCAATCAGAACATCACCAAATCCCAAACCCTCGTTTAAGTAACCTGCTGCCCTGCTATGGCACAGTCCTGCAACCAACTGCCACAATGCTCCAAATTGCTGTTGACCCAGTCCACGCCTGCATTTTCTCAAACCCCATATTTGCATCAAATTGGCATACGAAAACTGTAACTAAAAATAAATGGAATAGTATACCAAAAAGGATTGAATCCCTTTTGTTTTTTCCCCCAAAACCACAACAAACCCATCTATAAATACTTTTCTCCATCACACGTTCAAGGGGCTGGCTTTTGGAAAGAGAGAACTATCAAAAGAGAAAAGAAACCTATGAAACCTCTCGTAAAAATCCAGAAATACCAAATAGAAAACCAAAACCTTTGTTCTTCCTTTTGAATCAAAGAGCTTGGCACTTCCTCTTTTGTTTCTCTTGCTGACTCAGAACATCCAAAGGCAGCAGCTCAAAGCTCCAAGCATACGCTCTAGATTCAAAGTAAGTCTTTCTGACTTTGCTTGTTTTTCATTATGAACATCATTAACATGTAAATATCATAGTATTAATGTTGTACATATCATTGCTTAAGTAGAAAAACTGTGGATCAGAACTTCTTGATTAGGGCTAGACTCAGATTTAGGATTAGAACTTCTATAAGCTGTTGTGCTGTTATCCTTCTGATTTGCTGTTTAATAAGAACTGAATGAATTGTTAATGTGCTGATTAAGAATTGAAATATAGAACTTCTGATGTTCACTCACAGCTTTAAGCATAACACAGAACTTCTGAGTTCTCCTCACTGTTTAAATACACTGAACTTCTGATATTCACTCACTGCTAATGCACACTGAACTTCTGATGTTCACTCACTGTTTTAACACTTAGAACTTCTTATTTTCATACGCTGTTAACATACACAGAACTTCTATGATTCACTCATTATTCTAACACAGCACATAACTTCTGAGTTCTCCTTACATGTCAAATACATTGAACTTCTGATTTTCATGCGCTGATAACATGTTGATCTGCTGATTGTTCGTTCACTATCTTAGAACCATACAGAACTTCTGAATTCTTCCTACTGTTTTGACACGCACAAAGTGTTGTACCCCAAAATTTGGCCTCTCATTTATTAAGACTTTTCTCACAAGACTTCTTTGACTCAAGACAAGATTAGGGTTTGGTCAACTCAAGACATCTCATCTTGCACTGATAACCCAAAATTAGGGTTTGAGTTTGCACAAGGATTTTTGACCACCAATGCTTTATGTGACTCTCATACACCATTTTGGACCCCTAAGATTGCTCATGATAAGTTTCAAGCCTTGAACCACATTTTTGATCAGTCAATTGGACAGTTGACCTAAAAATCAGCTGTATTGGGGAAAAAATCAACCATGGCTGATTTACAGTCAAACTTCATAATTTTTGATCCAAATCAACATTTTAGACTCATATGTACCATTTTATCAAGTTTGGATTACAACTCCTCAAGAAATTTGATCAAATCATCAAAAGGGCAAAATGGTCAAAATTAGGGTTTTGACTGAGAAAGGGCAATTTCTGATTTTTAACCTAGCCATTGACCAATTGAGTTCAAGCATGATTTCAAGGATTCAATGGCATCATCTTGACTTTATTATATGGTTCAAAAGATCTCAAGTTCATTGGATTGACAGGTGAAATTTGCAGTCAACTGATCAAAAGTCAATTGT
The DNA here is from genome assembly GCA_948472305.1 of Vicia faba. Classification (NCBI taxonomy): domain Eukaryota; kingdom Viridiplantae; phylum Streptophyta; class Magnoliopsida; order Fabales; family Fabaceae; genus Vicia; species Vicia faba. The sequence continues at coordinate 1,637,976,688 of OX451739.1, read as the reverse complement.
ATACTAAAAAGTCAAACTTTGACTTTTTGGTCAAAATCAAGTACCAAGAGTCATAATTCATCAAGACATGTAAAAATGTGAAACTTGTTCACCAAGAAAATCAAATTTGAAAATTAGGGTTTTGAATTTGAAAATTTTCATAACTTAGAATTTTTCTAAGTATAAATTTTTTCTTATTTTTTACCAACTTTACACCACTTTTACACCATGATGCCTAATGATTCAAGGAAACTTACCAACATGAAAGTTGTAGATCTCCATGAAATCTACAACTTTGCTTCACAAACGTTTCCCTAAAGATGCTTGGATCTCAAGTTATGAATTTGTGAATACATGGTCATGAACTTCTTAACTTAGTGAAATTTTGCCCTAATTTAGGCAGGTTTTGGACCCAACTTCATGGCAATTTTCCACCTAGTTCCAAGAGGTATCTCAAAATGCATTTCAAATATGGATTATAGAGAACATTGCAAGCTTTCCAAAATGTCCAATAACTCTCCAAGATCATTTTTTAGTAGAGAGAATCGAAGAGAGGAAGTTGGCATTTTCTCACTTTTTGTTCAAGTCATTTTCATGAAGAACCAAGTTGCAAACCAATCCTATGCTGGCTATTTCATGTTTTACAGGTCCTAAAATTGCTACACACTCCTTAATTAAATGCTTACTCAGTTGATAAAGCCTATATCCATGCTTTTGAACCTTTATCCAATTGATAATTCCACTTATGGCAAAAAGGTTCCATTGCCATTTTCATAAAGGGCAACTTTTGCGAACTTTGTGATCTTGAGCATTGGACCTGTCCCCTTGATACAAGCAAGTACCACAGACCAAAGGAAAATTGTAGGGAATAAATACCAACCCTAAGCAAGCTGGTACATGTTAGAACATAGTTTGATTCTATACCCTTGATTAGAGTTTTGATGATAACAAAATTCAAAGAATAAATAAATCCAAAGATATATACAAAGAACAAAAATGCTACTTAAAATTATGTTTTGTATATGCAGAAGTTCTAATGGAATCAGCATCAGAATGGAATCAGCATCAGAAGATCAGCAAAATGTGCTATACGCTGAAGCTACCAGATTATATGTTGAAGTTTGATGACCAGAATCTGCGCCTAAACAAGTACACTCTGACTCTGATCAAAAACATCTTCACCAAGTCATCAACTCTCTGAAGCGTTATCAGCAGTTAAAGCAAAGAAGACTCTGAAGAGTTATTAATTATTCAAGACAGAATTAAATGCTAACGGCTTTCTTCAGACAAGATCTTCTACAAAAGGAAAGTGTGTTATTATCATTAAACTTGCTTTATGGACAACATTTCTTGCCTTTCCTATATAAACAAGTCTGCTTGTGAAAAGAAGCACGTACGTACGCACACAACAATTTGCCAAGCCTTCCAAACCACGCATATTCAAAGCTTTAGCAAATTCATTTTATTCCAAGCTTAATTTGTGTAATTATCACAGTTGTGATATACTGTTTTGTTAGAAAACAACAACACACTTCTGTTCAATCATTTGTAAAAGATTTCCTTGAGATTAACCGGCTTGTGGTTGTACTCAAGAAGACTTTAACAGTTGTTAAAGTAGCTGTTGTAATCCTTTGAGAATAGTGGATTAAGACCTCGTTGGAGAGAGGCGAAATCACCTTGACGGGTGGACTGGAGTAGTTTGAGATCAAACGAACCAGGATAAAAATATTGTGTCTTTAAGCTGTCTTTATTTGATCCAAGTTTTTCAATTCAACCACCCTTCTTGTGTTTTTCACATCTTCAATACAAGCATGAGAGTTTTGTCTTGTCACTTTGCTTCAAGTACAAGAAAAGTTGCAAAAAGGCTAGGGCTTGTACAACTGATAGAGAGATGACTTAAAACCATTTCTATACTAATATGCAAAGGATATACAACATAGAGAACACCAAGCAAAGGCCTGAAGCACTGAGAGCAAGCAAAGCACCAAAAACTGTCCAAAACATACAGTTTCTGCACAAACACATCCAACATCCATTTGGCTCGTGCGTTTTATGTTTAGATATTTCAAACATCTTACATACTTGATACCTAGTCAATCCAAACCATCATCCCTGTTCTGTAACCTATGTTTCACCATCTGCCATTGTTAACTTTGAAGCTTGCAGTTGGACTTGGTCAGGGAGTTCTAGCCACTTTCAGAGCAAGGTAGGGGTTGGAATAGATTCAGGAAAGCTCAAGGAAGATCAAGCAATCATCAGGCCTCCATCAAAGTACCTGCATTTCCATACACGATTCCAGCTGAAGGAGGTAATTTTTCAAACTCTATCTCCTTGTACAAGCAACCTCAAGCCACGATCTGTGAATAAAAAATGTAGTTCTCATCATAACGAAGCTGTACATATCATTATCTTGCATTTATATTACTTGTGCTAAGAGAATTTGGAGTTTGAAATCTCTGAAAATTTTAGGTTAGGATTTAGGGATTTCAAAATTCTCTTTGATCTTTAATAGTTAGATTACATAATTTATATGGTTGGAATTGTGAGTTCAAATGCTACATTTTTCATGTTATAAGTTTTCATTTTTATGCAAGCATGAGGAAGTTACAGGTTGAACTGGCCATGGCGTGAGGAAGGAGAAGGCAGGACAGGGACGAGTCTTGTTTTGGGCTTTTTGCTTCCTGGGCTTTTTGTTTTTGCTAGCACTACCACTGAATTGCTATCTCACCCCCTACTAACTCTTTTCATATTTTATTTTTTTCATTTTTATATTTAATACTTTTAATTATTTTCTTTGATGATAAAAAATCCTAAAAAATAATTTAATTATTTTTACACTTTTATTTTATTTTTTTATTATTTCTCACATAAAAAATTAATTTATTTTGATAGGATTTAATTTATTTTCTTAATAAACTCATAAATATAATTAAACATACTTAATATTTTTATTTTACATTTCATACTTACAAATACCTATTTTTTGCATATATTTAATTTTTAATATTTATATACAATATTATTTATTTTTTATACAAAAAATGCACAAAATAATAATATAGAAACATTATTTTCTTTTAAATAAATAAAATTAGGGTTTAACCCCTTTCAAAAAAAAATTAAATCTTTTTCTTATATTTTTTAGGTTTAATTTAAATATTCTTACATGAAAATAAGACATCAAAAATCTCTTTACATATACATTACATTGCATTACATTTTAAATATTGTTTTATATTTATTTTAATTCGCACAAATTCGATTTGGTTGTAATAATATATTTAGCTTTTATATTTGTGCAAATCCCCATTCAAACTTGTATTCCCCCCTCCCATAAAATTGTTGTAATAGCTTAGTATATTTACATTACGCGATTTATTGCTTTCATATGCCATGATTAGTAATTAGGGTTTGTATGACAAGAACGAAACAAAACAAATAGAAAACCCTAAATGCAAGATCAAAAGCATGAAAAATGATATACTTTGCACACAAGCACCCTTAGGGTTTCTCCCACTTGGATGCCTAAAATAAAATGGCCATGTTACGCATGCGAAGTATCTTGGCAAAACAAAACAAATATAAGATCATAGCCCCTCGATGACGCTATTCAAAAGTTTCCTTACAAAATGATATTGGTCCCTCAAAAATGCTAAGATACTTTGCAACATTGCTATCATGGTTATACGATGACCCGCGCCCGTCCCGTTTACATCCAAAGATAGGGTTGCTTACCAAATCAATGGTAAGTCAACAATGTCAAAGGAATAGAAAATGCATAAGAAAGACATTTGAGTAGGTAGATAGCTTCTAAGTTACTTGCTCCATTTCAAACAAATAATCCTTGTTATTTTCAAAACAAACACACACATTTCAAAAACATCTTACAAATATTGAAAACATTTTCAAAAAGACAAACATCTTTGTATACATTCTTACGAAAAAGATTCATTACAAAGATTGCCTAAACGAATGGCCTCTTTTACAAAATATTTTCAAAACCACATCAAACACCATTTCAAACAAACCAAAGCAAGTGATCTAAGCAAGTAACTAAGAGCCCATGGAAAACCATGGATGAAAAGGGTGCTAGCACCTTCCCTTTTCATAATCTACCCCCCGAACTTAAGAAAACATCTCAAAGGTCTTTCCTGTGCTTTTTCACCTTTCCTTTTGGATAAAAGAAAAGTCGGTGGCGACTCTTGCTAACCACGACATTTGCGATAAAACGCAAAACCTCAAGTCAGTTCTCCCACCGTATCACACAGAGCTTCTGAGGTTTTCTCACTGTTCTAACGTTCAGAAGTTCAGCATATAGAAATCCAGAACTTCGTTGTTTTTCCTCTAACGTGTCTTGCAGGACCTCAAAGTTTACCAACTCAGAACTTCTGATACCCACTGATGCTTTCTTCTGAGTCACCACGCTCCTGAGTTCAGAACTTCTGATCCCTGTTTGTTTTGCTTGCAGTAGCACACTGTTTCTATCCTTCATTTATTTTCCTTTTCATCACTTTTAATATTATCATAAAAGATAAAAAATATTTTCTTAAACAAAACTTATTTCTTTTCTTAAATAAATAAGCATTTTACATTTCCTGTACATTCTTATCCATTTCAATATGGTTGTAATATTAACTTAGGACTTATTTTTACTTGCAACCCCCATCCCTAAAAATATTGTAATAGCGTAGGACTTTACATTTCTGCAATTTATCGCTTTTGAATGTAAATGCTAGTAATTAGGGTGTGTATGACAAGACATGAAATTGACAAATAGAACAACCTAATCAAGACTAAATGCATGCAATCAAACACACTTTGCACACATGCACCCTTAGGGTAATCCCAACTTGTTGCCTATTGGAAAATTAGTCATGTCCCTCGAACATGGGTGTTTTAGCAAAGACCCTCGATAAAAGATCGTAGTCCCTCGACGACCCTTGATGTTGCCTTCGGTAAATGATCTAGTCCCTAAACGACATTGCTAAAATGTCACATAGGTTGCCTTCTATGACTATACAAACGTCCCAATACCCGTCCCTTCACATCCAACGACGGGGCTTCTTACCAAAACAATGGTAAGATAACAACATCTAAAGGAGGAGGAAAAGCATATCTAAGACCTTTTGAGTAGTTAGGTTCTCTCTTAGTTACTCGCTTGCTCACAACAAAAACATTTTATACACTCACACTTCCATTTGAAACATTTTCAAAAGATAACACTTTGTACGCGTTCTTATAGAAACGAGAGCCATTACAAAGAAAACCCTTTTCAAAATAACTTTCAAAAACACATCTCACAAACACCTCTTTGAACTATTTTCAAAACAAAACTTTGTACGCATTCTTATAGAAATGAGAATCATTACAAAGTCACATTTTCAAAAACCACACAAAGCACATTTTCAAATAAAAGCAAGTGATCTAGCAAGCAACTAAGAGCCCATGGAAAACCATGGATGAAAAGGGTGCTAATACCTTCCCTTTTCATAATCTACCCCCCGAACTCAAAAAAACATATCTAAAGGTCTTTCCTGTGCTTTTTCACCTTTCCTTTTGGATAAAAGAAAAGTCGGTGGAGACTCTTGCTAAACCGCAACATTTGCAAACACAAAACGCAAAACAACCAAGTCAGTTCTCCCACCGTATCATAGAACTGGCGACTCTGTTGGGGAGTTATCTAAAAAGTGGGGTTACCTTAGGGTTAGATCACATTTACTTCCTTACATTGTTTGATTTGTTTGCTTTATATTATGGTTCCTTGTTTGGGTTTGTTTTAAATCCTACACCCGGATTTGGGGACACATTTTAGGTAAGTAGAAATAAACTGCGAGGGAATTGTGCAGCATATACCGACACGGTTGAAGCAGTAGCTACGTTGATGTGGCACTTTGGTTGGTACCGGTAACCCTTGAGTCAAATCAAGGAGAGTACGGGGCCGCCGCGTGGTGTCGTGAAGCATCAACTGACCTTAGAACCTTACTCGACCAACTTGGCCATTAGGACGTAGTGAGATAACCGGTTTTGGTGTAGAGCTGAAAATTGGTTGATACTCGATGCTACACTCATTGAGACCAGACTTTTGGGATATCTCGGCCGCAAGAAAAGATTGATTAAGCTGAGATAATGCCTAAAAGAAAGGTCAGTGATATTCAGATCCCTTAGAACCCGGTTACTATTAACTAGGACAGGTTGAGCCAACTAAACTTCAAGAGGGTACTTACCTACAAACTCCATACAAGCCTAAACCTAAGGACTTGTCTGCTTTGTGTGAATATGATTATTTGTATATAAAATTTGCTTACTTTGCATAATTTGTACATAAAATCATGAAATCATACCATAGCATTTTCAATAACATCTAACCATAGCATTTCAAGGATCTCAAGGGTCTTTGATGTAGGGTCACGTTGAACCAGACGTCTACCAAAGGGCAAGAGGATTTATTTTCCTCTAACCAAACACCGTCGAAAATCAAGTACAACAAATTGAAGTTAAGGGCTATGACCCACTCGATATGAAGAGCTTGACTCTTGAAGAAGGACTCTCAACGACACGAAGTTTCTTCAATCAAGCTGCAATCAAATTCTAACAGTTTCTTGTTTACCCCGCGAGATCCTTGAAAACATTGCATGCATATCATACACATCATTACAGGTACCGTTACAGGTTTCTCATCTTCTTCGCTGTTTATTTCAGCAAAAATGTCTTCCGAACAAAGCATCAAAGACCTTCAGGCACAAAACGCCTAGTTCCAGCAAATGTTCATCAGTCTGGCAAAAGGACATGAGGATCTGAAAACCCTCATCCTGAAAGAGAAAAAGAAAAAGAAGAAGGCTGCCAGTATTCTGAATATAGGCAGAAGGTATAGAGGGTCGTTGAAGAAACAAGTCGATCTGACTTCTTCATCTAAGGAATGGGAGAATCAAGAAGAAGAGACAAGGGAGAAAGATCCCAGTCCTGAATTTTCTGACAATGATACCGACTATAATGATGAGCAGTATCCTCCCACTAAGGATAGATACAAGCAGTTGGAAGATCGCTTGAATGCTATGGAGGTCCAGAGGATACCTGGGTTGGATTTCAAAGAATTGGGATTGGTGTCGGGAGTGGTCATCTCGCAGAAGTTCAAAGCTCCAATTTTTGCCAAGTATGACGGGGTGTCCTTCCCAAAACTCCATCTCTGCTCGTATGTCAGGAAGATTCAGCCCCACACAGCTGATAGAAATCTATGGGTTCACTTCTTCCAAGATAGTATGTCAGGGACTCAACTTGAATGGTTCTACCAGCTAGAGGAAGCAAATATCCGAAACTGGGAAGATCTGGATGCTGCTTTCTACAAGAAGTATCAGTACAATGCCGACCTTGCTCCCACTCGCACTCAACTCCAGAGTATGTCCATGGGTGCAGGTGAAGGTTTTAAAGATTACGCGCAAAAATAGAGAGACTTGGCTGGGAGATTTCAACCCCCGTTGTCTGATAGGGAGTTGGTTGATATGTTTCTGGGTACGCTATCTGGTCCATTTTTCAATCACTTGATCGGCAGTTCATCAGCTGGTTTCACCGAGCTGATCCTAACTGGGGAAACAGTAGAAGCTGGAATTCGAAGAGGCAAAATACAAAAGGATGCCTCTTCAAGTTCAGTAAAGAAGTCATTTGGTGGCAAGAGGGAAGCCAATGCTGTGCAAGGCCAGAAGGGGCGTAGCAAGGCAGACTACCACCAATCAGTGGGGGTAGTGCTGATCTCTATTCGACACGCGCACGTCTTCCCGATTACTCGCTAAACGACACTACAGTCAAAGGGCCCTCCACTGAGTGGGGGATCTCATGTATCCTTTTTTGGGATTACTCCCTCAATGTTAACATGACTATACCTCCCGTCCTATCTTAAGTTTTCCAAAGTCCGGGTAGAAGACTTATAAGAAATCAACAAGCCCCTGAAAACCAGGAAAATCCAGACAAACATATATACAGAATAATGGGAAGTAATAAACAGCAAGTAAAATAATATATAAACACTCATAGAATAGAAACAAACAAAGCTAGGATCGACCCACTTAGGAATGGACCAACAATAGGTCAATCTGTCCCCAGTGAAGTCGCCACTTTTCCTGTCGCCACTTTTCAGTGCTCAATTGCGACAGTGATGATATGTAAAGAAATGTAGCGGTAAAGATTTGAGATTAAGCCATAAATTTACTTATCTCAACACAATGAAGTCTCCACCGCACTTTATTGTTTCCAAATGGAAATGGGAAAAAAGAGAACAATACCAAAAAGATCAAAGATCGAGGTACGGGGGTCGGTTATGCAAAGGGAAGGTATTAGCACCCTAAGCATTTACGGTACTCCGCAGGATCCACTTTATTTGGTTTCTTTTAAAAGGAGTGTTATGTAAAGGTTTACTTGCTAAAGGAAAAGAATGAATGTTTATTTGCAAACAAAATAAAATGAAATGTTTTTTTATTATTTATGTTGCTCGCCTTGGGTCGTAAGACTTAGTGCCTACGTACTCTGTAACGCCCGTAATTTAATTAATTATTTAATTAAATTATTTTTGGAATATTTATGAAGATGTTTTTTAATTAATTGGATTTATTTTATTAAGTAGAGAAATAATATTAGAGATATAATATTATGTGGTGAAATAATATTAAAAGTGTAATATTATTTAATATGAGCTTATTTTGGGAGGATAGAAGTAATACGGGGGTGTGTTGGTTTTAAGCACAATAAGGAGATAATAGAATAATAAGGTTATTTTATTATTTGTTGTTGGAATAGAAAGAAAGAAGCAGTAGAAGAATAAGGATTTGGAAGAGAACGTGCAAGCTGCTAGAGAAAGTGCAAAGCGGCAAGAACGTGAATCCAACCGGAAATTGTAGAGCGACCTTCAATCCAAGGTAAGGGTGGGGTTCTAACTCTATAATTGGGGTTATGATAATTGATATGTGGGGTTAGAGGTGATTGTTGTCTTGTTTGTGAATTGAGAATGTATGATTGATGCATGATGAGGATTGATGAATTTTGATGAATATTGATGCCTTGATGCTGTTAAAATGCTGTAAGATTATAGGTAATTATGGGTGATGAATTTACGTGATTATAATAAGTTTTAGGGCTTTAGTTATGGAACCATAGTGAGATGTGGTGATGAAAAACTTAGAATACTGCAGTGATGAAAACGCAGAACGTTAAAGTGGTGAAAAACGCATAACCGTACGTGGAGGATATCAGAAATTGTTGTCTAGAACAATGAATCAATTAGGGATGGTGTTAGGCGTATTGTTCCTAATTAGGTTGATAACAGGCAAAGAATCAAAATAGTAGGATGAAATAAAAAGTAGAAGTTCTGACATTAGAAGTATGTTGACTAGAGTTGCGTTAGATTAGTGCAAGATAAAAGTTCTGATGTTATACGTATGTTAGTTAGAAATTGCGTTGCACTATTAAAGAATAGAGGTTCTGGTAGTAGAAGTTATACTAGCCAGAAGATGTGGCTGGTTAGAAGTTGTATTAATCAGAAGATGTGGCTAGTCAGAATTTGTATTAGTCAGAAGATGGGGTTAGTTAGAAGATGTGATGATCAGAAGTTGTACCTGGTCAGATGATGGGGTTAGCCAGAAGCTGTGATGATCAGAAGTTGCATCTGATCAGAGGTTGCATTAGTCAGAAGTTATAGTAGTCAGAAGATTGTGTCTCCCAGAGGTTGCGTCATCAGAAGTTGTGTATTTAGAAATAGCGTTGGTTAGAGGTTGCATGGTCAAAAGTTGGATGGACTTTGCGTTGTTTTGTGTAGAGCGATGAACGTTAGATGCTTAGAAGCTGTTGTTTGAGCTATAACAGTAGGAAAGTGACGGTCTTGACGTTAGAATTACAGAATGACAGTGTTGATTTACTGTGGAAATTTAATATTGCTGAGTTGTTAGTGAGAAGTATTAATAATATTGTGTTGATGATTTATAATAAATAAAAGATTTCTGATAAATTATTTTGATGATCTGAGGTGTTGATTAATTGAGATGTTTTTGAGATGTTAAATTGAGATGTTTTGAGATGATAAATTGAAATGTTTTGAGATGATAAATTGAGATGTTTTTGAGATGATAAGTTGAGATGTTTTTGAGATGTTAAATTGAGATGATTTGAGATGTTGTTAACTTGCGTGTTATTATTACATTCATGGTTGTGTCGCATACATTGCATTTTTTGAGATGGAGCTTATGCTCGTTGAGATGGCCTGGATTGGCAAATTTTGAGATGAAGGTTATGCCTTGTTAATGCCTCTATTAATTGGAAATTTTTTGAGATGGGAGTTCTGCTCCAATGGTACGACATGCATTTGCATAGTATTGAGTCGCATTATATGATTTCATAAAGAAGTGTATTTTGATGTTGATGAATGTATATTATTGTTGAGATTGTCGTTGATTATCAGATGAGAAGTGGTGATGTTGGTGATCTAATTTAATATATTAATTATCATTCACTTTATTATATTGTTAGATATCTCATCCCATCTGTTTGAATGTTTCCCCTATGTTGGTAACGTGCAGGTAATCGAGAGTGAAGACTGTATACTTTCAATAGTTCGAGTCGGTGTCATTGCTCTGATATGTAACACTCGGGGGATGAATGTTTGTTGATTTTTGATCGTTGATTTTCAGTTGTTGAATTTTAAATTGATTATTATTAAATATGAGATGTTTCGAAGTTGCTGTTCTGTTAGAGATGTTATTAAGAATTCCGCTGCGTAGATGTTGATTTATTTGATTAAAGATGTTATGTTGATGGTTCATCCGATATTTGAAAAAGTGTTATATATCCACGATGAATGCAATGAATTTTTTAGAAGAATTTGTGACGTCCTGATTCATTTGTATGATTGAAATTTTATAACTCTGATTTATTTTGCATAATTGCTTGGGGTAGAATTGGGGTGTTACAAAGTTGGTATCAGAGCAAAAGATTGGTCCGACCTTGTCGTCAAGTCCTAGTTGTCTAACAATTGAGTATTATTAATTTGAGTTCTAATCGTTGTTTATGTTGTAGTGAGAAGTTGAGATGGCTAGAATGAATGATGCTTCTCTTGCTGCTGCTCTAGAAGCAATGGCTCATGCGATGGAAAATCAGCCGAATATTGACGGGAATGCTGGATCTCGTAGCTTGGCGACTTTCCAGAGAGAGAATCCACCTACATTCGAGGAAAAGTATGATCTTGACGGAGCATTGGAATGGTTTAAAGAGATAGAGAGAATCTTTCGCGTGATGAATTGCACTCCAGCGCAGAAGGTTCATTATGGGACTCATATGCTAGCAGTCGAGGCTGATGACTGGTGGCTAGAGACTTGCCAGAAATTGGAAGCTGCAGGTGAGAATGTCACTTGGGCTGAGTTCTGTAGGGAGTTTTTGAGAAAGTATTTTCCTGAAGATGTCTGTGGTAAGAAGGAAATTGAATTCCTTGAGCTGAAGCAAGAAAGTATGTCTGTGGTTGAGTATGCTGCCAAATTTGCTGAGTTGGCTAAGTTTTATCCGCATTACACTGAGGAAAATGCTGAGTTTTCGAAGTGTATTAAGTTTGAGAATGGGTTGTGCCCGGAGATTAAGAAAGCAGTTGGATATCAGAAAATCCATGTCTTTGCTGATTTGGTTGATAGCTGTAGGATTTATGAGGAGGATAATAATGCTCATTACAAGATTATCAGTGAGAAGAGGGGTAAGCATCAACAGAATCGTGGTAAGCCTTATGATGCCCTAGCTGGTAAGGGTAAGAAGAGAGTTGCTCATGGTCATATGACTAGTGGGGGAGATGCTCCTACTGGTGTGGTTTGTTTGGAGTGTGGGAAACCTGGACACAAGAGTAATGTGTGCACTACTAAAGTGAAGAGGTGTTTCCGTTATGGCAAGAACATACATGTTGTATCTGAGTGTAAGCATAAGAATGTGGTTTGTTTCAACTGTAAAGAAGAAGGGCACATTGGTAGTCAGTGTCCGAAACCGAAGAAGGCTCAGTCAAGTGGTAAAGTGTTTGCTTTGGTTGAGGATCAGACAGCTGCTGAGGACGGACTTATTAGAGGTACATGTTTCATTAATAGTACTCCTTTAATTACTATTATTGATACTTGTGCTACACATTATTTTATTGTTGCTGATTGTGTTGGAAGATTGGGTCTTGTGTTGTCTTCTTTGGATGGAGAAATGGTCGTCGATACTCCAGCCAAGGGGTCAGTGACTACTTCTTTTGTGTGTGCTAAGTGTCCCTTGTCGATCTTCGACAATGAGTTTGTTGTTGATTTGGTTTGTTTACCGTTAAGAGGTTTGGATGTAATTTTGGGTATGAATTTGTCAGAGCATAATTGTGTTCATATTAACTTTTATGACAAGTCTGTGAAGTTTTCTACTCCTGAAGAAGAAGAAGAAGGTTTGTTGTCTGCTAGACAGTTGAGAAATTTAATGCAAGAGGAAGTACAGATGTTTTTGTTGATGGCGTCGCTATCTGTAGAGACTTAAGCTATAATTGAGGAATTGCAGGTGGTGTGTGAATTTCCTGAAGTTTTCCCTGAAGAGATTCTTGATGTACTGCCAGAGAGGGAAGTTGAATTTGTAATTGATCTTGTACCTGGTACCAGAACTGTTTCTATGGCACCATATAGGATGTCTGCATCTGAATTGTCAGAGTTGAAGAAGCAATTGGAAGAGTTACTTGAGAAGAGGTTTGTAAGACCAAGTGTATCGCCGTGGGGTGCTCTAGTGTTGTTAGTGAAGAAGAAAGATGGAAGTAGGAGGCTTTGTGTTGATTATAGACAGTTGAATAAAGTGACGATTAAGAACAAGTATCCGCTTCGAAGAATACATGACTTGATGGATCAATTGGTGGATGCTCGTGTGTTTAGTAAGATTGATCTGAGGTCGGGTTACCATCAGATTAAAGTGAAGGATGAAGATATTCAAAAGACGGCTTTCAGAACGCGTTATGGACATTACGAGTATTCAGTGATGCCTTTCGGTGTTGCTAATGCACCGGGAGTATTCATGGAATATATGAATCGTATCTTTCATAATTATTTGGATCGGTTTGTAGTGGTGTTCATTGAGGATATTTTGATTTACTCTAAGTCAGAAGAAGAGCATGCTGAACACTTGAGGGTAGTATTGCAAGTTTTGAAAGAGAAGAAGTTGTATGCAAAGTTGTCCAAGTGTGAATTCTGGCTGAAAGAGGTTAGTTTTCTTGGTCATGTGATTTCAGGTAGTGGCATTGCGGTAGATCCATCGAAGGTTGATGCTGTGTTGCAATGGGAAACTCCAAAGTCAGCTACTGAGATTAGAAGCTTATTGGGATTAGTTGGTTACTATAGAAGGTTTATTGAAGGGTTTTCTACGTTATCACTTCCATTGACTAAGTTGACTTGTAAAAGTAGAGCGTTTGTATGGGATGTTCAGTGTGAAGAAAGTTTTACAGAATTGAAGAAGAGGTTGACGTCGGCTCCGATTTTGACGTTGCCTAATCCAGGAGAGCCTTTTTGTGGTGTATTGTGATGCTTATAAGATGGGTTCAGGAGGTGTGCTTATGCAGAATGGTAAGGTAGTTGCTTATGCGTCAAGGCAGTTAAGGACTCATGAGAAGAACTATCCTATGCATGATTTAGAGCTTGTTGCAGTTGTTTTTGCATTGAAGATTTGGAGGCATTATCTTTATGGTTCTAGATTTGAAGTGTTTAGTGACCATAAGAGCTTGAAATATTTATTTGATCTGAAAGAGCTGAATATAAGGAAACGAAGATGGTTGGAATTGCTAAAGGATTATGATTTCAGTTTGAATTATCATCCAGGAAAGGCGAATGTGGTAGCTGATGCGTTGAGTCGAAAGACTTTACATATGTCAGTAATGATGATTAAAGAGTTGGAATTGATTGAGCAGTTCAGAGATATGAGCTTAGTTTACGAGGTTACTCCGTAGAGTGTTATGTTGGGTATGTTGAAGATTAATAATGAATTTTTAGACAGTATTAGAGAAGCTCAGAAGTTGGATGTGAAACTGGTAGATTTGATGGTTGGGATTGACTAGTCTGAGAATAATGATTTTAAGCTAGATGAGAAAGGTGTGTTGAGATTTCGTAACCGGATTTATATTCCTGATGATGCTGAGATGAAGAAAGTGATACTTGAAGAGAGTCATAGAAGTAAGTTGAGTATTCATCCAGGAGCTACAAAGATGTATCAAGATTTGAAAGGTTTGTTTTTGTGGCCTGGGATGAAGAGTTATGTGGATCGGTTTGTGTATGCATGTTTGACTTGTCAGAAGTCGAAAGTTGAACACCAGAAGCCTGCATGATTGATGCAACCGTTGGAAGTTCCAGAATGGAAATGGGATATCATTTCAATGGACTTTGTGACAGGATTGCCTAATACTTTAAGAGGACATGATTCGATTTTGGTGATTGTTGATAGGCTTACGAAGTCAGATCATTTTATTCCTATTAACATCAGTTTTCCAGTGCCGAAGTTGGCTGAGATTTATATCAGTGTGATTGTGAAACTGCATGGTGTTCCTTTGTGCATTGTGTCAGATAAAGATCCAAGATTTGCTTCTGATTTTTGGAAGAGTCTGCAAGAAGCGTTGGGTTCTAAGTTGAGGTTGAGTTCAGCGTATCATCCTCAGACAGATGGTCAGACTGAACGAACGATTCAATCGTTGGAAGACTTGTTGAGGGCATCTGTTCTTGAGCAGGGAGGTTTGTGGGATACTTATTTTCCATTGATAGAGTTCACTTATAATAACAGTTACCATTCTAGTATTGGGATGGCACCTTTTGAAGCGTTGTATGGTCGAAGATGTAGAACTCCATTATGTTGGCATGAATCTGGTCAAAGTGTAGTACTTGGACCTGAACTTGTCCGTGAGACTACTGAGAAGGTGAAGTTGATTCTAGAAAAGATGAAAGCTTCACAAAGTAGACAGAAGAGTTATCATGACAAGAGAAGGAAAGATTTAGAATTCCAAGTTGGTGATCATGTATTTTTGAGAGTTACACCTGTGACTGGTGTTGGACGAGCATTGAAGTCTAAGAAGCTCACTTCTCATTTTATTGGACCGTATCAGATTTCAGAGAGAGTGGGGAATGTTGCCTATAGAGTGGCTTTACCGCCTAAACTTTCGAATTTGCATGATGTGTTTCACGTGTCGCAACTTCGGAAGTATATTTCAGATCCATCTCATGTGATTCATATGGATGATGTGCAAGTACGGGATAATCTTACAGTGGAGACGATGTCTGTACGGATTGCGGATCGAGAAATGAAGACTCTGAGGGCAAAGAGATTGCCTTGGTTAAAGTGGTTTGGCTAGGAGTTGATGGTGAAAGCATGACTTGGGAGTTGGAGAGCAAGATGCGAGACTCCTATCCTGAATTGTTTGATTGAGGTAAATTTTCGAGGACGAAAATATTCTAAGTGGGGGAGAGTTGTAACGCCCGTAATTTGATTAATTATTTAATTAAATTATTTTTGGAATATTTATGAAGACGTGTTTTAATTAATTGGATTTATTTTATTAAGTGGAGAAATAATATTAGAGATATAATATTATGTGGTGAAATAATATTAAAAGTGTAATATTATTTAATGTGGGCTTATTTTGGGAGGATAGAAGTAATGAGGGGGTGTGTTGGTTTTAAGCCCAATAAGGAGATAATAGAATAATAGGGTTATTTTATTATTTGTTGTTGGAATAGAAAGAAAGAAGCAGTAGAAGAATAAGGATTAGGAAGAGAACGTGCAAGCTGCTAGAGAAAGTGGAAAGCGACAAGAACATGAATCCAACCGGAAATTGTAGAGCAACCTTCAATCCAAGGTAAGGGTGGGGTTCTGACTCTATAATTGGGTTTATGATAATTGATATGTGGGGTTAGAGGTGATTGTTGTCTTGTTTGTGAATTGACAATATATGATTGATGTATGATGAGGATTGATGAATTTTGATGAATATTGATGTCTTGATGCTGTTAAAATGCTGTAAGATTATAGGGTAATTATGGGTGATGAATTGACGTGATTATAATAAGTTTTAGGGATTTAGTTATGGAGCCATAGTGATATGCGGTGATGGAAAACATAGAATACTGCATTGATGAAAACGCAAAACGTTAAAGTGGTGAAAAATGCAGAACCGTACGTGAAGGATATCAGAAGTTGTTGTCAAGAATAATGAATCAATTAGGGATGGTGTTAGGCGTACTGTTCCTAATTAGGTTGATAACAGGCAAAGAATCAAAATTGTAGGATGAAATAAAAAGTAGCAGTTCTGACATTAGAAGTATGTTGACTAGAGTTGCGTTAGATTATTGCAAGATAGAAGTTCTAATGTTATACGTATGTTAGTTAGAAATTATGTTGCACTATTAAAGAATATAGGTTTTGGTAGTAGAAGTTGTACTAGCCAGAAGATGTGGCTGGTCAGAAGTTGTATTAATCAGAAGATGTGGCTAGTCAGAATTTGTATTAGTCAAAAGATGGAGTTAGTCAGAAGATGTGATGATCAGAAGTTGTACCTGGTTAGAAGATGGGGTTAGCCAGAAGCTATGATAATCAGAAGTTGCATTTGTTCAGAGGTTGCATTAGTCAGAAGTTATAGTAGTCAGAAGATTGTGTCGCCCAGAGGTTGCGTCATCAGAAGGTGTGTATTTAGAAATAGCGTTGGTTAGAGGTTGTGTGGTCAGAAGATGGATGGCCTTTGCGTTGTTTTGTGCAGAGCGGTGAAAGTTAGATGCTTAGAAGATGTTGTTTGAGTTATAACAGTAGGAAAGTGATGGTCTTGACGTTAGAGTTTCAGAATGACAGTGTTGATTTACTATGGAAATTAAATACTGCTGAGTTGTTAGTGAGTATTAATAATATTGTGTTGATGATTTATAATAAATAAAAGATGTCTGATAAATTATTTTGATGATCTGAAATGTTGATTAATTGAGATGTTTTGAAATGATAAATTGAGATGTTTTGAGATGATAAATTGAGATGTTTTTGAGATGATAAATTGAGATGTTTTTGAGATGTTAAATTGAGATGTTTTGAGATGATTTGAGATGTTGTTAACTTGGGTGTTATTATTACATTCATGGTTGTGTCGCATACATTTCATTTTTTGAGATGGAGCTTATGCTCGTTGAGATGGCCTGAATTGGCAAATTTTGAGATTGTTAATGCCTCTATTAATTGGCAAATTTTTGAGATGGGATTTCTTCTCCAATGGTACCACATGCATTTGCATAGTATTGAGTTTCATTATATGATTTCATAAATAAGTGTATTTTGATGTTGATGAATGTATATTATTGTTGAGATTGTCGTTGATTATGAGATGAGAAGTGGTGATGTTGTTGATCTAATTTAATATATTAATTATCATGCACTTTATTATATTGTTAGATATCTCACCCCTTCTGTTTGAATGTTGCCCCTATGTTGGTAATGTGCAGGTAATCAAGAGTGAATGTTATATACCTTCAATAGTTCGAGTCGGTGTCATTGCTCTGATATGTAACACTCGGGGGGATGAACGTTTACTGATTTTTCATCGTTGATTTTCAGTTGTTGAATTTTAAATTAATTATTATTAAATATGAGATGTTTCGAAGTTGCTGTTCTGTTAGAGATGTGATTAAGAATTCCGCTGCATAAATGTTGATTTTTTTGATTAAAGATGTTATGTTGATGGTTCATCCGATGTTTGAAAAAGTGTTATATATCCACGATGAATGCAATGAATTTGTTAGAAGAATTTGTGATGTCCCGATTCATTTGTATGATTGAAATTTTATAACTCTGATTTATTTTGCATAATTTCTTGGGGTAGAATTGAGGTGTTACATACTCCCTCGTGCAATGGGAAAGTCAGAGCACCATAGTTCGGATAGAAAAGACTTGTCTGTTGGTTGATTTTAAACAAGGAGACAAGCCGTCATTGTTAGGAGAGAAATCTCGACTAACGCCCACAAGGTGTGAGAAAGATGGACTCTGCATCAGCAAGAGTGAGGGTTTGAGAACGCCTTTGGTACTCAAGTAGAAAAGTCGACACCTTTATAACCATAGTGTGATACGGTGGGAGAACTGACTTGGGTTTTGCGTTTGTTTTCACAAATGTTTCGGTTGAGCAAGAGTCGCCACCGACTTTTTATTTTATCCTAAGGAAAGGTTAAAAAGCACAGCAAAAACCTTTGAGATGTTTTCTTGGGTTCGGGGAGTAGATTATAGAAAGGGAAGGTATTAGCACCCTTTCTATCCATGGTTATCCATGGGCTCTTAGTTACTTGCTTAGATCACTTGCCTTGCATTTTCAATTGTTTGAAATAGTGCTTTCAATTGTTTGAAATGGTGCTTTGTGTGTGGGTTTTGAAAATGTTTTGAAAAGAGGCCAATGTGGTGGCAACCTTTGTAATGACCCATGTTTGGGTGTATACAAAGGTGTATGTCTTTTGAAAAGTTTTCAATGTTTTTGAAAATGGTTTTGAAAGTGTGTTGTGATGTGTGGTTTTGAAAAAATAGGCAGGTGTTTTTGTTTTGCAAGTTGGCAAGTAACTAAGAGTTTGGTCTACCCCTAAATTTCTCAAAGATTCTTTCTAT
Source organism: Vicia faba (assembly GCA_948472305.1). NCBI lineage: Eukaryota > Viridiplantae > Streptophyta > Magnoliopsida > Fabales > Fabaceae > Vicia > Vicia faba. Next base: position 1,637,958,091 of record OX451739.1, on the reverse strand, counting down.
GTTTTTAACCCTTTTAACAATTTTGTTCCACCATTGTATTTGGTGGACAGTCTTGTGTTAGGATGTGAACGGGATGGGCGCGGGTCATCGTTTAGACCATGATTGCAATGGTGCCAAGTGTCTTTGGGAAATTTTTCCTTTAAGGGACTTGATCATTTTTAGGCAACTTTTGAAAGCGTCATCGAGGGAATATGATCATATTGTTTTGTTTTGCCAAAGACACCTAACATGCAACATGGCCCATTATTGAAGGCAACAAGTGGAATAACCTAGGGATGCAAGTGTGATTGGTGTTGTCCATTTTCATGCTTTTTTATCTTTGAATTAGGTCAAACTATTTTTGGTTGATTTTTGCATACAAAACCCTAAGTCTATCATGGTATAATTAGAAAGCTTTAAAGTGCGAAATTTAAAGTCCTAAATTATTACAACACAATTATGGGATGGGGGGTACAAATGTTCAAATGGGGGATATTTAGCAAGAAAAATTAAATCTAAACTATTACAATCCAAATGGAATCTACAAGGTATCTAATTGTACAATAATTAAATAAAATAAAATAAATATGCAAGATGCAAAAATGATTTTTATATGTATGTAAAAGTATTTTTTTATGTGTCAAATAAACAAAAATAAAAAGGTTAATTTTTTGGGTATTTTTATGTTTTTAGGGAAAAACCCTAATTTGCTAAATAAATGTATTAATTATTTATTATATACAACATTTATTAATTTTGTACAAAAAATAAATAAAAAGAAAGTATATTGTAAAAGAAGTATTTTTAAGGTTAAATATTAATAAAAATAAAAATGTATTATTTTTATGTTTTTTATCCTAAATATTCTAATAAATATATAAGTATTTATATTATTTACTAAATATATTAAATATATACAAAAATAAAATATTTAATATTTACAAAAAAAGTATATTTTTAGAAAATATTTTCAAAGGATAAAATAAAATAAAAATCAGAAAATAAGAATGTATTTTGTATTATTTTTGTATTTTGAATAAAAAAGGTATTTTATTTATTTATGTACAAGTTCAAAATAAAACAAATAAAATCCAAATAAAATGCAAAAAATGGTGAAAAAATATTTTTTATATTTTTTATATTTTAACAAAAAATAACAAATCAGAATCAAAAAGAAAAAGTCAAAAATGACAAATATATCATGTAATGGGCCAGGGGGGTGTATGTGAAATAAAGTGGTGCAAAAAGGAAAACAAAACTCAGGCCCAGCCCAAGTCTATCTTCTTCAACCTCCAGCCAGTTTGTTTCAAAAACGCGCGTTTCTCATGCTGATTCAAACATCCTGATTCTTGGACTTTCAAGCAAAACTTATAACACAAAAAATGTCAAGCATCAAATCACGAATCCATACATACCAAGAACTTGATCTAACTCTCAGAAATGAGAGAGAATTTCTTCTCCCCCAATTCCTGACCTAACTTTTTCCTAATGTTCAGGTTCCAAATACTCTTAGCACACACAATATAAATGAAAAGTAACTATATGGATGGCTTCAGGGCTATGATTAGAACATGTTTTCTTCACAAACTTAAGCCTAACTATGCCTGGATAGAGAGATAAAAGTTCAAAAACTTACCTGTTCAGCTTGACTCGTGTATGACAATGGAGATACTTTCAATGCAATGTGAGGACTTGTATAGCTTGCTTGAAGTTCAGGGATGCTTCTCTAATGCTTGGTGTGCTTTGAATCTTGCTATATCAAGCTACAGAAGTCAACCTGCAAGAGAGAAAAGTGAAAATGGCAAATGATGTTAGGGATGTTACAGTTCGTGTCCAATGCTTGGGATAGTTTGTATAGGTGGTAGGGAGTGTGTTTGAACTGGTTTTGGCCAAAACGCACGAGTGGAAGTGTTTGTGGAAGTCAAGTTGTAGAAGGGACTCTGTTTTTGCAGAAAGGAGGTGTTTCTGTGTTTGGGGAAGTATTGAAGATGGTTGGCTCGTGTTTCAGGTCAGGTTTGATATTTGGAATGTGCTCAATAAGTTTGTTTAGGCATGTGTGGACAGGAACTCAATGTTGTGTTTCAAAATGCAAGTTTCTGATCTCTTAAGCAAAGTTTGTCCAGTTAGGTTACAAGCTCCTCTAGGCCCCTCAAGTATGCTGCAAATGTTAGTCTTGATCAGTGGGATATGTTCATCAACTTGTGCCTCAGAGATTTGGTTTGGTACTTCTTAGATTTGTGTTTGACATAAAGTTGCTCTTTACAAGAATGGATAAGTCACTTTTTCCAAATATGGCTTAATTCTTCATGTAATGTCCAAATGCACAAAATAACATCTTGGCACAATGGATTGGCATTTAATTATTGAGTGTAAATGAGATTAGAGGCCTGTAACTAGCTTGCACATGCTGATTTCAAAAATGCCCAAGTTATGAACATGTAAATGGCTATGAATCAAAGTGACTTTTGCCCATATTGACAAATTCGATTCTCCCTAACCACAAGGGTGTTTGAGAAGTTCTTGGACAACTTGGAAATCTTGGAATGTGTACTACAATCCATCTTTGTAATGCAAGTTGAGATTCCAAGTGGAAGCATGTGAAAAGTGGCCATGAAATTAGGCAAAAATCCTGCCTAAAATAGGTCAAAATATTTCTAAGTTAAGAATGTTTTGCACCCCTATTCCAAAAATCATAACTTGAGCTACAAGCTTCTCTTGAGTAAACTTTGTGAATCAAAGTTGTAGATTTTGCAATGGACTAAAACTTTCATGTTTTGAGTTTTGCTTGAATCCAAATGTATCTTGATGAAAAGATGGGACAAAGTTAGGAAAAAAATTAGGAATTTTCATAACTTAGAAAATTTCTAAGTTATGAAAATTCTTCATTTTAAACCCTAATTTGTAATTTTTGATTTCTTGATGAACAAGTTTCACAATTTGACATGTCTTGATGAAAAATGAATCTTGGCACTTGATTTTGACCAAAAAGTCAAAGTTTGACTTTACAGTATACAGTCAAATTTGGCTCAGTTGACTGGAAAATTCATCTGTCAATCTTGTGCATTTGGGATCTTTTGAATTTGTTGAACATGTCAAGACAATTCCATTGAGTCCTTGAGTCCATATGTGAGCTTGGTTTGCCATTGGCTAGGTCAAACAGTCAAAAATTGCCTTTGTGCAGTCAAAACCCAAAAAATGACCATTTTGCCCTTTTGGTGATCTGATCAAATTTCTTGTGGAATTGTGATCCAAACTTGATCAAATGGTCCATATGAGTTCATAATGTTGATGTGGGTCAAAAATCATGAGGTTTGACTGTCAATTGACCACAGTTGACTTTTTCCCCAATACAGCTGATTTCTAGGTCAACTGTCCAATTGACTGGGGAAAGATTGGAATCAAGGCTTGAAACTTGGTATGGATAAGCTTGTGAGTCCCACATGAAGCATGAAAGTCATCTTGGGCATTTTAGGTCAAAACATCTTTGTGCAAACTCAAACCCTAATTTGGGTCAATAGTGCAAGGAGGGGCCTTGAGCAGAGTAAACCCTAACTTGATCTTGAGCTCCAAGGGTCTTGTGATGAGAAAATGTTGAGGAAATGGGAGGGAAAATTTTGGGGTACAACAGTTGCCCCTGTTCAATCTTCTTGAACCTGAAGAGTTAGATTGGTAAGTTTTCCTTTCGCGACTCGAGGGTAAAAGGAGATTGGACACTAGAGTGCCCTGAAATTTGCACTCGCATGCTGGAGTATCAGCAATGTGATGTCGGGAATGGGCTTATAGATGCAATTTGTAGAAATGGTGGATAGGAGGATGGGCTTATAGATGCCATCTGGGGTGTGACAGAACCTTGTCGGGAATGGGCTTATAGATGCCATTTGGAAGTGTTGATCGCGTAAGAGATTCCTTAGCGAGAACTTGCGTATTTTGAGAAAGGAAGATGGTTTCCTGGCCTGTTACAGGTGTTGATCTTCAAACTCTTCATGCAGATATGCCCTGGCTAGATACAGGTATTGAATCTACAATTAGTTGCTCACAGATGTGCCCTGGCTAGATACAGGAATCAAATCCGGAATTTGTCGTCTATAGATATGCCCTGGCTGGATACATGTATCGAATCTGGAATTAGTCATCTACAGATATGCCCTGGCTGGATACAGGAATAGAATCTGGAAATTGTTGTCTACAGATATGCCCTGGCTGGATACAGGAGTCGAATCTGGAAATTGTAAAAGGTTGGTAGAGATAGCTTTCCTGGCTGGATACAGGTGTAAACCTCTGACCTGAAAATGAAAGATAATTTCCTGGCCTGTTACAGGGGTTGATCTTCAAACTCTTCATGCAGATATGCCCTGGCTAGATACAGGTATCGAATCTACAATCAATCGCTCACAGATATGCCCTGGCTAGATACAGGTATCGAATCTGGAATTGCGATAGTTGATAGTAATCATTTTTGGATTGACTTTTCCTGAAAAGGCAAAACATTAGCTGTATGCAATGTCATGTTGTATGAGATGCATGATGTCATGATGTTTTAAAATGAGATAGTGTTGTATGCACTTTATCATGTATGTAAGCAGGATGTATGAAATGTGAGATGTCTATGAATGTATTTTCGTCTAGGAAAATAAATCTTTGACGAGTGCCGGGAACTTTATTGAATCCTGGGCTGATGTTGAAGAGTAGAGTTCTTCGTTTCCGCTGGGGATGATGATTGCAAGAATAATCCGGTAGGAGAAGACGGCTCCGTCGGGGAATAAACTTGTTGGAGAGATTACTCTGTGGGGAATTACTCTGTGGGAAGAGGTACTTTGCCGAGGTTCTGATGAGAACTCCGCTGGGGATTCTGCTGATAAGTTATGTTGGGGAAATTGATGAACTCCGCTGGGGATAGGAAGAACTTCGCCGAGGATGATCTTTCCGTGGCAATTAGCTGAGGATAACCCAGTTATACCCTGGTGGGGAAATAACTTTTGAATAAAGTCAGGGAGAGACGTATGTACTCTGCAGGTGATAAGCTTCCAGAATCTACTGGGGATAAGCTTCCAGAATCTACTGGTGAGGATGATTCAACTTTCCTGGGGAAACTTTTCAGACTGTATTGGGGGAATGGCTCCACTGGGGTATCTGGTATTCCGCCGGGGAACAATCTTATATTAAGACTGTCGGGGATGCTTGTTGAGGAATGCCTATAATCCGCTGGGAAATGTTGAGATCTTCCGGGGATACCCAATTTCCTTAAGGCTGACAGTAGACTAGCTCTGCTTGAGGAGAGTACCGCTGACTTGCTAGGGGAACATTATGCCTTTTTAGGGTTGATGGGAGACCAATTCTGCCTGGGGAGAGTATTGCTAAATCTGATCCTACTCTGTGGGGAGTTGAGGTGACTTGGTTACGTTCTTCAGCCGAATCTACCTTGGTACCTTGGTGGACAGAGCAACTAGATCGCCTAGACAAATTCTAAATTGCCCCTGTTTCTGATGTCACCTGTAATTAGTCCTTTATTTCGTATGCAAGTATTTATGAGTTAGCAATTAGTGTCAAATGTATATATCAAGAATGAACATTGGACGTTCTTTGCAAAACAAAACAGAAAAAGAAAAAATGATGGGTAATTTGTCTGAAAAATTGAACTTGTATTCATTTTGAATATTTGCCTGTAAATAGGCATTTTATGTATAGGAGGATGACGTCCTAGTAAGAGAACGCCGCCGAGCAACATAGAGTTTATACAATTTTGAAAAGGAAACAAAACAGCTATGTGAAAAATAATCCCACTGGGTTCCACCTCTGATATCGCCTTTATGTCTTCAAGCGTCTCATCACTTTGCTGTTTAGTTGAAGATGAAGCTGATTGATCGATGCCGAAGTCTGATAGTTGATGCCGAATTCTGGACGCGAGGTGATCCAATGAGACATAGTATTACGCTTTAATCCCTAACTTTTGCCTGGACCGCCCTTTCGGGTTTTCGGTCCACCGGGATACCCATTTTTGCCCAAGCCGCCTTTTCAGGTTTTCGACTTGCCGGGTGTACAGATTTTTTTTATTTCATCCCTTATTTTTGCCCGAACCCTTTTGGTTCGCCGGGAAGCCCTTATTTTTTCCTAGGTGTGTCAACCTAGCGGGTCCTTAATTCATGCGTAGTATCTTTTTACTATGTCTGCATTGGCGGGGTGAGGGAGGTCGTCACCATCCATGGTGGTTAGAATCATGGCTCCTCCCGAGAAGATATGCTTAACCACAAATGGCCCTTCGTACGTAGGGGTCCATTTGCCCCTGGGATCACTTTGAGGAAGAATGATGCGCTTGATTACCAGATCTCCGACTTGATACTCTTGTCGTCTGACCTTCTTGTTAAATGCCCTGATCATCCGTTTTTGGTACGTCTGACCATGACAAATAGCGGTGAGTCTCTTTTAGTCAATTAGGTTTAACTTATCAAGCCGAGTCTGGATCCAGTCATCTTCGCTCAAACCTGCATCCTTCATTATCCGGAGAGAGGGTATCTGGACTTCAATAGGCAAGACCGCCTCCATGCCATAGACTAAGGAAAAGGGAGTTGCCCCCGTTGACGTCTGTGTTGAGGTACGGTACCCATGAAGAGCAAACGGTAACATTTCATGCCAATCTTTGTAGGTCACTGTCATCTTCTGCACAATCTTCTTGATGTTCTTATTCGCTGCTTCTACAACCCCATTCATCTTCGGCCGGTAAGGAGAAGAGTTGTGGTGATGTATCTTGAATTGCTCGCAGAGCTCAGTGATCATTTTGTTGTTAAGATTGGTACCATTATCCGTAATGATCCTCTCAAGTACACCGTATCGACAGATCAGATTATGCCGAATGAGCCGTGCCACGACGCTCTTGGTTACCGTAGCGTAGGAAGCTGCTTCAACCCACTTTGTGAAGTAATCAATCGTTACTAGGATGAAGCGATGCCCGTTGGATGCCGTAGGTCTGGTTTTGCCGATCATATCAATGCCCCACATTGCAAAAGGCCAAGGTGCTGTCAAGACGTTCAGAGGAACCGGAGGAATGTGCACCTTATCAGCATAGATCTGGCATTTATGACAAGTCCGAGAATGCTGATAACAGTCGGCTTCCATCGTGGACCAGAAATATCCTGCCCGAAGGATTTTCTTTGCCATGGTACGTCCACTAGAATGTGTTCCGAAGGTACCTTCATGTAGCTCTGCCATGATCTTTTCTGCTCCAGTCTTATCCACACAACGTAGTAAGGTTGAATCATGGTTCCGTTTGTAGAGAATGCCATTGCTGAGGAAGAACTTTGCCGCAAACCTTCTCAGGAACTTCTTGTCATTAACAGATGCGCCTTCGGGGTATTCTTGAGCTTCAAGGTACTTCCTCACTTCATGATACCAGGGTTTTTCTTTTACCTCTTCGGTCTCGAGATCACAGCAATACGCAGGTTCATCCAGCTTCCAGATAATGATCCGGAGAGCCTCGTTGTCCCATTTGACTTTGAACATAGAAGACATCATAGCCAACATGTCTGCTAACTGATTCTCCTCTCTTGGGAAGTGCTCAAAGGTTATCTCTTCGAAGTGGGGAATCAACGTCAACACATACTCTTTGTAGGGAATAAGATTTGGGTGTTTCGTATCCCACTCGCCTTTGACCTGATTGATCACGAGAGCGGAATCTCCGAAGACACTCAGAAACTTGATCCTTAAGTCAATTGCAGCTTGAAGACCTGTGATGCATGCCTCATACTCCGCCATGTTGTTGGTGCAGTTGAAACATAGTCGGGCGGTGAGTGGAGTATGAGTGCCTTTAGGGGATATGATCACAGCGCCAATAACATTACCCAAAGCGTTTGAGGCTCCGTCAAAGTGCATAGACCATCGGGATCCTTCCTCAGGTCCTTCATCCGGTCCAGGTACTTCACAATCAGTTACTACCATGATATCCTCGTCTGGAAATTCAAAGTTCATCGACTGGTAATCATCCACTGCCTGGTGTGCCAGATGGTCTGCCAATACACTTCCGTTGATTGCTTTTTGAGTCGTGTACTGGATGTCATATTCCGTCAAGATCATCTGCCATCTTGCTATTCTTCCAGATAGAGCAGGCTTTTCGAATACGTACTTGATTGGATCCATTTTTGAAATCAACAGAGTGGTGTGAGTCAACATATACTGCCTCAGCCGGCGAGCAGCCCATACCAAAGCGCAACAAGTTTTCTCGAGCAGTGAGTACCGGGTCTCACAGTCGGTAAACTTTTTGCTAAGGTAATAAATAGCTTGCTCTTTTCGGCCAGACTCGTCATGCTGCCCCAGCACACACCCCATTGAGTTGTCAAGCACTGTCAAGTATAGGATTAGAGGTCTCCCTTCAACCGGTGGCATAATAATGGGTGGTTCTTGGAGATACTCTTTGATTCTTTCGAAAGCGGCCTGACATTCATCATTCCAACGTACTACTTGATCTTTCTTCAGCAGCTTGAAGATTGGTTCACAGGTAGCAGTCAGATGCGAGATGAATCGGGCAATGTAGTTCAATCGTCCTAGAAAGCCTCTGACTTCTTTCTCTGTCTTGGGAGCTGGCATCTCTTGTATGGCTTTCACTTTGGCAGGGTCCACTTGAATGCCTTTGTCGCTTACGATGAAGCCTAGCAATTTTCCAGATCTCACCCCAAAGGTGCACTTGTTTGGGTTCAACCTCAGCTTGTACAACTTCAGACGGTCAAACAGTTTCCGTAGATGGTCAAGGTGTTCCTCCTCAGTTTGGGACCTTGCAATCATATCGTCGACGTATACCTCTATCTCGTGATGGATCATGTCATGAAACAACGCAACCATGGCACGTTGGTAGGTTGCCCCAGCATTTTTCAACCCAAAAGGCATGACCTTGTAGCAAAAGGTGCCCCACTGAGTAACAAAAGTGGTTTTCTCCATGTCTTCAGGAGCCATTTTGATCTGCTTATAACCGGAGAAGCCGTCCATGAAGGAGAATACTTTATGCTGAGCAGTATTGTCAACCAGAACGTCGATATGAGGCAGAGGGAAATCATCTTTGGGGCTTGCCCTGTTCAAATCCCTATAATCAACACACATTCGGACCTTACCATCCTTCTTCGGTACTGGAACCACATTGGCAACCCACTGAGGGTAAGAAGTTACTGCTAGAAACCCGGCATCAAATTGTTTCATAACCTCAGCTTTGATTTTCTGGGACATTTCTGGACGCATACGGCGGACCTTCTGTTTTACTGGAGGGCAATCTTCCTTGGTAGGCAGGTGATGAACCACAATGTCGGTATCCAATCCAGGCATGTCTTCGTAAGACCAGGCAAAGATTTCCACATAGTTATGCAGCATCTGAATCAATCGTTGTTTCACACTGAGCTCTAGATTGGCACCAATCTTGACTTCCTTTCTGTCTGTCTCAGTTCCCAGATTTACCGTTTCCACTGGCTCTTCATGTGGATGAATGGCCCTCTCTTCCTGGAGTAGCAGTCTTGCAAGTTCACCAGGCACTTCGCAATCATCTTCACCTTCGTCTTCGGCTAAGTTGATCGGATTTTCGAAGTCATAACTGGCAGTAGCAGAGTCATTACCAGTGAGATCCAGAGTGGATTGGAACCTGTATAGGTGAGTGTGTGTAAATATAGCTGTTTTGCAATATATAATAAAGAAAGAAAAAGAGCGCAAGATCTTGAAATGCAACAAACGTCCAATGTTTTTATTGATGATATATGAAAATGACACACAAAAGCCCTCACAAATGAAGCCACGGTGCCCTGGGTAGGACACCGAGCCATAAAAGTTTCAACATATTGTTTGTTACAAATTGAAAAAACAAAAGAGTTCATTACTGAGTGACAAAAGTAATAGGTGTGAAGTCTTTCGCAGTCCAGTTGCTTGGTCCACCGTCGGTTGTTGGGTAGATCCAGCTGTCGAATTCAGATTCCTCCACGTCGTCTTCAATAGCATTTACTCCTGGGTTGGTGATGAACATATGAGGTTTTCCAATTCTTGCCTTACGAACAGCCCTCTGAGCTTCTGCAGTGAAACCCAGACCAAACTTGTCAGTCATTGGAGTGAAATCAGGAAGTCGGCCCCAGTTTGCGCACTCACCCTTCTAAATAATAGCCCGAGCATCCTTTAAGGAAGCCATCTTCAAAGGAGGGTCTTCAATCACAGTTTCAGCTGACGCCAGTGTCTGAGGCACCTCTTCAAAGTGTTGAAAGGGGGTCTCAATGAACTCCCCATCCATCTCTATGTACCGGAACGAGTTAAAGTGACTGACCATATATTCATCTTCACCCTGAACTGTATCAATCTTCCCCCTGACCGGGTATTTCAGCTTCTGATGTAGTGTGGAGGTCACAGCTCCAGCCTTATGGATCCATGGACGACCCAGCAAACAAGAATAGGATGGTCGGATATCCATCACATAGAAAGTATAATCAAAAACTTGAGAACCAACCCTGATTGGAATGTCAACTTCCCCATGTACCATCCTTTTCGAACCGTCAAAGGCCCTGACAACAATGTTACTCGGCTTGAGCTCTAAACCCTCGCAATCCAACCTGTCTAGGTCCTTCTTGGGCAATACATTCAATGAAGAACTGGTGTCTACCAACACATGGGCAAGAGTAGTGCCCCTGCATTCAATGGAGACATGCAGGGCGTCGTTATGGTTCTTTCCTTTGGCAGTCAGATCGGCGTCAGAGAAGCCCAAACCATTATCGGCAGTCAAGTTGGCCACACAACCGATAAATTGATCAGCAGACATTTCTTGTGGCACATGGGTCGTCTTCAGGAAGGAGATCAGAGCCTTGGCGTGGGCCTCTGAACACAACAACAGTGATAGCATAGAAATATTTGATGGGGTGTTCCCCAGCTGCTCAACTATGTTGAAATCACTTTTCTTGATAATCTTGAGAATCTCTTCCATCTCTTGCTGGGAGGCTTCAACAGTGGTTGTCTTCGGTGCCTCCGTCAGGGCAGGCAAATCAGTAGCAATCCCTTTGCCCCGAGCATCAGAGGACTCAGCAACAGGGGTAGAAACAGGAACTTGATTAGGAAGGGAAGCAGGCACACTTGCAGGTGTGGTGATAAGAGGTTTCTGAATAGCTGGTGGCGCAATTTCTGGCGAGAACAGCCTACCACTGCGAGTAATTTTGGCAGGCCCGGTGATGTTACTGACGCCGGTACTAGTATCAAACTCTTGCTTAACTCCAAGAACATAAACATCTGCCCCATAGTGGCACAGGACAGCTTTGTCGGATGTATAGGGGAGGGGCCCTGGAACAGTGATGATGATAGGAGCAATCTTCTTAGTGGACATGATTTTGGCAGGCTTTTCTGAGGGAGCCTTAGGAGGTTTGTTGAAAATGGTGACAATAAAAACTTCTTCGGCGGGGATAGCAGGAACAACAATCTTCTCGAACAAGATCTCTTTGCTATCCATCAGGTTTTGGATGCCTGACTTCAGCAAGGGACAACCAGCAGGTGAAACAGCACATAAATGGTAACCTTTACTACATCCCGGAAATAAACCGGCTAGCAACAGGTTCCTCTTGACAGTCAATAACGGAGTAACAATCTCTTCCACGGAGGCTACATACCGGTCTTCTTCCACAACATTTACTCCATGCTGGGGCATGGGAGCAGTCACAACATTGGGTCTTTCGGGCGCCTCAAACTGTATTTCTTTAGCATCAATAAGGTCCTGAACCTTATTCCTCAGAGCCCAGCAATCGTCAGTAGTATGCCCCGGGCTATCAGAGTGATAAGCGCAGCGGGCGTTGGGGTTGTACTTTGGAGAAGCTGTGTTCACTACCTTTGGAGCTTCTTTGGCAGTTACCAGATTGGTTGACAGTAGTTGCGGCAATATCTGAGACAGGATCATACTGAGCCGAGTGTACTGCCTTTTGGGTCTCTCACCCCTTGGTTGGTTGTATTGCTGAGGAGCAGCAACAGGCTTTGAAATTACCAATGCATTGACAGCTTGGCGGCGTTCCGGCTTAATTTGTCTTCCGGGACCATAAACAGCACTAGCTTCCTTCTTGAAAGGCTTCTTTTCCGTACTCGCAGAGGCACCTTTCTGTATCTTCCCCGACTTGATACCAGCTTCTATTCTCTCACCAGTCAAGATTAAATCTGTAAACCCAGCAGAGGAATTACTAATCAGGTGGTTGAAGAACGGACCAGACAGGGTCCCTAGGAACATGTCAACAAGTTCACAGTCAGTCAGCGGTGGCTGCACCCTGCCAGCCAGGTCTCTCCACTTTTGCGCATACTCCTTGAATCCTTCGCCCGTCCCCAGTGACATACCCTGGAGTTGGGTACGCGTAGGAGCGAGGTCAGAATTGTACTGATACTGTTTATAAAATGCGGTAGCCAAGTCCTCCCAGTTTCGGATACTGGCTCCATCCAGCTGATAGAACCATTCGAGTTGAGCCCCTGAAAGGCTATCTTGAAAGAAATAGATCCATAGGTTCTTGTCTGCAGTGTAAGGTTGGATCTTCCTTACATATGATCTGAGATGCATCTTCGGGCAGGACAGCCCGTCATATCTTGCAAAGATTGGCACTTTGAACTTCGGGGGGATCACAATTCCAGCAACTAATCCCAAATCTTCGAAATCTAAGCCGGGAACTCTCTGCAGCTCCATAGTGCCAACCTGTCTTCCAAGCTCTTGTACTTATCATCGGCGGGCGGGTATTGTTGCTCAGAGTAGTCTTCGTCTTCTTCAGCCTCTCCTTCTTCAGTTTCAGATTCGGAAGGTACTGTAGCCGCTTTCCCTTTACTGGTTCCCTCTTCAGATGTAGGGGGAAATTCAAGCACTCTTCTGGCTTCACCCTCAAACCTTCTTCCTAGGGTAGCCACCCCGATTCTTTTCTTCTTCTTTTTCACTTGCTCTTTGTTCCCAAGTAGGGCTTTTAGATCCTCCTGACCCTTAGCCAAGGTCATCAGGAGATGTTGAAACTGTGAGTTCCGAGACTGCAAGTCCTTGACCGTCTGTTCGAGATCCATCTTACTGAAATAAACAGCAGAAAGATAAGGAAACCTGGTGTGGAGACCTGCTTATGCGTATGATGAATGATATGCTTATGTATGCAATGCATTCAAGGATTTAGCAAATTCAAAATTGTTGCAAACAAAAAGAACGCACGTCATATTAATAAGAAGAAATTTGTCAGTACATAAATGCCCCATGGGCCAAATATTACAAAAAACTTCTCAAGGTAAAAAGACGTTGCGCATCCTCTTTGGTGCGATGTAGGTGTTGAGGGTCTCTTCCTCATGGAGTCGGAGGGTAAGCTCCAAAACCTTCTTCTCACTGGCGTAGAAGCTGGCTTCAAAAGTGTTCCGTTCCTCCTTGAGTTGGATCCAACTCTTCTGCATCTCCTCCCACAATGTAGGCATGTCAGGATACAGGATGGTGTAGGGAACCTCTCCTTCCTTAACGGGCTCTTTAATCACAGGGAGAACATGAGGGTAAGGCATCATTAGACTCTGGGCTCGGGTTCGTACCCACTTGAGATAAGGCTCAAGAGGGATGGAGTTTTTGTGCCCCAGTGTCTTGATGTCTACCTTGTTAGGCATCCTCCAAGCTCTGATGAATCTTTGGCGAAGTTCTTGCGCATCGTTGTCAAAGTCAAAAACTAGGTCAGGAATCAACATGTCATGAGGGCCATCCCTCCGTGCATATCCAAATTGTCTCAAAGCTAGACAAGGGTTATAGGTAATGCCTCCTCTAATGCCAAGCAATGGAACATTAGGGAACTCTCCACAACGATCGACGATGATGACATTTTCTCTGAACCGAGAACACCAATGTACATCAGAGTGAGTGAGGGTCATCAACCGTTCTGACCACCTTAAACCTTGGTCATTCTTCAAGACAGATTGTGGAAGGTGCGAAATAAACCACCTTGCAAGGAGAGGAGTACAACACATGAGAACACCCCTCTTTATCATTGTTCGTGTGTAAAATGAGTGAAGGATGTCCCCAAGCAATGTTGGTATTGGATTCCTGGATAAGAAGATTTTGACGGCATTGACATCTATAAGCTGGTCAGGATTTGGGAATAAGACCAACCCATAAATGAGGAGTGCCACAATTTCATCAAAGGCTCGTAGGTCCAATGAATTACAACACTCTTGTGCCTTCTCAAATAAGAATTTTGCCAAAAAGCCTTTGACACCGCTTCTAGTTTCCCAATGCCCCTTGATGTCAGATGGTTGCAAGTGTAGTGCTTGAGCAACATCTTCAGGCTTTGGTTCTTTTTCCATACCGTTGTAGGGTAGTTGATTAAGAATAGGAACTCTCAAGAGTTGAGAAAATTCCTCCAAAGTGGGCACCAATTGATAGTCGGGGAAAGTGAAGCAGTGGTGAAGGGGGTCAAAGAACTGGAACAACACCTTTACCATGTCTTCTTCAATGCTGGTGTTGACTAGGCTGAGCAGTCTACCATGTCTTACTGAAGGGAGAGCTTTCCAGAATTCTTGATGTGAGCTCCTTGAGTTGAGGAGGGATTCTCACAAGGTTGACTTGGATAGTTTTCCTGCGAAGAATTTCCATGACCTTCAAAACAAGAACAAAGATGAAGATCCAAACCCTTGAAATGGTTAGTGTATTCATATGATGCTTTATGATGTTCATGATGTATGCATAAACATATGTACAAGCAATTCACACAAAACCCTAGTTTCAGGCTTGCATGGGGTTTCATAGGTAAGTACCCTCTTGAGTGTAGTTGGCTCATCCTGTCCTAAAATAGAAATCGGGTTCTAAGGAGCTCAATATCATTGGATTGTTTTCTGTGTTCATTGTTTTGGTTTAGCCACTTAACTGGCGACCAAAATATTCCAAGAAAACAACCCTCAATGAGTGTAGTATCGAGTATCTACCAACTTCGGACTGCACCAAAGTCGGTCATCTCACTACCCCTAAAAAGGCTAAGATGGTCAAGTAAGGTTCTAAGAGTTCGTTAGTGCTTCACGACATCACTCAGCGGCCCCGTACTCTCCTTGATTGAACTCAAGGGTTACCGGTACTCACAAATATGTCACACTAACATAGCTTACTGCTTCAACCGTGTCGGTATACCCCGCACAGTTCCGTCACAGTTTTATTGCTATTTACCTAAGAAGGTGCCCCCAAATCCGGGTGTAGGATTTACAACAGACCCAAACAAGGACCCAAAAAGTAAAGAAATCAAGGCAATCAAAGCAAGAATGTAAAGGTGGTCTAAACCCTAAGGTAACCCCACTTTTAAATTTCTCCCCAGCAGAGTCGCCAGTTCTGTGATACGGTGGGAGAACTGACTTGGGTTTTGCGTTTGTTTTCGCAAATGTTTCGGTTGAGCAAGAGTCGCCACCGACTTTTTATTTTATCCTAAGGAAAGGTTAAAAAGCACAACAAAAACCTTTGAGATGTTTTCTTGGGTTCGGGGAGTAGATTATAGAAAGGGAAGGTATTACCACCCTTTCTATCCATGGTTATCCATGGGCTCTTAGTTACTTGCTTAGATCACTTGCCTTGCATTTTCAATTGCTTGAAATGGTACTTTCAATTGTTTGAAATGGTGCTTTGTGTGTGGGTTTTGAAAATGTTTTGAAAAGAGGTCAATGTGGTGGCAACCTTTGTAATGACCCGTGTTTGGGTGTATACAAAGGTGTATGTCTTTTGAAAAGTTTTCAATGTTTTTGATAATGGTTTTGAAAGTGTGTTGTGATGTGTGGTTTTGAAAAAATAGGCAGGTGTTTTTGTTTTGCAAGTTGGCAAGTAACTAAGAGTTTGGTCTACCACTAAATTTCTCAAAGATTCTTCCTATGTTTTTAACCCTTTTAACAATTTTGTTCCACCATTGTATTTGGTGGGCAGTCTTGTGTTAGGATGTGAACGGGAAGGGCGCGGGTCATCGTTTAGACCATGATTGCAATGGTGCCAAGTGTCTTTGGGCAATTTTTCCTTTAAGGGACTTGATCATTTTTAGGCAACTTTTGAAAGCGTCATCGAGGGACTATGATCATATTGTTTTGTTTTGCCAAAGACACCTAACATGCAACGTGGCCCATTATTGAAGGCAACAAGTGGAGTAACCTAGGGGTGCAAGTGTGATTGGTGTTGTCCATTTTCATGCTTTGTTATCTTTGAATTAGGTCAAACTATTTTTGGTTGATTTTTGCATACAAAACCCTAAGTCTATCATGGTATAATTAGAAAGCTTTAAAGTGCGAAATTTAAAGTCCTAAATTATTACAACACAATTATGGGATGGGGGGTACAAATGTTCAAATGGGGGATATTTAGCAAGAAAAATTAAATCTAAACTATTACAATCCAAATGGAATCTACAAGGTATCTAATTGTACAATAATTAAATAAAATACAATAAATATGCAAGATGCAAAAATGATTTTTATATGTATGTAAAAGTATTTTTTTATGTGTCAAATAAACAAAAATAAAAAGGTTAATTTTTTGGGTATTTTTATGTTTTTAGGGCAAAACCCTAATTTGCTAAATAAAATGTATTAATTATTTATTATATACATCATTTATTAATTATGTACAAAAAATAAATAAAAAGAATGTATATTGTAAAAGAAGTATTTTTAAGGTTAAATATTAATAAAAATAAAAATGTATTATTTTTATGTTTTTTATCCTAAATATTCTAATAAATATATAAGTATTTATATTATTTACTAAATATATTAAATATATACAAAAATAAAATATTTAATATTTACAAAAAAAGTATATTTTTAGAAAATATTTTCAAAGGATAAAATAAAATAAAAATCAGAAAATAAGAATGTATTTTGTATTATTTTTGTATTTTGAATAAAAAAGGTATTTTATTTATTTATGTACAAGTTCAAAATAAAACAAATAAAATCCAAATAAAATGCAAAAAATGGTTAAAATTTTTTTTTTATATTTTAACAAAAAATAACAAATCAGAATCAAAACGAAAAAGTCAAAAATGACAAATATATCATGTAATGGGCCAGGGGGGTGTATGTGAAATAAAGTGGTGCAAAAAGGAAAACAAAACTCAGGCCCAGCCCAAGTCTATCTTCTTCAACCTCCAGCCAGTTTGTTTCAAAAACGCGCGTTTCTCATGCTGATTCAAACATCCTGATTCTTGGACTTTCAAGCAAAACTTATAACACAAAAAATGTCAAGCATCAAATCACGAATCCATACATACCAAGAACTTGATCTAACTCTCAGAAATGAGAGATAATTTCTTCTCCCCCAATTCCTGACCTAACTTTTTCCTAATGTTCAGGTTCCAAATACTCTTAGCACACACAATATAAATGAAAAGTAACTATATGGATGGCTTCAGGGCTATGATTAGAACATGTTTTCTTCACAAACTTAAGCCTAACTATGCCTGGATAGAGAGATATAAGTTCAAAAACTTACCTGTTCAGCTTGACTCGTGTATGACAATGGAGGTACTTTCAATGCAATGTGAGGACTTGTACAGCTTGCTTGAAGTTCAGGGATGCTTCTCCAATGCTTGGTGTGCTTTGAATCTTGCTATATCAAGCTACAGAAGTCAACCTACAAGAGAGAAAAGTGAAAATGGCAAATGATGTTAGGGATGTTACAGTTCGTGTCCAATGCTTGGGATAGTTTGTATAGGTGGTAGGGAGTGTGTTTGAACTGGTTTTGGCGAAAACACACGAGTGGAAGTGTTTGTGGAAGTCAAGTTGCAGAAGGGACTCTGTTTTTGCAGCAAGGAGGTGTTTCTGTGATTGGGGAAGTATTGAAGATGGTTGGCTCATGTTTCAGGTCAGGTTTGATGTTTGGAATGTGCTCAATAAGTTTTTTTAGGCATGTGTGGACAGGAACTCAATGTTGTGTTTCAAAATGCAAGTTTCTTCTCTCTTAAGCAAAGTTTGTCCAGTTAGGTTACAAGCTCCTCTAGGCCCCTCAAGTATGCTGCAACTGTTAGTCTTGATCAGTGGGATGTGTTCATCAACTTGTGCCTCAGATATTTGGTTTGGTACTTCTTAGATTTGTGTTTGACATAAAGTTGCTCTTTACAAGAATGGATAAGTCACTTTTTCCAAATATGGCTTAATTCTTCATGTAATGTCCAAATGCACAAAATAACATCTTGGCACAATGGATTGGCATTTAATTATTGAGTGTAAATGAGATTAGAGGCTTGTAACTAGCTTGCACATGCTGATTTCAAAAATGCCCAAGTTATGAACATGTAAATGGCTATGAATCAAAGTGACTTTTGCCCATATTGACAAATTCGATTCTCCCTAACCACAAGGGTGTTTGAGAAGTTCTTGGACAATTTGGAAAGCTTGGAATGTGTACTACAATCCATCTTTGTAATGAAAGTTGAGATTCCAAGTGTAAGCATGTGAAAAGTGGCCATGAAATTAGGCAAAAATCCTGCCTAAAATAGGTCAAAATATTTCTAAGTTAAGAATGTTTTGCACCCCTATTCCAAAAATCATAACTTGAGCTACAAGCTTCTCTTGAGGAAACTTTGTGAATCAAAGTTGTAGATTTTACAATGGACTACAACTTTCATGTTTTGAGTTTTGCTTGAATCCAAATGTATCTTGATGAAAAGATGGGACAAAGTTAGGAAAAAAATTAGGAATTTTCATAACTTAGAAAATTTCTAAGTTATGAAAATTCTTCATTTTAAACCCTAATTTGTAATTTTTGATTTCTTGATGAACAAGTTTCACAATTTGACATGTCTTGATGAAAAATGAATCTTGGCACTTGATTTTGACCAAAAAGTCAAAGTTTGACTTTTCAGTATACAGTCAAATTTGGCTCAGTTGACTGGAAAATTCATCTGTCAATCTTGTGCATTTGGGATCTTTTGAATTTGTTGAACATGTCAAGACAATGCCATTGAGTCCTTGAGTCCATATGTGAGCTTGGTTTGCCATTGGCTAGGTCAAACAGTCAAAAATTGCCTTTGTGCAGTCAAAACCCAAAAAATGACCATTTTGCCCTTTAGGTGATCTGATCAAATTTGTTGTGGAATTGTGATCCAAACTTGATCAAATGGTCCATATGAGTTCATAATGTTGATGTGGGTCAAAAATCATGAGGTTTGACTGTCAATTGACCACAGTTGACTTTTTCCCCAATACAGTTGATTTCTAGGTCAACTGTCCAATTGACTGGGCAAAGATTGGAATCAAGGCTTGAAACTTGGTATGGATAAGCTTGTGAGTCCCACATGAAGCATGGAAGTCATCTTGGGAATTTTAGGTCAAAACATCTTTGTGCAAACTCAAACCCTAATTTGGGTCAACAGTACAAGGAGGGGCCTTGAGCAGAGTAAACCCTAACTTGATCTTGAGCTCCAAGGGTCTTGTGATGAGAAAATGTTGAGGAAATGGGAGGGCAAATTTTGGGGTACAACACATAGGGATAGGAGAATGTTGCTCAACTATAAATGAATCATGTCTCATCTTGAAAAAAGTTTTGAAGGGTAAAGGTGCTCGAGTGCACAAAAGAGTTTGAATGAGTTGAAGTGTTTTTGTTAATTTTGAAAGATGTCAAAGTATGATTAAATATATTGAAGTTTGTTTAAATAAAATAAGTTTTGAAAGAGAAGGCACTCGACAAAGCCGAGGTTTATTATGAAAGAGGTTCGAGTTTATAAACAAAGAAGGTTTTGAAAAAAAGATGAGAAGATTTTGAAAACTAAAGAAGATGGAATGAGATGAAGGGACTATCTTAAAGCATAAGGTAAAATCTAAGAAAGAGAACCGTTTAACCAACAAGATGCCAATACTTGACATTATGGGTCAAGATAGAATTCCCATTCTTTGGAGTGAAACCAAGCAAGCAAAGATACTAGACCTCTTGAGAAGACCAAACTTCAAGTGTATTAAGTCTTCGAAAAATTGGGTAGAGTAACGACTGTATACGGGTGAATTCCAGATTACAAGAAAAGTATGTATTCACAATAACCTGCATACAAAACAAACAAACAACCCAATGTCTTGAGGTAAACCTCGAGAACTCCATACAAAATATCAATTAAGGTCACAAGGTCTCCAACATAAGCCAAGGTCTCTAATCCTAAGTCTAAGAAGTCCATCACTCCATAATTCAAAGGATAGTAACCAAGTAGTCCAAGTATCATTAATGCTTTTTATGGTTCATGTTTATTATTAAGTGTCTTTAAAAGAAAAAGAAAAGCTCAAGTAAGCAAAATAAAAAATGACATAAAAGTAAATGCTTAAGTGAGCAAAGATGAAAATAACATGAAATGTAAATGCAAAAAGTAAATGGTACATAAAGCATAAAAAATAAAAGCATAAAGTAAAGTCAATTGTTAGAAATTACTGGTTAGTTGGATGACCATCTTGAAACTTGCATTTGGAACTCGTTAGAGGATTGGTAGAACCAAAGCCTCCACACAACAAATTGAATTTGCTTTTTGTCAAGTATATCATCCATTTTGGAATTCTCAAAAGTAACATTTAATGATCAATGATGTTTAAGTGATCCGCGTTGACCAAAAGTGATGTAGATCCATTAGAGGATTGGTAGAACCAAAGCCTCCACACAATGAATCTCAAGGTTATTGAATCAAAGAGATTAAATTAACATACTTGGGCTTACAAACATAGGTTTGGGCCACGAATGATCATTTATTCAAATCGGGACAAAATTTAGCGCTATGCTAAGCAATCGTAAGTGGACTTATGTAGAAGTCGCACCTATTTTGAGGCCGGTCAATAGAAATATATGTACTTCATGTTTGGATAATTGATATAGAGATCATCACCCCTTAACATGTAGAACAATCAAAAAAGAAAGGGATAAGATGAAGAGGGATGGGAATAATAAGCTAATTTAGATTACCACCTCAAAATTCTTTCATCTTTAAATTCAACCACTCCTCTAGATGGATTAAAGCACTAAACATATCATTAATCCAAAGCACAAAAAATGAATTAAATAATTCACTGTTAGGTAGATATGAATTGATGAACATTATCCAACTTCATCTACATCACAAATTCCATTGAATTTGAAGAGAAATTGGACATTTAAAATTGCAATCCAAACCAACAATCAAAAGGAGTGAGTAGAAAAAGCATTTTGGATCAAAGTTGCCCCAAAACAAGGAAAAAAAGGCATTATGTAACTGTGCAAATCGATTGCACTACTGTGTAAATCGATTTGCACAGTGAAATTTTCAAAAATTTGAGCAAATTTCACTTGGTGAAATCGATTGCACTGTTACAGCAATCAATTGCACGCTGTTACAGACAACAAAACGACATTTTAAAAGGCCAAATTCTTGTTCAAACTTTCCATCAAACACCTTATGATCATGGATTTAATTGAGCATAAAAATTCAATCAAATAATGATAAAATAGCACCAATGGAATCATAAAACAATGCTCAATGAATCAATCCCAAATATCACCAAGAGATCACATGGTGAAAGATGAATTATCCAACTTACCAAAGGTAGATCTAGAGAGTTATCAACACAACTTCAAGAATTTTCTTCAACTCAACCACAAGAATCAATGACCAAGATTGAATGTAGAGAATTGATGAAGAAAAAGTGTTTGTATGAAGGTTTAGCTCAAATATTAGTAAGCTTCAATGCAAAGCTTACTAACTTGTCTTAAAAATGGAGCTTTGAGTGAATTTGGTAGATGGAGAGAATTGAGAGATTTTTTAGCAAAGTGATTTTGGCTATAAAAAGCTTGAAACTTGAATGAAATGAGGGCTCTATTTATAGAGTTTAGGATTGGGATTAGTGGTAATTTGGTAATTGATTCTTGGAGACAAAATTTGAATTAATGATAATTCTTTCAAAAATTATAGGAAAGTTGGAGCCAAAAATTTGACAAGCTTGAAATGCTGATATTTTTCAAATTTTCACGCTGTGTAATCGATTGCACTACAGTGCAAATCGATTTGCACAGTGTATTTTTTCCAAAATTGTGCAAAATGCACTTTGTGCAATCGATTACACTCTAGGAGTAATCGATTGTACAGTGAAAAAAATGAAATTTTTTAATTCTTTTTCTTTGCAAATAGAGATTTTAGGGAAATAATACCGGAAAACCTTATTTTTCATATGCTTCGACTCGGTACCTACAATACACAAATATGCAAAGACAAAGACAAATATTTTTTGTATTTTGATTAGAAGTTAGTCAACAACACAAGAGAAAACTGAAAGATAGGATGCAAATGTGATGAATGAAGCTATTTATTAATGATTGTGACCAAACGAAAAATTATGATATGAAAGTGCGACTGAAAAAGTTAGGGGCGAAATTTAGGGTACAACAGCTGCCCCTATTTAATTATCTTTCTACCAGATAGGCGGAAAGTAATTAAATACAAACAGACCTGAACTTCGTCCCTGATGCGATGAGATGATAGCATATGTTATGATGAACTCTTTTTTGACATATATTTTTTGAATGATGTATGAGATGAGACAAAATCTGTGGGAATATGGAAAGACTTGAAACTGGAAACTTATGGTAGCTCAAATGAAATGACGTGAAAAAGGCACGTTATGGAAACAACAAGATACTTCTGGTTATCTGTCAGAGTGATAAAGAGTAACCATCAATACTTGGAAAAAATAGATAAAACTCGAGAAGGCAAGCAGTGACATCCAAGAATGACATTGAATGAGGTGAGCAACTCTCTAGAAAAGACAATCAGAAGCATCTAGAAGAATATTAGATGTGGGATGAGACCAAATTTGAAGCTACATCAGAGTCGTCCAAGAAAGACGCTAGACGAAAAAGAAACACGACATCCAAAATTGGTTTTGAATGAAGGGAAAATTCAACCTCTAATGATGGATTTAGACGAGGGAAAAGATCACAACATCCAATATTGGCTTTGGATGGAAACAAAAGATCCTGACATTCAATACTGGCTTTGAATGAAAGAAAAGTTCAACGTCTAATAATGGCTTTAGACGAGGGAAAAGATCACAACATCCAATACTGGTTTTGGATGGAAACAAAAGATCCTGACATTCAATACTGGCTTTGAATGAAAGAAAAGCTCAACGTCTAATAATGGCTTTAGACGAGAGAAAAGATCACAACATCCAATATTGGCTTTGAATGAGGTGAGAGGAAAAAAAACATCAAGGCGTCCAATACTGGCTTTGAACGATAACAAAAGATTCAGAAATTCAATAATGGCTTTGAATGAAGGGAAAAATCAATGTCTAATAATGGCTTTAGACGAGAGAAAAGATCACAACATCCAATACTAGCTTTGGATGAATGAAAAACTCAACGTCTAATAATGGCTTTAGACGAGAGAAAATATCACAACATCCAATACTGGCTTTGGATGAATGGAAAACTCAACATCTAATAATGGCTTTAGACGAGAGAAAAGATCACAGCATCTAATACTGGCTTTAGATGAGTGGAAAACTCAAGGAATCCAATACTGGCTTTAGACGACAGAAAAGGTAACAACATCCAATACTGGCTTTGGATGGAAAAAGAGATCTTGACATTCAATACTGGATTTGAATGAAGGAGAAGTTAACAACATCCAATACTGGATTTTGATGGAAAATAGATCTTGACATCCAATACTGGCTTTGAATGAAGGAGAAGGTAACAACATCCAATACTGGCTTGGATGGAAAAAGAGATATTGGCATTCAATACTGGCTTTGAATAAAGGAGAAGGTAACAACATCCAATACTGGCTTTGGATGGAAGAGAGACAGCTGAACTGACGTTTGCTTTGGTAGGTTCCATGTAAGTTGGACTTTGATCTCAAGGTCAACTTCAACAAGACCTCGGAAAATACAAATCAGGATGAAACACTCTTGTTATGCATTATGTATGAATTATTTTATGCATGATATGTGAATGGTCTATGCATGTAATTCCAATGTTTATGACAATGGAGTTTGACTCTTTTGTGGAGGTAAGATTAGAAGTTTGATTCCTCAACACCGAGAACTCTACCAAATTTGCTTGGAAAGAAAATATCCTGAACCCAAATTTGTCACACTTGTAAACTGTATTGAACCGATGATATTCTAAGGAAGAACATGGAGAGCTGCTTGGGGATTTGTCCCAGATTAGCTGACTGTTAAAGATAAACTGATTATGGCTTCAGTCCAAAGTTTCCCGAAATGAGCTGATCGTGGCTTCAACTTTGAAATGACTAATGGAGATAAACTGATCATGGCTTCAGTTCTGAGATATTGTTGGAAATAAACTGATCATGGCTTCAGTTCTGGAATGACTGTTGAAAAGGAATGCCCATATATGAGTCTTGAAAATGATCTTCTAGCTAACCAATTCTAAGAAAACCCGTACTAAGAAACAAATCTTGAATTGATTCACAATTGGATCTGGAAGATACTTGCCCCTGATAGGGTCACTGACCAAGTATCTCAGCTGTTTTAAATTCCTTGACGAGGAAATCTTTTTTGCAAGCAAAATTGTTTATTCAAACATGGTAATTTTAATGCAAAGTTCATGCAAAAGTTTTGAATCCAAAATCATTTTTGAAATGATGCTATTGGTGTATAGAAAATGCATCACTGGTTAAAACAAAGTGGTTTATACTTTTAAAGTGAAAACAAAGGTATGAAACCAAAACAAATGATTCGCAAAAGATTATAGGAGTCAGTTTACACAACCTTGCTGTAGTATGATTTCAAAAGAAACCTAGCTTCAATTAGGTCTTTTTAGGGTTGTAACGTGGTCTGCTTCACGGTTTAAGAAATAAAGGATAAAGGCTCAAAGTTTATTTGTACCCAACCCAATCTTCATGATGTTCTTCAGTCCTACGTTCAGTTAATTCAGAATATGAGTTCAGGTTCCAAGAGGTTTTGGAATTGCACTGATGGTAGAAATGACGATGATTCAGAAGCTAAGGAATTTTTGAGACGGAAGTCACTTCTTCTTACATCATTTTGCTGTTTTGAGGACTTTTGTCAACTCTGGTGGAGAATTTTGAGGATTTGAAGACCTCTTCTGATTGAATTTATTACTTCCAACTTTTTCCTGAACTGTTTCATTTGGAATTACAGTCAGCGGGATGCCCCAGTTTTTTGCCCAAGTCTCCTTCAGAGGTTTTGACTTAGCGGGATTTTTCTTTTGATTTTCCTTTTCATTTCATTTTTTTTTGTAAAGGTAATGACTGCATTTCTCAATGATCACGAGGAACCATCTTTGTCATTTTTTGTTTGAGAGCATCTTTGACACTTCTTGTTGTATGCAAAGGAAAGCTTGATCGCGACCTTTGTTGAAAGGTGTCTTGCACGATTTCTCTTGTAATTGAATGCACAGCCAAATTAACTGAGAACTACCCATCCCCAAGTTAAGATTTCGGGTTTTTTCGTATAGAAAGAAACTCTAACTTCTAGGCTCAAAGGGGTCAACGAGGGATTAACTTCCTTATTTCTCTGGTGTTTGGGAGTTGAAACAATGCCTATATATCCTCAGTAAAGTTTTATTCGAAAGCATACCAGCCACAATTATGGGTATTTCGTTTTCATCATCCTCCCTTCAATCTTTGCATAAACAAAAGCTTGATAAAGAGAGTAAACAAGAGAAACATATTTGAAAGCAGTAAATGAAAATGATTTGAATCAAAACATTGCAATGCTCATTTCATCAGAATTAACATGAAAGTATAAACAATATTTGAAAGCAACAATTTTAACATAAACAAAGGGGAAAATGCAAACAGAAAGAAAGATGGCCTAGTGACCAATCAGTAACAAGGATGAGTTGTCCTATTTGAAACACTGGATTTAGGAAGTGACTTGAGGGTACCCCGACTCAGTCTTCAGCCACTTTGTTTTGGCAAAGGATTGTTGATAACATTAGGACCCGCCTCTTTGAAAGTGAGAATATTTGCTTTCACCAATTCCTGCACTCTGTTTTTCAATGCATAGCAGCTCTCTAAATCATGACCGACAGCTCCCTGATGAAACTCACAGTGAAGGTCAGATCTGAACCCGACTGGAGGAGGATTTCGAGGAATCAGAGGCCTAGTTGTATTCAAGCCCTTCTGCACCATTGCAGGATATAATTCAGTGTATGTCATAGGGATGGGATCAAATTGAGCCCTATTCCGATTTTGATTCTGCACAATATTTTGTTGTTGAGGAACTTGAACTGGTTGAGCATTAACCACAGGAGTAACAACCGCTACTTGTGGTTGATCAGTGTATTGAAGCCTACGGCGAGGTCATCTTCTCTCAGTCGAGATAGCATTGGCTTCTACCTCTTTCTTCTTCTGAAAGTTCCCAAGGTATCTCTTTGCACCATTAGAAGATTCAGCAGCTTTAGACACTTTACCATTCTTGATTCCTTCTTCTAATCTTTAGCCGATAGTCACCAGGTCTGTGAAGCTGGAGGGCACACTACCAATCATCTTCTCCCAAAAGAAAGGGGACAAAGTATCCATGAAAAAACCAGTTAACTCTATCTCTGCCATAGGTGGTTCAACTTGAGATGCTAGTTCTCTCCATCGTTGAGCATACTCCTTGAAAGATTCTTTCTCATTCTGAGACAAATTTTGTAGTTGGCGACGATCAGGTGCCATGTCAAGGTTGTATTTGTATTGCATTATGAAAGCATCAACAAGATCTTGGAAGAATTGGATACGGCCTTTCTCAAGTCCCATATACCATTTTAATAAAGCTTCACTAAGACTATCTTGGAAATAATGGATAAGCAGCTTGTCATTCTTGTTGTAAGCAGACATCTTTTGAAAGTACATCACCAAGTGGCTTCTTGGACAAGTGTTCCCTCGATATTTCTCAAACTCAGGAGTCTTGAACTTTGCAGGCATAACCAGATCAGAAACTAGGCACATGTTTTCAGTAGCAATACCAAAGACATCATTACCTTCCATAGCTCAGAGTCTCTTCTCTAAAGTCTGATATTGTTCTTTGAACTCTTCAAACTCACCAAAGTCTCCCTGACTCACACTTCGAGGATTGGCAACATGGTACTCAAAGAGAGGGTTCCCAAAAGAAGCTTGTGCAGTAGGTTGACGAGAAGAAGTATGAACGATTGGTTGAGGTTCAGTGAAAACCGGAGCTTGAAAGACTGGCCGGGTAGACTTGCCAACCATTGAATTAGTGGCAATAGGCAGAGACTAATTATGAGGTAACCCAAACTCTGGCCATGTAGTAGATGTATGCTGGATAGGTTGGTTGTCAACAACAACGGTTGGGATTTTAGATATCACAGTCCTTTGAGGTGGCTCTCCTCTGGAAATCAGGACTTGCATCATCTCAATAAGTTTGGCCATGCCTGACTTCAACTCATCGATTTCCATTTTGACTTTTATGTTGTGTTGTTCTTGGTTTTCCATTCTCAATCTGACAGTAGCTCTAGTCCCGTAGTTGTGTTGAGGAATCAGCTTGACGGTAAACGACTAACTAGAAGAAAGAAGAAACTTGGAATAAGATCATGAACAACCTGGATGTATGTAGAATGATGCAGAGGATGAAAATGATATGCAATGTTATGCAATGCACTGTACAGTAACAGAATCACATGGTTCAGAGTCACGAGCCTGGAGTCAAAGGTACAACCCATAAGGTATGGACTAACAGTTGTCACCTGCCGAATAAGGTTCTAAGAGGTTCCCAGAGTCTACATCCTTCCTTCGGATATTACCAGCGTCCCGATTAACTCAGTAATTAGCAATATTCTCAGGAAAAACTCGTCTGAGCGTAGTATCGCATGACAACTATTTCCGGATTACTCCATCATAGCTTCCGCACTACACCTAAAAGGCCAAGATGGGTTAGGTAATCTACGGTACTCATCTTCAGTTGGCTCCCAGGTCGAAAGTAGTACATCTTCCCGATTACTCGGTAAATGACACTACAATCAAAGGGCCCTCCACTGAGTGGGGGATCTTATGTCTCCTTTTTTGGGATTACTCCCTCAAAGTTAACATGACTATATCGCCCGTCCTATCTTAAGTTTGCCCAAAGTCCGGGTAGAAGACTTATAAGAAATCACCAAGCCCCTGAAAACCAGTAAAATCCAGACAAACATATATACAGAATAATTGGAAGTAATAAACAACAAGTAAAACAATATATAAACACTTATAGAATAGTAACAAACAAAGCTAGGATCGACCCACTTAGGAATGGACCAGCAATAGGTCAATCTGTCCCCAGTGAAGTCGCCACTCTTCCTGTCGCCACTTTTCGGTTCTCAATTGCGACAGTGATGATATGTAAAGAAATGTAGCGGTAAAGATTTGAGATTAAGCTATCAATTGACTTATCTCAACACAATGAAGCCACCACCGCACTTTATTGTTTCCAAAGGGAAATGGGAAAAAAACGAACAAAACCCCAAAAGATTAGAGATCGAGGTACAGGGGTTGGTTATGCAAAGGGGAGGTATTAGCACCCTAAGCATCTATGGTACTCCGCAGGATCCACTTTGTTTGGTTTCTTATAAAAGGAGAGTTATGTAAAGGTTTACTTGCTATAGGAAAAAAATGAATGTTTATTTGCAAACAAAAGAAAATGAAATATTTATTTATTATTTTTGTTTCTCGTCTTGGGTCGTAAGACTTAGTGCCTACGTACTCCCTCATGCAATGGAAAAGTCAGAGCACCGTAGTTTAACTAGAAAATACTTGTCTGTTGGTTGATTTTAAACAAGGAGACAAGTCGTTATTGTTAGGAGAGAAATTTCGACTAACGCCCACAAGGTGTGAGAAAGATGGACCCTGCATCAGCAAGAGTGAGGGTTTGAGAACTCCTCTGGTAATCAAGTGGAAAAGTTGACACCTTTATAACCATAGGGATAGGAGAATGTTTCTCGACTATCAATGAATCATGTCTCATCTTGAAAAAGTTTTTAAGGATAAAGGTGCTCGAGCGCACAAAAGAGTTTAAATGAGTTGAAGTGTTTTTGTTAATTCTGAAAGATATCAAAGTATGATTAAATGTATTGAAGTTTGTTTAAATAAAATAAGTTTTGAAAGAGAAGGCACTCGACAAAGCCGAGGTTTATTATGAAAGCGGTTCGAGTTTATAAACAAAGAAGGTTTTGAAAAAAAGATGAGAAGATTTTGAAAATTAAAGATGGGAGGAGATGAAGGGACTATCCTAAAGCATAAGGTAAAATCTAAGGAAGAGAACCGTCTAACCAACAAGAAGCCAATACTTGACATTATGGGTCAAGATAGAATTCCCATTCTTTGGAGTGAAGCCAAGCAAGAAAAGATACCAGACCTCTTGAGAAGACCAAACTTCAAGTGTATTAACTCTTCGAAAAAATTGGGCAGAGTAACGAATGTATACGGGTGAATTCCAGATTACAAGCAAAGTATGTAATCACAATAACCTGCACACAAAACAAAAAAACAACCCAATGTCTTGAGGTAAACCTCAAGAACTCCAGACAAAATATCAATTAAGGTCACAAGGTCTCCAACATAAGCCAAGGTCTCTAATCCTAAGTCCAAGAAGTCCATCACTCCATAATGCAAAGGATAGTAACCAAGTAGTCCAAGTATCATTAATGCCTTTTATGGTTCATGTTGATTATTAAGTGTCTTTAAAAGAAAAAGAAAAGCTCAAGTGAGCAAAATAAAAAATGACATAAAAGTAAATGCTCAAGTGAGCAAAGATGAAAATAGCATGAAATGTAAATGCAAAAAGTAAATGGTACATAAAGCATAAAAAATAAAAGCATAAAGTAAAGTCAATTGTTAGAAATTACTGGTTAGTTGGATGACCATATTGAAACTTGCATTTGGAACTCATTAGAGGATTGATATAACCAAAGCTTCCACACAACAAGTTGCATTTGCTTTTTGTCAAGTATATCATCCATTTTGGAATTCTCAAAAGTAACATTTAATGATCAACGATGTTTAAGTGATCCGCATTGACCAAAAGTGATTAGATCCATTAGAGGATTGGTAGAACCAAAGCCTCCACACAATGAATCTCAAGGTAATTGGATCAAAGAGATCAAATTAACATACTTGGGGTTGCAAACATAGGTTTGGGCCACGAATGATCATTTATTCGAATCGGGACAAAATTTAGCGCTATGTTAAGCAATCGTAAGTGGGCTTATGTAGAAGTCGCACCTATTTTGAGGCCGGTCAATAGCAATCTATGTACTTCATGTTTGGATAAATGATATAGAGATCATTACCCCTTAACATGTAGCACAACCAAAAAAGAAATGGATAAGATGAAGAGGGATGGGAATGATAAGCTAATTTGGATTACCACCTCAAAATTCTTTCATCTTTAAATTCAACCACTCCTCTAGATGGATTAAAGCACTAAACATATCATTAATCCAAAGCACCAAAAATAAATTAAATAATTCACTCTTAGGTAGATTTGAATTGATGAACATTTATCCAACTTCATCTACATCACAAAGTCCATTGAATTTAAAGAGAAATTGGACATTTAAAATTTCAATCCAAACCAACAATCAAAAGGAGTGAGTAGAAAAAGCATTTTGGATCAAAGCTGCCCCAAAACAAGACAAAAAAATGAATTTTGTCTCTGTGCAAATCGATTGCACTACTGTTTAAATGGAATTTCACAGTGAAGTTTTCAAAAATTTGAGCAAATTTCACTTGGTGCAATCGATTGCACTGTTACATCAATCGATTGCACGCTGTTATAGACAGAAAAACGACATTTTAAAAGGCCAAATTCTTGTTCAAACTTTCCATCAAACACCTTATGATCATGGATTTAATTGAGCACGAAAATTCCATCAAATAATGAGAAAATAGCACCAATGGAATCACAAAACAATGCTCAATGAATCAATCCCAAATATCACCGAGAGATCACATTGTGAAAGATGAATTATCCAACTTACCAAAGGTAGATCTAGAGAATTATCAATACAACTTCAAGAATTTTCTTCAATTCAACCACAAGAATCAATTACCAAGATTGGATGTAGAGAATTGATGAAGAAAAAGTGTTTGGATGAAGGTTTAGCTCAACGATTAGTAAGCTTCAATGCAAAGCTTACTAACTTTTCTTAAAAATGGAGCTTTGAGTGAATTTGGTAGATGCAGAGAATTGAGAGATTTTTTAGCAAAGTGATTTTGGCTATCAAAAGCTTGAAATTTGAATGAAATGAGGGCTCTATTTATAGAGTTTAGGATTGGGATTAATGGTAATTTGGTAATTGATTCTTGGAGACAAAATTTGAATTAATGATAATTCTTTCAAACATTAGAGGAAAATTGGAGCCAAAAATTTGACAAGCTTAAAATGCTGATTTTTTTTCAAATTTTCACGCTGTGCAATCAATTGCACTACAGTGCAAATCGATTTGCACAATGTATTTTTTCAAAAATTGTGCAAAACGCACTTTGTGCAATCGATTGCACTCTAGGAGCAATCGATTGTACAGTGAAAAAAATGAAAAAAATTTAATTCTTTTTCTTTGCAAATAGAGATTTTAGGGAAATAATACCGGAAAACCTTATTTGCCATATGCTTCGACTCGGTACCTACAAAACACAAATATGCAAAGACAAAGACAAATATTTTTTGTATTTTGATTAGAAGTTAGTCAACAACACAAGAGCAAACTGAAAATAGGATGCAAATGTGATGAATGAAGCTATTTATTAATGATTGTGATCAAACGGCAAAATATGATATGAAAGTGCGGCTGAAAAAGTTAGGGGGGAAATTTAGGGTACAACAGCTTCAAAACTCTAAGTTTTTTTTTCACAAAAAAACCTCAGTAGTGTACCTTTCGATTCACTTCCTCTAAAACTGTAGCGTAATAACCTTCGATTCACTCATTACCATCATATACTCTCTTTCGATTCAGTGACTACCCAAACCAAGCAGTAACTGAACTAGATTCAGGAAGATTCCAGCGAAGCTCCCTCCACAACCAAAGAAGTGACCTATAACTCTTTTGATTAAGCACTTCAAGAGGTAAGTTCTCTCTAAATTTGCAAATCTTTCATTTAAATATCATTTGTACATACCAATAAAAGGAAAATGTAGATATCCCATTTAGGAAGTTGACCATGCCCTAACTTTCGATCCTCACTGCCTGTATGTTGAAAGTCTCAATCCTGACTAGTTAGATTTTAGATTTTGGTGCCCAAAAATCTTGTGCTAACCCCTAGCCTGTAGCTTTTGAAAGTTATACTTGTTAGTTTCATTTTCAAGTTTAGACAGGTTCTCTGTATTCCTTCGATTGGCTAGGCATTGAAGCCTTTCGAATCTCAACCTGGGAGATTTACATTCCTATAATCGAAGGAGGCGGCAAGGAATTTTGAAACGAATAGTGCACCTCGTGCTGACTTCCAGGCACAATTGAAATGAGCAGCCGGAAGGATGAATTGAAGGTTGTATCTCACACTATTTTCCTAATCGAAGGAAGCCAAAGAAGGGGGAATCGAAAGAGCCTACTGTCTGGATCGAAGAATTCATTTTTTTCTTTTGTTTTTGTCTTTATATTTTCTTGCTATTCAATATGGTTGTAATAGTTAGGATATTTTATCTTCTGCATTTTTATTGCTTTATACAAATTTTAGTAATTAGGATGTATGGAAAGATAAAAACAACAAATAGACAATCCATAATCGAAGACTAAATGCATGCAAATCAAACACACTATTCACACATGCACCCCTAGGATAATTCCACTTGTTGCCTTATAAAAAATGGTCATGTTATGCATGTGAGATGTCTTAGCAAAAAACAATCAAAATACAAGATCATAGTACCTCGATGATGCTATGAATGTTGCCTTACAAATAATCTTAGTCCCTCAAGAGAAATGCTAAGATATCTCACAACATTGCTATCATGACCATACGATGACCCACGCCCGTCCCTTTTACATCCAAAGATAAGGATTCTTACCAGTCAATGGTAAGATAGCAACATCTAAAGGAGGAGGAGAAGAACAAAAGAATTTTGAGTAGGTAGGGACGTTCTTAGTTGCTTGCTCATTTTCAAAACAAACATCTTTTCAAACACACACTAAACACTTTCAAAAACATGAAATATTTTCAAAAGTCCAAAACTTTGTATACATTCTTATAGAGGCGAGAATCATTACAAAGTTAGCCTAAACGAAGGCGTTTTTCAAAAAATACTTTAAAAAACCACCACAAATCTCACTTTCAAACAAAAGAAAATGATCTAGCAAACAACTAAGAGCCCATAGACAATTATGGATGAAAAGGGTGCTAGCACCTTCCCTTTTCATAATCTACCCCCCAAACTCAAGAAAATAATCTCAAAGGTCTTTCCTGTTCTTTTCACCCTTTCCTGTATTTGGATAAAAGACAAGTCGATAGCGACTCTTGCTATCTGCAACAATTGCGATCAAACTCAAAACATCCTAAGTCAGTTCTCCCACCGTATTACAGAACTGGCGACTATGCTGGGGAGATATTGAAAAGTGGGGTTACCTTAGGGCTAGATCACCTTTACTTGATTTTCTTTGTTTGACTCGTTTTCTTTACATTTTGGTTCCTTGTTTGGGTTTATTTTGATCCTATATCTGGATCTGGGGCACCTTTTTAGGTAAGTAGAAATAGATTGTAGAAACTGTACAGCATAGACCGATATGTTTGAAGCAATGGCTACGTTAGTGTGACGCATTTGTTGGTACCGGTATCCCTTGTGTTAAATCGAGGAGAACACGGGACCACTGAGTGGCATCATGAAGCACTAACTGACCTTAGAACCTTAATTGAACAACTTGGCCATTAGGAAGTAGTGAGATAGCCGGTTTCAGTGGAAAGCTGAAAATTGGTTGATACTCGACACTACGCTCATTGAGATCAGACTTTTGGGATATCTCGACCGCAAGAAATGATTGATGGTGCTGAGACAATGCCTAAAAGAAAGGTCAGTGATATTGAGATCCCCTAGAACCCGGTTACTATTACTAGGACAGGTTGAGCCAACTAAACTTCAAGAGGGTACTTACCTACCAACTCCATACAAGCCTAAACCTAAGGACCTATTTGCTTTGTGTGTACATAAAAACTTGCTTACTTGTACGTAACATCATAAACATCATAACATCATAAGCATTCTCACTAACCATTTCAAGGATTTAGGAATTTACTTTTGTTTTTATTTTGTAGGCCATGAATCTCGTCTGAAGGAATACCATCAGAATCAGCTTCGTGAAAGCACACCCTCAACTCCAAGAATTAGCATCAAGGGTGCCTGAAGACTCTCCTTTCACCAAGAAATATGGTCGACTCCTCAGTTTGGCTACCTCCAATTTCCAAGAAGAGATGATGTGCCTGCTCTTCCAATTCTTTGATTCCATGCATCATTGCTTCACCTTCCTTGACTATCAGCTGGTGCCAACACTAGAAGAATTATCTCTACTATTAGGAGTGTTTGTGCTTGCATCTGAAGTCATTGTCGAAGCCTTGCATCTGAAGAGAGCTGACATTATCACAAATTAGGAGACAAGAAGCGGAGTTAAAGGATTCCTAGCCAAATTCTTATTGGAGAAGGCTCGTTCATTCTGGGAAGATATGGATTTTTCAAGCCTTTGAAGATATCCTGGCCCTTCTCATATATGGTTTGGTTCTTTTTCCCAACTCGGACCAATTCATAGATGTGAATTCCATCAAGGTCTTTCTCTCTCGTAATCCTATACCTACCTTGCTAGGAGACATCTTACATTGTTTCCATACCCGCACTATAAAGAAAAGAGGTACTCTCTTGTGTTGTATTCCCCTATTTGCCAAGTGGTTTACTTCACACCTACCTTGATCAACATTGAAGAACGAGCAAAGATTGACATGGTCTCAAAGGATGATGTCCCTCACCCACTCTGATATTCATTGGTGTTCGAGATCCTTGGAAGATACTTCTATCATTGACCGTTGTGGGGAATTCCCTAATGTACCTCTGCTTGGCATTAGGGGAGGTATCACTTACAACCCTTTCTTAGCTTTATGACAGTTTGGGTATGCCCAAAGTGATGGTCCTCATAATATGCACATCCAAGGAGTGGTGTTCGATTACGAGAGCGACGATCAATGCTACCATCATAGGTTTGTGCAAGCTTGTATGATGGTAAATAAAGCAGATAGTGAGACGCTAGGACGCGAGAATTCTATTCCCCTTGAACCTTACCTTAGGTGGGTACGAGCTCGTGCTCAGAAGTTCATGATGCCTTACCCCTCCATCCTATCAGTTATCGTGGAGCCTGTTGCTGAAGGAGAAGTCTCGTATACTTTCCTCCATCCCAACATGCCTACTTCTATTCAAGACTTGCAAAAGGGTTGGATTCAGCTAAAAGAAGAACGAGATACCTTCAAAACTCAGTTCTATGCGAGTGAGAAAAGGGTTTTGGAGCTTACAAAACAACTCCATGAAGAACAAAGCTTGAACGCCTACCTTGCGCCAAAGAGGATGCGTTCGACCTTTTTGTCTTAAAGATTTATTTTGTAAGCCCAAGAGGCGCGTTGCAACCATTTTGAACTAATTAATGCAATTTGACGTTTGTTCATTCTTTGTCTAGAAAATTTTAAATTTCATAAATCCTTGAAATCATTTACATGCACATCTTCCATGCATCATAACAAAACAGGTTTTCCACGATAGGTTTCCTTATCTTTCTGCTGTTTATTTCAGCAAGATGGATATCGAGAAAATAGTGAAAGACATACAAGCACAAAACTCCCAATTTCAAGATACTTTGCTGACCCTGGCCAAAGGACAACAAGAGTTGATGACATTGCTGGCATCCAAAAGAAACCAAAAAGGAAATCCCTAGTCAACATGGGTTTAAGATTCAGAGAGTCGATCCGTCAGATACCGGTAGTGAAAGACTCGTCTGAAGAAGACGAAAATCAAATTGGAGAAGCAAGGAGTACCCAGGCTGGATCTATCAATGATCAAGTGTCTGATGATGAAGACTATTTTGACGATCAATATCCTCCTGCCGATGTTAAGTACAAACAGCTAGAAGATAGACTGAAGGCCGTTGTGATTCAAGCCATCCCTGGTTTGGATTTTGATGATTTGGGTTTAATATCTGGGGTTGTCATTCCCCATAAATTCAAGATACCAGTCTTCCTTAAATATGATGGGGTTTCCGGCCCAAAGCTTCATCTGAAGTCTTACGTGCGCAAAATACAACCGCACACCACCGACAAGAAACTCTGGGTCCATTTCTTTCAATAAAGTTTGGCTGGGACTCAACTAGAGTGGTTTTACCAATTGGAGGGTTCACGTGTCCATACATGGGAAGACTTGGCCACTGCTTTCTATCACCAATACCAATACAATACCGATCTGGCACCGACTAGAGTTCAACTACAAGACATGACGATGGGTAAAAATGAAGGGTTCAAAGAGGACGCCCAAAAATGGAGGGATCTTGACAGTAGGGTCCAACCACATTTAACTGACAGGGAACACATTGATATGCTTATAGGTATGTTATCTGGTCCATTTTTCAACTTATTGGTTGGTTGCTCGTCGTCCGGTTTCACCGAGCTGATCCTGACCGGTGAAAGGGTCGAAAGTGGTATCAAAAGTGGGAAAATCCCCATGGCATCTGCTTCCACCTCTAATCCCGTAAAGAAACCCTTCATTGGGAAGAAAGAAACAAATGTTGTGTATGGGGCAAGGGCCCGTACCAAGAAGGATAACCATTTGTCTATTAATGTTGTTCTAATTTCCAACACTACTCCTGTTCAAAGACAATCTTCCAATCATCAACAATTTGAGGCTCCACGAAGACAATTCACAAGGATATGCATGTCGCTATCCCAAGCCTTACAAAACCTGTTAAAGGCTAACTTGGTGACAGTGCGTGATCCTCCGGCCAATCCGAACACCTCCTCACCTAAGTACAATCTGAATACCAAGTGTGCATATCACTCGAATAGTCCCGGGCATGAGACCGATCAATCCTGGGAACTGAAAAATAAAATTCAAGACCTAATAGACAATAAGATAATCGAATTTGATCCGCATGTAATTCCAAATATGATAACGACACCAATGCTAAACCATGGCAAGGGTCTCAACACTGTTGAAGACACCATTTTTGTTTCCTTCATCGAAGACTTAACTACTTCGTTAACCATTGTCAAAAAGAATCTGCTGAAAGTCGGGGTCTTCCCTGGCTGTTTGAAGGACTATGATTGTTGCACCAAACAAATTAATGGATGCAAATGGCTGAAGGAAGGCGTTCAACGCCTGATGAATAGTCATGAGATCCTATTTGAAAGAACTTCGTCCACCAAAAACTTGACCAATAAGATCGAAGACCTCTCCATCATAAAAATTTCAAACAAGCCTCTTAGGATCTCCTCAAAGGGTCCTATCAAGATTTTGAATGAAACGACTGTTGCACCTCTGATAATTACAACCCCTGGGCCAATTCTGTACTCTACCAACAAAGCAGTGCCATGGAACTATGGTGCTCAGGTGTTTTACCATGGAATAAAGCAAGATGCTTTGATTAAAGAAAGCAAGGCTGATAACATTGGTAACATTACTGGCTCTAGTAAGGTGACCAGAACTGGGAGAATCTTTTCACCCAACATCTCATCACCAACCGCTATATAGGCACCTGTCTGGATCACCACTGCTAAGCCTAGTGCTGACACAAGGGGAAAGGAGAAAGTAGTTGAGCCTGCTGAGACAGAAATACCTGCAAAAGACATTGCTGTTGAGGAACCTTCCGCTCAAGAAAATGATGAGATCTTGAAAATTCTAAAGAGGATTGATTTCAAGATAGTGGAGCAGCTAGGGCAAACCCCTTCCAATATTTCCATTTTATCTTTGCTACTTTGTTCCAATGCTCATTCCCGGGCATTAATCATGTTCCTGAAGAAGGCTCATGTCCTTCATGAGCCACAACTGACCAGTTTGAAAATTGTGTGGCAAGCTTGACGACCGACAATGGTTTGGGGTTCTCGGATACTGATCTGACACCTCTTGGAAAGAACCATAACAAAGCTCTGCATGTTTCTGTTGAATGTAAGGGGACTACCCTAGCACATGTTTTGGTTGACACTGGCTCTTCCTTAAACGTACTATCCAAGGGTGCTTTGGACCGTTTAGTCTGTGAAGGACTAGTTTTGAAACCGAGTGATATCATTGTGTGAGCTTTCTATGGGTCCAAAAGGACGGTTCATGGAGAGGTGGATCTCCCTATCAAGGTGGTCTCACAAATTTTTAACTCTACTTTCTACATCATGGATATTAGTCCTACTTACTCCTATTTGCTGGGTCGCCCTTGGATTCATGGGGAAGAGGCAGTAACGTCAACCCTCCACTAAAAGCTAAAATATCCAGTCAAGGGGAGGATCGTCACTGTTTGTGGAGAGGAGGAGTTCATGGTAAGCCACTTCAATTCTTTCAAATATATGGAGATGGATGGAGAATTTATAGAAACCCCGTGCCAAGCTTTTGAGGTTGTTCTGCCTATGGTTGCTACTGCCAAAATTTCCTCCGACATGCCCAAAGCTGATAAGGTCGTGCCAAAGATGGTTTCATTAAAGGATATATGTGCCGCAGTCGAAGATGGAAGATGTGATACATGGGGGCAACTCCCTGAAATCCCGTTCAAATCATACAAATGTGGGTTGGGTTTCACTATCAAGGCTTAGAAGGAAGTAAGGTGCGCTCGTGCAGGGAAGCCCCCTCTCTGTATTGGAAGTCACGAAGTAAACGTTGTGGAGGATTATGATTATGAATGTACATTTGAAGAATGGGTATACCCTACTACAACAGAGATCAACAATTGGAACGCAAAGGACTTCATTCCCATCTCCTTCATTGAGGAGTAATTACTTGTTTATTGCTTTCTATCAATTCAAGAACCTTTTGTCTGTAATATTAAACAATGACTTTTAAGCCATATGCCTGGCCCGGGGCACTACTGTCCATTTGTCAAGGGTTTTATTTATGTTCATTTTATCATATAATCATTCAATACAAATCATTCGACTTTTGCATTTAAATCATTATGCTCATTGTCTTTCTTTTTCTTCAAATGCGTTTTTCAAAATAGCCATGTATCTTACATGCACACATACACACACTCTTGCAGGTCCTCGTCCACTTCGGATCTCATTTCCAATGACTCTACTATTGCCAACTATGATTTTGAACATCCAATTAACCAAGCCGAAGACGAAGGTGAGGAAGATTGTGAAATACCGGGAGAACTAGCCAAACTTCTAATGCAAGAGGAAAAAGCTATTCAGCCGCATGAAGAGTTAGTAAAAGTCATCAACCTAGGTACCGAGACAGACAAAAAAGAGGTCAAGATCGGTGCCAACCTAGGTAGCAGTGTCAAAAGAAGATTGGTTCAGATGTTACATGACTACGTGAAAGTGTTTTCTTGGTCGTATGAAGATATTTCAGGGTTGGATACCGACATTGTAGTTCATTGTCTGCCAAAAAGGAAAGATTATCGTCCTGTCATGCAAAAATTTCGTCGCATGCGGCCTGACATGTCTAAAAAGATAAAAGCTGAAGTGATGAAACAATTCGACACAGGATTCCTAGCAGTGACATCTTATCCCCAATGGGTTGCGAATATGATACCGGTGTCGAAGAAAGACAGAAAAGTTCGTATGTGTGTAGTGTGATACGGTGGGAGAATTGACTTGGGTGTTTTACGTTTGATTGCAAATGTTACGGTTAGCAAGAGTCACCATCTACTTTTCTTTTATCCAAAAGGAAAGGTGAAAAAGCACAGGAAAGACCTTTGAGATTGTTTCTTGAGTTCGGGGGGTAGATTATGAAAAGGGAAGGTATTAGCACCCTTTTCATCCATGGTTTTCCATGGGCTCTTAGTTACTTGATAGATCACTTGCTTTTGTTTTTAAAATGTGCTTTGTGTGGTTTTTGAAAGTATTTTTTGAAAAGAGGCCATTGTTTAGGCAAACTTTTGTAATGATTCTCGTTTGCAAGAATGTATATAAAGGTGTTGATCTTTTGAAAATGTTTTCAAGTTTTTGAAGGGTGCTTTGAAAGTGTAGGTGTTTGTTTTGAAAAATAGTAAGGGTGTTTTGTTTTGAAATTGAGCAAGTAACTAGGAACATTCTACCTACTCAAAAAGTCTTTCATGTTCATTTCCTCTTTCCTTTGACATTGTTATCTTACCATTGATTTGGTAAGTAACCCTATCTTTGGATGTAAAAGGGACGGGCGTGGATCATCGTATAACCATGATTAGCAATGTTGCAAGATATCTTAGCATTTTTCTTTAGGGACTAAGATCATTTTGAAAGGCAACTTTTGATAGCGTCATCGAGAGACTATGATCTTATACTTTGCTTGTCTTTACTAAGATATCTCACATGCATAATATGGCCATTTTTGTAAGGCAGCCAAGTGGATTTACCCTAGGGATGCTTGTGTGCAAGTGGATTGATTTTCATGCTTGATATGTCTTTGATTAGGGTTTGCTAATTGATTGGTTTTAGTCTTTCCATACAAAACCCTAATTACTAGCACTTGTATATAAAGCGATAAATTGCGGAATTTAAAATTACTATGCTATTACAATACTTAGGGGAGGGGGTGTACAAATTACAAATGGTGAGTATTGCAAGAAAATTAAACCTAAATAATCTATTACAACTATATTGAACATGTACAAATGATTGAATAAATAATATATAAATACAATAATATAAAAAAGAGATGATTTTTGTTTGGTTTTCATAAAAAGGGTTTAACCTAAACCTAATTAAAAAAAAGATTATTAAAATTAAAATAAAATTAACTTAAACTAATTGAGAAAAGAAATTAAATTAAAAAGATTTTTTAGGGTTTTTATGAAGAAAAAGGGTTTTAAGTTAAATAATAATAAAAAGTAAAAATTAAATAATAAAAGAAAACTAAATTCTAAATTAATTTTAATTAAGAAAATAAAATAATTATTAAACCTAAGTCTAAATATTTAATTATTTAAAAGAGAAATTAATTTGTTAAAAGAAAATGTTTTTAATATTTTTGTTTTATAAGAAAATAAAATGAATAAGAGTAAATAAAATATTTTTGGATTTTTCATGATTAATGAGAATAATAATAATAATAATAATAATAATAATAATAATAATAATAATAATAATAATAATAATAATAATAATAATAATAATAAATAAATAAAAATATTAAAGAAGAAGAAAAAAAAATATAAGAAAATAAGAAAAAAGAAATAGTAAAAGAAATTGGGCCAGGGGTGCACAAGTAAATCAGGGGTTAGTAAAAGAAAAAATGTCATCAGGCCCAAGTTGGAAG
Source organism: Vicia faba (assembly GCA_948472305.1). Taxonomy (NCBI): domain Eukaryota; kingdom Viridiplantae; phylum Streptophyta; class Magnoliopsida; order Fabales; family Fabaceae; genus Vicia; species Vicia faba. The sequence goes on along the minus strand of OX451739.1, from coordinate 1,637,916,811 downwards.
CCCAGGCGTTGCTTGTTTGGAAACAAAAAAGTGAAAAATTTTGAGAAATGAAAAAAGGTAGCGTGTTGGGTGTTCAACCACGCCCTCTTGGTTACCAACGCGCTGCCTTACCACTGGGGTGGCTATACATCCATTTATTAAAATGAAATGATAGATACATAACGTAACATGCTTCCAAGGCCTGTACTTCATCTTCAACCTTCAGCCAGCCAGGGCACCTGTAACTTCTTCATCTCTCAACAAAAATGAAAAGTTCAAACATGAAAGTTGTGGCATTTCTTCCCACGAATCCAACCATATAAATAACTAAAGCTATAAATCCAAGATGAGTGAGAATTTTTCTGGCCCTAATTTAAAACCTAAAATTTTCAGAAACTTTAACTAAAATTCTCTAAGCTCAGGCCATATAAATGCAAACTATGGATATGTACAACTTCGTGGAAATGGTATCTACATTTTATCTTCACAAATCAGAATCAAATGATACTTGTATGAAGAGATAGAAGTTTGAAAACTTACCTCTTACAACTGGAGTCGTGTATGGAGTTTGAGCAACCTTTGAGATGGCCTGATGATTTCTGTAGCTTGCCTGGACCTTCTTGAGTGTGTTCTAATTCCTACTTTGCTTTGAGGATGGCTGAAACTCTCAACTGAAGTCAAGTTGTAAGCTTCAGTTTTGGAAATGGTGGATAGTGATGGAGGAGTTAGTCTTCAAACACGGGCTTGGATCACTTGTATATGATGTAAGTAAGGTGTCTGGATGGTTAAGAATCAAAACGCACAAGTGGAAATGGAGATACAGAGTTTTGGCTCAAAACTGTCAAGTGGGACAGTTCTATGCAACAAGGGTCTTTGGGAGAGTTCTTGGGGGCTTGAAATCGTGTGTTAGCTTGTAAATAACTTGTGAATAAGTAAGGAAAAGGTTAGAGTACTTGAGGACATCAGAAGCACAAGATGTAGAGTTATGGCTATGTTACTTGATTTTGAAGAAAAGTGAAAACATGGTTTCAAGGCATAGTACAAGCATGACCTGAGTTTATGGGAGGCTATAGACATGTTTCTTTTTCCTTTGACATTGCTTGTGATCAGAAGGAACAAGTGGAAAGTTCTATGGATTGACTTTGTGATTAAAGCTTCTTTACAAGAATGGAATGGTTACTTTGTGCCATAAATGGAAATGTAACTTAGTTAAAGACTCAAGTGCTTGGATTAAAGCTCTAACATCTGTGTAAACATTTAATTATGGAGTGACAAATAAGTTTGAGGCCTGTAAAGCAAATATTATGCAGCCTAGGCTTAGATTTGAATTCGTGTTCATCATGAAATGGCTTGTAATTTAAGTTTGAAAACCCTAACTTCATCTCTTCGATTCTCCTTGCTCACAAATGATCTCAAGGAGTTCTTTGACATTTTGGAAATATTGTAATGTGCTCTATAACCCATATTTGAATCAATTTTGAAAATTACCCTTGTAACTATATGAAAAAGTTCCATGAAGTTAGGTCAAAATCCTGACCAAAACTAGGGCAAAATTTTCACTAAGTGTTCAATTTCAAGACCATGACTTTATGAATTAATAACTTGATATCTAAGAACTTTTAGAAGAATTTGTGTAAATAAATGTTGTAGATATCATGGAGATCTACAACTTTCATGTTGAAAGTTTCTTCTGAATCATCTTGCATCATGGTGAAAAATTGGCTCAAAGTTGTGAAAAAACATGAAGTTTTAAACACTTAGAAAAATTTCTAAGTTAGAAAACTTTGAATTTTCAAAATGAAATATTGACTTTTGATTTATTGACGAATAAGTTTCATATTTTGACATGTTTTGATGAATTATGATCTTTGACATTTGATTTTGACCAAAAAGTCAAAGTTTGACTTTTTAGTGTACAATTGACTTTTGATCAGTTGACTGAAAATCCACTACCAATCCAATTGATCTTGAGTAATGTTTTGGGTAATTCCATTAGGTAAAAATGATGCAATTGGACTTTTGAGACCATGCTTCAAACCACTTAACCATTTGCTAGGTCAAAAATCAGAAATTGCCTTTCCTCAGTCAAAACCCTAATTTTGACCATTTTACCCTTTTGATGATTTGATCAAATTTCTTGAGGAATTATGGTACAAACTTGATCAAGTGATACACATGAGTTTATAATGTTGACATGGATCATAAATTATGAAGTTTGACTGTAAATTGGTCATAGCTGACTTTTTCCGCAATACAGTTGATTTTTAGGTCAACTACTCAATTGACTGAGCAAAAATGTGATCCAAGGCATGAAACTTGAAATGAGTAATCTTGGGGGTACATAATGATCCATGAAATTCATATTAGGCATTTAAAGTTCAATTATCCTTGTGAAATCTCAAACCCTAATTTTGGTCATCAGTGCTTAAGGAGGTGTCTTGAGTTGATCATCCCTAGTGCAGTCTTGAACCAAGAGAGATCTTTTGTGAGAAAATAATTGATAAGTGAAAGGGAAAATTTTGGGGTACAACAACTTCCCCTGTTCAATCTTCTTAAACCTGAAGAGTTAGATTGGGGGATTTTCCATTCGTGACCTGAAGGTAGAAGATGATTGGACACTAGAGTGCCCAGAAATTTGCACTCGAGGATGTGATGGTTGAAGGTATAGGGAATGGGCTTAAAGATTCCATTTGGAGAGGAGATGAGAAGTTGTTGGAGATGGGCTTGCAGATGCCATCCAAAAATGATTGTTGATGGGAATAGAGGAGGTGTCAGAATAAACCTCTGGTTGATTTGCACTGGAGTAGTGGATGTGCCAGGTTGAGTACTAGAATAATATCCATAGGTGGATCATATTTGACTCATTTCTGAAAGTTGATTCTGAATGTGTATCAGAATGGCGTCCGTGTCTAGAGCGTATCTGAACTGTATCTGAAAGCTTAATCCGAATGAGTATCAGAATGTCATCCATGTCTGGAGCGTGTCTGAACTGTATCTGAAAGTTGCATCTGAATGAGTATCAGAATGGAATCTGTGTCTGGAGCGCATCTGAACTGTATCTAAAATCTGTATCTGAATGAATATCAGAATGGCATCCGTGTCTAGAGCATATCTGAACTGAATCTTAAAGTTGTATATGAATGATTATCAGAATGACATCCGTGTTTGGAGCGTATTTGAACTGTATCTGAAAGATGTATTTGAATGAGTATCAAGATGGCATCCGTGTTTGGAGCGTATCTGAACTGTATCTGAATGAGTATCAGGATGGCATTCGTGTCTGGAGCATATCTGAGCTGTACCTGAAAGCTGTATCTGAATGAGTATCAAAATGGCATCCGTGTTTGGAGCGTATCTGAACTGTATCTGAAAGCTGAATCCGAATGAGTATCAGAATGGCATCCGTGTCTGGAGCGTGTCTGAACTGTATCTGAAAACTGAATCTGAATGAGTATCTGAATGGCATCCGTGTTTGGAGTGTATTTGAACTGTATCTGATAGTTGTATCTGAATAAGTATTAGAATGGCATTCGTGTCTGGAGCGTGTCTGAACTGTATCTAAAAGTTGAATCTTAATGAGTATCAAAATGGCATCTGTGCCTGGAGTGTATCTAAACTGTATTTGAAAGTTGTATATGATCGTGTAGATAATTGTCCCGACTTGTTTCAGGTATCAATCTCTGACTTTTTTGTAAATTGTTGATGATAGCTATGATACAGTGGGAGAACTGGCTTGAGGGTTTTGCGTTTAATCGCAAATATTGCGGTTAGCAAGAATCGCCACTGACTTTTCTTTTATCCAAAAGGAAAGGTGAAAAAGAACGAGAAAGACCTTTGAGATTGTTTTTGAGTTCGGGGGGTAGATTCTGAAAAGGGAAGGTATTAGCACCCTTTTCATCCATGGTTTTCCATGGGCTCTTAGTTACTTGCTAGATCACTTGCTTTTGTTTGAATTTGTGCTTTGTGTGGTTTTTTTGAAAGTATTTTGTAAAAAGGTCATTGTTTAGGCAACCATTGTAATGATTCTCGTTCATAAGAATGTATAAAAAGATGTTGATCTTTTGAAAATGTTTTCGAGTTTTGTAAGATGTTTTGAAAGTGTAGGTGCTTGTTTTGAAAATAGCAAGGATGTTTATTTGAAATTGAGCAAGTAATTAGGAGCATTCTACCTACCCAAATGTCTTTCTTGTTTATTTTTTTTCCTTTGACATTGTTATCTTACTATTGATTTGGTAAGTAACCCTATCTTTGGATGTAAACGGGATGGACGTGGGTCATCGTATAACCATGATTAGCAATATTGTAAAGTATCTTAGCATTCTTTTTTAGGGACTAAGATCATTTGAAAGGCAACTTAGATAGCGTCATCGAGGGACTATGATCTTGTATTTGCTTGTTTTTGCTAAGATACCTTACATGCGTAATATGGCCATTTTGTATAAGGCAACCAAGTGGAATAACCCTAGGGATGCTTGTGTGCAAGTGTATTGTTTTCATGCTTGTTTTTGTCTTGAATTAGGGTTTTCTAAGTATTGGTTTTAGTCTTTCCATACAAACCCTAATTACTAGCATGTTATAAGAAAGCGATAAATTGCGAAATTTAAAGTTACTACGCTATTACAACATTTGTGGGGGTACAAATTGAATGGGGATTGCAAGAATTTAAAGCCTAATTAGTCTATTACAACCATATTGAATTAATATCAATGTACAAGGAAATAAATAAATACAAAGTACAAAATGAATAAATGTACAAAAAATGCAAAATGTAAAGAAAATGTATCTTTGTTTGATTTTCATGAAAAAGGGATTTTGTCTTAACTTAATTAAATAAAGAAAATAATAAATTAAATTTGAATTTTATTAAGAAAAGATTTTAAGTAAAACCCTAGTTCTATTAATTAATCAAAAGAAAATAAGTTTAAGAAAAGTATTTTTGGTATTTTATCTTTAAAATATTTATAGCATTATAAAATATTTTTAGTCTTCTTTATATCAAAAATAATATATTTAAATTAGTATGAAAGAGAATAACTAATAACCTAATTTTAATTATATTTACAAGATAATATATAAGAAGATAAAGAAAGTATAGTTAATAAAAATATTTTTTTATGAGAAAAATAAAATAAACTAAGTCAAAATATAAATCTATCATTTTTTTGTATTTTTTTTATGATTTTTAATATTTTAAAAAAAATATTTAAGAAAATAAATGAAATAATAAAAAATAAAATAAAATAAATTGGGCCACGGGCGTATAAAGGAAACAAGGGGTTAGCAAGCAAAAATAAAAAAATAAGCTAGGCCCAAAGAGGCCCAGCGCCCTACAAACAAAAAAAAGTCAAAATTGTAAAACATGTAAAAAATGCAAAAGGGTACCACTGGGGCTCGAACCCAGGTCCCAAAGGTTACAGGAGCGCGCTTCTACCATTGAGGTGGCTATACATCTATTAACATAAGCAAAATAATAAATATACAAGGCAAAACGCGCCATGAAGACTTCATCTTCAACCTCCAGCCAGACCAACTGTAACTTGCTCATTTCTCATAAAAAATGAAAACTGTAAACATGAAACTTGTAGCAAATTTTCTCACGGTTCCAGAAATGTAAAGTATTAAAGCTATAGATCAAAGATAAGCATGAATTTTAATGGCCCTAATCTGAACCCTAAAAATTTCAAAAATTTCAGTTTCAAAATTCTCTAAGCTCAAGCAAAATTAATGGAAACTATGGACATGGTTAGCTTCAGGGCAATGATATCTACATGTTTTGTTCACAAATAAACTATTGATGATGCCTGTATGAAGAGTTCCAAGTTGAGAAAACTTACCTCAAAACTGGAAATTGTGTTTTGAGTTTGAGCTTGTTTCAAGTGATGGTGATGATCAGGTTAACTTCCTTGAGGTCCTAGGAAGCTAATGCAATGGTTTGCTTGAGTTGAGAGTGGCTGAAATGACTTGGAGAAGTCAATGTGCAATGCTCTATTTTTGGTTATGGAGGATATGGTAAATGATGTTACAGTAATGAAACAGGGACAGGGATAGGTTACACTTGATGTAAGGAAGCTTTAGAAACTAAAAGGCCAAGAAACGCACGAGGGAAATGTGAGTTTTATGTTCAAGGTCATAAATTGTGCAACAATGAAGTTTTTGGGCAATTTCTGATTTGAGAGAGTTTTGGTGTATTTCAAGGTGCTTAAGCTCGTCCTCTAGCTCAAAAATAGTGACTCTATTTATAAGCAACAAGTTTGGAGACCTCTTGTTGATCATAATTCAAAATCACAAGTTTATGCATAACATGTGATTTTTTGAGAAATTCAAGTTTCAAAGCCTTGTGTACTTGCTAAGATACAGTGGTTATGCTTTAAACAAGATTTCTTATGACTTTATGGATAGAGTGTGGCCAGAGGGAACAAGTTAGAGGCTCAAGAATGAACTTTATGCAAAAAGCTTGATTTACAAGAATGGCAATGTTAACTTTGTGCCATTAATGGAAATACAACTTGAATAATAGGTCAATTGCTTGGATCAAAGCCCTAATAGCTGTGTAAAGATTTAATTATGGAGTGACAAACAAGTTTGTGGCCTGCAAAGCAAATATTATGCAGCCTAGCATGGATTTGGTTCACGTGTTCATCAAAAATGACTTGTAATTCAAGTGATAAAACCCTAACTTCATCTCTTCGATTCTCCCTACTCAAGAATGATCTCAAGGAGTTCTTGGACATTTTGGAAAGCTTGCAATGTGCTATACAACCAATATTTGAATTTCTTTTGAATATTACCCTTGTAACTATATGAAAAAGTGTCATGAAGTTAGGTCAAAATCCTGGCCAAATTAGGGCAAAATTTCACTAAGTGTTTAGTTTCATGACCACATGTTCATAAAATTATAACTTGAGATCTAAGAATTTTTGGAAGTAGTTGTGTAAAGAAAAGTTGTACATTTCATGGAAATCTACAACTTTTATGTTGGAAGTTTCCCTTGAATCATCTTGCATCATGGTGAAAATTTTGTTCAAAGTTATGAAAAAACATGAAATTTCCAACACTTAGAAAAATTTCCAAGTTTTGAAATTTTGACTTTTCAAAATGAAATCTTGAATTTTTGATTTCTTGATGAATAAGTTTCACATTTTGACATGTTTTTATGAATTATTATCTTTGGCACTTGAATTTGACCAAAAAGTCAAAGTTTGACTTTTCAGTATACAGTTGACTTTTGATCAGTTGACTGAAAAATTCATTTGTCAATCCAATGGACTTACAGTGTTTCGAACCATGTCATTAGGTAAAAATGATTCAATTGGACTCTTGAGATCATGCCTTATACCAATTGACCATTTTCTAGGTCAAAATCAGAAATTGCCCTTTCTCAATCAAAACCCTAATTTTGACCATTTCACCCCTTTAATGATCTGATCAAATTTCTTGAGGAATTGTGGTCCAAACTTGATCAAATGATACATATGAGTTTATAATGTATATATGGATAAAAAATTATGAAGTTTGACTGTAAATTGGCCACAGTTGACTTTTTTCCCAATACAATTGATTTTTAGGTCAACTGCTCAATTGACTGAGCCAAAATGTGATCCAAGGCTTGAAACTTGCCATGAGTGATCTTGGGGGTCCATAATGATCCATGAAAGTCATACGAGGCATTGAAAATTCAAATGTCCTTGTGCAAACTCAAACCCTAATTTTGGTCATCAGTGCATAAGGAGGTGTCTTGAGCTGATCAAACCCTAGTGCAGTCTTGAGCCCAAGGGGATCTTTGTGAGCAAATTCTTGATAAGTGAGAGGGAAACTTTTGGGGTACAACAGCTGCCCCTGTTCAATCTTCTTAAGCCTGAAGAGTTAGATTGGCTAGTTTTTCCATTCGTGACTCGAAGGTGGAAGATGATTGAACACTAGAGTGCCCATAAATTTGCACTTGGCTATGTGATGGTAGAGGGAATGGGCTTAAAGATTCCATTCGGAGAGGTGATGGAAAGTTGTTGGATATGGGCTTGTAAATGCCAGCCAAAGTGATTGCTGAATTATAATTTGTGAGTTGAAAGAATGAGTATCAGAATGGCATCCGTATATGGAGCGTATCTGTACCGCATCTGGAGGCTGGTTTTGAATGAGTATTAGAATGGCGTCCGTGTCTGGAGCGTATTTGTACTATATCTGGAAGTTGAGAACTGAATGAGTATCAGAATGGCATATGTGTCTGGAGCGTATCTGAACTGTATCTGAGAAGTTGAATCTGAATGAGTATCAGAATAACATTCGTGTCTGGAGCGTATCTGAACTGTATCTAAAAAGTGGACTCTGAATGAGTATCAGAACGACATCCATGTCTGGAGCGTATCTGAACTGTATCTGAAAGTTGAATTTGAATGAGTATCAGGATGGCATCCGTGTCTGGAGCGTATCTGAATTGTATCTGAAAGTTGAATCTGAATGAGTATCAGGATGGCATCCGTGTCTGGAGCATATCTGAATTGTATCTGAAGACTTTGAACATTGTTAATGGTAGCTGTTGATTAATCTTATCCTGAAAAGGTAAAATGTTAGCTAATATGAAATGTTATGTTGTATGAATTGCATAGTATAATGCATTCGTGTCGTCAATGTTCATGATATATGGGTGTGATATATGCTTATGTGAGCTAATCTGCTACAGTGTTGTTGGATTGGGGAAAATAAATCCCTGACTGCTGTTGAGGATATGGAGTATAATTCTTCATGTTGTGAAGTCTAAGTGTTGATGAATTTCTGCTTGGAGAAATAAACTCTGTTGTAAGGGAAATGTCGTGTACTGCTTGAAAAATCCTGTCTGGGGAATTCGGAGAAATTTGACGACTTCTACCGGGGAGTGATAACTGGAAGTTTTATTCTGCTGGGGATTAAACTGCACACTATGGGGATTTTATGGAAATAACTTAGAGATATTTCCCTATCTCTTAAAGCCATCAGTGGTTGTCTTTCTATTTTGTTTATTTATAAACAATAATTATGTTCAAAAATGAATCATTGGACGTTTTTGTAAACAAAACACAAGAGTAAAGAAAAAACAGATAGTTTTGCACTTTCAAAGGGATATCTTTGTATTGACTTTGAGTAAGTATTTTTGTATAATGAGACAAATGTTCTAGTAAGAGAATACTGTCGTAAAAAATGAAAATTTTGATATAAAGAAAAGATAGCTATGTGCAATAATCCCATGGGGGTCCCATTCTACTATAGCCTTCGTATCTCCGAGCATCTTGTCTATTTGTTGCCTCTTCCGAAGATGATTGAATTGATCAGAACCTCTGAGTTTCTCAGTTGAAGCCAAAGGTTGTTCGTAAAGTGATCCAACAGGACATAGTCATACGCTTTAATTCCCTAACTTTTGCATGGACCGCCCTTTCGGGTTTTCAGTCCACCGGGAAACAATTTTTTTCCCAAGTCGCCATTTCGGGTTTTCAACTTGCCGGGTGTACAGATTTTTGTTTTATCCCTAATTTTTTCCTGAACCTTTTTGGTTCACCGGGATGCCCTTGTTTTGCCTAGGTGTGTCAACCTAGCGAGTCTCTTATGCGTAGTATCTTTTGACTATGTCTGCGTTTGCAGGGTGTGGTAGGTCGTCACCATCCTTGGTGGTCAAGATCATTGCGCCACTAGAGAATATGTTTTTGATTACAAATGGTCCTTCGTATGTAGGAGTCCATTTTCCCCTAGGATCACCTTGCAGCAATATGATACGTTTGATCACTAAATACCCGACTTGATACAGTTGTCGTTTGACCTTTTTGTTGAAAGCCTTGATCATCTGTTTTTGATACATTTGACCATGGCAGACAGCAGTAAGCCTTTTCTCATCGATCAAGTTTAGTTGATCAAGTCGAGTATGGATCCAATCGTCTTTATTCAACCCTGTATCCGTCATAATTCTCAGAGAGGGGATCTGAACCTCAATAGGCAAGACAACCTCCATGCCGTGTATCAGAGAATAGGGTGTTGCCCCGATTGATGTGCGCGTTGTGGTGCGATACCCGTGGAGAGCGAATGGTAACATCTCATGCCAGTCTTTGTATGTGACTATCATTTTCTGTATGATCTTTTTAAAGTTATTATTCGCGGCTTCGACATCACCATTCATCTTCGGCCGGTAAGGGGAAGAATTGGGATGCTGGATCTTGAATTTCTCCCACAAGGTGGTGATCATAGTATTGTTCAAGTTTGTACCATTTTCTGTAATGATCCTCTCCGGGATACCGTAACGGAAGATGAGATTTTTCTTGATGAACCGGGCGACAACATTCTTGGTAACGGAAGCGAAAGAAGCTGCCTCCACCCACTTTGTAAAATATTCAATGGCCACTAAGATGAAACGGTGCCCATTGGAGGTTGTTGGCTTGATTTCCCCAATCATATCATTCCCCCACATAGCAAATATTCAAGGGGCCGTCAAAACATTCAGAGAAACTGGAGGTACGTGCACCTTATCAGTGTAGATCTGACACTTATGGCAGGTTCGAGAGTGTTGATAGCAATATGCTTACATGGTAGACCAGTAATAGCCTGTGCATAGGATTTTCTTTGCCATCATATGCCCACTAGAATGGGTGCCAAAAGTGCCTTTATGTAACTCAGCCATGATCCTTTCAACTTCAGCCTTGTTTACACACCGAAGTAGCACAAAGTCGTGGTTGAGTTTGTAAAGGATGCCATTACTAAGGAATAATTTAGGAGAGAATCTCCTTAATAACTTCTTATCATTTACCTAATCTCCTTCTGGATATTCTAGGGTTTCGAGATACCTCTTGACTTCGTGAAACCAAGGTTGGTCCACTACTTCTTCAGTATTAATCTCGTGACAGTGTGTTGGTTCATCTCTTCGTTCAATGGTGATCTGGGGAGCCTCGTTATCCCATTTAAGTTTAAACATAGATGACATTGTGGCTAGTGCGTCTGCTAGCTGATTTTCTTCTCGCGGGAAATGCTCGAAAGTAATCTTCTTAAAATGTGGGAGCAATGTCAAAACATGTTCTTTGTAAGGGATAAGGTTAGGGTATTTAGTGTCCCACTCCCCTTTGATCTAGATGATAACCAAAGTTGAATCTCTGAATACATTTAAAGATTTGATCCCCAAGTCTATGGCAGCTTTGAGACCAAAGATGAACGCTTCATATTCCGCCATGTTATTTGTACAATTGAAGCAGAGTCTTGCTGTAAAGGGAGTATGACATCCTTCAGGAGATATGAGTACAACAACAATACCATTGCCGAGTGCGTTAGATTCCCCGTTAAAAACCAGGGTCCATCGGGATCCTTGTTCAGGTCTGTCATATGGCCTGAATTCTTCACTGTTGTTTACCATCATGATGTCTTCGTCTGGAAATTCAAACTTCATGGACTGGTAGTCTTCCACAGCTTGGTGAACAAGGTGATTAGCTAGTACATTGCCCTTTATTTCCTTCTGGGTAGTATACTGTATGTCATATTCCGTCAGGATTATCTGCCATCTCGCTATTCTCCCAGAGAGAGCAGGTTTCTCAAAGATGTATTTTTTTGGATCCATTTTAGATATCAACAAGGTAGTATGGGCCAGCATATACTATCATAGCCGACGAGCAGCCCATGCCAGAGCGCGGAAAGTTTTCTCGAGCAGTGAATATCTTGTTTCACAATCAATAAACTTTTTGCTCAGGTAATAAATAGTGTGCTCTTTTCGGCCAGACTCATCATGCTGCCCCAACACACACCCCATTGAATTTTCCAAAACAATCAGATACATGATCAACGGTCTTCCCTCGACTGGTGGCATCAAAATAGGAGGCGCTTGTAAGTACTCTTTGATCTTGTCGAAGGAAGTTTGGCACTCATCATTCTATTTGACTACTTGATCTTTCTTCAGCAATTTGAAGATTGGTTCACAAGTAGCTGTTAGGTGAGAAATGAATCTGGAAATGTAGTTCAATTGTCCCAAGAATCCTATGACTTCCTTCTCGGTACGAGGAGCATGCATTTCTTGTATTACTTTCACCTTGGTAGGATCTACTTCAATACCTTTATCACTGATGACAAAGCCTAAGAGTTTACCGGACCTCACTCCAAATGTGCATTTACTTGGATTCAACCTCAGCTTGTATTTCTTTAATCTCTCAAACAGCTTCTGCAAATGGTCAAGATGTTCCTCTTCAGTTTGAGATCTGGCTATCATGTCGTCCACATAGACCTCTATTTCGTGATGTATCATGTAGTGAAATAGGGCTACCATGGCATGCTGATAGGTTGCCCCAGCATTCTTCAACCCGAATGGCATAACCTTGTAATAGAATGTGCCCCACTGTGTGACAAAGGTTGTTTTCTCCATGTCCTCAGGCGCCATTTTGATTTGGTTGTAGCCTGAGAAACCATCCATGAAGGAAAACACCTTATGATGTGTTGTATTGTCAACCAAAATATCGATGTGGGGAAGTGGGAAATCATCCTTAGGGCTTTCCTATTCAAATCTATGTAGTCCACGCACATTCGTACTTTTCCGTCCTTTTTAGGCACGGGAACAACATTGGAGACCCATTGCGGATAGGAGGTGACGGCCAAGAATCCGGTGTTGAATTGTTTCATAACTTACGCTTTGATCTTCTCTGGCATGTCTGGTCGCATGCGACAAACATTTTTTTTTACCGGTGGTGTAGCGGTAGAAATGTTCAAGACTAAGCCATTGGATTGACTAGAATTTATACAAATCAAAAATAAAAACCGCCACCGCGCTTTATTGTTTCCAAAGGAATGGGAAAAGAGCGAATAACCCAAAAAAGGGGGAAAGATTCAAGGTAAGGGGGTTGGTTATGCAAAAGGAAGGTATTAGCACCCTAAACATCTACGGTACTCCGCAGGAACCTCTTTGAAAAATCTGTATATTTTGTCTATAAAAAATGTGTTGTATATAATATGGATGGTGGAGGTGAGAAAAGAAATATTTTTTATGATTTTTGCACTCTCCGCGGTTGCGAACCTTTAGTGCCTACGTACCACCTTTCATGCAATAGGGTATCGGGGTACATGTAGTTCCTATTTTAAAAAATTTAAAACACAAGTGTGTTGGTTAATTTTATGAGATAAGACATCATCGTCATTGTCCGTATGGAAAACATACTTACTACCCACAATCATGAGAAAGGAGAATTTGCATCATCTCAAAGTGGAGGATATGGCTTGAATTTTAAAATCAACAATGCCTCACTCAACACCCAAGTGGAAAATATCTCTCTTTACTACATATTGTAGAAGTATAGTTGTTTGCATCACTACAAGGATTAACAAGAGTCTAATCTTTTAAGAAAAGTTTTAAAATAAAAAGCCAAAGTGGCAAAAATGGTTTGAAATGAGATTGATTGACTTTTAGTCTTCTCACAAAAATGTCAAGGTATTATTAGATTGGTTGAAATTTATTTATGAAAATATTTTGAAAATGCATGGACCTAAGTCCAAGTTTATTATGAAAGTGTTTCAAGTTTAGAAATAAGAAGAGTTTTTAAAAGGAGGGAGAAGATCTTTTGAATTTAAAGAAGATGGGAGGAGATGAAGAGACTATCCTAAAGCATAAGGTAAAAGCTAGGGATAAGAACCATCTAACCAACAAGAAGCCAATACTTGACATTATGAGTCAATATAGAATTCCCATTCTTCGGATTGAAACCAAGCAAGCAAAGATACTAGACCTCTTGAGAGAACCAAATTTCAAGTGTATTAAGTCTTTGCAAAAATTGGGCAGAGTAACGGTTGTATACGGGTGAATTCCAGATTACAAACAAAGTATGTAATCACAATAACCTACAAAAAAAAAATAAACAACCCAATGTCTTGAGGTAAACCTAAAGAACTTCAGACAAAATATCAAATAAAGTCACATAGTCTCCAAGATAGGCCAAGGTCTCTAATCCTAAGTCCAAGAAGTCCAATACTCCATAATGCCAAGGATAGTAACCAAAAAGTCCAAGTATCATTAAAGATTTTTATGGTTCATGTTGATTATTAGGTGTCTTTAAAAGGAAAAGAAAAGCTCAAGTGAGCAAAATAAAAATGACATAAAAGTAAATGCTCAAGTGAGCGAAAATAAAAAATGGCATGAAATGTAAATGCTTAAATTAAATGGTACATAAAGCATAAAAAATAAAAGTATAAAGTAAAGTCAATTGTTAGAAATTAGTGGTTAGTTGGATGACCATCTTGAAACTTGCATTTGGAACTCATTAGAGGATTGGTAGAATCAAAGCCTCCACACAACAAGTTGCATTTGCTTTTTGTCAAGTATATCATCCATTTTGGAATTCTCAAAAGTAACATTTAATGATCAACGATCTTTAAGTGATCCGCGTTGACCAAAGGTGTTGTAGATCCATTAGAGGATTGGTAGAACCAAAGCCTCCACACAATGAATCTCAAGGTTATTGGATCAAAGAGATCAAATTAACATACTTGGGCTTGCAATCATAAGTTTGGGCCACGAATGATCATTTATTCAAATCGGGACAAAATTTAGCGCTATGTTAAGCAATCGTAAGTGGACTTATGTAGAAGTCGCACCTATTTTGAGGCCGGTCAATAGCAATCTATGTACTTCATGTTTGGATAAATGATATAGAGATCACCATCCCTTAACATGTAGCACAATTAAAAAAGAAAGGGATAAGATGAAGAGGGAGGGGAATGATAAGCTAATTTGGATCACCATCTCAAAATTCTTTCATCTTTAAATTCAACCACTCCTCTAGATGGATTAAAGCACTAAATATATCATTAATCCAAAGCACCGAAAACGAATTAAATAATTCATTCTTAGGTAGATTTGAATTGATGAACATTTATCCAACTTCATCTACATCATAAAGTCCATTGAGTTTAAAGACAAATTAGACATTTAAAATTGTAATCTAAATTATCCATCAAAGAGAGTGAGCAGAAAAATATTTGAGTCAAAACAGCCCCAAAATAAGGCAAAAAAAAAGTATTTGAGTCGAAACAGCCCCAAAATAAGGCAGAAAAAGTATTTTCGACACTATTGCAATCGGTCGTGCTTCGACAACAACCTATTGCATCAGTGCAGTTTTTTTAATCAACTTTCTGTGGCAAACAACAATTGATTGCAACCTGTTAAAATCAGTCGAAAACAGCATCTCAAGGGTCAAATTCTTGTTCCAAATTTTTATCAAACACCTTATGATCATGGATCCAATTGAGCATGAAAATTCCATCAAATTATGAGAAAATACCAATAATGGAATCATAAAACAGTGCTCAATGAATCAAAACCAGAAATCCACAAGAGATCACATTGTGAAAGATGATGATCCAACTTACCAAAGGTAGAATTAGAGAATTATCAAACAACTTCCAGAATTTGTTGCAATTCAATCACAAGAATCAATTACCAAAGCTTGGATGTAAAGAATTTATGAATAAAAAGTGTTTGGATGAAGGTTTATCTCAAAGATTAGTAAGCTTCAATGCAAAGCTTACTATCCTTTTTTCGAAAATGGAGCTTTGAGTGAATTTGGTAGATGGAGAGAATTGAGAGATTTTTTAGCAAGATGAGTTTGGCTATCAAAAGCTTGTGATTTGAATGAAATGAGGTCTCTATTTATAGAGTTTTAGGATTGGGATTAGTGGTAATTTGGTAATTGATTCTTGGAGCCAAAATTGAATTAATGATATAATTTTCAAATTGTGTAGAAAAAATTGGAGCCAAAAAGATGACAGTTTTGAAATTGCTGGTTTTTTTTCAAAAATCACGTGTATTTTGCTGCTATGAGTTGACACATGAGTTGTATGCGTCGACACATCCTAGTTGTATAACACAGCATGTGTCGATACATGCCTCTATGTGTCGATACATACTGCTATTTCAACATATTACAGAATCAAACAATCTGCATGAGTCGACACATAACACGTATGTGTCGACACATGCTAGTTATACAAACAGGATGAGTCGATACATAACATGCATGTGTCAACACATGCTAGTTATACACAACAGGATGAGTCGATACATACCTTTATGGGTCGATGCATGCTGTCTTTCAACACAATACAGGATCAATCAAATTGCATGAGTTCGACACAAGCCTCTGTGGATCAATACAAGCTGCCTTCGACACAATACAGAATCAGTCAAATTGCATGAGTTCGACACAAGCCTTTGTGGATCAATACAAGTTGCCTTTCGACACAATATAGGATCAATCAAATTGCATGAGTTCGACACAATCCTTTATGGATCAATACAAGCTGCCTTTCGACACAATACAAGATCAATCAAATTGCATGACCTTATTTGTTGGATGCTTAGACTTGGTACCTATAAAACACAATTTTGCAAAGACAAGGACAAATATTTTTTTGTATTTTGGTTAGAGGTTAATTAACAACACATATACAAAATACAAAATTAAGGTGCTTGGAAATTCCTCAAGAGCAAACTTAAAGATATGAGATAGAAAATAGAGGAAGAACCAACCCTAATGTGATTTTGTTATGATCAAGTTGACATGATATGATAGGGGAATCTTAGGGGCAAAAATTAGGGTACAACAGCTGCCCTTATTTAAGTGTCTTCTATCCGGAGATACGAAGGTTAAAAATCCTCGTGTCGATGCGATTGAAGATACTTAAATATAAAAGAAGCCCTATTTTTGTCTCTAAGTGCCATGCAATGCTTATGATTATGAATGCATATTATGATCGGTGGAAATAGAACTAATTGTTTTGAAATGCTGGTTCGCGTTTGCGTTTCGCAAAATGTCGCGGTAAGCAAGAGTCGCCATCGTCTTTTATTTTCTCCAACAAGGAAAGGACAAAAGCACATCAAAATTCCTTTTCGAGATGTTTCTCTGTTCGGGAGGTAGATTATAGAAAGGGAAGGTGTTAGCACCCTTTCTATCCGTGGTTATCCACGGGCTCTTAGGTACTTGCTCACTATGTTTTCAAAAATGTTTTTCTTTTCTTGTGTTTGTGGGTTTTGAAAAAGTTTGTTTGAAAACTTCGATTTAACTCTTGTATCAGTCCTCAAGAGTGTATGAAGTGTTGTTTGAAAACTTTTGTTTGAAAGTGTAAGTGGGAAAAGTTGTTCCGTTTTGAAAGAGCAAGTACCTTAGAACCTCTACCTACTCAAAAGAAATTAAGCTGTGTAAATGTCCTTTAGACAGTACTATCCCACTATTGAGAAGTAGGTAGCACCGTCGTTGGAGTTTCGGGTCAATTCGATTATAGGGACATGTGGTCACTAAAGCAATAGTAGGACGCCTTAGCGGTAACCCTAATGTCTTAAATCATTTTTTATCGAGGCAACCGTTTCGAGGCAACTTGGATCTTTAGACAGGAGGGCCACCTCTAAAACACCCTATACTCAATTACCACGTCGAGGCAACCAAGTGAGGCGTACCCTAGGAGTGGCATGTGCGAGTGTGTCAGGATTCAGTTAAGTTATCTTTGCACATGTTATGGTGAGCTACGGGTTGATTTTAATTTCAGAGATAAGTCTTATCATGCGTAGCCTAGTTAGCATACATCTAACAGTTAATAATTGCGGAAAATAAATCTACGCTATTACAAGGCGTCGGGTATTTACATCGCCAAAAACAAACCCTTGAAAAAGTAAATTGCGGGAAAATAAAGAAAGCGATAAAAAGTCATAGTTAAAGCTATTACATCCTCGGAGCAATTACATAATAATGATCAAAAATAATATGCGCGAAAAA
Source organism: Vicia faba (assembly GCA_948472305.1). Lineage (NCBI taxonomy): Eukaryota > Viridiplantae > Streptophyta > Magnoliopsida > Fabales > Fabaceae > Vicia > Vicia faba. The sequence continues at coordinate 1,637,899,088 of OX451739.1, read as the reverse complement.
AATTGAATCAGAGAAGTTCTTAGGGTTTTGACTCTTTTTTGAGAAAGAAAGAATTTTTTGTTATTTGGCATTTAATTAAATTAATCCTAAAACTAATTAATTAATAAAAAGAAAGAATATTTTTGGTTTTTTAATGTCTCAAGGAAATAAATAAAAAATAGTCAAAAGTTAGTAAAAACCCTAATTCTATGTTAATTTTATTTATTGTGAAAATATTGAAATTAACCTAATTAAAACAACTAAATTAATTATGTTAGTATTTATTTACAAAAATAACTAATTGAGTTTAATAGATAAAAATATTTTTTATGTTTTCTGGATTTTTATTATGAAAATAAATATTAATTTGTTAGTTAAAATAATAATTATAAAACATAATTAAAATGAAAGAAATAATAAAAAAAAGAAAAGAAAAGGAAAGAAATAAACTTGAAGGGGGTGTTGGGCCCAATTCTGGAGTGTGTTTGGCAATTCATGGCCCACTAGTAATTCAGCCACGTTGACTTTTTGGATGAGCTATGCGTCTGCTGACTGGGGAGTATGGTGATCATCATCTCATGCCCATTAGATTTGTGCCTGTAGACATCTGGCGCCTGGGATGTGAGGTGCATGGTGGATCACGTGTTGGGGAGTGCATGGGATCACCTGCAGAAAGAAAACAAATAATTGTTTTCGGGGACCTGGGATTCGAACCCAGGTCCCAATGTTCAACGCCTGTTCGCCCTAGCCACTGAGCCATTCGCTTCAATTGACATTATGATAATAAGTGATTAATATATTGGTAAACCAACAAATATGCCTGGAAAAAAAATAAACGCGCGATTTTTTAAAAAGGGCGAATGGGAGAGAGACGCGTCAGCGTCTTCTTCGTTGAACACTGGTTTTTTACCTGCAGGAAGTTCCGTAGGTTCTTCCTAAAATTGTCCCTAGGCTGCAAAAATTCCAGCCAAGCCCATGGTTATGATCGTCCATGTCCCTTGAGTCCATCCATGCTCATGATTTGTTCTAATTTTACCTGGAAACAAAATACCTAAAACGCAAGAACATGAACCCTAGAATCGGGCATCACGATTCAGGGCATAAAAACAAAATTGGCTATTGCAGTTATGTTAGAAATCAAACAATGAACATGAACATGCCAATGTTTTGAAGAAAAAAATGCAAGAATTGAGAGTTTCGGTTTCGTGTTCAGGGGCCAGTTCGCGAGGACTTACAGTGCTGTTCAGGGGGTCTTTGGACGTGGTATTGATCGCTTTAGCTTCAGTGGATAGCAAGGAAGAAGGATATGTGCTCCTTTTGGTCTGAAAACGCCTACAATACCGTTCTTGATCTCACACTTTTTTCAAGAATTTTGCAATTTGCTTTGGCTGTTTTTAGCAATCCTTAGGTCGTGTCCTTTGTTGGTGCTGCTTGCTTATGTATATGAGAACAAATTTAGGTCAAAAGTTGGGCCTTAATCCATGTATATGGGAGAATTAGGTTTACCCTTTCCCACCATTGACAAACTTTCCAAATTTGAATCAAATCTAAGATTTTGTGCACAAAAAGCCAATACACGAATTTGATTAGATGGCATGTGATATATGAAAGCTGTACAAACCACCAAGATACTATTCCATTGATTTTTAGATTTTATTTGAATTATTATAGATTTAAAATGAATTAAATCAATAAAAATGAAATAAAATAGAAAATTAAATGTTTGATCCTGAAATTAAGCATGGGACACGTGTGTGGCATGACAAGGCTGAATCAAGTGGAAGAAAGTGGGCCCTTTTGTCAAAAATTGAAGTTTTAAGGATAGTTGACTTTTGCAAATTCATAAAAATTTCCCAACTTCTCCAATGCACAACTTGCTCAATTTTGATCCTATGACCATGTTCTTGGACATTTTGGAAAGCTCTTGAAGTCCTCTAACCAATGCCTTTGGTCCCATGTCATTTGGAATTACCAATATCAAGTTATGGCCTTTGACTTAAAGTGCATTTTTGTTGACCTTTGAATTTGACCTATAATGTAAAAATTGATAACTTTTTGTGAGAGCATTTCTTGGACTTGGAGTGTGAAGATGGATTGTATGAAATTGCATCCCCTTTAAAATGAGCATTGGATGGGATTTTTCGGACAAACAATGAAAAAGTTATGCCCTGGTCAAGATATAGTTAACTTTTCTACTGTCCAAAAATAGTAACTTTTTGCATCTTGATGATTTTTTAGCCATTCTTGTGGAATCATGATCAAGATTTGATCAAATGATGATTGTGGACTCAAAATAAGATGTTGACCAAAAATTCTGACTTTTGACTGCAAAATGACCATTTTGCCCTTGCAGTTGACTGTGGATCAAATGGAGCTTTTGATTATGCAAATTGGCACTGTGAGTCTTGAAACTTGTCATGTAGATGATTGAGGATATGTATAGGCCTATGTGACTTGATTGAACCATTGAAAACCCCAAATTCCTTGAAAGAACCAAAACCCTAATTTCAGATGTCTTAGGAGGTGTTTGGACTGTACAATCTCTTGAGCAATCTTGAACCATTTGAAGATGATTCTTAACAAATCTTGAAGAATATGGGAGGGCAAATTTTGGGGTATAATAGTTGCCCCTGTTCAATCTTCTTAGACCTGAGGATGTAGATTGGCTTGCGTGCCTTTCGTGATCCGAAGGTGGAAGATGATTGAACACTAAAGTGCCCAGAAATTTGCACTCGCATGGTGTAGTATCAACAATGTGATGTCGGGAATGGGCTTACAGATGCCATTTGGAGAGATGATGGATAGGAGGATGGGCTTATAGATGCCATCTGGAGATGTAATGGATAGTTGTGGAGATGGGCTTAAAGATGCCATCTGGAAATGTTTGTTGAATTGTAACCTGGTAGGTTGAAAGAAGGAACCTGTGTAGGGTTGCCTAATGATGAGTCCGTGTGAAACTGCATCTGAAAGAGAAGGAACCGGTGTAGGGTTGCTTCATGATGGTCAAGTAGATAGTTGTCCTGTCTGGTTTCAGGTATTAATCTACAATCCGTCGTCCACAGATTTTTCCTGACTTGCTACAGGTATTAATCCGGAACTTAAGAAGGCTGGCCGATGAGATAGTTTTACTGTCTAGTTTCAGGTATTAATCTCTGACCTGAGAAATAAAGATAGTTTTCCTGGCTTGCTACAGGTATTAATCTTCAATCTCTTCAATGTATATAACTTTCATGTCTGGTTTCAAGTATAGATCTACAATCAGTCGTCCACAGATATTTCCTGGCTAGTTACAGGTATTAATTCGGAACTTAAGAAAGGGTGGTCGGGGAGATAGTTTTCCTGTCTGGTTTCAGGTATTAATCTCTGACCTAAAAAAGAAAGATAGTTTTCCTGTCTGGTTTCAGGTATTAATCTTCAATCTCTTCAATGTAGATAACTTTCCTGTCTGGTTTCAGGTATAGATCTACAATCAGTCGTCCACAGATATTTCCTGGCTAGTTACAGGTGTTGATCTGGAACTTAAGAAAGGTTTTTTTTTTTATAATGATGTGATGACGGAATCTGAGACAATTGCTACTCCAAATAGATGATGAAGGAATCGGGGACGATTACTACCTCAGCAGGATGATGAAGGAATCTAGGACGACTTCTACCTCAGCATGATGATGAAGGAATCTAGAATGATTACTACCTCAACGGGATTATGAAGGAATCTTGGACGATTACTACCTCAACGGGATGATGAAGGAATCTTGAGTGACTTCTACCTCAACGGGATGATGAAGGAATCTTGAGTGACTTCTACCTCAACGGGATGATGAAGGAATCTTGGACGATTACTACCTCAACAGGATGATGAAGGAATCTAGAACGATTACTACCTCAACGGGATGATGAAGGAATCTTGAGTGACTTCTACCTCAACGGGATGATGAAGGAATCTTGGACGATTACTACCTTAACAGGATGATGAAGGAATCTAGAACGATTATTACCTCAGCGGGATGATGAAGGAATCTTGATGACTTCTACCTCAACGGGATGATGAAGGAATCTTGACGACTTCTACCTCAAAAGGAATGGTGAAGGAATCTTGGACGATTAATACCTCAGAAGGAATGGTGAAGGAATCTTGGATGATTACTACCTCAGCAGGAATGGTGAAGGAATCTTGGACGACTTCTACCTCAACGGGATGATGAAGGAATCTTGGACGATTACTACCTCAGCAGGAATGGTGAAGGAATCTTGGACGATTACTACCTCAGCCGAATGATGAAGGAATCTTTGAAGACTGCTACTTCAAAAGGTAATGACTTTTATCTGTTGATCGATCTTTCCTGAAAAGGTAAAGAGTTAGTTGTATGCAATGTCATGATGTATGGGATGCATGATGTCATGATGTTCTCCAGAATAAATGAGGTCGTGTCGTATGCACTTTATCATGTATGTAAATAGGAGGTATGAAATGTGAAATGTTTATGAATGTATTTTCGTTCGGGAAAATAAATCCTTGACAAATGTCGGGGAGTTTGTTAAATCCTGGGATGATGTTGAAGAATAGAGTTCTTCGTTTCCACTAGGGATGATGAACGAATATGATTGCAGGAATAAACCGGTAGGAGAAGATGACTCCGTTGGGGGATAAACCTGGTGAAGAGATTACTCTGCGGGGAATTACTCTGTGGGAAGAGATGCTTTGCTGAGATTTTAACGATAACTCCGCTGGGGATCCCGTTGATAAGCTCTGTTGGGGATTGAGAGAACTTCGCTGGGGATGATCTTTCCGTTGCGACTTGCTGAGGATAACCCAGTTAGACTCTGGTGGGGATGACCTTCTGAACTTGGCTGAGGAGATGCATTTGTACTCTGCAGGGGACAAGCTTCTAGAATCTACTGGGGAAGATGATTCAACTCTGGCGAGGAAACTTTTTTAGACTGCGCTGGGAAATGGCTCCACTGGGGGTATCTTGTATTCCACCGGGGAACATTCTTATACTCTGTTAAGGAATATTAAGAACGCCGGGGATGCTTGCTGGGGAATATCTGTATACTCTGCTAGGGAATATTAAGATCTTCTGGCGATACCCAACTTTTCAGGACTGATGGTAGACCAACTCTGCTTGGGGGGGGAGAGTATTGCTGATTTGTTCATTGTGGCAAGTCTCAGTAGGGAGAGCTTCCATTACTGTCTTACTCTGCGGGTAGTGAAGGTATCTTGGTCAAATTCTTCAGCTGAATCCACCTTGTACCTGGAGGACAGTGCAGCTTGTACAGTTCGGACAATTCTTATTGCCCCAGCTTCTGTGGGAGAAGGTACCTGTGGAGGTGCTTTGATAACTGCCGATTGACAAATCTTCTTTTGGTAGGCAAGTGACGAGATGACGGGACATGGACGTACGCTTTGATCCCTAATTTTTGCCTGGACCGCCCTTTTGGGTTTTCAGTCCATTGGGATACCCTTTTTTGCCCAAGCCGCCTTTTCAGGTTTTCGACTTGCCGGGTGTACAGATTTTTCGTTTTCATCCCTCATTTTTCCCGAACCCTTTTGGTTCGCCGGGAAGCCCTTATTTTTGCCTAGGCCAGTTGACCTAGCGGGTCTTTGATTATGCATAGTACTTTTTTGACTATGTCCACGTTCTCAGAGTGTAGGGAGTTGTCACTGTCAGTAGGGTTGTGTTGCCATACTACCAGAAGATGTCTGATCATGAAAGATTCGTTGCTGGAATTCATGTCCAATGCCCCAAGTGACTCAGGCCGAGATTTGCCCCTGGCTATTTGGCATCTTGAGAGATTCCTTGAATCTTGACTTGACTGCCCCAGATGATGGACAATGCTCATGTCGTGCCCCTGGATTGGAAGTGTTTTTCCACTTGATGTGATCCTTTTTGTTGAGAAGGTTTTTGTTCACTAGATATTTGTCGTGCGAATTTCTCCACTGTTGAACAAATAGTCATACGCAAACAATGTTATTTTAAGAATGCAAAGCTTATGTCTGTCTTGAAGTTTTTTTTTGAAAATGCAGTTTTCAATAAAACAAGTGAATTTTTGTAAAATGTGATGTCAACTCAAGATTTTACAGCGAGCCCTACAGGAGTCAGGATACCTTTGGTAACAGTATGCTTTCGAACTAACCCATGCTTCAGCTAGGACTTTTAAGGGTTATAACGTGGCCTGGTTCACGGTTTAAGAAACAAAGGATAAAGGCTCAAACTTTATTTGTACCCACCCGTTCTTCGTGATGTTCTTCGATCCTAAACTTAGCTAATCGTGCGTTAGACCTTGTTTGAGTCTTTGCTCTGATATTCCAGTGATGGTTCGGATACTGACAATTTATTTTGAACAGGCAGTCATTTTTGTTTTTGTCGAGGGTTAGTAGGACCTCTTTCTTTTCGATTTTATTATCCCTGTCTTTTGCCTGAACTGTTTCTTTTGTGATTACAGTCAGCGGGATGCCCCGGTTTTTGTAAGTCTCCTTCATAGGTTTTGACTTATTGGGATTTTGTTTTTGAAAGATAACGACTGCCTGTCTTGACAATTATAGGGAACCATCACTGTCTTTTGTTTTGGAAGGACTCCTTTGATGCCATTCATTGTGCACCTGGATCAACTGAGAGAACTACCCTGCCCCAGGTTATGATTAAGGGTTTTAATTTTTGAAAAGAAAAACTCCAACTTCTTTGGCTCAAAGGGGTTGACTAGGGATTATCTTCCTTATAACTCCACTGTTTAGGATTTGAAACAATGCATGTACTTCATCAGCGGGGTCTGTTCAAAAGCATACTGTAAAGATCGTGGTATCGTTTTCGTCATCCTCCCTCAAAAGGCTTAGAATTTTTTAATTGAGAGTTGAACATCACAAAAAATGAAAGCAATTTGAATATAGTGAATACGAATGGATTGATTCAAAACAGACATATGCAATGCATTGATAAAGTAATAAAGTTTGACATGAATAAATGTTTGAACAATCAAAAGAAAATTACAAATTAAAAATTCTAATGAACAAAAGACATTCTCAATGATTTGGTGTGGGATCAGTGATCAAACTTGATCTCCTTGGCATCAATCAAGTCTTGGATCTTGTTCTTCAAACTCCAACAATCGTCGGTGTCATGTCCAGGACTGTCAGAATGGTAGGCACATCTCACACTCGGGTTATACTTGGAAGAGGAAGTATCAGGATTTTGAGGAGGATCCTTTAGTGTGATCAGTTTCACCTTCAGCAATTGTTGTAACGCTTGAGACAAAGGCATGTTGATGTCAGTATAATGCCTTTCTTGATATCTTACCCTACGCCTATTGCTCTGTCTTTGTTGAACATGCGTGGGATCAGAGATCTGGGTTGCCCCTACGTGTTGATCATGACAACTCTTTTTACCATGCACGTCATTGGACTCTTTTTTTCCATTGTAGGGCTTTTTCTGAGTATCAGAAGGTGTAGCTTCTTGAATCTTCCCACTTTTGATGCCAACTTCAATTCTTTCCCCAGTCAAGATAAGGTCTGTGGACCCGGCTGAAGAGTTTCCAATCAAATGGTTGAAGAACGGACCAGACAGGGTCCCCAGAAACATATCAACAAGTTCACGATCAGTTAAGGGTGGCTGCACCCTTCCAGCAAGGTCTCTCCACTTTTGAGCGTACTCCTTAAATCCTTCACCCGTCCCTAGTGACATACCCTGGAGTTGGGTACGCGTAGGAGCGAGGTCGGAATTATATTGATACTGCTTATAGAACGCAGTAGCCAAATCTTCCCAGTTGCGGATACTGGATCCATCCAGCTGATAGAACCACTCGAGTTGAGTCCCTGAAAGACTATCCTGAAAGAAATGGATCCACCAATTCTTGTCAGCAGTGTAAGGTTGGATCTTCCTTACATACGACCGGAGATGCAGCTTTGGGCAGGAGGCTCCGTCATATTTGGCAAAAGCAGGTGCTTTGAACTTATGGGGAATCACCACCCCATAGGATAAGCCTAGGTCTCCAAAGTCCAACGCGGGCACATTCTGTATCTCCATGGCGCTCAATCGGTCTTCCAACTGTTTGTACCTATCCTCAGCAGGAGGGTACTGCTCTTCATCATAATCTGTCTCGTTGTCGGAGACCACGAGACTAGGAACCCTTCTCTCTTGTGGGCTGTATTTTCCTACAGATGAGGTAGTCAGCTCAACCTCATTCTGTAATCCATTCCCAAATCTGCGTCCAGTGTTGAACAAGACAGCCCTCTTCTTCTTCTTCTTCTTCCTCTCTTTCAGAATCAGAGTCTTCAAATCCTATTAACCCTGGGCTAGGCTCATAACCAACTCCTAGAACTGGGCATTCTGGGCCTGGAGGGCCTTGATAGCTTGTTCAGTGGAAGGTTCAGTAGACATGATGATTGCTGAAATAAACAGCGAAGAAGATAAGTGACCTGTAAAAAGGGTACCTGTTATGCATATGATGGAATGAAATGCGTATGATTTATGTTTTCAAAGACAATCGGGATTCAACTTTGTAGACAAAAAGGAAACACACTTTATTAGATTCAACTTTGGAATTTAAATTGTTCAGCACATTGCTGTTAGGCGTTACAAAAATGGAAAATACTGAAAAGTAAATAAAAGTTGTAAAAGAAACATCCAAGGCCCATCAATGCTCCCATGGCCTCTTCTTCTCAGTACGGATATAGTCATTCAGGATCCATTCGCTCTCCAGTTGCTTGGTCAGCTTCTGGATCTTTTGTTCCTGCTCGTTGAACCTTTCCCGATAAGAATCCCGTTCTTCCTGTAGTTGCACCCAAGACCTCTTTAGTGTACCAATATCAGTGGGTGTTTGGGGATGGAGAACAGTTAGAGGAACCCCGTCTTTATCAACAACTTCAAGAGTAATAGGCCTGACAGCTTCGTATGGCATACCTAACTTATGAGCACGGATGTGGACCCATCTGAAATAGGATTCCATTGGTAGAGAAGTCTTTGGTTCCAACTCCTGTGGGTCAGCTTTGTGAATTCTATCCCAAGCCCGGATGAATCTACGACGCAGCTCGTCACTATCTACCTGAAACTCAAAACTGATGTGAGGTATCAACATCTCATGAGGCCCTGCTCTTCTAGCTCTTCCAAACTGACGGAGAGCTAAACATGGGTTATAAGAGATTCCTCCCCGGGTTCCGATCAATGGAACGTTAGGATACTCTCCGCAACGATCAATAACAGCCACCTCATCTAAACCTTTAAGAGTCCAAATGATGTCATTATCAGTGAGAGACATTATCCTATGAGCCCAGCCCCTTCCTTCTTTGTTCTTCAGTACGAACTTAGGGAGGTGCGAAATAAACCACCTCACCAATAAAGGAGCACAACACCACAAAGTTCCCCATCTTCGGGCAGTACGAGCATAGAGTTGTTGCAGGATATCACCCAAGAGAGTGGGTACAGGGTTCCGAGAGATGAAGATCCTTATGGCGTTGACATTAATAAAGGTATCAGGATTTGGAAACAATACTAGACCATAGATTAAGAGAGCCATAATGTCTTCGTATGCCCTGAAGTCTGAATCATTCCAGAAACTATTAGCTTTGCCAATCAGAAACTTAGCCAAAAAGCCCTTAACTCCACTTCTTGTCTCCCAGTTAGCCATTACCTCTTCTTTGGTCAAGGGAAGGGCTGCAGCAATCTCTTCAGGCCTAAGAGTCTTTTCCCAACCAGTGAATGGAGTCTATTCCAAAACAGGGATACCAAGCAAATCAGAGAATTCTTCCAGGGTAGGGACCAGCTGGAAGTCTTGAAAGGTGAAGCAATGGTATAGCGGATCATAAAACTGGACCAGGACACTCATCAATTGTTGGTCCCACTTTGAAGTGACTAAACCGAGAAGAGAACCATGCCTCTTGATGAAGGAAGTAGTATTTGGAATCCTATCAACCAATTCTGTAAGCAAAGAAGGTGGTTGAACAAAGTTGAGCCGGATAGTATTCCTTCGCATGGGCATCATGATGTCCCATAAAACAGAGCAAAGATGAAACCCTCTTGTCTTTGAAATGGGTTATTCCTTATGCAGGATGCATGCAATGGTATGATATTATGATGTTATGATAAAGGCACACCACAAGTATTCACAAAAGGCAAACATGGTAAAGGCACACAAGTCACACAAGACAGCCCTTAGAGTTCAGGCTAGCATGAAGTTTAGGTACTACCCTCTTTCAGTTTCAGTTGGTTAAGACCTGTCCTAGAAATAGTAACCGGGTTCTAGAGGATCTCAATATCACTGACTACCCTCAATCGGTCATAACTCCAGCTTAGCAACCTTTTCTTGCGGCCGGAACCATCGCGAGAGTTTAGCCTCAATGAGTGTAGCATACTGCTACTGTTCTATGGCCAAGTTGGTCAATTTAAGGTGCTAAGGTCAGTTGGTGCTTAACGACTCCTCAGAAGACCCATATTCTCCTCGTTCCAACACAAGGGATATCGGTACAGACCAAGGTGTCACACTAACGTAGCTACTACTTCACCCGTGTCGGTCTACGCCGGACAGGTCCCTCACAGTTTATTGCTACTTACCTAAAGGGTATTCCCCAGATCCGAGTTAGGATCTATGAAACTCCAATACAAGCCCACAACATTAAAGCATACAAGGCAATACAATTGAAAACATAAATGATCTAATCCTAAGGTACACCTCACTTATTAACTCCCCAGCAGAGTCGCCAGTTTTGTGATCGGTGGAAATAGAACTGACTGTTTTGAAATGCTGGTTCGCGTTTGCGTTTCGCAAAATGTCGCGGTAAGCAAGAGTCGCCACCGTCTTTTATTTTCTCCAACAAGGAAAGGACAAAAGCACAGCAAAATTCCTTTTCGAGATGTTTCTCGGTTCGGGAGGTAGATTATAGAAAGGGAAGGTGTTAGCACCCTTTCTATCCGTGGTTATCCACGGGCTCTTAGGTACTTGCTCACTATGTTTTCAAAAATGTTTTACTTTTCTTGTGTTTGTGGGTTTTGAAAAAGTTTGTTTGAAAACTTCGATTTAAATCTTGTATCAGTCCTCAAGAGTGTATGAAGTGTTGTTTGAAAACTTTTGTTTGAAAGTGTAAGTGCGAAAAGTTGTTCCGTTTTGAAAGAGCAAGTACCTTAGAACCTCTACCTACTCAAAATAAATTAAGCTGTGTAAATGTCCTTTAGACAGTACTATCCCACTATTGAGAAGTAGGTAGCACCGTCGTTGGAGTTTCGGGTCAATTCGATTATAGGGACATGTGGTCACTAAAGCAATAGTAGGACGCCTTAGCGGTAACCCTAATGTCTTAGATCATTTTTTATCGAGGCAACCGTTTCGAGGCAACTTGGATCTTTAGACAGGAGGGCGATATCTAAAACACCCTATACTCAATGACCACGTTGAGGCAACCAAGTGAGGCGTACCCTAGGAGTGGCATGTGCGAGTGTGTCAGGATTCAGTTAAGTTATCTTTGCACATGTTATGGTGAGCTACGGGTTGATTTTAATTTCAGAGATAAGTCTTGTCATGCGTAGCCTAGTTAGCATACATCTAACAGTTAATAGTTGCGAAAAATAAATCTACGCTATTACAAGGCGTCGGGTATTTACATCACCAAAAACAAACCCTTGAAAAAGTAAATTACGGGAAAATAAAGAAAGCGATAAAAAGTCCTAGTTAAAGCTATTACATCCTCGGAGCAATTACATAATAATGATCAAAAATAATATGCGCGAAAAAAATTAAATCGGAGAAGTTCTTAGAGTTTTTACCCTTTTTTGAGAAAGAAAGAAATTTTTGTTATTTGGCATTTAATTAAATTAATCCTAAAACTAATTAATTAATAAAAAGAAAGAATATTTTTGGTTTTTTAATGTCTCAAGGAAATAAATAAAAAATAGTCAAAAGTTAGTAAAAACCCTAATTCTATGTTAATTTTATTTATTGTGAAAATATTGAAATTAACCTAATTAAAACAACTAAATTAATTATGCTAGTATTTATTTACAAAAATAACTAATTGAATTTAATAGATAAAAATATTTTTTATGTTTTCTGGATTTTTATTATGAAAATAAATATTAATTTGTTAGTTAAAATAATAATTATAAAACATAATTAAAATGAAAGAAATAAAAAAAAGGAAAGAAATAAACTTGAAGGGGGGTGTTGGGCCCAATTCTGGAGTGTGTTTGGCAATTCATGGCCCACTAGTAATTCAGCCACGTTGACTTTCTGGATGAGCTATGCGTCTGCTGACTGGGGAGTATGGTGATAATCATCTCATGCCCATTAGATTTGTGCCTGTAGACATCTGGCGCCTGGGATGTAAGGTGCATGATGGATCACGTGTTGGGGAGTGCATGGGATCACCTGCAGAAAGAAAACAAATAATTGTTTTGGGGGACCTGGGATTCGAACCCAGGTCCCAATGTTCAACGCCTGTTCGCCCTAGCCACTGAGCCATTCGCTTCAATTGACATTATGATAATAAGTTATTAATATATTGGTAAACCAACAAATATGCCTGGAAAAAAAAATAAACGCGCGATTTTTTGAAAAGGGCGAATGGGAGAGAGACGCGTCATCGTCTTCTTCGTTGAACACTGGTTTTTTACCTGCGTATTTTTATCCGCAGGAAGTTCCGTAGGTTCTTCCTAAAATTGTCCCTAGGCTGCAAAAATTCCAGCCAAGCCCATGGTTATGATCGTCCATGTCCCCTGAGTCCATCCATGCTCATGATTTGTTCTAATTTTACCTGGAAACAAAATACCTAAAACGCAAGAACATGAACCCTAGAATCGGGCATCACGATTCAGGGCATAAAAAAAAATTGGCTATGCAGTTATGTTATAAATCAAACAATGAACATGAATATGCCAACGTTTTGAAGAAAAAATGCAAGAATTGAGAGTTTCGGTTTCGTGTTCAGGGGCCAGTTCGCGAGGACTTACAGTGCTGTTCAGGGGGTCTTTGGACGTGGTATTGATCGTTTTAGCTTCAGTGGATAGCAAGGAAGAAGGCTATGTGCTCCTTTTGGTCTGAAAACGCCTGCAATACCGTTCTTGATCTCACACTTTTTTCAAGAATTTTGCAATTTGCTTTGGCCATTTTTAGCAATCCTTAGGTCGTGTCCTTTGTTGGTGCTGCTTGCTTATGTATATGAGAACAAATTTAGGTCAAAAGTTGGGCCTTAATCCATGTATATGGGAGAATTAGGTTTACCCTTTCCCACCATTGACAAACTTTCCAAATTTGAATCAAATCTAAGATTTTGTGCACAAAAAGCCAATACACGAATTTGATTAGATGGCATGTGATATATGAAAGCTGTACAAACCACCAAGATACTATTCCATTGATTTTTAGATTTTATTTGAATTATTATAGATTTAAAATGAATTAAATCAATAAAAATTAAATAAAATAGAAAAATAAATGTTTGATCCTGAAATTAAGCATGGGACACGTGTGTGGCATGACAAGGCTGAATCAAGTAGAAGAAAGTGGGCCCTTTTGTAAAAAATTGAAATTTTATGGATAGTTGACTTTTGCAAATTCATGAAACTTTCCCAACTTCTCCAATGCACAACTTGCTCAATTTTGATCCTATGACCATGTTCTTGGACATTTTGGAAAGATCTTGAAGTTCTCTAACCAATGCCTTTGGTCCCATGTCATTTGGATTTACCAATCTCAAGTTATGTCCTTTGACTTAAAAAGCATTTTTGTTGACCTTTGAATTTGACCTATAATGTAAAAATTGATAACTTTTTGTGAGAGCATTTCTTGGACTTGGAGTGTGAAGATGGATTGTAGGAAATTTGCATCCCCTTCAAAATGAGCATTGGATGGGATTTTTCTGACAAACCATGAAAAAGTTATTCCTTGGTCAAGATACAGTTGACTTTTCTACTGTCCAAAAATAGTAACTTTTTGCATCTTGATGATTTTTGAGCCATTCTTGTGGAATCATGATCAAGATTTGATCAAATGATGATTGTGGACTCAAAATAAGATGTTGACCAAAAATTCTGACTTTTGACTACAAAATGACCATTTTGCCCTTGCAGTTGACTGTGGATCAAATGGAGCTTTTGACTGTGCAAATTGGCACTGTGAGTCTTGAAACTTGTCATGTAGATGCTTGAGGATATGTATAGGCCTATGAGACTTGATTGAACCATTGAAAACCCCAAATTCCTTGAAAGAACCAAAACCCTAATTTCAACTGTCTTAGGAGGTGTTTGGACTGTACAATCTCTTGAGCAATCTTGAACCATTTGAAAATGATTCTTAACAAATCTTGAAGAATATGGGAGGGAAAATTTTGGGGTATAACACATATGAACAGAGCAAAAGGGACGCAAAGTATCACTGGGGATGCCACAAAAATGAAGAAACAAAGGAGCAACCCCACCAGGAAAATAAATCACTGGTGAACAAAATACATGACTGTATTGGTGTAAAACCCAAAGAAGAGATAAGGTAGCATCAGCTCAAATATCGAGTAAAAAGTAAAGAATGATAACGATCGACAGATAACTGTGAACTACCAACTCAATGGATGAAGGTAGAAAAGTAATAAGATACCGGCTCACAGATGATGGTGAAATACCAACTCAAAAGTTAAAGGTAGAGAGAAAATATATCATGTCATCGCCGTTCACTGCCGATGAACTATCAATGTTCACTGAAGATAGAAAAAAGATAACAAACACCGAGGTACTACCAACATTCACTGAAGGTAGAGAGAAAATATCATACCACCGCCGTTCACTGATGATAGAAAAAAGATAATAAACACCGACGTTCACTGCCGATGTACTACCAATGTTCACTGAAGGTAGATTTGAATATGATACCACAGCCGTTCACTGACGATGAACTATCAATGTTCACTGATGATAGCAAAAAGATAAGAAACACCGACGTTCACTGCCGATGTACTACCAACATTCACTGAAGGTAGATTTGAACATCATACCACCGCCGTTCACTGACGATGAACTATCAATGTTCACCGATGATAGCAAAAAGATAAGAAACACCGACGTTCATTGCCGATGTACTACCAACGTTCACTGAAGGTAGATTTGAATATCATACCACCGCCGTTCACTGACGATGAACTATCAACGTTCACTAATGATAGCAAAAAGATAAGAAACACCGACGTTCACTGCCGATGTACTACCAATGTTTACTGAAGGTAGATTTGAAAATATCATACCACCGCCATTCACTGACGATGAACTATCAACGTTCACTGATGATAGAAAAAAGATAAGAAAAACCGACGTTCACTGCCGATGTACTACCAACGTTTACTGAAGGGAGATTTGAAAATATCATACCACCGTCGTTCACTAACGATGAACTATCAACATTCACTGATGATAGAAAAAAGATAATAAACACCAATGTTCACTGCCGATCTACTACCAACGTTCACTGATGATAGCAAAAAGATAAGAAACACCAACGTTCACTTCCAATGTACTACCAACGTTCACTGAAGGTAGATTTGAATATCATACCACTGCCGTTCACTGACGATGATCTATCAACGTTCACTGATGATAGCAAAAAGATAAGAAACATCGACGTTCACTGCCGATGTACTACCAACGTTCACTGAAGGTAGATTTGAATATCTCAAGTTTTTCCCCAAAAATTCTGGTGTTTCACCTAGAACGGGTCTCAACTTCTTGTTTAACCAAGGCACTCTTCCTAGAAAGGGTAATATGTAAGCTTATCTTAAATAAAGAGACTTCCACTCATTGTCAAGGTGAATTGCAAAGAGAAATGACTTTCTGGGGATAGGAATATGGCTTCCTGGGGATAGAAATATGGCTTCCTGGGGAAAGAGATATGACTTCCTCGGGAAAGAGATATGACTTCCTGGGGAAAGAGATATGACTTCCTGGGGAAATGCCTTGTTAATCCTGCTGAGGAGATAAAGTCTTCTTGTGCAAAATAAATGCACAAACCAAAACTCAAAGTTCTCAAAAATCCAAAGTAAATAATATCGTCATGCAACCACGAATCCAATTAGAAACAAACTGGAGCAAGACGGCCAACGAAGATACATCCTATGAGAAATAAACTCAAGAGGGAAAACCAAATCCACCTAAGCAAGGAGCACTGCAGGAAGGTTAGAACACAATGTGAATAAAAAATGATTTGTAGCAACGCATGATGCATGTATGAATGTATGAGTGATATCGTGCATATGCTGGTAAAAGGATACATAATCAGTACAAACAAACAAAACCGCCTCAGGTACCAACAGCATTGGGCTAAACTTCAACCAGAAAAATCAATCCAAGAAAGGTAAAAGCAATTGCGGAAACCAAACCTATTGCTTGTCCTAACTTCACTGAGGAGAAACATAATCCGGATGTAGCTAAATCAAATAGATACCGGGATAGAACATCTTTCTTCCAGTTTCATCGGAGAAACCGGGTTTTCAAAAGTAACATACCTACTGGAGATTGCAAGACCAGCCTCAAATAAAGCAGACTGACACCGAGACAATCAATCCTAAATGGGGAATTCAAACCCACTTTGAAGGAGGAAAAACATACAGACTTCACTAAGGGAGACAATGCTTCATCATCGAGACATCTATTGGGGACTTCATGCTGACTTCAATGGGGAGGTCAAAACCACATCATCGAGGGGAAACAAAGATACGTTCTTCACTGGGGAAACCGGAGATACATGTTCTTCGAGAGTAATTATTGCACCAAATTCTTTGGGGAGAAAGGACTTCTATCAAATAAACAAGGCCTTCACTGGAGAATATTGGATTGAGTCTTCATATCATACAAACCTATTCCAACAAACGATTCCCTGGTATAGTCTTCCTGGGAAATCAAGAAGTCAATACTAATGCCAATACTGCAAAAAGAGCGATATCTTAGCACACCAAGGGAATAAAACCTTTCATTATATGATGGAAAACTTCGTTGGGGAATCCGGGACGGAGGCTTCTGACCATGCAAACCCAAAATCAAAAGCGAACCAAGACTTGGCCGGGGATAATGGAATCACAAACCTAATACTGTACCTTGCACCCACTGGTATCGTCTTTAACTATGTGAGAAACACACAAAGATTGCACACATACCAACAAGATGACCTGAGAAAGAAAACCTTCATGAAGGAAGTAAGTCTTCTTAAAACAACCAGAGTTTGTTCATTCCCGGGATCGCCATTTTTGTTGTCATTGTTTCATCACAAATCCCAAAGTAAATTGAATTGTGAAGATCTCCCCCTTTTTTTTTTAAAAGTCAATTTTGCTTTTTAATCTTTTTGCTTTAAAAATTATTATCAGTAATAAATGGAGTCTTTGCAAGCTAAATAAAAATAAGAACACAAAGAATTGGGAAAAAGATCGAATTTCATTAATAGAATGGTAGTCTGCGAATGGCGAGACTCCATGGATGATTACAAAGTTTGGGAAATGGTAATATATAATGGAAAAGATACATTGAGATACAATGACCACCATTCCCCCTAACAACTTTTGAAATCCTGAGAAACAACTTTTGTTGAAGTATGGTGAGGATCCGAGAAGATTGTTACTTCAACGATCAAGTCTTATCTGACGTAGTTACTTGCCAAGAAAAGTCCCTAACTTTTCCCTAAGCTGCCCTTGCGGGTTTTCAACTTAGCGGGAAATTTATTCTGTTTATGTCTCTAATTTTTTCCTAGATCGCCCTTTCGGGTTTTCAGCCTACCGAGACGCTCCTTTTTGCCTAAGCCGCCCTTTCGGGTTTTCAACTTAGCGAGCTGTTCTTTTATTTCTTTAGGCAAAGTATTTCTTGACTGCGTCAGCATTCATGGGACGTGGGAACTCCTCGCCATCCATAGTTTCAAGAATTAATGCACCACCAGAGAAGGCTTTCTTGACAACATACGGGCCTTCAAAATTGGGAGTCCACTTGCCCCTAGAATCAGTGTTAAAAGACATGATCTTCCTGAGCACGAGGTCGCCTTCTCTGAATTCACGAGGTTTGACTTTTTTATCAAATGATTTCTTCATTCTTTTCTGATATAACTGCCCATGACACAAAGCTGTCATTCTCTTCTCTTCAATCAAATTCAATTGGTCAAACCTGTTCTGGACCCATTCAGCCTCTGTCAACTTGGCTTCCATTATCACACGCAACGAGGGAATCTCTACCTCAACAGGGAGTACAGCTTCCATTCCATAAACCAAGGAGAACGGGGTTGCTCCTGTTGAAGTGCAGACAGATGTTCGATATCCATGCAGAGCAAAAGGGAGCATTTCATGCCAATCCTTATAAGTAACAACCATCTTCTGGATAATTCTCTTGATATTCTTATTAGCAGCTTCAACTGCCCCATTCATCTTCGGCCTGTACGGAGATGAGTTGTGATGGACAATCTTGAATTCTTCACACAGTTCTGTCATCATCTTGTTGTTCAAATTCGAGCCATTGTCAGTGATGATTCTACTAGGCACACCATACCGGCATATAAGATTGTTTTTGATGAAACACACAACCACCTGTTTGGTAACATTGGCATAAGAAGCAGCCTCTACCTATTTGGTAAAGTAGTCAATTACTATCAAGATGAAACGGTGTCCATTTGAAGCTTTGGGTTCTATCATCCCGATCATGTCAATACCCCACATAGAGAAAGGCCATGGGGAGGAAATCACATTGAGAAGTGTCGGAGGCACATGGACCTTGTCTGCATAAATCTGGCATTTAATGCACTTCTTTGAAAATTTGTAACAATCAGATTCCGTTGTCAACCAATAACAGCCTGCCCTTAGCATCTTTTTAGCCATTGAATGCATATTAGCATGAGTGCCAAATGAACCTTCATGAATCTCATGCATCAACATGTCTGCTTCGTGTCTATCCACGCATCTGAGCAAGACCATGTCATAATTTATCTTGTATAACACATTTTCACTGAGGAAGAAATTGCCTGCCAATATTCTCAGTGTCTTTCTATCTTTCCTCGACGCACCAATCGGGTATTCCTGAGTCTGAAGAAAATGCTGGATGTCATAATACCAAGGTTTTTCATCTGCTACCTCCTCTGTCATAAACACATGAGCCGGCCTATCTAGCCGTCAAACTGTAATTCGGGGTATATCATTCCAAGTATTCACTTGGTACATGGAAGCCATAGTTTCCAGAGCATCCGCCATTTGATTTTCATCTCTAGGAATGTGATGGAATTCAACTTTATTGAAGAAGGGTAGTAATCTTCTAGCACAATCTTTGTAAGGGATCAAACCAGGGTGACGAGTATCCCATTCTCCTTTAATCTGATTTATTACCAAAGCTGAATCACCATACACATCTAGAATTTTGATTCTGAGATCAATAGCTTCTTCGAGACCCATGATGCAAGCCTCATATTCTGCCATATTATTAGTGCAATCAAATGTTAACCTTGCAGTAAAAGGAATGTGTGATCCATGAGGAGTGACGATCACAACACCAATTCCTTTACCATAAGAATTCACCGCTCCATCAAATATCATACTCCAACGAGATTCAGGGTCGGGGCCTTCCTCAGGCAATGGTTCATCACAATCTTTCACTTTCAGGAATATCACATCCTCATCGGGGAAATCATATTCTGCAAACTGATGATATTCCACCGGTTGGTGAGCAAGGTAATCTGCTAACACACTACTTTTGATAGCTTTTTGAGTGCGGTACTCAATATCATATTCAGATAACAACATCTGTCAACGGGAAATTCTCCCAGTAAGAGCAGGCTTCTCAAAAATATACTTGATTGGATCCATTTTAGAGATCAACAAAGTGGTATGATTCAACATATACTGCCGCAAACGCTTTGCTGCCCAGGCCAAAGCACAACATGCTTTTTCTAGCATGGAATACCGCGACTCATAATCAGTGAACTTTTTGCTGAGATGATAAATGGCGAACTCTTTCTTCCCTGTTTCATCCTGTTGTCCCAGAATACAACCCATGGATTTATCTAACATTGTTAGATACATAATCAATGATCTTCCTTCTACGGGAGGGAGCAAGATAGGAGGTTCAAGCATATACTCTTTAATACTATCAAATGCCCTTTGGCAGTCATCCGTCCACACACAACCTTGATCTTTCTTTAACAACTTAAAGATCGGTTCACACTTTGCAGTCATGTGGTAAATGAATTTGGAAATATAATTCAAACGCCTGAGGAAACCCCTGACTTGCTTTTCAGTTCTTGGTGCTGGCATTTCTTGAATTGCTCTGACTTTATCAGGGTTAACTTCAATTCCTTTCTGGCTAACGATAAAACCCAACAATTTCCCTGATCTAACTCCGAAGGTGCATTTATTTGGATTCAAGCGGAGACGGTACTTCCTCAAACGCTGAAACAATTTCAACAAATCTTTTATATGCCCTTCTTCAGTTTGGCATTTTGCAATCATATCATCAACATATACTTCAATTTCCTTGAGCACCAGATCATGGAATAGGGTTGTCATAGCCCTCTGGTACGTTGCACCAGCATTCTTCAACCCGAAGGGCATCACTCTGTAATAGAATGTTCCCCAGGGTGTGATAAACGTTATTTTTTCCATGTCCTCTAGAGCCACTCTTATTTGATTATACCCGGAGAATTCGTCCATGAACGAGAATACTTTGAATTTTGTTGTGCTGTCCACTAACATGTCAATGTGAGGCAATGAAAAATCATCTTTCGGACTAGCTTTATTTAGATCTCTGTAATCTATGCACATGCAGACTTTTCCGTCTTTTTTTTGTACTGGGATAATATTGGCAATCCATTGAGGATACACTGATGTTACAAGAAAAACAGCATTAATCTGCTTTAGGACCTCCTCTTTGATCTTTACTGCCATATCTGGGTGGGTTCTTCTCAACTTTTGTTTAACTGGAGGACACTCTGGCTTCAACGGTAAATGATGCTCGACAATGTCTGTATCTAGACCAGGCATATCTTGATAAGACCAAGCAAAAATATCCACATACTCTTTCAACAGCTCAATCAACCCGCTTTTCACATTAGGATGCAACGATGCTCCAATCTTAATTTCCTTCGGATCCTCTTCTGAACCCAAATTAATCACTTCCAAAGGCTCCTTATATGGCTGAATGGTATTTTCCTCATGCTCAAGCAACCGTGAGACCTCTTCTGGAATCTCATCATAATCTTCTTCTTCGGCCCCAAACACAGAACATTCAAAGTTGGGAGAGGGGGCAGAGTCATTGTATTCAACGGGTTTTTTAATTAATCTGCACATGTGATTTATGATTGCTTTTAGAAACTGACACATATAACAAGTGATCATGCAGATTAATTTTCAGTTATTATTTATTTTGAAAGGGTTTTTTATTTGATTACCATTTCCCAAGAAAAAGCAGAAAATAAAGAAATATATTTTTGGAAGCAAAGACAACTTTTATTAATGATCTTAAAAATGAAAGCAAACAGATAAGCCCATACAATACTTTCACCTTGGGCAGAGTGAAAGCTTTTCAAAAGAAAGAAACATATTAACAAAACAAATTACTTTGAAATATGTATGCAAGAAGGAACATCAATGGTGACCCAGTTCTGAACTCGGACTCCATGCGTCACATAATTTGGTACTTCCTGCTCTGCTTCATTCTCTTCAACGACATTAATTCCAGAACCAGTTGGATGGAGGTAGCCTCCACTGTGGAAAACATCATGATAACTGTTCACAGAAGACTTTGACTTCAAACCTTCGCCTTTGCCATTCCTCGAAGAGAAACCCAAACCAGTTATATTTTTGTTCACGGGTGGATCCACAAGTTGTCCCCAAACTGCATTATAACCATTACGCACAACCTGTTGCGCATCCTTCAGCGAAACCACATAATTCTCATTCCTCCTTATGTTGTTAATATATAGGTCTTGGAACTGGGTTCCAACAGCAGCCTCATCCGCTTCTACAATACTGAATAAGGATAGATGGGATATCAACAACGCCTGCTCCCCATTTATGATCACCACCTTCCCTTCACACACAAATTTTAACTTCTGATGCAGAGTTGAAGTGACAGCCCCTGCTTTGTGTATCCATGGTCGTCCTAGCAAAAAACTATATGCGGGAATAATGTCCATGACTTGGAAAGTTATCAAGAACAAGTGTGGTCCTATATAGATGGGCAAGTCCACTTCACCGATGACAGATTTCCTCGACCCATCAAAATCCTTCACAATGATGCCACTTGGGCGCATAGGTGCTTCTTGATACTTTAACTTCATGAGGGTACTCCTCGGTATAACATTCAGCGTGGATCCGTTATCAATTAGCACATTGGACAGTGAATCATTCCTGTAGTTCATATATATGTGGAGGGCCAGGTTGTGATTCCTCCCTTTATCTGGTAACTCATCATCGCAAAAACTCAAATTGTTACATGACGTAATGTTTCCAATTACGCTGCTGAATTAATCTAATGGCGTGTCATTCTCCACAAAAGCTTGGTCTAGTACTCTCATCAGTGATTCTCTATGAGCAGAGGAAAACATCAATAAAGCTAGAATAGATATCTTGGAAGGAGTCTGCAGTAGCTGATCTACAATTTTATAGTCGCTCATCTTAATTATCTTCAAAATATCATCCACTTCTTTCTCTAATGTAGCTCCACTAGTCCCTCCTGTATCCTTCTTAGGCTCATCATTCTCAGCAATTTTCTTTCCAGCAACAACATCTCTTCGAATAACCGGCGCAAACACACGACCGCTACGGGTCACCCTGCTATTATCAGCTATATTTCCAACATCTGGCATTGGCTGGATGGGAATCTCCACCCCTTCTTCTAAGATTGTAGCGTTGTATTTGTAAGGCACAACCTTGTCTGATTCATAGGGAACAAGACCTGGCAGACTAATTACCAATGGGGTAACACCTGTTTTGCTATGGTACTCCACCTCAAGATGAGTGGGTGCACCAAAACAAGATACAATGACATTCACCCCTTCCTCAACACAATCAGCCCTCAAAAGTCATTTATGGCAAACAAATCTTCGTCTGAAGAGAAATACTCATCTACGGAGGCATACTCTTCCTCTGACTCTTCTTCCATCAAACAAACTTCAACCATATCAATCTCGTGATAATCATCTCTCTGACCTGTGATCTTGATAGTTCCATTGTCTAACAGCAACTGAACACCCTCTCTCACAATTGAACATCCTCGAGGGTTTCGACAACAAACTATGCAAGATCCATATTGGTGTTCCACCTGACCAGCAGTACGACGGAAGGTAGCATGCAACTGCACGAGATCCTCATTCAAATGATCCACATCAAAAGTTCTGAATTCACTCGGACATCCAGAAACCATATTCACTTCCTCTTCATATTCTGCCCTAGGCCTGATTATATGGATTAAACCTTAATCCATCATCTCATGTAAATCAGCCTTTATCTTCTCGCAACCCTGTATATTTGTACTGCAAATAGCACAACCGGCATGGTCATACGTATAATAACTGAATTCACAGAGGTCAGCGTGCATCTTCACCAAATCTCCTCTAACCAGATGAATGTCAAAAATTCGAAATTCGCCTGGACAACCGGCCACCATATTTACAACATTCACTCCCCCGTGCTTGGGTAGAGGATTGTCTTTCACATTAAGTCCCACGTCTTTGAAAGATAAAATTCTAGACTTCACCAACCTTTGCACTTCAGTCCTTAAAGGATAACAATTCTCAACACTATGCCCTGGTGCTCCCTGATGAAAGGCACACATCTGGTCTGCTTTGTAATACCAAGGAAATGGTGATGGTATGGCGGGAGGTGGTCGTGTCTGAACCAACTTCTTCTGAATCAATGCTGGTAGTAGCTCTTCATAGCTCATGGGAATAGGATCATAATTCTCCCTTCTCTGATTATACCCTTGATTCCCCTGCTGGGACGGTCTCTGATAAGCAACGGTAGTTAGAGCGGCATTCATAACAGGAGTAACTGAGGCGACTTGCTGATGACGCTGATAATTCTTTCTAGGAGCGTTTACCCTTCTCTCTTGCATAACAGCATTTGTATCCCCATCTTTCTTCTTTGTAAACCCATAAGTTGGCTTTTTCACACCTCCAAATCCTTCACCCTTTGTCAAACGGCCTTCTCTTACTGCCTCTTCTAGGAGGACACCCATTCCTACCATCTTTGTAAAATCACTTGGGGCACTTGCTACCATTCTTTCGTAGTAGAAAGCGCCTAGCGTCTTTAGAAAAATCTTAGTCATTTCTTTCTCCTCCATGGGCGGAATCACTTGTGCAGCCACTTCGCGCCATCTCTGTGCATACTCTTTGAACTATTCTCTGTCTTTCTGAACCATGGCCCTAAGCTGGTCACGGTCAGGCGCCATGTCCATATTGTACTTGTATTGTTTAACGAATGCTTCTCCCAAATCATTAAAAGTATGGATGTTGGCACTGTCTAAACTCATGTACCATTTCAACACTGTGCCGATCAGACTATCAAGGAAAAAGTGAATCAGCAGCCGCTGATCATCGGTGTGGGTAGACATTCTTCTTACATACATCACCAAATGAGCACGAGGGAAAGTGTTGCCCTTGTACTTCTAAAACTCCGGGACCTTGAACTTAGCAGGCACTTTAACATTCGGGACCAAACACAGCTCATTCACATTCTGCCCAAATAACTCTTTTCCCCTAAGAGCCTTCATCTCTCTTTGCATTTTATCAAACTGCTCTTAGAAATAATCTATTCTATCATAAAGACCCAAGTCTTCACTCAGCGTAGGGAAATGACGACACACATCTTCATTAACAAACAGAACCAAATTCACTGAAGGATGTGCAACAGGAACAGTATGCACCACAGGAGGTGCAGGAGTAACAACAGTCTGAACCATTGGAGCATCTTGAGGGCCCAAATTGAAACCTTCGGGTGCAAAATTCTCTGGCATTCCCCATGGATAACCCTGAGGCATACGGTTTTGAACAACAGCCGGAGTAGCGGATACATGAATAGTAGGAACTTCAACATTTGCCCTTGTTGGTTGAGGTTGAACACTCGGTGGCTGATTCTGAGCAACCACCAGAGCTTCCATCAGAGCAGTCAAGTTGGCCAAGCCAGACTTCAAAGCGGAAACTTCTTCTCGCAGCTCGCGATTCTCCTGTTCCAAGTTGTCCATCTTCTTTTTGAAGTTAGCCCGAGTGTTGTAGTGATGAGTCAGCTTGCTGAGTGAAGTAAAGAAGCTGGGTAAGACACCTGGATATGCATAACAAATGCAAGAAATATGTGTGATATTATGCATGATATGCAATGCATATGATTATTTTTACTTTATCATTTAATATTTCAAGGGATTTATGGTTTATATTGCAAACATCCAAGTAATAAAGCTTTTGAAATACTGAAAATTTTCATTATAATAACTTCAAAATGGATTACAAGTTTCAATGATCCCAAGTACAAGATGAAAATACAATCTAAAATCTTGAGAAGAGGAACTAATGGAGATCAATCTGCACGCTGGCGCTTCCCTGTGAGCCTGGCAATCTGAGCTCTCAACCTCTGGTTTTCTTCCACATGTCTGATGGCAACCTCCTTCCAATCATCTGAAGCAGGAAGTAAGTAATCAACACCTGTTTGAGGCTTAGGAGAAAATAAATCCCCTTGCCTCTCCATAGACTCCACCGCTCGACTCTCAAGGATCTCGATCAAATCATCTTTCTCCTTCAGGTCTGCTTTGTAGGAATTCTCTAAAGTTTGGAACTTGTTCTTCCAAGCATCCCTTTCCTGTTGCATCCTAACCAAAGCAAGTTGCAGCTCCTCTAGATCATCTAATAAGGGAGGAGTGGTCTTCACAAACAAATCAGGCATGGGTATCTCTCGAGTATACGGCATCTTCAACTGAATGGCTCTCGATCGGACCCACTGAAGATATGGCTCCAAAGAAACATCACCTCTAGGTCCCAAATCCTTCCTACTCTTCTTATGAATGTGACGCCAGGCCTTCGCAATTTGCTCCCTAGCTTCACTGTGGTCTTCTCCTTCCTTCAGAAAGAAACTACTCAAATGAATACTATTTAGTTTATCCCTCATTGGGTAACCAAGCTATCACCGTGCAAGAACAAGGTTATAGTTAATTCCTCCCTTTGTACCAAGAAGAGGCACATTGGGGAAACTACCACAACTATCAATAATCTCCACATCCTGGTAAGCTCGATGATACAAATCAATATCTGAGTGAGTAAGTGCCATGATCTTAGGAGCCCAATGGGGTTCCTTCTTGACATCCCAAAAAGCATCAGAATGAGGCATATGAGAGATAAACCACCGGTACAATAAAGGCGTGCAACAGATAATCATTCCCCCATGATAGGAACTCTGAAGATGAACAGAGTAATAAGCATCACCCAACAGTGCAGGAACCGGGTTTCTAATCATGAAAATCTTGATAGCGTTAATGTCGACAAACTTGTCCACATTAGGAAATAAGAATAATCCATAGGCGAGTAAAGCAAAGATGGCCTCAAAAGCAACCGTACTCTTCATCCTGGCAAAGTAACGAGCTTTCTCCAATAAGAATTGAGCTGGTAATCCTCTAATCCCTCCTTTGGTAGTCATATGGGCTTCCACCTCAGACTTCCCCAGATGAATCAAAGCAGCAATCTCATGTGGTTTTGGCTCACCCTCCAAACCAGTAAAAGGAACACGATCAGTAACAGGTAAATCCAATAGATAGGAATACTCTTCCAGCATTGGCATCAACTGATAATCGGGAAAAGTAAAGCAGTGATACACCGGATCATAGAACTGGACCAAAGTTGAGAGAATACCCTCCTTCATCTTCAGCTTCATGAGAGGAATAATGGATCCATACTTCTTCCAAAAGTCTGCAGAACACTCGATCTCAGGAATTAGACTGATCAACTCATCTATCTTAGGATCTTTGAAACTGTATTTCCCGGTCTTTTTCTTTCCAGAATCCATGGTTTAAAAGTACCTGAGATATTCACAAACAGTCAACCTTTAAATCCCTTGAAATATTGTTTTCTTCAAAAGGTGCTTATGAGTGCATGGATGCATGATGCAACAATCACACATAAGATCACACATATAGGGTTCATAGGTTCAACGTCATGAGCATGAGGTCTAAGGTACTACCCATAAGGTATTGGTCTAAAAAGTTATCACCTGCCAAACAAGGTTCTAAGAGGTTCCTAGAGTCTACATCCTTCCTTCAGATATTACCAACTTCCTGATTAACTCGGTAATTAGTAATATTCTCAAGAAAGACTCATCCGAGCGTAGTATCGCGTGACAACTACTTCCGGATTACTCCGTCATAGCTTCCGCACTACACCTAAAAGGCCAAGATGGATTAGGTAATCTACGGTCCTCATCTTCAGTAGGCTCCCAGGTCGAAAGCAGTACGTCTTCCCGATTACTCGATAAACGACACTACAGTCAAAGGGGCCTCCACTGCGTGGGGGATCTCATGCCTCCTTTTTTGGGATTACTCCCTCAAATTTAACATGACTATACCTCCCTTCCTATCTTAAAGTTTGCCCAAGTCCAGGTATAGGACTTATGAGTAATCACCAAGCACCCTGTAAACCAGGAAAATCCAGACAAACATATATACAAAATATAACACATAAAACACAATAACACATATACAGATATAAATAAAGATAGGCTCAACCCACTTAGGGATGGACAAGAAAGAGGTCAATCTCTTTCCCCAGTGAAGTCACCATCTTTCCCCAGTAATTATGTTCAAATGCATATGTTTAAAAATGAATCATTGGACGTTTTTGTAAACAAAACACAAGAGTAAAGAAAAAACAGATAGTTTTGCACTTTCAAAGGATATCTTTGTATTGAATTTGAGTAAGTATTTTTGTATAATGAGACAAATATTCTAGTAAGAGAATATTGTCATAAAAAATGAAAATTTTGATATAAAGAAAAGATAGCTATGTGCAATAATCCCATGGGGGTCCCATTCTGCTATAGCCTTCGTATCTCCGAGCATCTTGTCTATTTGTTGCCTCTTCCGAAGATGATTGAATTGATCAGAACCTTTGAGTTTGTCAGTTGAAAACAAAGGTTGTTCGTAAGGTGATCCAACGGGACATAGTCATACGATTTAATTCCCTAACTTTTTCCTGGACCGCCCTTTCGAGTTTTCAGTCCACCGGGAAACCATTTTTTGCCCAAGTCGCCCTTTCGGGTTTTCAACTTGTCGGGTGTACAGATTTTTGTTTTATTCCTAATTTTTTCCTGAACCTTTTTGGTTCACTGGGATACCCTTGTTTTGCCTAGGCGTGTCAACCTAGCGGGTCTCGTATGCGTAGTATCTTTTGACTATGTCTGTGTTTGCAGGGTGCGGTAGGTCGTCACCATCCTTGGTGGTAAAGATCATTGCGCCACCAGAGAATATGTTTTTGATTACAAATGGTCCTTCGTATGTAGGAGTCCATTTTCCCCTAGGATCACCTTGCGGCAATATGATA
Organism: Vicia faba; assembly: GCA_948472305.1. Lineage (NCBI taxonomy): Eukaryota > Viridiplantae > Streptophyta > Magnoliopsida > Fabales > Fabaceae > Vicia > Vicia faba. The sequence goes on along the minus strand of OX451739.1, from coordinate 1,637,870,618 downwards.
CGTTTGATCACTAAATCCCTGACTTGATACACTTGCCGTTTGACCTTTTTGTTGAAAGCCTTGATCATCTGTTTTTGATACATTTGACCATGGCAGACAGCAGTAAGCCTTTTCTCATCGATCAAGTTTAGTTGATCAAGTCGAGTCTGGATCCAATCGTCTTTATTCAACCCTGTATCCGTCATAATTCTCAGAGAGGGGATCTGAACCTCAATAGGTAAGACAACCTCCATATCGTATACCAGAGAATAGGGTGTTGCCCCGGTTGATGTGTGCGCTGTGGTGCGATACCCGTGGAGAGCGAATGGTAACATCTCATGCCAGTCTTTGTATGTGACTATCATTTTCTGTATGATCTTTTTACAGTTCTTATTTGCGGCTTCGACAACACCATTCATCTTCGGCCGGTAAGGGGAATAATTGTGATGCTGGATCTTGAATTGCTCGCACAAGGAGGTGATCATAGTATTGTTCAAGTTTGTACCATTTTCTATAATGATCCTCTCTGGGATACCGTAACGGCAGATGAGATTTTTCTTGATGAACCGGGCGACAACATTCTTGGTAACGGAAGCGAAAGAAGCTGCCTCCACCCACTTTGTAAAATAGTCAATGGACACTAAGATAAAGCGGTGCCCATTGGAGGATGTTGGCTTGATTTCCCCAATAATATCAATCCCCCACATAGCAAAGAGCCAAGGGGCCGTCAAAACATTCATAGAAACTAGAGGTACGTGCACCTTATCAGCGTAGATCTGACACTTATGGCAGGTTCGAGAGTGTTGATAGCAATATGCTTCCATGGTAGACCAGTAATAGCCTGTCCATAGGATTTTCTTTTCCATCGTATGCCCACTAGAATGGGTGCCAAAAGTGCCTATATGTAACTCATACATGACCCTTTCAGCTTCAGCCTTGTTTACACACTGAAGTAGCACATAGTCGTGGTTGAGTTTGTAAAGGATGTCATTACTAAGGAATAATTTAGGAGAGAATCTCCTTAATAACTTCTTATCGTTTACTGAAGCTCCTTCTGGATATTCTAGGGTTTCGAGATACCTCTTGACTTCGTGAAACCAAGGTTGGTCCACTACTTCTTCAGTATTAATCTCATGACAGTGTGCTGGTTCATCTCTTCATTCAATGGTGATCTGGGGAGCCTCGTTATCCCATTTAAGTTTAAACATAGATGACATTGTGGCTAGTGCGTCTGCTAGCTGATTTTCTTCTCGCAGGAAATGCTCAAAAGTAATCTTCTTAAAATGTGGGAGCAATGTCAAAACATGTTCTTTGTAAGGGATAAGGTTAGGGTGTTTGGTGTCCCACTCCCCTTTGATCTGGATGAGAACCAAAGCTGAATCTCTGAATACATTTAAAGATTTGATCCCCAAGTCTATGGCAGCTTTGAGACCAAATATGCACGCTTCATATTCCACCATGTTATTTGTACAATTGAAGCAAATTCTTGCTATAAAGGGAGTATGACATCCTTCAGGAGATATGAGTACAACACCAATAATATTGCCGAATGCGTTAGATTCCCCGTCAAAAACCAGGGTCCGTCGAGATCCTTGTTCAGGTCTGTCATATGACCTGAATTCTTCACTGTTGTTTACCATCATGATGTCTTCGTCTGGAAATTCGAACTTCATGGACTGGTAGTCTTCCACAGCTTGGTGAGCAAGGTGATCAACTAGTACATTGCCCTTTATTGCCTTCTGGGTAGTATACTGTATGTCATATTCCGTCAGGATCATCTGCCATCTCACTATTCTCCCAGAGAGAGCAGGTTTCTCAAAGATGTATTTTATTGGATCCATTTTAGATATCAACAAGGTAGTATGGGCCAGCATATACTATCTTAGCCGGCGAGCAGCCCATGCCAGAGCGCGGAAAGTTTTCTCGAGCAATGAATATCTTGTTTCACAGTCAGTAAACTTTTTGCTCAAGTAATAAATAGCATGCTCTTTTCGGCCAGACTCATCATGCTTCCCCAACACACACCCCATTGAATTTTCCAAAACAGTTAGATACATGATCAATGGTCTTCCCTCGACTGGTGGCATCAAAATAGGAGGTGCTTGTAAGTACTCTTTGATCTTGTCGAAGGTAGTTTGGCACTCATCATTCCATTTGACTACTTGATCTTTCCTCAGCAATTTGAAGATTGGTTTACAAGTAGCTGTTAGGTGAAAAATGAATCTGGCAATGTAGTTTAATCGTCCCAAGAATCCTCTGACTTCCTTCTCGGTACGAGGAGCAGGCATTTCTTGTATTGCTTTCACCTTGGCAGGATCTACTTCAATACCTTTACCACTGATGACAAAGCCTAAGAGTTTACCGAATCTCACTCTAAATGTGCATTTACTTGGATTCAACCTCAGCTTGTATTTCTTTAATCTCTCAAACAGCTTCTGCAAATGGTCAAGATGTTCCTCTTCAGTTTGAGATCTGGCTATCATGTCGTCCACATAGACCTCTATTTAGTGATGTATCATGTCGTGAAATAGGGCTACCATGGCACGCTGATAGGTTTCCCCAACATTCTTCAGCCTGAATGGCATAACCTTGTAACAGAATGTGCCCCACTGTGTGACAAAGGTTGTTTTCTCCATGTCCTCAGGCGCCATTTTGATTTGGTTGTAGCCTGAGAAACCATCCATGAAGGAAAACACCTTATGATGTGTTGTATTGTCAACCAAAATATCGATGTGGGGAAGTGGGAAATCATCCTTAGGGCTTGCCCTATTCAAATCTCTGTAGTCCACGCACATTCGTACTTTTCCGTCCTTTTTAGGCACGGGAACAACATTGGCGACCCATTGCGGATAGGAGGTGACGGCCAAGAATCCGGTGTTGAATTGTTTCATAACTTCTGCTTTGATCTTCTCTGACATGTTTGGTCGCATGCGACGGAACTTTTGTTTTACCGGTGGTGCAGCGGTAGAAATGTTCAAGACTAAGCCATTGGATTGACTAGACTTTATACAAATCAAAAATAAAAATCGCCATCGTGCTTTATTATTTCCAAAGGAATGGGAAAAGAGAGAATAACCCAAAAAAGGGGGAAAGATTCAAGCTAAGGGGGTTGGTTATGCAAAGGGAAGGTATTAGCACCCTAAACATCTACGATACTCCGCAAGAACCTCTTTGAAAAATCTGTATATTTTGGCTATAAAAAATGTGTTATATATAAGATGGATGGTGGAGGTGAGAAAAGAAATATTTTTTATGATTTTTGCACCCTCCGTGGTTGCGAACCTTTAGTGCCTACGTACCACCTTTCGTGCAATAGGGGATCAGGGTACACGTAGTTCCTCTTTTAAAAAATTTAAAACACAAGTGTGTTGGTTAATTTTATGAGATAAGACATCATCGTCATTGTCCGTGTGGAAAACATACTTACTACCCACAATCATCAGAAAGGAGAATTTGCATCATCTCAAAATGGAGGATATGGCTTGTGTGATACGGTGGGAAGAACTGAATGTTTTTGGAATGCTGGTTTGCGTTTTGAGTTTGTTTTCGCAAAATATCGCGGTAAGCAAGAGTCGACACCTACTTTTATTTTATCCAACAAGGAAAGGAAAAAGCACAGAAAAATTCCTTTTTTCGAGATATTTCTCGGGTTCGGGGGGTAGATTATAGAAAGGGAAGGTATTAGCACCCTTTCTATCCGTAGTTATCTACGGGCTCTTAGGTACTTGCTCAATTGTTTTCAAAAATTGCTTTCTTTGTGCTTGTGGGTTTTGAAAAAGTTTTTGTTTGAAACTTTGATTTAACTCTTGCTCCTGTCCTCAAGAGTGTAATGAAGTGTTTTGAAAACTTGTTTGTAAAAGTGTAAGTTTGAAAGAGTTTTGTTTTGAAAGAGAAAGTATCTAAGAGTTAATCTACCTACTCGAAAAAGGAATCGTTCTATGCTAATTTCCTTTAGACAATGCTATCCCACAATTAGTGAGTAGGTAGCACCGTCGTTGGAGTTTGAGGGTCAATTCGAATGAGGGACATGCGGTCACCAAAGCAATGTTAGGATGCCTTAGCGGTAACCCTAATGTCTTAGATCATTTGTTTGAGGCAACAATATCTGAGGCAACCATTTCGAGGTGACTATGATCTTTTAGACAAGAGGGCGACCTCTAAAACGACCTATACTCAATGACCGTGTACGAAGGCAACCAAGTGGGGTGTACCCTAAGAGTGCGCATGTACGAGTGTGTCATTTTCAGTTATTTTTATCTTTGCACATGTTAAGGGTGATCTAATTTGATTTTAGTTTAAGCATTCATTCTTGTCATGCAAACCCTATAATCAAACATCTAACAATTGTAATTTGCAGAAATTACAGGTGCGGAATTTAAATTACAAGGCGTCGAGTATTTACATCACCAAAAGCAACCCTTTGAAAATAAAATAATGCGATAAAATAAATAAATGTCCTATTTAACTATTACAATCCGTATGCAGATACATAATTGGATAAAGAAAAATAAAGCGCGACGCGAAATTAAATCGGATGCAAGATTAGGGTTTTGACCCTTTTTAAAGAAAATATTTTTTTGGTTATTTTTATTTAAGGAAAGAAATTAAATTCTAAATTAAATAACTAAATTAAAATAATAAGTTAATTAATGAAAAATAATTTATGACATATTTTGGTTTTTTTTATTATTTTAAGAAAGAAAATAAAAATAATTAAATGAATTAAAACCTAATGATTTCTAATTAATTTTAAATATTTACAAAAAAAAAACAAATTAAAGTTTTCTAATTAATGCCCTAATTAAATTAGTTAGTGTTGTACCCCAAAATTTTCTCTCTCATATTTCTCAAGACATTGCAAGAAAAGTCTCCAAGTGTCTCAAGATTGCTCAAGAGTTGGACAGTCAAGTTATCTCCTAAGGCAGTCAACCCCAAATTAGGGTTTTGTGTTGCATCAAGATCTTTGAGTCCAAATGACCTCAAGTGCTCCCTAATGTCATAATATGTTCTCAAGGTCATCCATGTCAAATTTCAAGCCTTGCAGAGGAAGTTTGCTCAGTCATTTGCTCAAAGGGTCCAAAAATCGACTACGATAGGGCAAAAGTCAACTGTGACCTACAAATAGTCAAACCTCAAGATTTTTTTTCAAATTTCTCATTTTGAAGGATATTTCATCATTTGATCAAGGGTTGATCATGATTCATCAAGGATTGCTCAAAATTCATCAAGACTCAAAAGTTGCTAAATTAGGGTTTTGCAGGAAAAATCAACTCAACTTTGACCAAGCATAACTTTCTCATACTTTATGAGAAATGACCCATCCAAAGCTCATTTTTAAGAGGATGCAACTACCTACAATCCATATTCATACCCAAAGATCAGAAAATGCACTCACAAGAAGTTATAAATTTGGACAATATAGGTCATTTTTGAAAGTCAACAAAAACACCTTTTTTGTAAAAGCTTATAACTTGAGCATGGAATATCAAAATGATATGATACCAAAAGTGTTGGTTATAGGACATATCAAGCTTTCCAAAAAGTCCAAGAACACCTCAAAAAGTTCAAAATTGAAGAAGTTATACATTGTTGAAGTTTGGCATTTTTGCAAAATTGCCAAAAGTCAACTATCCCCAAAACATCAAATTTTGTCAAATGGGCCCATTCTTTTCCACTTGATTTGAGCTTTCCACATTGCACACGTGTCCTAGCTTCAGCCATGAGCCCATATATTATTTTTATTATTTTATTTGATTTTTTATTGAATTATTTCATTTTTAATCAAATTAAATCAAATTAAACCCAAATATTGATTACTTGAGATCTTTTTGGCTATTTCAGGTTGAGATCATCATCATTAAGAGCATCAAATTCGTATCACACAAGATCATGTGCAAAAAGATGGATTCCTGACAAATTTGGCAAGCTTTCCAAAGTGAATCAAATCAAATATGGGTGCATTGATTTAGAGAGATTGAATCCATAATTCTTAACCTAATACATTCCATGATACATAAGGAAGCTTAAGGCACGAAAACAAGGGTTGGAGGCTGTGAGAATAAGCAAAACAAAACTTGAAAAAAGTGGTAAAAAGTTTGAACAAAATCGTGTCTATAGGTGTTTTCAGAAGCCAAGAACGATCTCAATCGATTCCTTGACGATCACTGAAGCAGAACCTATCCCAAGCAAGCCTCCACGCACATCACAAAGCACTGTAAGTGTCACAAAAATACGCTTCTTTCTTGAATTCGTAAATCACCATTCTTACATCATTTGAGCAAATTCTTGGCATATTCATAATCATTATAGCATTTCTAAACTTTTGGCAATATTCAATTTGGTTTATATGGACTGTAACCTCAGAATGCCATGGCTAGGGTTGCGTTTTGTGTTTTAGGGATTTTGTGTTTCAGGTGAAATTGATTCCTATAAAAGGCATGGTTGCACTCAGGAGAGGGAGACGAACCTAAACATGTCTTTGAAGGTCGTTTTTAGGGCCTGGAAGTGATTTTTGGATCGAGCTACGCATTTAGCTGCGGATCCAAATCCGCAGGAAATATTACAGTGGCTGGAGGTAGGGGACGATGGCGTGTCACCTCCCCAGTGGCCAATTCAAACCATGGCGCGCTTAATTTTGTTGTGCTGGCATTTTATTACGTTTTCTCTTATTATTATTATTTTGTATATAGTTAACAAATGAAGCACAACAGCCAAGTGGTAAGCGTGTTTGCCAATGACCAACAGGACCTGGGTTCGAATCTCAGGTCCCCTCAATTTCTCAATATATTTTTTCTTAAGATAATCACATGCAAATCCAGGCTTGTAGCATACTGTGCGCCTTCACATGTCCAATAACCAGATGGCCAAAGGCCAGATCTGGTGATCCAAATTGAGAGTCCACCGTGGATCCAAGTCAACATGCGCGCAAGGAATCTCAGAAGTCAAACGAGGCCAGATTCAAATGGGCCTCAACTTGCTATTATGACCTCTAAACAGGCCCATACCTCCCTAACTCTCTCTATTTCATTTATTTTTGTTTTATTTGATTTAATTATTTTTATTATTTTCTAACCAATCAAATTTTTCTTCTAAAAATTAAAACCACAAAAAAAATATTTTCTTTATCAAATTAAATTTTAGTATTTTATTTTTTATTAACAAATCTATTAATTAATTTAGGCCATTAATTAGAAATAACTTTAATATATTTTTTGTAAATAATTAAAATCAATTAGACTTAATTAGGTTTTTACTAACATTAATTTATTTTATTTTATTTCTTTAAATACTAAAAAACCAAAAATATTTATTTTCATGAATTAATTAATTAATTTATTAATTTAATAATTAATTTTGGATAGTGTCTTTCTTAAAATAAAAACAAAAAAAAATCTTTTCTTTAATAACAAAGGGTCAAAACCCTAAACTCGCACTCGATTTAATTTTCCGCACGCGATCTATTTATTCAATATTGTACTTGTTCCCATAATGTAATAGATAATTAGGACCATTTAATTATTTTTAGCGCTTTATTTATTTTTTCGCATTTAAATTTCAAAGGGTTGCTTTTGGCGATGTAAATACCCGACGCCTTGTAATTTAAATTCCGCATTTTATTTCCGCAAATTATAACTGCTAGATGTTTGATAATAGGGTTTGCATGACAAGACTGAATGCTTAATCTTAAAATCAACTCAGATCACCTTTAACATGTACAAAGATAAAAATATCTTAAATCAACACACTCGCACATGTGCACTCTTAGGGTACACCCCACTTGGTTGCCTTCGTACACGGTCATTGAGTATAGGTCGTTTTAGAGGTCGTCCTCTTGTCTAAAAGATCATAGTTTCCTCGAAACGGTTGCCTCGGATATTGTTGCCTCAAACAAATGATCTAAGACATTAGGGTTACCACTAAGGCGTCCTAACATTGCTTTAGTGACCGTAAGTCCCTAAATTCGAATTGACCCTTAAAACTCCAACGACGGTGCTACCTACTCATCAATAGTGGGATATCATTATCTAAAGGAAGATAGCATAGAACGATTCCTTTTTCGAGTAGGTAGATGGTTCTTAGATACGTGCCCTTTCAAAAAACAAAAACTTTTCACACTTACACTTTTTCGAGTAGGTAGATGGTTCTTAGATACTTGCTCTTTCAAAAAACAAAAACTTTTCACACTTACACTTTTTCGAACATAGTTTTTTAAAAAAACTCTTCATACACTCTTGAGGACAGAAGTAAGAGTTAAATCGAAGTTTCAAAGAAAAACTTTTTCCAAACCCACAAGCACAAAGAAAACTGTTTTGAAAACAATTGAGCAAGTACCTAAGAGCCCGTGGATAACCATGGATAGAAAGGGTGCTAATACCTTCCCTTTCTATAATCTACCCCACGAACCTGAGAAATATCTCGAAAAAGGAATTTTTCTGTGCTTTTTTTCTTTCCTTGTTGGATAAAATAAAATTCGGTGGCGACTCTTGCTTACCGCGACATTTTGCAAAAACAAACGCAAAACGCAAACCAGCATTCCAAAAAACAGTCAGTTCTTCCCACCGTATCACAGAACTGGCGACTCTGCTGGGGATGCTTAATAAGTGGGGTGTACCTTAGGAATAGTTCATAATGTTTTCAATTACTTGACTTGTATACTTTATATTTGTGGGCTTGTATCGGAGTTACTATAGATCCTAACCCGGATCTGGGGGATACCCTTTAGGTAAGTAGCAATAAACTGTGAGGGAACTGTACGGCATAGACCGATGCGGTTGAAGCAGTAGCTACGTTGGTGTGGCACTTAAGTATGTACCGATATCCCTTGTGGTGCAACGAGGAGAATATGGGTCTGCTAAGGGGTCATTAAGCACCAACTGACCTTAGAACCTTTAAATTAACCAACTTGGCCATAGAACAGTAGCAGTATGCTACACTCATTGAGACTAAACTCTCGCGATGATTCCGGCCGCAAGAAAAGGTTGCTAAACTGGAATTATGACCGATTGAGGGTAGTCAGTGATATTGAGATCCTCTAGAACCCGATTACTATTGTTAGGACAGGTTTGAACCAACTGAACTGAAAGAGGGTAGTACCTAGACTCCTTTCCAGCCTGAAATCTAAGGGCTCTCTGTGTGACTTGTGTGCCTTTACCATGTTTGCTATTTGTGGATACTTGTGGTGTGCTTTCTATCATGACATCATGACATCATAAAATTGCATACATCTTGCATTGGACTAACCTATTTCAAAGACAGGAGGGATTCATCTTTGTTCTGTTTTGTAGGTCATGGCACCTATGCGTAGGAACACCATCCGGATCAACTTTGTCCAGATTCCCACTATGCTTAAAGAGTTGGTTGCAAAGATGTAAGATACTTCCTCCTTTATCAGAAGACATGGGCATCTTCTTGGTTTGGTCACCTCCAAATTGGACGAGCAGATGATGAGTGTCCTAGTCCAGTTCTTTGATCCACTGTACCATTGCTTTACTTTTCAGGACTACCAGTTGGTCCCCACCTTGGAAGAGTTCTCTGATCTGCTCGGTATCTCTATTCTGGAACAGACCCCGTTTACAAGTTGGGAGAAGATCCTTAGGCCGGAAGAGATTGCTTCAGCCCTTCATCTGACAAAGGCTGAGGTAATGGCTAATTGGGAAACTCGTAGTGGAGCAAAGGGCTTTTTGACTAAGTTCTTAGTTGGTAAGGCTAATCATTTTTGGGATAGTCTAGACTTCCAGGCATTTGAAGATATTATGGCTCTTCTGATATATGGCTTGGTATTGTTTCCTAACTCTGACTCCTTTGTTGATGTGAATGCGGTAAAAATATTCATCTTTGGTAATCCCGTACCCACTCTCTTGGGTGACATTCTTCATCATCTTTATGCCCGTACTGCTCGGAAGTGGGGAACCTTGATGTGCTGTGCTCCACTGTTGGCGAGGTGGTTTATTTCTCACCTCCCCAAATCAGTTCTGAAGAACAAAGAAGGCATGGGTTGGGCTTATAGGTTTATGTCTCTCTCTCACAATGACATCATTTGGACTATTAAGGGTATGGATGAGGTGGCCATTATTGATCGCTGTGGGGAATACCCCAATGTTCCACTGATAGGAACCAATGGAGGAATTACTTACAATCCATGCTTGGCCTTACGTCAGTTTGGGAGAGCCAGAAGGGAAGGACCTCATGAGCTGCTAATGCCTAGTATAATCTTTGATTTCCAAGGGGATAGTGACGAGCAACGTCGCAGATTCATAAGAGCGTGGGATAGAGTACACAGATCTGACCCACATGAGTTGGGTGCGAAGACTTCTCTACCAATGGAACCATATCTCTGATGGGTTCACATACGTGCCCAAAAGCTGGGAATGCCCTATGAAGCTGTCTTTCCTATTATTGTTGAAGTTGTTGATGAGGAAGGGGTTCCTCCTACTATCTTACACCCTTACATGCATACTGACATTGGGGCATTGAAGAGGTCCTTGATGCAGCTAAGGGAAGAGCGGGATACTTATAGAGAAAAGTATCACGAGCAAGAGCAAAAGATCCAGAAGTTGACAAGACAGTTGGAGAATGAGCAGATCATCAACGACTATGTTAGCACTAAAGGCAAACGACCATGGGAGCGCTGATGTCCTTTGATTACTTCCAGTTTTTATTTACTTTTCAGTATTTCCTTTCTTGTAACGCCTTAAGGGCATTTGTTGAACAATTAATTTCAAAGTTTATCTAATAAAAGTGTGTTTCATTTCTTGTTTACGAATTTGAATCTCTCGATGTCTTTAAAATCATAGCATACGCATTTCATTCCATGCACCTCATAATAGGTACCCTTACAGGTTTTTTCATCTTCTTCGCTGTTTATTTCAGCATCATGTCTTCTGAACCATCAACTGAACAAGCAATCAAGGCTCTGTAGGCTCAAAACGCCCAGTTCCAGGAATTGTTCATGAATCTAGCTAAGGGTCAGCAAGATCTGAAGGCCCTTATCTTGAAAGAGAAGAAAAAGAAAAAAAAGAAGACGGTCCTGTTTAACATGGGCCACATGTTTGGAAACAGGCTACGAGATGAAGTTGATTTGACCACCTCATCTGGAGGGAAAGATAGTCAGGAAGAAAGGAGGGCTCCTAGCCCTGTGGTTTCAGACAACGAGACCGACTTCGACGAAGACCAGTATCCTCCGACTGAGGATAGATACAAACAACTGGAAGACCGGTTGAGTGCGATGGAAATACAGAAAGTGCCTGGTCTGGACTTTGGTGATTTAGGTCTGTCATCTGGGGTGGTGATTCCCCACAAGTTCAAAGCACTAGCCTTTGCTAAGTACGACGGGGTTTCTTGTCCAAAACTGCACCTCCGTTCGTATGTTAGGAAGATTCAGCCGTACACCGCTGACAAGAATCTCTGGATCCAATTCTTTCAAGACGGTCTCTCAGGGACTCAGCTTGAATGGTTTTACCAGTTGGAAGGAACTAGCATCTGTAATTGGGAAGACTTGGTTGCTGCTTTCTACAAGCAGTACCAATATAATGCCGACCTCGCTCCTACGCGTACCCAACTCCAGGGTATGTCTATGGGAACGGGTGAAAGTTTCAAAGATTATGCTCAGAAGTGGAGGGATCTTGCTGGCAGAGTGCAACCCCCCTTGGCTGATAGGGAGCTTGTGGATATGTTTTTGGGGACCTTGTCTGGTCCATATTTCAACCATCTGATTGGAAGTTCTTCGTCTGGATTTACGGAGCTGATTATGACCGGGGAAAGGATTGAGGCTGGTATTAAGTCTGGTAAAATACAGAAGGGTGCTTCATCAGGCACCGAGAAGAAGCCTTTTAAGAAGGAGTCTAGTGCTGTTTACAGTTCGAAAAGCCAGAATAGACCTGAACGCCGCTAAGCTGTTAATGCAGTTGTTATTTCAAGATCTACTGGTGCTCCTCAGTGCAACAATCAGGCAAGGGCCGAGAAACCTCGAACACAATTCACTCAGATGAACATGACTTTATCTAAGATTCTGCCACAGTTATTGAAAACCAATCTAGTGATTCCAAGGGAGGCCCCGCAGAATCCCAACACTACATCACCAAAGTATAACCCTAATGCCCGCTGTGCTTTTCACTCTGATAGCCCGGGGCATGATACAGATGATTGTTGGGTTTTGAAGACCTAATGTTGTGACAGCTCCTATTCCCAAGCATGGAGTAAATGCTATAGAAGAAGACTTGTTTGTGGTTTCTGTGAAGGATATTGCTACTCCATTGATGACTGTAAAGAAGAACCTTTTGTTAGTTGGTTTATTTCCAGGCTGTGACGAAGGTTGTCGTATGTGTTCTGTCCTACCTACCGGTTTCCATCTTTTGAAGTCAGGTGTCCAACGCCTGATGGATAACAAAGAAATTTTCTTTTAGAAGACTGTTGTTCCTTTAGTTCATACTGAAGAAGTTGCTATAATCACCATTTTCGACAATTCTTCCAAGGCTCCCACGAGAAAGCCTGTTAGAATTACATTTGTTCCAAGAATCGCGCCGTTGATCATCACTGTTCCAGGGCCTATCCCCTATACATCTGATAAAGTTGTCCCTTGGAACTATGGGGCTGATGTTTATTATCACGGAGTTAAACAAGATTTGGATGCTGATACTGACGTCAGTAATATTTTTGGACCTACCAAAGTCACCCGCAATGGAAGACTTTTCTCCCCTGACATCTCTCCACTAACTGCTCAGAAACATGTTGTTATTACACCTGCCAGTGTGCCTGCTACTATTCTTGTTCAAGTTCCCATTCTTACCCCTGTTGCCGAGTCATCCGGTACTCGGGGCAAAGGGACCACTGATGAGCCTGCCCAAACGGAGGCACCAAAGAAAATTACTATTGAAGCCTCTAGACAAGAGATGGAGGAAATTTTGAAGATCATCAAAAAGAGCGACTACAATGTAGTCGAGCAGCTGAGGCAAACCCCATCCAAGATCTCTATGTTGTCACTGTTGCTATGCTCAGAGGCCCATGCCAAGGCTCTGATTGCATTTCTGAAGACTGCACATGTACCTCAAGAAACATCAGCTGATCAGTTTAAAGATTGTGTGGCTAGTCTGACTTCTGATAATGGGTTAGGTTTCTCTGACACCGACTTGACTGCTAAAGGGAAGAATCACAACGATGCCCTGCATGTCTCCATTGAATGCAGGGGCACTACTCTTGCTCATGTATTGGTGGATACTGGGTCCTCGTTGAACGTTTTGCCTAAGAAAGCTCTAGACCAGTTGGACTGTGAAGGGTTGGAGCTGAAGCTGAGTAACATTATAGTCAGGGCCTTTGATGGGTCCAAAAGAATGGTACACGGTGAAGTGGATATTCCGATCAAGGTTGGTTCTCAGGTTTTTGCATCTACATTCTATGTGATGGACATTCGGCCATCTTATTATTGTTTGCTGGGTCATCCATGGATCCACAAAGCTGGGGCAGTGACGTCCACGCTCCACCAGAAGCTAAAGTACCCGGTGAAAGGGTAAATTGTGACAGTACAAGGAGAATAGGAGTACATGGTGAGCCACCTCAACTCTTTCTGATATGTAGAAATGGACGTGGAGTTAATTGAGACCCCATTTCAGCATTTTGAAGAGGTTCCCCAGACACTGGCATCAACTGAGATTGTTGTTGAAGATCCTCCCATGAAGATGGCTTCCTTCAAGGATGCCCGGACTGTTGTCAAGAAAGGTGGGTGTGCAAATTGGGGCCAACTCCCTGATTTTGCACATAAGACTAACAAGTTTGGTTTGGGTTTCACTGCAGAAGCTCAAAAGGCTGTTCGGAATGCACGGATCGGAAGACCTCCCCTGTTCATTAGCAATTCATGAGTGAATGTCATCGAAGACGAGGTTGAAGAGTCTGAGTTTGAAAGTTGGATCTACCCAACTACTGACGGTGGACTAAGCAACTGGACAGCAAAGGACTTCATCCCAATTTCTTTTGTTACCCAGTAATGAGACTTTTGTTTTGAATTTGTAACAGACAATGTTTTAAACTCTATGGCCTGGTGTCTTACCCGGGGCACTGTGGCTTCATTTGTGAGGGCCTTATGTGTGTCATTTTCATATATCATTAATAAAAGCATTTGACGTTTTCTTGCATTTCAAATTTTATGCTCCTTGTTTTTCTTTTATTACATATTGCAAAACAACTATTTTACACACACTCACATATACAGGTCTACATCCACTCTGGATCTCACTGGTAACGACTTTGCTACCGCTAGTTATGACTTTGAAAGTCCGATCAACTTAGCCGAATACGAAGGTGAAAATGATTACGAAGTGCCTGGTGAACTTGCTAGACTGCTACTCCAGGAAGAGAGGGCTATACAGCCGCATGAAGAGCCGGTGGAAACAGTAAATATGGGTACAAAGATGGACAAGAAAGAAGTTAAGATCGGTGCAAATCTGGAGCTTAGTGTGAAACAACGGTTGACTCAGATGCTGCGTGACTACGTTGAGATCTTTTCCTGGTCTTATGAAGATATGCCTGGTTTGGATACCGATATTGTGGTTCACCGATTGCCTACCGAGGAAGACTGTCCTCCAGTAAAACAGAAGGTTCTCCGAATGCACCCGGATATGTCTAAGAAAATCAAGGCTGAAGTTATGAAACAGTTTGACACTGGTTTTCTAGCAGTTACTTCTTATCCGCAGTGGGTTGCCAATGTGGTTCCTGTGCCAAAGAAGGACGGTAAGGTTCGAATGTGTGTTGATTATAGGGATCTGAACAGGGCAAGCCCCAAGGATGATTTCCCTCTACCTCATATCGACATTCTGGTTGACAACACCGCACAACATAAGGTCTTCTCCTTTATGGACGGTTTCTCCGGTTATAATCAGATTAAAATGGCTCCCGAAGACATGGAGAAGACAACCTTTGTTACTCAATGGGGTACCTTTTGCTACAAGGTCATGCCTTTTGGATTGAAGAATGTTGGGGCAACGTATCAGCGTGCCATGGTCACTTTGTTCCATGACATGATCCATCATGAGATTGAGGTATACATTGACGATATGATTGCAAGGTACCAAACTGAGGAAGAACACCTTGACCACCTTCAGAAGCTATTTGACAGGTTGAAGTTATACAAGCTGAGGTTAAACCCGAACAAGTGCACCTTCGGGGTAAGATCTGGTAAGCTTCTAGGTTTCGTCGTAAGTGACAAAGGTATCCAACTGGATCCTGCCAAAGTGAAGGCCATACAGGAAATGCCAGCTCCCAGAACAGAGAAAGAAGTCAGAGGCTTTCTGGGACGTTTGAACTATATTGCCCGATTCATCTCGCACCTGACTGCTACTTGTGAGCCAATCTTCAAGCTACTGAAGAAAGATCAAGTAGTACGTTGGAACAATGAATTCCAGGACGCTTTTGAAAGAATCAAAGAGTATCTCCAAGAGCCACCTATTCTGATGCCGCCAGTTGAGGGGAGACCTTTGATCTTATACTTGAGAGTACTCGACAACTCGATGGGGTGTGTGCTGGGGCAGCATGACGAGTCTGGCCGAAAAGAGCATGCTATTTATTACCTTAGCAAAAAGTTTACCGACTGCGAGACCCGATACTCGTTCCTTGAGAAAACTTGTTGCGCTTTGGCATGGGCTGCTCGCCGACTGAGACAGTATATGTTGACTCACACTACTCTATTGATATAAAAAATGGATCCAATCAAGTATATCTTCGAGAATCCTGCCTTGTCTGGAAGAATAGCAAGATGGCAGATGATCTTGACTGAGTATGACATTCAATACACAACCCAGAAGGCAATCAAGGGAAGTGTGTTAGCAGATCATTTGGCACATCAAGCAGTGGATGATTACCAGTCTATGAACTTTGAATTCCCGGACGAGAATATCATGATAGTGACTGATTGTGAGACACCTGGACCGGATGAAGGACCTGAGGAGGGATCCCGATGGTCTATGTACTTTGATGGAGCTTCAAACGCTTTGGGCAATGTCATTGGTGCCGTGATCATATCTCCTAAAGGATCTCATACCCCGTTCACCGCCCGACTATGTTTCAATTGCACCAACAATATGGCAAAGTATGAAGCGTGCACCATGGGTCTTCGAGCAGCTATTGACCTAAGGATTAAGTTTCTAAGTGTTTTTGGAGATTCCTCTCTCGTGATCAGTCAGATCAAAGGCGAGTGGGATATGAAACATCCAAATCTTATTCCTTACAAGGAGAATGTATTGACGTTGCTTCCACATTTCGAAGAGATAACCTTTGAACACTTCCCTAGAGAGGAAAATCAGTTGGCGGACGTGCTAGCTACGATGTCTTCTATGTTCAAAGTCAATTGGGACAACGAAACTCCCCGGATTATCATTGAAATATTGGACGAACCTGCACATTGTTGTGACATTAAGACTGAAGAGGTAACAGAAAAGCCATGGTTTCATGAAGTGAAAAGGTATCTTGAGACTCAGGAGTACCCCGAGGGTGCATCTGTTAATGGCAAGAAGTTTCTGAGGAGGTTCGCGGCGAAGTTCTTCATCAGCAATGGTATCCTTTACAAGCGTAACCATGATTCGACCTTACTGTGATGTGTGGATAAGAACGAGGCAGAAAGGATCATGGTAGATTTACATGAAGGTACTTTTGGAACTCATTCCAGTGGACATACCGTGGTAAAGAAAATCCTTAGGGCAAGATACTATTGGTCCACTATGGAGGCCGACTGTTATCAGCATTCTCGGACATGTCACAAGTGCCAAGTCTATGCTGATAAGGTGCACATACCTCCAGTTCCTCTGAACGTCTTGACGACACCTTGGCCTTTTGCAATGTGGGGCATTGATATGATCGGCGAGATCAGACCTACGGCATCCAACGGGCATCGTTTCATTCTGGTAGCTATTGATTACTTTACAAAGTGGGTTGAAGCAGCTTCCTTTTCTACCGTAACCAAGAACGTCGTGGCACGGTTTATTCGGCATAATCTAATCTGTCGATACGGTGTACCAGAGAGGATCATTACGGATAATGGTACCAATCTCAACAACAAAATGTTCACCGAACTCTGCAAGCAGTTCAAGATACAGCATCGCAACTCTTCTCCCTACCGGCCGAAGATGAATGGGGCTGTTGAAGCGGATAATAAAAACATTAAGAAGATTGTACAGAAGATGACGGTAACGTACAAAGACTGGCACGATATGTTACCATTTGCTCTTCATGGGTACCGTACCTCAGCACGGATGTCAACAGGGGCAACACCCTATTCCTTGGTTTATGGCATGGAAGCAGTATTGCCCATTGAAGTTCAGATACCCTCTCTTCAGATTATGAAGGATGCAGGTTTGAGCAAAGATGACTGGATTCAGACCCGACTTGATCAACTGAACTTAATCGACGAAAAGAGACTCGCTGCTATTTGTCATGGTCAGACGTACCAAAGATGGATGATCAAGGTATTTAACAAGAAAGTCAGACGATAAGAGTATCAAGTTAGGGACCTGGTTATCAAGCGCATTATCCTAACTCAAGGTAATCCCAGGGGCAAATGGACCCCTACCTACGAAGGGCCATTTGTGGTTAAGAACATTTTCTCAGGACGAGCTATGATTCTAACCACCATGAATGGTGACGACCTTCCTCACCCCGTCAATGCATACATAGTGAAAAGATACTACGCATAATCAAAGACCCGCTAGGTTGACTGCCCTAGGCAAAAATAAGGGCTTCCCGGTGAACCAAAAGGGTTCAGGCAAAAATAAGGGATGAAAATAAAAAATCTGTACACCCGGCTAGTCGAAAACCTGAAAAGGCAGCTTGGGCAAAAAAGGGTATCCCGGTGGACTGAAAACCCGAAAGGACGGTCCAGGAAAAAATTAGGGATTAAAGTGTAACACTATGTCTCATTGGATCACCTTGCATCCAGACTTCGGTATCGACTATCAAGCTCGGACGACACTAATCAATCTGATTCATCTTCAACCAGTAGCAAAGTGATGAGATGCTTGAGGACATAAGGGCAATAGCAGAGTTGGAACCCAGTGGGATTATTCACGTAGCTGTTTTGTTTAGTTTTTCATAAATTGTGTAAATTCTATTATTCGGCGGTGTTCTCCTACTAGGATGTCAGCCTCTTGTACAAAAACGCCTATTTACAGGCCAAAATTCAAAATCAATACAATTCATTTTCAAATAAATTTCAAACTGTTTTTCCTTTTTCTTTTTTGTTTGGAAAAGAACGTCCAATGTTCATTTTTGATATATGCATTTAACATTAATTTCTTCTCATAAATATTTACATGTGAAACAAAAGACCATTACTGGTAATATCAGAAACAGGGGCAAATGAGAATTGTCCAAGCTGTATAGGTGCTCTGTCCACCAGGTACAAAGGTAAATCCAGCTGAAGAATATGACCAAGATACTTTCACTCCCCGCTGAGTAAGACAGTAATGATAACTGAAAAAGCAGAGTTTATCTACCATCAACACTGAAAAAGCTTAATATCCCCGACAGTCTTAATATTCCCCAACGGAGTATAAGAATATTCCCCGGCAGAATGAAAGATATCCCCAGTGGAGTTAAAATTTTCCCAGTGCAATCTGAAAAAGCTTCCCCAGTGGAGTTGAAGAATCATCCCCAGTAGACTCTGGAAGTTCATCCCCGGCGGAGTATAAAAATAAATATCCCCAGCCGAGTTCAAAGGAAGGCTCTCCCCAACAAAGCTCAAAGGATTATCCCCATAAGAGTCTCAAAGGTTATCCCCAGTAAAGTCACAACTGAAAGATCATCCCCAGCGGAGTTCTTTCCTTTCACAAACAGGAATTCAATCCCCAACAGGATTCAGTATCACCAGCAACGGTAATTCGCCCCCAACGGAATTTATCAGTGGAATCCTCCGCAGAACATCTCTTCCCCATAGAGTAATCTCCTCATCAGTTTATTCCCTAACAGAGTTATCTTCTCCTGCAGGTTTATTCTCGCAATCACCTTCGTTCACCATCCCCAGCGGAAACGAAGAATCCAACTCTATTCTCCAGCAGCTATCCGGGATTTATTTTCCCCGGCTAAAACATTACATTTCCATACATCATGATACATGCATATACGCATCATATAATACAATCTCATTTATTTTGAGAACATCATTGCTTGATATATATCATGCATTGCATACGACTGACCTTTACTTTTCAGGAAAGATATAGTTAAAGTTCTCAGCCATGTCGAAGACCTGACCGGTTCTTAAATCTCAACTGAATTATCCTCGGTTGAATTTCAGATAAGGTTCTCAATCTCGACAATTTTCCTCTGTCATAGTGTGGACGAGTTCTACAATCTCAACAGAATTATACTTCGTTGAAGACCAGACAATTCCTAGATCTTGATGAAGATGTTTCCCTCAGTCGAAGACCTGACCGGTTCTTAAATATCAACTGAACTATCCTCGGTTGAATTTCAGATAAGGTTCTCAATCTCGACAATTTTCCTCTGTCGAAGTGTGGACGAGTTCTACAATCTCAACAGAATTATACTCCGTTGAAGACCAGACAGTTCCTAGATCTTGATGAAGATGTTTCCCTCAGTCGACGACCTGACCGGTTCTAAAACCTCAACTGAATTATCCTCGGTTGAATTTCAGATAAGGTTCTCAATCTCGACAATTTTCCTCCGTCGAAGTGTGGACGAGTTCTACAATCTCAATGGTATACTCCGTTGAAGACCAGACAATTCCTAGATCTTGATGAAGATGTTTCCCTCAGTCGAAGACCTGAACGTTTCTTAAATCTCAACTGAATTATCCTCGGTTGAATTTCAGATAAGGTTCTCAATCTCGATAATTTTCCTCCGTCAAAGTATGGACGAGTTCTACAATCTAATCGGTATACTCCGTTGAAGACCAGACAGTTCCTACATCTTGATGAAGATGTTTCCCTCAGTCGAAGACCTGACCGATTCTTAAATCTCAACTGAATTATCCTCGGTTGAATTTCAGATAAGGTTCTCAATCTCGACAATTTTCCTCCTTCATAGTGTGGACGAGTTCTACAATCTCAACAGTATACTCTGTTGAAGACCAGATAGTTCCTAGATCTTGATGAAGATGTTTCCCTCAGTCGAAGACCTAACCGGTTCTTAAATCTCAATTGAATTATCCTCGGTTGAATTTCAGATAAGGTTCTCAATCTCGACAATTTTCCTCTGTCATAGTGTGGACGAGTTCTACAATCTCAACAGTATACTTTGTTGAAGACCAGACAGTTCCTAGATCTTGATGAAGATGTTTCCCTCAGCCGAAGACCTGACCGATTCTTAAATCTCAACTGAATTATCCTCGGTTGAATTTCAGATAAGGTTCTCAATCTCGACAATTTTCCTCCGTCATAGTGTGGACGAGTTCTACAATCTCAATGGTATACTCTGTTGAAGACCAGACAGTTCCTAGATCTTGATTAAGATGTTTCCCTCAGTTGAATTACGGACAAGTTCTTAAAACTCAGCAAAGATGTTCTCTCAGCTGAGGTACAGGCAAGTTTCCTAAATCTCAATAAAAGTTAGACTTCCCCAGCGGAATCTTCTACAACAACAGATATGCAAGTTCTTGCTAAGGAATATCTTATGCGATTGACGCTTCTCCAAATGGCATATGTAAGCCCATTCCCGACATCACAAGGTTGATACCACTTCATGCGAGTGCAAATTTCTGGGCACTCTAGTGTTCAATCATCTTCCACCTTCGGATCACGAAAGGCACGAAAGCCAATCTACATCCTCAGGTTTAAGAAGATTGAACAGGGGCAGCTGTTGTATCCCAAAATTTGCCCTCTCATATTTCTCAAGACATTGCAAGAAAAGTCTCCAAGTGTCTCAAGATTGCTCAAGAGTTGGACAGTCAAGATATCTCCTAAGGCAGTAACCCCAAATTAGGGTTTTGTGTTACATCAAGATCTTTGAGTCCAAATGACCTCAAGTGCTCCCCAATGTCCTAATATGTTCTCAAGGTCATCCATGTCAAATTTCAAGCCTTGCAGATGAAGTTTGCTCAGTCAATTGCTCAAAGGGTCCAAAAATCGATTGTGCTAGGGCAAAAGTCAAATGTGACCTACAAACAGTCAAACCTCAAGATTTTTAGTAATTATTCTAATTTTGAAGGATATTTCATCATTTGATCAAGGGTTGATCATGATTCATCAAGGATTGCTCAAAATTCATCAAGACTCAAAAGTTGCTAAATTAGGGTTTTGTAGGAAAAACGCACTCACAAGAAGTTATGAATTTGGACAGTATAGGTCATTTTTGAAAGTCAACAAAAATACCTTTTTTGTCAAAGATTATAACTTGAGAATGGAATATCAAAATGAGATGAGACCAAAAGGGTTGGTTAGAGGACATCCCAAGCTTTCTAAAAAGTCCAAGAACACCTCAAAAAGTTCAAAATTTAAGAAGTTATGCATTGTTGAAGTTGGGCATTTTTGCAAAATTGCCAAAAGTCAACTATCCCCAAAACATCAAATTTTGTCAAATGGGCCCATTCTTTTCCACTTGATTTGAGCTT
The DNA here is from genome assembly GCA_948472305.1 of Vicia faba. Taxonomy (NCBI): domain Eukaryota; kingdom Viridiplantae; phylum Streptophyta; class Magnoliopsida; order Fabales; family Fabaceae; genus Vicia; species Vicia faba. The sequence goes on along the minus strand of OX451739.1, from coordinate 1,637,849,095 downwards.
TCCCCATTGCACACGTGTCCTAGCTTCAGCCATGAGCCCGTATCTTATTTTTATTATTTTATTTGAATTTTTATTGAATTATTTCATTTTTAATCAAATTAAATCAAATAAAATCCAAATATTGATTACTTGAAATATTTTTGGCTATTTCAGGTTGAGATCATCATCATTAAGAGCATCAAATTCGTATCACACAAGATCATGTGCAAAAAGATGGATTTTTGACAAATTTGGCAAGCTTTCAAAAGTGAATCAAATCAAATATGGGTGCATTGATTTAGAGAGATTGAATCCATAATTCTTAACCTAATACATTCCATGATACATAAGGAAGCTTAAGGCACGAAAACAAGGGTTGGAGGCTGTGGGAATAAGCAAAACAAAACTTGAAAAAAGTGGTAACAAGTTTGAAATCAAAATCGTGTCTAGAGGTGTTTTCAGAAGCCAAGAATGATCTCAATCGATTCCTTGACGATCACTGAAGCAGAACCAATCCTAAGCAAGCCTCTGCGCACATCACAAAGCACTGTAAGTGTCACAAAAATCCGCTTCTTTCTTGAATTCGTAAATCACCATTCTTACATCATTTGAGCAAATTCTTGGCATATTCATAATCATTATAGCATTTCTGAACTTTTGGCAATATTCAATTTGGTTTATATGGACTGTAACCTCGGAATTCCATGGCTAGGGTTACGTTTTGTGTTTTAGGGATTTTGTGTTTCAGGTGAAATTGATTCCTATAAAAGGCATGGTTGCACTCAGGAGAGGGATACGAACCAAACCATGTCTTTGAAGGTCGTTTTTATGGACTGGAAGTGATTTTTGGATCGAGCTACGCATTTAGCTGCGGATCCAAATCTGCAGGAAATATTACAGTGGCTGGAGGTAGGGGACGATGGTGTGTCGCCTCCCCAGTGGCAAATTCAAACCATGGCGCGCTTAATTTTGTTGTGCTGGCATATTAATTCGTTTTCTCTTATTATTATTATTTTGTATATAATTAACAAATGAAGCACAACAACCAAGTGGTAAGCATGCTTGCCAATGACCAACAGGACCTGGGTTCGAATCCCAGGTCCCCTCAATTTCCCAAGCAGATCCAGGCTTGTAGCATACCGTGCACCTTCACATGTCCAACAACCAGATGGCCAAAGGCCAGATCCGGTGATCCAAATTGAGACTCCACTGTGGAGCCAAGTTAACATGCGTGCAGGGAATCTCAGAAGTCAAACGAGGCCAGATTCAAATGGGTCCCAACTTACTATTCTGACCTCCAAACAGGCCCATACCCCCCTAACTCTCTCTATTTCATTTATTTTTGTTTTATTTGATTTAATTATTTTTATTATTTTGTAACCAATCAAATTTTTCTTCTAAAAATTAAAACCACAAAAAAAATATTTTATTTATCAAATTAAATTTTAGTATTTTATTTTTTATTAACAAATCTATTTATTAATTTAGGCCATTAATTAGAAATAACTTTAATATATTTTTTGTAAATAATTAAAATCAATTAGACTTAATTAGGTTTTTACTAACATTAATTTATTTTATTTTATTTCTTTAAATACTAAAAAACCAAAAATATTTATTTTCATTAATTAATTAATTAATTTAATAATTAATTTAGGATAGTGTCTTTCTTAAAATAAAAACAACAAAAAAATCTTTTCTTTAATAATAAAGAGTCAAAACCCGAAACTCGCACTCGATTTAATTTTCTGCACGCGATCTATTTATTGAATATTGTACTTGTTCCCGGAATGTAATTGATAATTAGGACCATTTAATTATTTTTATCGCTTTATTTATTTTTTCGCATTTAAATTTCAAAGGGTTGCTTTTGGCGATGTAAATACCAGACGCCTTGTAATTTAAATTCCGCATTTTATTTCCGCAAATTATAACTGCTAGATGTTTGATAATAGGGTTTGCATGACAAGACTTAATGCTTAATCTTAAAATCAACTCAGATCACCTTTAACATGTACAAAGATAAAAATATCTGAAATCAACACACTCGCACATGCGCACTCTTAGGGTACACCCCACTTGGTTGCCTTCGTACACGGTCATTGAGTATAGGTCGTTTTAGAGGTCGTCCTCTTGTCTAAAAGATCATAGTTGCCTCGAAACGGTTGCCTCGGATATTGTTGCCTCAAACAAATGATCTAAGACATTAGGGTTACCGCTAAGGCGTCCTAACATTGCTTTAGTGACCGTAAGTCCCTAAATTCGAATTGACCCTTAAAACTCCAACGACGGTGCTACCTACTCATCAATAGTGGGATATCATTGTCTAAAGGAAGATAGCATAGAACGATTCCTTTTTCGAGTAGGTAGATGGTTCTTAAAAACTTTCTCTTTCAAAAAACAAAAACTTTTCACACTTACACTTTTTCGAACATAGTTTTTTCAAAAAACTCTTCATACGCTCTTGAGGACAGAAGCAAGAGTTAAATCGAAGTTTCAAACAAAAACTTTTTCCAAACCCACAAGCACAAAGAAAACAGTTTTGAAAACAATTGAGCAAGTACCTAAGAGCCCGTGGATAACCACGGATAGAAAGGGTGCTAATACCTTCCCTTTCTATAATCAACCCCCCGAACCCGAGAAATATCTCGAAAAAGGAATTTTTCTGTGCTTTTTTCCTTTCCTTGTTGGATAAAATAAAAGTCGATGGCGACTCTTGCTTACCGCGATAGCTTGCGAAAACAAACGCAAAACGCAAACCAGCATTCCAAAAAACAGTCAGTTCTTCCCATCGTATCACAGTTAGTATTTGTCAAAAAAAAATCTAAAATTTTATTGGATAAAAATTATTTTTGATGAGTATTTAATAAAAAGAAAATTTGTTATTGGTTAAAAAATAAATTAATAAAATAAAGTAAATAAATTAAAGTAAATAAATATAAGAGAAAGAGAGAATGGGCCTTTCATAAGTAGGGTGTGGGTAGCAACTTTGTTGGCCCAATAATGCTGACCCAATTGACTTTTCCTGATCCAGTGTGTGTGCATTGACCTGGCTTGTGGTAGACTTCCAACATGGACCACCAAATCTGGCCCTTTGGCCATCTGGCGCTTGGATAGTGAGGGAGTACGGTGTGACTCTGGCTTATGCGTGTACAGAATCTCCTGAAAAATATCAAGAAAATGCAAGTTGCTGGAGGCAGGGACCGATCCCCTGACCTCTATCCTTGGAACGCTTTAAGGCTTATGTGGCTGCCACCAGACCAAATTGCTTTGTTTGTTATTATAACACAAATTAATAATAACATAATAAAACAAAACTTAATGGTAAAAAAAACGCGCGCTATTTGAATCAACCAATGGATAGGTGACAACTCTTCGTCCCCTTCCTCCAAAACCTGTAAAAATTACCTGCGGATTTTTATCCACAGCTAAAAGCATGGCTTCCTCCTAAAATCGTCCTTAGGCAATAAAAATGATTTTTAAGGACATGGTCGTGTTCGTCTCAACCTCCTGGATACAACCATGTCCATCATGTAGATCAATTTTACCTGTAACGAAAACCCCTAAAAACAAAAGCAAAACCCTAGCAATGGCGTTTCACGATTCAAAGCATATAAATCAAATTGGTTATTACAAACAGTTTGCAAATGATGTGAGGGTCAAGAATATGCAGTTATTTCATTCAATGGATGCAAGAATAGCGATTTGCGATTTCAAGAAGAAGGCAGATTTGTGATGTACTTACAGTTCTTTAGGATGCTTGAAAACGCGTGGTTTGGATTGTATTAGCTTCTGGAGATGGCCAGCAATCGATTAAGACCAATATCAAGCTCTGAAAATGCCTCTAGGGTTGATTTTGATCTCAAGCTTTTTTGTGATTTTTCAAGTTTCTTTCTGCCTCTACAAGTGATTGCCAACCCTGATTTTCGTGCCTGTAGCTTGCTTATGTATTTTACATTGGATTAGGGTAACATTTGTTGTTCAAATCTTCCCACATTGATGATTGCATATTTGATTTGATTCTTCCATAAAAGCTTTCCAAACTTGGCATAAATCACATATTTTTGTACCCAATGCCTTTGATACGAATTTTATTGCAATGATAGCTGTATTTGGAGTCTGAAATAGCCAAAAAATCGTGTGTTATCAATGCTTTAGATTTTATGTGATTTTATTTGATATAAAATGAATTAATTCAAATAAAAATCAAATTAAATAATAAAAATATGATATGGACACATGGCTGGAGCTAAGGCACGTGGGCAATAATGCAAACTCAAATCAAGTGAAAAAGGATGGGCCCATTTGGCAAAATTTGAAGTTTTGGGGATAGTTGACTTTTGGCAATTTTGCAAAAAAGTCCAACTTCAACAATGCATAACTTCTTCAATTTTGAACTTTTGGAGATGTTCTTGGACTTTCTAGAAATCTTTAGAGGTCCTCTAATCAACACTTTTGGTCTCATATCATTTTTATATTCCATGATCAAGTTATAAGCTTTGACAAAAAATGTGTTTTTGTTGACTTTCAAAAATGACCTATAATTTCCAAATACATAACTTCTTGTGAGTGAATTTTTTAATCTTGGGGGTATGAATATGGATTGTATATAATTGCATCCTCTTCAAAATGAGATTTGGATGGGTCATTTCTGATAAACTATGAGAAAGTTATGCTTGGTCAAAGTTGAGTTGACTTTTCCTACAAAACCCTAATTTAGCAACTTTTGAATCTTAATGAATTGTGAGCAATCCTTGATGAATCATGATCAACCCTTGATAAAATGATGAAATATCCTTCAAAATGAGAATGTTGATAAAAAATCTTGAAGTTTGACTGTATGTAGGTCACAGTTGACTTTTGCCCTAGCATAGTCGACTTTTGGACCTTTGAGCAATTGACTGAGAAAACTTCCTCTGCAAGGCTTGAAACTTGACATGGATGACCTTGAGAACATATTAGGACATTTGGAAGCACTTGAGGTCATTTGGACTCAAGAATCTTGATGCAACACAAAAACCTAATTTGGGGTAGACTGCCTTAGGAGAGAGCTTGTCTGACCAACTCTTGGACTATCTTGAGCAACTTGGAGATTTTTCTTGCAATGTCTTTGACAAATATGGGAGGGAAAATTTTGCGGTACAACAGCTGCCCCTATTCAATCTTCTTAAACCTGAGGATGTAGATTGGCTCCCGTTCCTTTCGTGATCCGAAAGTGGAAGATGATTGAACACTAGAGTGCCCAGAAATTTGCACTTGCATGAAGTGGTATCGACCTTGTGATGTCGGGAATGGGCTTACAGATGCGATTTGGAGATTGCTGACGGGAGGATGGGCTTGAAGATGCCATTTGAAGGAGTGTCGATCGCATAAGAGATTCCTTAGCGAGAGCTTGTATACCTGTTGTTGTAGAAGATTCCGCTGGGGAAGTCTAGTTTTTGTTGAGATTTAGGAACTTGCTTGTACTTCAACTGAGAGAACATCTCTGTCGAGTTTTAAGAACTTGTCCATAATTCAACTGGTGGGAAACATCTTCATCGAGATTTAAGAACTTGCCCGTAATTCAACTGAGAAAACTCTGCTGAGATTTAGGAACTCGTCTGTAATTCGACGGAGGAACTTTGTCGAGATTTAGGACCTTGTCTGTAATTCAACTGAGGATAAATCTGTTGAGATTTAAGTACTTGCCAGTAATTCGACTGAGGGAAACATCTTCATCGAGATTTAAGAAATTGCCTGTAATTCAACTGAGAAAACTCTGCAGAGATTTAGGAACTCGTCTGTAATTCGACGGAGGAACTTTGTCGAGATTTAGGACCTTGTCTGTAATTCAAATGACAAAAACTCTGTTGAGATTTAAGAACTTGTCAGTAATTCGACTGAGGGAAACATCTTCATCAAGATTTAAGAACTTGCTTGTAATTCAACTGAGAAAACTCTGCTGAGATTTAGGAACTCGTTTGTACTTCGACAGAGGAACTTTATCGAGATTTAGGACCTTGTCTGTAATTCAACTGAGAAAAACTCTGCTGAGATTTAAGAACTTGTCAGTTATTAGACTGAGGGAAACATCTTCATCGAGATTTAAGAACTTGCCCGTAATTCAACTGAGAAAAATCTGCTGAGATTTAGGAACTCGTCTGTAATTCGACGGAGGAACTTTGTCGAGATTTAGGACCTTGTCTGTAATTCAACTGAGAAAAACTCTGCTGAGATTTAAGAACTTGTCAGTAATTCGACTGAGGTAAAAGCTTCATAGCTTTGGATTTTGTGAGAACTTAATCGCATCCTTCTTGAAAGGTAAAGGTTAGTTGTATGTAATGCATGATATGTATCAAGCAATGATGTTCTCAAAATAAATGAGATTGTGTTGTATGATGCGTATATGCATGTGTCATGATGTATGAAAATGTAATGTTTTTAGCTGGGGAAAATAAATCCCGGATAACTGCTGGGGAAAAGAGTTGAATTCTTCATTTCCGCTAGGGATGGCGAATGAAGCCGATTGTGAGAATAAACCTGCAGGAGAGGATAACTCCGTTGGGGAATAAACTGATGAGGAGATTTCTCTGTGGGGAAGAGATGTTCTGCTGAGGATTCCACCGATAAATTCCGCTGGGGATGAATTATCATTGCTGGTGATACTGAATCCTATTGGGAATTTGAATTTCTGTTTGTGAAAGGAATGAACTCCGCTGAGGATGATCTTCAGTTGCGACTTCACTGGGGATAACCTTTTAGAATCTAATGGCGATAATCCTTTGAGCTCTGCTGGGGACAATCTTCCAAAGTCTACTGGGGATGATTCTCCAAACTCCACTGGGGAAGCTTTTTCAGACTGCATTGGGAAAAATTTCAAACTCCACTGGGGATATTTTGTATTCTGCCGGGGAATATTCTTATACTCCGCTGGGGAATATTAAGACCTTTCAGTGCTGATGGTAAATAAACTCTACTTGGGGAGAATATTATCGATTCATTCACAGTTGTGAGTCTCATTTGGGGAAAGCTATCATTACTGTCTTTTCTTACTCTGGGGAGAGTGAAAGGGCCTTAGCCATATTCTTCAGCTAAATCTACCTTGTACCTGGTGGATAGAGCAACTGTAAAGCTTGGACAATTCTTATTTGCCCCTGTTTCCGATATTACGAGTAATCGTCTTTTGTTTTGCATGTAAATATTCATGAGCAGCAATTGATGTCAAATGCATATATAAAAAATGAACATTGGACGTTCTTTGCAAAACAAAATAGAAAAAGGAAAAACAGTTTGAAATTTCTCTGAAAATGAATTGTATTGATTTTGAAGTTTTGGCCAGTAAATAGGCGTTTTTGTATAAGAGGCTGACGTCCTAGTAAGAGAACGCCATCGAACAGATAATTAATACATTTTGTGTAAAAGAAAACAAAACAGCTATGTGAATAATCCCACTGGGTTCCAACTCTGCTATTGCTTTTATGTCCTTGAGCATCTCATCACTTTGCTACTTTGCTGGAGGTAGATCAGATTGATTAGTGTCGTTCGAGCTTGATAATCGATACCAAAGTCTGGTTGCAAGGTGATCCAATGAGACATAGTATTACGCTTTGATCCCTAATTTTTGCCTGGACCGCTGTTATACCCCAAAATTTGCCCTCCCCTTTTTCACAAGAAATCACAACCCCAGGGTTTTTCTCTGATTTTTGAGATTGGCTCAAGAATCGGTCAAACAGACTTTTTCTTTATCAGTCAATCCAGAATTAGGTTTTTTCGCTCGCATTTCTCAGAAAGAACTGAATCCTCAGATATTCAGTTAATTGTTACATTATTGTCATGCTTGTTCAAGATTGCTGGTTGTTTCTCAAAGAACCTAAATATCTGGGATAAGAGCTGAGGCTTTTGATTGAAACTTTGAGGCATTGGTTTGATCAGTGAAGGGAAAAGTGTATGGAACACTTGTTTGATTAACTTTACAAAGCATGGGTAATTGGAATGTCAGGCATCTGATGATTAATGCATGATTGCGAGACGACAAAAGTTTATTGATTATTTATTTCATCTGGATTAAATTTATTGGGATACATTCCCAATTATTTTAATTTAAGAGACTTAAATAATTAAATAGACAGTACAAGGGAAAGAATGTAATATTTGACAGTAGGAAATTCTTATTTGACAAAGACTTTTTATTTATTTATTTCAAATATTGTTACAAATGTTATTCGAATATTGTGAATTTATAATTTACAGTGTTTACAATAATATTTTTTTACAATAAATGAAAAGAAAATAAATCTAAAGCCTAAATCTTGAAATCTTTGATCTTCTACTGTTTCTTCCATTATTCAACTGGTACCTACCTAAAAAAAAGAAGAAAAAAAAGTCAGTACAAGATTATTTTAAAATGAAAAGAAAAAATCATCATTAAAATTGGCCATCTAGAATCAGATTGCCTATTTTTCATCACGCTTTATTTTTCTCTCTGCAAATCACAAGAAGATCACTCTTCTCGGTTCACAGAGAAAAATAAAATATAAATGCAAGCATGTCAAAACTCAATGCAAAAACATGGTTGAATTACAAAAAGTTCCAAGTTGCACTGGCCAAGCAAACTGAATCACAAAAAGTCCCAAGCTGCAAACTGAGTTACAAAAATTCCAAGCTACAGTAACCAAGCAAAACGTGTTACAAGTTCAAAGAGGCAAACAGGCGCCAAAACTGCCAGGGTAAGTCAAAGCAAAGGCATAAACTCAACAGCAAATAAAGTCCCACATTCAGCTACAGTACAAAATTGCCAAGTTACAAGACAAATTTGATAAAAATGGTAATGAAGCATAAAAACAGCAATGCAGTAGACAAAAGGCAAGACAGCAGGAAGCAATTTATTTGACAAGTAAAAACTTGTCAAAGATGCTTTTTTTCATCATTTCCTAGACAGCCCAATTTTTCAGAAATCAAAAGATAAATAAGCAATTAAAAATGCTTAAGGAGAGAGAGGAAAGAGAGAACCTAGTGAATAGGTTCTGCAGTTTGCAGTTTTGGCAGGATGTAAAGGAGAGATAAGAGGAACCAAAGAAACAATATAACAGTCTAAACACAAGAGATAAAAGGGAGATTGCATAACCTCCAAACTGTCAAGCAAAACTGCCTCACAAACCATTCAAACCTGTTCAAAAGCACAAGCCTGCCTAAAGTTATCAAACCTACAATCTGCCTGCATAACTTGCAAAACCGCTTGAAAACATAAGCATCAAGCAAAACTGCCTGTAACCTGCATAACCCATTCAAACTTACAGAAGAAAAATTGCCTCCAAACATCAGAAGCAAGACAACCTGCTTTCAACAAAGCAAAAACCAAACCTACCTTTAGCAAGCAAACCTGTAACCTGCTAAAACCTTACCAAACAAACTAAAACCTGAACCTGCATCCAAGAAGCAAGTCCAACACCCAGGCCTGCCTTACCAAACAAGCCTTCAAGCCTGCCTAAAGCCTTCAAGCTTGATCACCAAAAACACCAACCTGTTTTAAACTGCATAACCTACAGGCCTGAATCCACAAGCCTTCAAGCTCGCCTTCAAAGCCTAAAACCTGTTAAACTATATCAAGTAAAGTTCAACAAACAAATCCAAACCACTAAAACCATCAAACAAACCACAAATCACATGAGCCTGTCAAACAATCTGGCAAACTCAAAGCCAAATCAACAGGGCCCTGAAAGAGGAGAAATTTAGAAGTAAAACAAAAGGTTTCAGAATACATCATCATCATCAACTCAAGCCAACAAAGAAAAACATATCAAAAGCAAGTTTCAGATTTGATCATCACTAACATAGCAAAAGAGAAGTCAGAAGTGAAGAAAACAACAAATAAGTTTCAGAATACATATATTCAACATCAAATCAGAACAACATTTCAGAAGTACTCATCATCAACTCAAGCCAACAAGAACAAAGTCAGCATTCAGATAAGAAGAAGATAGGATTAAGAAGCAAAATGATATAGTGTTTTCAGAGCAATATTCATCATCAAATAGTGTTCAAGCACTCAGAAGTAAAAGATGCAAAGTACCAGATAAGCATCATCATCACGCTCCTCCTCTTCCGGCCACCGAGAGCACCGCCATTCCAACCCTCCATCCATTCTCCAGAGACGAAGCCACCAAGGTATCATTTTCCCTCTTTCTATCACTGTATCTCACACACCAAAACATCAATGATTAAAACACTGTGAAACGATAACATGCAAGAATCGAACCTAAAAATGCGTCAAGAACAAAAAAACAATACCTTTTTAAATCACCGTCTTGTATAGTCACGGAGAGGAGAGGGTGGAGGCATCGCTCTGGCGACTGGAAGCTTGGAGAGAGGAAACAAAAGCCCATTGGTTTGAGAGAGACGAAGAGGACGAAGACGAGAGGAGAGGAGCGCCGCTGTGCAAACTGTAAAACCCTAATTCCCAATTATGAAACAACCCTAAACAAACTCGTTACAACATAACATGGGCCGGTTCGCCCCAATTCGTTCCAAAGCCCATAACATTTCTAGCGCATACCCCCTCCCATGAACTTTGTTCCTTTTATTTTGGGCCCAAACCCATTTAAAGCTCAAATTCAAAAAAAAACTTTCATTAACTTAATAAATATTGCTACCTAATCTTAACTAGTTTTTTTTAGTTAATAACACTAATTAAATTTTGTTTTTTTTAGAGATAATTATCTCTTTATTAATATTGATTAATATCATTAAAACAAAAAAAAACATAGTTTAGTTTAATTTAATTGATCTTGTCTTCATTTAATAAAACAAAAAAATACATAGACAATAAAACTTCAACTTAAATAATTTTTCTTTTCAAATAATTTTCTTTCTTTATATTATTAACAAAAACACAAAAATAAATAATAAATACTTAATTTTCACTATGTTAAATTTTTATTTGTTCATTTGTAAGTAAATACATACATCTCATATTTCTCTGATTTTCTTTATCTTATAATCTGTTAATATTTGAATTGCGTCGATTCAATTTGGTTGTAACCCATAATATTTAGGACATTATTCTGATAAGACTCATCCCCATTTGTAAATAATTTGTACCCCCATCCCCGGATACTCTTTTGTAATAGCTTAGAATTTATTTCTCGCACTTTATGCTTTTTAAATATGCCATGATTAGAGATTAGGGTTTGTATGTGAAAATTCAAAACCAATCGCTAGATGACCTAATACAAGATAAATGCATGAAAATCAATGCACCATTCACACTTGCACCTCTAGGGTAACCTCGCTTGTTGCCTCGGAAAATACAATCATGTCCCTCGAGTATGTGACACTCTAACAAATGCCCCTTCAATAAACAAAGATCGTAGTCCCTCGATGACCCTCGATGTTGCCTTCGATAAAATGATCTCGTCCCTTACAAAATTGCTAGAGCGTCTCACAAGTTGCCTTCAATGATTGTATACGATGACCCGCGCCTGTCCCGTTTAACATCCTAACGCAAGGTTATTCATCAAACCCAATGGTGAAACAACACTGTTAAAAGGGTTAAAAACATAAGAAAGATCTTTGAGTAAAATAGGGTAGACAAACTCTTAGTTACTTGATTAAAAAACTTGCAAAACATCCTTGCCATTTTTCAAAACACACTCCGCAACACAACTTCAAAAACAACTTTCAAAACATTGAATTATCTTTTCAAAAATACACACACCTTTGTATATATTCAAACAAGAATCATTACAAAGGTTTCCTAGACAAGGCATCTTTTTCAAAACATTTTCAAAAACCACACACAAAGCATCATTTCAAACAATCGAAAAGCAAAGGCAAGTGATCTAAAACAAGTAACTAAGAGCCCATGGATAACCATGGATGAAAAGGGTGCTAGCACCTTCCCTTTTCATAATCTACCCCCCGAACCCGAGAAAAAAATCTAAAAGGTCTTTCCTGTGCTTTTTGACCTTTCCATTGGATAAAATAAAAAGTCGGTGGCGACTCTTGCTAAACCGAACAAGTGCGAAAACAAACGCAAAATCTCAAGTCAGTTCTCCCACCGTATCACAGAACTGGCGACTCTGCTGGGGAATCATTATAAAGTGGGGTTACCTTAGGGTTTCTAGATCACCTTTGCATGATTATCTTGTTTGCCTTGATTTCTTTACATTTGGTTCTTTTGTTTGGGCTTGAAATCCTCTACCCGGATTTGGGGAAACATTCATAGGTAAATAGCAATACGTTGTGGAAACTGTGCGGGGTATACCGACACGGTTGAAGCAATAGCTATATTAGTGCGACATATTTGTGGGTACCGGTAGCCTTTGAGTCAATCAAAGAGAATACGGGGCCGCTGAGCGATGTCATGAAGCACTAATGAACTCTTAGAACCTTACTTGACCATCTTGGCCTTTTTTAGGAGTAGTGAGATGACCGACTTTGGTACAGTCCGAAGTTGGTAGATACTCGATACTACACTCATTAAGGGTTGTTTTCTTGGAATATTTTGGTCACTAGTTAAGTGGCTAAACCGAAACAATGAACACATAAAATAATCCAGTGATATTGAGCTCCTTAGAACCCGATTACTATTTATAGGACAGCTTTGAGCCAAATAGACTCAAGAGGGTACTTACCTATGAAACCTCATGCGAGCCTAAAACTAGGGTTTTGTGTGATTTGCTTGTACATGTGCTTGTGCATACATCATGAACATCATAAAGCATCATATGCATCCACTAACCATTTCAGGGGTTCGGATCTTCATCTTTGTTCTTGTTTTGTAGGTCATGGAATCTCTTCGCAGGAAAACTATCCAAGTCAATCTTTTGAGAATCCCTCCTCAACTCAAGGAGCTTACTTCTAGGATTCTAGAGAATTCTCTCTTCAGTGAAAGACATGGTAGACTTCTCAGCTTGGTCAACTCCAACATTGAAGAAGATATGGTGAAAGTTCTCTTCTAGTTCTTTGACCCCTTACACCACTGTTTTACATTCCTTGATTACCAATTGGTGCCTACTTTGGAGGAATTTTCTCAACTCCTGAGAATTCCTATTCTTCATCAACTACCCTACAATGGTACGGAAAAAGAACCAAAGCCTGAAGATGTTGCTCAAGCATTACACTTGCAACCATCTGATATCAAAGGACATTGGGAAACCAGAAGTGGTGTCAAGGGTTTCTTGGCAAAGTTTCTGTTTGAGAAGGCACAAGACTGCTGGAATTCTCTTGATCTACAAGCCTTTGAAGAGATTGTGGCACTCCTTATTTATGGGTTGGTATTGTTCCCAAACCCTGACCAACTTATAGATGTGAATGCTGTCAAGATTTTCATGTCCAGGAATCCTATACCTACATTGCTTGGGGACATCCTACACTCATTTTACACACGAAAAATGAGGAAAAGAGGTGTTCTCATGTGTTGTACTCCTCTCCTAGCAAGGTGGTTTATTTCTCACCTTCCGCAATCAGTTTTGAATAATGAGCAGGGTTTGAGGTGGTCACAACGATTGATGAGCCTCACACATTCTGATGTACATTGGTGTTCTCGGTCCAGAGAAAATGTCATCATCATTGATCGTTGTGGGGAATTTCCTAATGTCCCACTACTTAGCATTAGGGGAGGCATTACCTACAACCCTGTCTAGCTTTGAGACAATTTGGATATGCTCGGAGGGATTGCCCTCATGACATGCTGATTCCTGACTTAGTTTTTGAGTTCGACAACGATGCGCAAGGACTTCAACAAAGGTTCATCAGAGCTTGGAGGATGCCTAACAAGGTGGATAGTAAGACACTAGGGTGCAAGAATTCCATCCCCCTTGAGCCTTATCTCAAGTGGGTACGAGCCCTCTCCCATAATCTTATGATGCCATACCCTCACATTCTCCCCTTGATCAAAGAGCCTGTTACGGAAGGAGAGGTTTCATACACCATCCTACATCCTGACATGCCAACATCATGGGAAGAAATGCAAAAGAGTTGGATCCAACTCAAAGAAGAACGGGATACTTTTGAAGCCATCTTCTATGCTAGTGAGAAGAAGGCTCTAGAGCTTACCCGCCGACTTAATGAGGAGGAAACTCTCAACACTTACATCGCACCAAAGAGGATGCGCAATGTCTTTTTACATTAAGAATTTTGTAATATTCAGCCCATGGGGCACTTATGTACTAACAATTTCTTCTTAATATGACGTGCGTTCTTTTTGTTTACAACAAATTTGAATTTATGAATCCTTGAATGCATTACATGAATAGCATACCATTCATCATATGCATAAACAGGTCTTCACACCAGGTTTCCTTATCTTTCTGCTGTTTATTTCAGCAAGATGGATTTAGAGCAAACGGTAAAGGATCTGCAGGCCCAAAATTCACAATTTCAGCAACTCCTCATGACCTTGGCGAAGGGTCAAGAGGATCTCAAAGTTCTGTTGGAGAAGAATAAAGAGAAGAAAAAGCCACTTTTGGAAGAAGGTTTGAGAATGATGCTAGAAGGACTCTTGAGTTCCCTTCAACGTCTGACGAAGGGGCTGGCAAAGGGAAAGGGGCTGCTGTACCTTCTGAATCTGAGGTTGAAGAGGAGGAAGAGGAAGAAGACGAAGACTATTCTAAACAACAGTATCCACCAGCGGACGATAAATATAAGAATCTTGAAGATAGGCTGGCAGCAATGGAGTTGCAGAGGGTGCCCGGTTTGGATTTTGAGGAGCTAGGGCTGGTAGCTGGGATTGTTATCCCTCCCAAGTTCAAGGTGCCAACATTTGCCAAGTACGACGGTCTGTCTTGCCCTAAGATGCACCTGAGGTCATATGTCAGGAAGATTCAACCCCACTCATCTGATAAAGACCTTTGGGTACACTTTTTCCAAGACAGTCTGTCTGGCACGCAGTTGGACTGGTTTTATCAGCTCGAGAGATCAGAGGTTCACAATTGGGAGGACTTAGCTGTCGCTTTTTATCGTCAATACCAGTATAACGCTGATTTGGCGCCCACCCGTACTTAGTTACAAACTATAGGGATGGCTTCCAATGAAGGGTTTAAAGAGTACGCTCAGAAATGGCGTGACCTGGCTGGAAGAGTGTAGCCGCTGTTGTCAGATAGGGAGTTAGTCGACATGTTCCTGGGGACCCTGTCTAGACCTTTCTTCAACCATCTGATCGGGAGTTCTTCCACGGGATTTACTGAACTATTTTTGACCGGCGAAAGGGTTGAGGCCGGTATTAAAAGTGGAAAGATCCAAAAAGATGCCTCCGCTTCCACCGCTATAAAGAAGACCTTCCCGACAAAAAAGGAGAGTTCTGCTGTTTACACCCAAAAAAATTGGGAAAGAGAGGAACATCGGCCAACAGTGGGGGCCGTCTTAATTCATAAGTCCGCATCAGACCGGCCTAGAAACAGTCAACCGAGGAATGATCAGCCCAGGACTTATCAGCAAAGGCCACCACGGCAGTTTACCCCAGTAAACATGACGCCCGCTCAGATCCTTCCACATCTCCTGAAATTGAACCTTGCTAATTTAAAAGAGGCACCAAAGAATGTAAATACCACCTCTCTGTCTTACAACTCGAATGCCAAATGTGCCTACCATTCCGACAGTGCTGGGCACGATACCAATAGTTGCTGGGCACTTAAAAACAAAATCCAGGACTTGATTGACGCCAAAGAGGTTGAATTTGATGCTCCTGAGAAGCCCAATGTTATATCTTCTCCGATTCCCAAGCACGGCCACAATGTGCATGCCATTTTGGAAAACCTCCATGTTACTGATGTTGCCAATCTGTCGACTCCATTGTTAGTTATTAAAGAGAAGTTGATGAGAGCTGGGATTTTCCCGGGCTGCGGGAAGGGCTGTTATTTCTGTTTGAACATACGAGGTGATTGTCCAATGTTGAAGTCAGGTGTCCAACGCCTGATGGATACGCAAGAGATACTTTTCTAGAAAACCCCTGTTAACACTTTCAAACCTATTACTCCTGATACTTGTGATACTTCAACCAACGATATTGCTATCATAACCATTTCCGACAATCCTCCCAAGGCTTGCAAAAGGCCTGTCAGGATTACACCCAACTCTGAATGTGTACCTTTAAAGATCACCATGCCGGGACCTGTCCCGTACAAATCCAGCAAAACGATATCGTGGAACTATGAGGGAGAAATCTTCTACCACGACATCAAACAAATCGAAACAGTCCAAGAGATTTCTGAAGAAGACCCTGATATAGGGAACATCGCGGGTACAAGAAAGATAACCCGCAGTGGCCGGATCTTTTCCCCGGAGATTGCTCCCCCTCGAGCAGTGTTCGGACCCTTAAAAGCTTTTGTACCTGTTGAACCCTATGTGCAAGGCCCAATGATTGAAGAATTAGTTACTCCTGAAGTGAGACCATCTGCTGATAATACCGACAAGGGTAAAGGGATACTGGAAATGCCTGTCAGGACGAAAGCTCATGTTGTGGTTATCCCCGATACCACTCAGAAGGAAATGGATGAAATCCTGAAAATAATCATAAAAAGCGACTATGACGTTGTAGAACAGCTAGGGCAGACACCTTCTAAAATTTCAATGTTAGCCCTCCTGCTCTGTTCAGAGGCCCATGCTAAGGCCTTGATTAAATTCTTGAAAACGGCACATGTACCCCAAGAGACCTCAGCTGACCAGTTTCAGGACTGTGTGGCCAGTCTTACTGCTGACAATGGCCTGGGCTTTTCCGATGCTGACTTAACTCCCAAAGGAAGGAAGCGCAATGACGCGCTACACGTTTCAGTTGAATGCAGGGGAACTACCCTCGCCCATGTCTTGGTTGATACTGGTTCTTCCCTGAATGTGCTTCCAAAGAAGGCCTTAAACCGTTGGGATTGCGAAGGTTTGACCCTCAAACCTAGTAACATCGTCGTTAGGGCTTTTGATGGCTCCAAAATAATGGTTCATGGAGAGGTTGATATTCCTATCAAGGTAGGCATCGAAGTGTTCAAATACACCTTCTACGTGATGGACATTTGTCCTTCATACTCGTGTTTGCTAGGAAGACCATGGATCCATTATGCCGGAGCAGTTACCTCATCTTTGCACCAAATGCTGAAATATCCTGTTAAGGGGAAGATTATAACAGTGCACGGCGAGGAAGAGTACATGATCAGTCATCTCAATTCCTTTCGATATGTGGAGTTAGATGGCGAGTTCATCGAAACGCCTTTCCAACATTTTGAGGAAGTTTCTCCCAAGGTAGCAGTTGAGAAGACAATGGTTGAGGTGCCTGTCGTACCCAAGCATGTATCTAGGATGGCATCTCTCAAGGACACAAAGGCGGTGATCAAAGAAGGGAAGAGTACAACATGGGGGCAATTGCCTAATTTTCCCCATAAGACAGACAAATTTGGACTAGGGTTTACAGCTGCAGGACAGAAGGCTATGTGTCGTTCCAAGAATGGAGGGCCACCTATAAGGATCACTCATCATGGAATCAATGTTGTAGAAGATGAAGATGAAGAGAGCCACTTTGAAGATTGGATCTTTCCGACTGTCGAAGGGGGTTTGAGCAACTGGGAAGCAAAGGATTTTGTTCCCATCACCTTTATCAACCAGTAATTTTATCTGAATAATTTCCCATTTTATGGTCTGTAATAACTAAAAAATTTGCACACTACTTTCACCTCATGCCTTGCCCGGGGCATGTAGGTCCATTTGTAAGGGATTGATCTTCTTCATTATCATATGCCATGTTTTAATGAATCATTGGACGTTTTTCATCTATAAACTGTTGTGTTCATTTTTCTTTCCTTTTTCATTTTTGTTTAAGGATGGCTATCCCTTACACACACCCACACTCACAAATGCAGGTACCTATCCACTCCGGATTCCATGGGTGACTATTCTGCTTTAACCTTCGATAACTCTGAAGATTTGGTCAATCACGCCGAGTACGAAGTTGACGAAGACTGTGAAGTGCCGGGAGAGTTAGCCAGACTTCTACAACAAGAGGAGAGGGCCATTCTGCCTCATGAAGAGTTGCTAGAAACCATCAACTTGAGGACAGAGGAAGACAGGAAAGAAGTAAAAGTGGGTGCTAACCTGGAACCAAGTATCAAGGAGCGCTTAAAATAGTTTTTGAACGAATATGTTGAAATCTTCGCCTGGTCTTATGAAGACATACCAGGGTTAGACACAGATATCGTGGTCCACCGTCTCCCCACAAGAGAAGATTGTCCACCGATCAAGCAAAAGGTCCGCCGAATAAGGCCTAACATGTCTGAGAAGATTAAGGTTAAGGTGATGAAGCAATTTAACGTTGGCTTTCTGGTTGTTACTTCCTATCCACAATGTGTTGCTAACATTGTGCCCGTACCTAAGAAGGACGGCAAAGTCAGAATGTGTGTAGACTATCAGGATTTGAACAGGGCTAGCCCTAAGGATGATTTTCCACTGCCACATATCGACATCTTAGTTGACAACACAGCTCAGCACAAGGTCTTTTCCTTCATGGATGGATTCTCGGGATACAACCAGATCAAAATGGCCCCCGAGGACATGGAGAAAACAACCTTTGTTACGCAATGGGGTACCTTCTGCTACAAAGTGATGCCATTC
Source organism: Vicia faba (assembly GCA_948472305.1). NCBI lineage: Eukaryota > Viridiplantae > Streptophyta > Magnoliopsida > Fabales > Fabaceae > Vicia > Vicia faba. The sequence continues at coordinate 1,637,830,549 of OX451739.1, read as the reverse complement.
GGACTGAAGAATGCAGGGGCAACCTATCAACGCACCATGGTAGCTTTGTTTCTTGATATGATACATCATAAGATCAAAGTTTACGTAGACGATATGATAGCTCGATCACAGACAGAAGAAGAACACCTTGATCATCTGCAAAAGCTGTTTGTCAGGTTGAAGGAGTATAAGCTCAGACTGAACCCAAGCAAGTGCACTTTTGGAGTTAGGTCCGGTAAACTTTTGGGGTTTATTGTCAGCAACAAAGGCATTGAGGTTGATCCAGCTAAAGTAAAGGCTATACAAGAAATGCCTGCTCCCCGTACTGAAAAGGAGGTTAGAGGATTCTTGGGACGCTTGAACTATATTGCGAGGTTCATCTCTCACCTGACATCCACCTGTGAGCCAATATTTAAGCTGTTGAAGAAAGATCGGGTAGTTGAATGGAACAATGACTGTCAAGTTGCTTTTGATCAGATCAAGGAGTATTTATTGGAACCTCCTATTTTGATGCCACCCGTCGAAGGAAGGTCGTTAATCATGTATCTGACTGTTTTGGATAACTCAATGGGGTGCGTACTGGGCCAACATAACGAGTCTGGCCGAAAAGAGCATGCCATTTATTACCTTAGCAAAAAGTTTACCGACTGTGAGACTCGCTACTCACTGCTCGAGAAAACTTGTTGTGCTTTGGTATGGGCCGCTCGCCGGCTAAGGCAGTATATGTTGACTCATACCACTTTGCTGATTTCTAAGATGGATCCGATTAAGTATATCTTTGAGAAGCCTGCTTTATCTGGAAGAATTGCTAGATGGCAAATGATTCTGACTGAGTATGATATCCATTATACTACCCAAAAAGCTATAAAGGGGAGTGTACTAGTTGACCATCTAGCTCATCAAGCCGTCGGAGATTACCAATCTATGAGAATCGACTTCCCTGACGAGGACATCATGACATTGGACAACATTAAAGGTAACGGACCGTATGACGGACCTGAACAAGGATCCCGATGGACCCTGTACTTTGATGGCGCTTCGAATGCACTTGGAAACAGTATTGGCGCAGTAATTATCTCTCCAGAAGGTTGCCATACACCCTTCACTGCTAGACTCTGTTTCAGTTGCACCAACAACATGGCTGAGTATGAAGCTTGCATCTTTGGTCTCAAGGCTGCTATAGACTTGGGAATCAAATCTTTGGTCGTATTTGGGGACTCGGCTTTGGTTATCAGTCAAGTCAAAGGAGAGTGGGACACCAAGCATCCTAATCTTATCCCATACAAAGAACACGTCCTGACATTGTTGCCTCATTTCGAGCAGATTACCTTTGAACATTTTCCACGAGAAGAAAATCAACTAGCGAATGCTCTGGCTACAATGTCTTCCATGTTTAAACTCAACTGGGATAACGAGGCTCCCCAAATTACCATCGAGCGAATGGACGAACCTGCGCACTGTCATGAGATTAATACCGAAGAAGTAGTGGAACAACCCTGGTTTCATGAAATCAAAAGGTATCTCCATACTAGAGAATATCCTGAAGGAACTTCCGTCAATGACAAAAAGTTCTTAAGGAGGTTTGCTGCCAAGTTCTTCCTAAGCAATGGCATCCTTTATAAGCGCAACCATGATTGTGTTCTACTCCGTTGTATGGACAAAGCTGAAACAGAGTTGATCATGACCGAAATACACAGTGGCACATTTGGTACCCACTTGAGCGGGCATACGATGGCTAAAAAGATTCTAAGGGCAGGCTACTACTGGTCTACCATGGAAGCTGATTGTCATCAACATTCCCGTACCTGCCACAAATGCCAAGTCTACGCCAACAAAGTACATATTCCTCCTGTTCCTCTTAACTTTCTAACAGCTCCTTGGCCATTCGCAATGTGGGGCATTGACATGATTGGAGAGATCAAGCCCATGGCATCCAATGGACATCACTTCATCTTGGTCGCTATTGATTACTTTACCAAGTGGGTTGAAGCAGCTTCCTTTGCCTCAGTTACAAAGAATGTGGTTGCCCGCTTCATCAAGTAGAACCTCATATGCCGGTATGGTGTCCCTGATAGGATCATCACAGAAAACGGTACAAATTTGAACAATACTATGATCACCGCTCTATGCGAATAGTTCAAGATTTATCACTATAATTCATCTCCCTATCGGCCGAAGATGAACGGTGTTGTTGAAGCTGCGAACAAAAATATCAAGAAGATCATTCAAAAAATGACAGTCACCTACAAGGACTGGCATGAGATGTTACCGTTTGCTCTGCATGGACATCGCACCACGACACGTACTTCAACCAGGGCAACCCCATTTTCTTTGGTATATGGCATGGAAGCAGTTCTACCCATGGAAGTTCAGATTCCTTCCTTAAGGATTATGAAAGATGCTGGTTTGAGTGAAGACGATTGGATCCAGACCCGACTTGATCAACTTAATTTGATAAACGAGAAGCGGCTTACTGCTGTGTTCCATGGTTAGACGTATCAAAAGCAGATGATCAAGGCTTTCAACAAGAAAGTCAGACGTCAAGTATATCAAGTCGGAGATCTTGTAATCAAGCGGATCATCTTACCGCAAAGTGATCCCAGGGGCAAGTGGACTCCTACTTATGAAGGACCATTTGTAATCAAGAGCATCTTTTCTGGTGGGGCAATGATTCTGACCACCATGGACGGTGATGACTTGCTGCACCCTGCGAACGCAGACATAGTCAAAAGATACTACGCATAAAAACGACCCGACAAGTTGAAAATCTGAAAGGGCGGCTTGGGAAAAAAGGGGCATCCTGGTGAATCGAAAACCCGAAAGGGCGGTTCAGGCAAAAATTAGGGATAAAACAAAAAAAAATCTGTACACCCGGCAAGTTGAAAACCCGAAAAGGCGACTTGGGCAAAAAAGGGTTTCCGGTGGACTGAAAACCCGAAAGGGCGGTCCAGGCAAAAGTTAGGAAATTAAAGCGTATGGCTATGTATCGTCGGGTCACTTTAAGAATAATATCTTCACCAACAAGCTCCAAGTTTCTGATCAATCCAGTCATCGGCGGACGAAGCAGCGGATGGACAAGATATTCAGAGTTGTGAAGGCTATAGCAGAATGGGAATCCCATGGAATTATTACACATAGCCATCTTTCTTTTGTATAAAATTTTTCAGTTTTTACGACAACATTCTCTTACTAGGATATTTGTCTCCTTTGTACAAAGATACTCACAAAAGTTAAATACAAATATACTTCAAAGTACAGAAATTTGCCTGCTTTTCTTCTCTTTTTTTTTCACTTGTGTTTTATTTGAAAACGTCCAATATTTTGTTAAATAGGCATATGCATTTGAATATAATCACTGCTTACAAATAAAACAAAATTGAAAAAAAAGATAATTACTGATAGGTGGAAGGTGTAGGAATATATCTTTGTGCCATTTCAGAAGAAATCCCCTACGGTACATCATTCAGATCCTCAACAAAGCTAAAATTTGGAGTATATTTCCCCAGCGGAGTTAAGCTTCAAAATCCTCAGCTGAGCCAGTGCATTCCAAGAACTTGATTCCCCAGCTGAGTTAAGTTTCAAAATCCTCATCATAGTTAAGTTTCAAGTAGAGCCCGAAAGCCTTGAAAATCCCATCCCCAGTGGAGCCAAAATCGTCTAAAACCTCCTTCCCCAGCGAAGTCAAGATTCCAACAATCAATCCCCAGTGGGGACCATTCGGTCTTCCCCAACTTCCCCAGCAGTTTGGCATAAAACCCAAGTAACTGACTTCCCCAGCAAAGTGCACTTTTCTACCCACAGAGTTATCTCCCAGTAGGTCGAAGGTTCTCGGTCTCACTACTCCAAGCAGAAGCCTCCTAGGTTTTAACCCCCCAAGTAGAGATTTTCAGAGTTTTCCCAATTTCCCAAGAGAGTCATAAAGGATTCTTATTCCCCGCAGAAGTTGTCAAAGGCCTTGTGAATCCCCACAAATCGCCGAGGATTGTCAATCTCCAGCGGTGGTCCCAGGATTTCTCATTCTCGAAAATCCGAGATCTTTAAATCCCCAAGCAGTCAGCAAGGATTTCTCTTCTTCAATATTCAAAGATTTTTGGAATCCCCGACATCGGTCAAGGATTTGCTTTCCCCGACAGCAATTAAAGATTTCATTATCTCCAGTTATCAAGGATTTATTTTCCTCAGCAAGACAGCTACTCAGCTTATATGCACATCCATTACATTCATATATCATAAACATTGATGAAATACAGTTCATTGCATCATACATATCATGCAACATAACTTTGTGTTTTAGCTAACATTTTACCCCTTTCAGGATAAGATTAAAAGGCTATCTTTAACAATTATTTAGATACAGCATGGATACACCCCAGACACGGCGGTTATTCCACTACTCATTCAGACTTCAGAAATCCGATACAGACTAGATACGCTCCAGACACGGCAGCCATTCTATCTCTCATTCAGATTTAACTATCAACCACGATTTCAGATACGCTCCAGACACGGAAGTCATTCTACTACTCATACAAATCTCAACTTCAGATACAGTTCAGATACACTCCAGACACGGTTGCCATTCTGTCACTTATTCAGATCCCAGTTACAATTTCAGATACACTCCAGACACGGAAGTCATTCTGCTACTCATACAGATCTCAACTTCAGATACAGTCCAGATACGCTCCAGACACGGTTGCCATTCTGTCACTTATTCATATCCCAGTTACAGTTTCAGATACACTCCAGACACAGAAGTCATTCTGCTACTCATACAGATCTCAACTTCAAATACAGTCCAGATACGCTCCAGAAACGATTGCCATTCTGTTACTTATTCAGATCCCAGTTACAGTTTCAGATACACTCTAGACACAGAAGTCATTCTACTACTCATACAGATCTCAACTTCAGATACAGTCTAGATACGCTCCAAACACGGTTGCCATTCTGTCACTTATTCAGATCCCAGTTACAGCTTCAGATACACTCTAGACACGGAAGTCATTCTGCTACTCATACAGATCTCAACTTCAGATACAGTCCAGATACGCCCCGGACATGGTTGCCATTTTGTCACTCATTCATAACTTATCCCCAGCACACAGTTGCTCTATGCACAGATGTTTCTCGAGTACCCATTCAGAATACAGATACACTCCAGACACGCCAGTCATTCTGATGTTCGGTCAAAGATCAAATACAGTTACAACTTAAATACGCTCCAGACACGGAAGCCATTCTTTTGCTCATACGGACTCAGTCTCCCGATACAGTTCAATTGCATTCCAGACACGGATACCATTTCGATGCTTATTCTTCTGACCTACAACATTACAGTTCAACAAACATTCTTGGATGGCATATTTAAGCCCATCTCCAGCAAGATTCTATCATCTCCAAATGGCATCTTTAAGCCCATTCCCTCAACAATATTTTGACGAGTGCAAATTTACGGGCACTCTAGTGTCAAATCCTCTTTTACCTTTGAGTCGCGAAAGGCAAACTTGCCAATCTAACTCTTCAGGTTCAAGAAGATTGAACAGGGGCAACTGTTATACCCCAAAATTTTCCCTCCCCTTTTTCACAAGAAATCACAACCCCAGGGTTTTTCTCTGATTTTTGAGATTGGCTCAAGAATCAGTCAAATAGACTTTTTCTTTATCAGTCAATCCAGAATTAGGTTTTTTCGCTCGCATTTCTCAGAAAGAACTGAATCCTCAGATATTCAGTTAAATGTTACATTATTGTCATGCTTGTTCAAGATTGTTGGTTGTTTCTCAAAGAACCTAAATATCTGGGATAGGAGCTGAGGCTTTTGATTGAAACTTTGAGGCATTGGTTTGATCAGTGAAGTGAAAAGTGTATGGAACACTTGTTTGATTAACTGTACAAAGCATGGGTAATTGGAATGTCAGGCGTCTGATGATTAATGCAGGATTGCGAGACGGCAAAAGTTTATTGATTATTTATTTCATCTGGATTAAAGTTATTGGGATGCATTCCCAGTTATTTTAATTTAAGAGACTTAAATAATTAAATAGACAGTACAAGGGAAAGAATGGAATATTTGACAATAGGAAATTCTTATTTGACAAAGACTTTTTATTTATTTCAAATATTGTTACAAATGTTATTCGAATATTGTGAATTTATAATTTACAGTGTTTACAATAATATTTTTTACAATAAATGAAAAGAAAATAAATCTAAAGCCTAAATCTTCAAATCTTTGATCTTCTACTGTTTCTTCCATTATTCAACCGGTACCTACCTGAAAAAAAGAAGAAAAAAAAGTCAGTACAAGATTATTTTAAAATGAAAAGAAAAAATCATCATTAAAATTGGTCGTCTAGAATCAGATTGCCTATTTTTCATCACGCTTTATTTTTCTCTCTGCAAATCACAAGAAGATCACTCTTCTCGGTTCACAAAGAGAAAAATAAAATATAAATGCAAGCATGTCAAAACTCAATGCAAAAACATGGTTGAATTACAAAAAGTTCCAAGTTGCATTGGCCAAGCAAACTGAATCACAAAAAGTCCCAAGCTGCAAACTGAGTTACAAAAATTCCAAGCTACAGTAACCAAGCAAAATGTGTTACAAGTTCAAAGAGGCAAACAGGCGCAAAAACTGCCAGGGTAAGTCAAAGCAAAGGCATAAACTCAGCAGCAAATAAAGTCCCACATTCTGCTACAGTACAAAATTGCCAAGTTACAAGACAAATTTGATAAAAATGGTAATGAAGCATAAAAACAGCAATGCAGCAGACAAAAGGCAAGACAGCAGGAAGCAATTTATTTGACAAGTAAAAACTTGTCAAAGATGCTTTTTTCATCATATCCTAGACAGCCCAATTTTTCAGAAATCAAAAGATAAATAAGCAATTAAAAATGCTTAAGGAGAGAGAGGAAAGAGAGAACCTAGTGAATAGGTTTTGTAGTTTGCAGTTTTGGCAGGCTGTAAAGGAGAGATAAGAGGAACCAAAGAAACAATATAACAGTCTAAACACAAGAGATAAAAGGGAGATTACATAACCTCCAAACTGTCAAGCAAAACTGCCTTACAAACCATTCAAACCTGTTCAAAAGCACAAGCCTGCCTAAATTTATCAAACCTGCAATCTGCCTGCATAACTTGCAAAACTGCTTGAAAACACAAGCATCAAGCAAAACTGCCTGTAACCTGCATAACCCATTCAAACTTACAGAAGCAAAATTGCCTCCAAACATCAGAAGCAAGACAGCCTGCTTTCAACAAAGCAAAAACCAAACCTGCTTTTAGCAAGCAAACCTGTAACCTGCTAAAACCTTACCAAACAAACTAAAACCTGAACCTGCATCCAAGAAGCAAGTCCAACACCCAGGCCTGCCTTACAAAACAAGCCTTCAAGCCTGCCTAAAGCCTTCAATCTTGCTCACCAAAAACACCAACCTGTTTTAAACTGCATAACCTACAGGCCTGAATCCACAAGCCTTCAAGCTCGCCTTCAAAGCCTAAAACATGTTAAACTGTATCAAGTAAAGTTCAACTAACAAATCCAAACCACTAAAACCATCAAACAAACCACAAATCACATGAGCCTGTCAAACAATCTAGCAAACTCAAAGCCAAATCAACAGGGCCCAGAAAGAGGAGAAATCTAGAAGTAAAATAAAAGGTTTCAGAATACATCATCATCATCAACTCAAGCCAACAAAGAAAAACATATCAAAAGCAAGTTTCAGATTTGATCATCACTAACATAGCAAAAGAGAAGTCAAAAGTGAAGAAAACAACAAATAAGTTTCAGAATACATATTTGGCAAAATTTGAAGTTTTGGGGATAGTTGACTTTTGACAATTTTGCAAAAAAGTCCAACTTCAACAATGGATAACTTCTTCAATTTTGAACTTTTAGAGATGTTCTTGGACTTTCTAGAAAGCATTAGAGGTCCTATAATCAACCATTTTGGTATCATATCAATTTTATATTCCATGATCAAGTTATAAGCTTTGACAAAAAAGGTGTTTTGTTGACTTTCAAAAATGACCTATAATGTCCAAATTCATAACTTCTTGTGAGTGAATTTTTTAATCTTGGGGTATGAATATGGATTGTAGATAATTGCATCCTCTTCAAAATGAGCTTTGGATGGGTCATTTCTGATAAACTATGAGAAAATTATGCTTGGTCAAAGTTGAGTTGACTTTTCCTACAAAACAATAATTTAGCAACTTTTGAATCTTAATGAATTGTGAGCAATCCTTAATGAATCATGATCAACCCTTGATAAAATGAAGAAATATCCTTCAAAATGAGAATGTTGACAAAAAATCTTGAAGTTTGACTGTATGTAGGTCACAGTTGACTTTTGCCCTAGCATAGTCGACTTTTGGACCTTTGAGCAATTGACTGAGCAAACTTCCTCTGCAAGGCTTGAAACTTGACATGGATGACCTTGAGAACATATTAAGACATTTTGAAGAACTTGAGGTCATTTGGACTCAAGAATCTTGATGCAACACAAAAACCTAATTTGGGGTAGACTGCCTTAGGAGAGAGCTTGTCTGACCAACTCTAGACTATCTTGAGCAACTTGGAGATTTTTCTTGTAATGTATTTGAGAAATATGGGAGGGAAAATTTTGCGGTACAACATCTGCCCCTGTTCAATCTTCTTAAACCTGAGGATGTAGATTGGCTCTCGTGCCTTTCGTGATCCGAAAGTGGAAGATGATTGAACACTAGAGTGCCCAGAAATTTGCACTCGCATGAAGTGGTATCAGCCCTGTGATGTCGGGAATGGGCTTACATATGCGATTTGGAGATTGCTGAAGGGAGGATGGGCTTGAAGATTCCATTTGAAGGAGTGTCGATTTCATAAGAGATTCCTTAGCGAGATCTTGTATACCTGTTGTTGTAGAAGATTCCGCTGGGGAAGTCAAGTTTTTGTTGAGATTTAGGAACTTGCATGTACTTCAACTGAGAGAACATCTCTGCCGAGTTTTAAGAACTTGTCCGTAATTCAACTGGGGGGAAACATCTTCATCGAGATTTAAGAACTTGCCCGTAATTCAACTGAGAAAACTCTGCTGAGATTTAGGAACTCGTTTGTAATTCGACGGAGGAACTTTGTCGAGATTTAGGACCTTGTCTGTAATTCAACTGAGGATAAATCTGTTGAGATTTAAGAACTTGCCAGTAATTCGACTGAGGGAAACATCTTCATTGAGATTTAAGAACTTGCCTGTAATTCAACTGAGAAAACTCTGCTGAGATTTAGGAACTCGTCTGTAATTCAACGGAGGAACTTTGTCGAGATTTAGGACCTTGTCTGTAATTCAACTGACAAAAACTCTGCTGAGATTTAAGAACTTGTCAGTAATTCTACTGAGGGAAACATGTTCATCGATACTTAAGAACTTGCCTGTAATTCAACTGAGAAAACTCTACTGAGATTTAGGAACTCGTTTGTACTTCGACGGAGGAACTTTGTCGAGATTTAGGACCTTGTCTGTAATTCAACTGAGAAAAACTCTGCTGAGATTTAAGAACTTGTCAGTTATTAGACTGAGGGAAACATCTTCATCGAGATTTAAGAACTTGCCCGTAATTCAACTGAGAAAAATCTGCTGAGATTTAGGAACTCGTCTGTAATTCGACGGAGGAACTTTGTCGAGATTTAGGACCTTGTCTGTAATTCAACTGAGAAAAACTCTGCTGATATTTAAGAACTTGTCAGTAATTCGACTAAGGTAAAAGCTTCATAGCTTTGGATTTTGTGAGAACTTAACTGCATCCTTCTTGAAAGGTAAAGGTTAGTTGTATGTAATGCATGATATGTATCAAGCAATGATGTTCTCAAAATAAATGAGATTGTGTTGTATGATGTGTATATGCATGTGTCATGATGTATGGAAATGTAATGTTTTTAGCTGGGGAAAATAAATCCCGGATAACTGCTGGGGAAAAGAGTTGAATTCTTCATTTCCACTGGGGATGGCGAATGAAGCCGATTGTGAGAATAAACCTGCAGGAGAGGATAACTCCGTTGGGGAATAAACTGATGAGGAGATTTCTCTGTGGGGAAGAGATGTTCTGCTGAGGATTCCACCGATAAATTCCGCTGGGGATTGAATTATCGTTGTTGGTGATACTGAATCCTATTGGGAATTTGAATTTCTGTTTGTGAAAGGAATGAACTCCGCTGAGGATGATCTTCAGTTGCGACTTCACTGGGGATAACCTTTTAGAATCTAATGGGGATAATCCTTTGAGCTCTGCTGGGGACAATCTTCCAAAGTCTACTGAGGATGATTCTCCAAACTCCACTGGGGAAGCTTTTTCAGACTGTGTTGGGAAAAATTTCAAACTCCACTGGGGATATTTTGTATTCTGCCGGGGAATTTTCTTATACTCTGCTGGGGAATATTAAGACCTTTCAGTGCTGATGGTAAATAAACTCTACTTGGGGAGAATATTACCGATTCATTCACAGTTGTGAGTCTCAGTTGGGGAAAGCTATCATTACTGTCTTTTCTTACTCTGCGGAGAGTGAAAGTGCCTTAGCCATATTCTTCAGCTAAATCTACCTTGTACCTGGTGGATAGAGCAACTGTAAAGCTTGGACAATTCTTATTTGCCCTTGTTTCTGATATTACGAGTAATCGTCTTTTGTTTTGCATGTAAATGTTCATGAGAAGCAATTGATGTCAAATGCATATATCAAAATGAACATTGGACGTTCTTTGCAAAAAAAAAATAGAAAAAGGAAAAACAGTTTGAAATTTCTCTGAAAATGAATTGTATTGATTTTGAAGTTTTGGCCAGTAAATAGGCGTTTTTGTATAAGAGGCTGACGTCCTAGTAAGAGAACGCCATCGAACAGATAGTTTATACATTTTGTGTAAAAGAAAACAAAACAGCTATGTGAATAATCCCACTGGGTTCCAACTTTGCTATTGCTTTTATGTCCTCGAGCATCTCATCACTTTGCTACTTGGCTGAAGGTAGATCAGATTGATTAGTGTCGTTCGAGCTTGATAGTCGATACCAAATTCTGGTTGCAAGGTGATCCAATGAGACATAATGTTACGCTTTGATCCCTAATTTTTGCCTGGACCGCTGTTATACCCCAGAATTAGGTTTTTTCGCTCGCATTTCTCAGAAAGAACTGAATCCTCAGATATTCCGTTAATTGTTACATTATTGTCATGCTTATTCAAGATTGATGGTTGTTTCTCAAAGAACCTAAATATCTTGGATAGGAGCTGAGGCTTTTGATTGAAACTTTGAGGCATTGGTTTGATCAGTGAAGTGAAAAGTGTATGGAACACTTGTTTGATTAACTGTACAAAGCATGGGTAATTGGAATGCCAGGCGTCTGATGATTAATGCAGGATTGCGAGACGACAAAAGTTTATTGATTATTTATTTCATCTGTATAAAAGTTATTGGGATACATTCCCAGTTATTTTAATTTAAGAGACTTAAATAATTAAATAGACAGTACAAGGGAAAGAATGGAATATTTGACAGTAGGAAATTCTTATTTGACAAAGACTTTTTATTTATTTATTTCAAATATTGTTACAAATGTTATTCGAATATTGTGAATTTATAATTTATAGTGTTTACAATAATATTTTTTACAATAAATGAAAAGAAAATAAATCTAAAGCCTAAATCTTGAAATCTTTGATCTTCTACTGTTTCTTCCATTATTCAACTGGTACCTACCTGAAAAAAAGAAGAAAAAAAAGTCAGTACAAGATTATTTTAAAATGAAAAGAAAAAATCATCATTAAAATTGGCCGTCTAGAATCAGATTGCCTATTTTTCATCACGCTTTATTTTTCTCTCTGCAAATTACAAGAAGATCACTCTTCTCGGTTCACAGAGAGAAAAATAAAATATAAATGCAAGAATGTAAAAACTCAATGCAAAAACATGGTTGAATTACAAAAAGTTCCAAGTTGCATTGGCCAAGCAAACTGAATCACAAAAAGTCCCAAGCTGCAAACTGAGTTACAAAAATTCCAAGCTACAGTAACCAAGAAAAATGTGTTACAAGTTCAAAGAGGCAAATAGGCGCCAAAACTGCCAGGGTAAGTCAAAGCAAAGGCATAAACTCAACAGCAAATAAAGTCCCACATTCAGCTACAGTACAAAATTGCCAAGTTACAAGACAGATTTGATAAAAATGGTAATAAAGCATAAAAACAACAATGCAGTAGGCAAAAGGCAAGACAGTAGGAAGCAATTTATTTGACAAGTAAAAACTTGTCAAAGATGTTTTTTTTCATCATTTCCTAGACAGCCCAATTTTTCAGAAATCAAAAGATAAATAAGCAATTAAAAATGCTTAAGGAGAGAGAGGAAAGAGAGAACCTAGTGAATAGGTTTTGCAGTTTGCAGTTTTGGCAGGCTGTAAAGGAGAGATAAGAGGAACCAAAGAAACAATATAACAGTCTAAACACAAGAGATAAAAGGGAGATTACATAACCTCCAAACTGTCAAGCAAAACTGCCTCACAAAGCATTCAAACCTGTTCAAAAGCACAAGCCTACCTAAAGCTATCAAACCTGCAATCTGCCTGCATAACTTGCAAAACTGCTTGAAAACACAAGCATCAAGCAAAACTGCCTGTAACCTGCATAACCCATTCAAACTTACAGAAGCAAAATTGCCTCCAAACATCAGAAGAAAGACAACCTGCTTTCAACAAAGCAAAAACCAAACATGCCTTTAGCAAGCAAACCTGTAACCTGCTAAAACCTTACCAAACAAACTAAAACCTGAACCTGCATCCAAGAAGCAAGTCCAACACCCAAGCCTGCCTTACCAAACAAGCCTTCAAGCCTGCCTAAAGCCTTCAAGCTTGATCACCAAAAACACCAACCTGTTTTAAACTGCATAACCTACAGGCCTGAATCCACAAGCCTTCAAGCTCGCCTTCAAAGCCTAAAACCTGTTAAACTATATCAAGTAAAGTTCAACAAACAAATCCAAACCACTAAAACCATCAAACAAACCACAAATCACATGAGCCTGTCAAACAATCTATCAAACTCAAAGCCAAATCAACAGGGCCCAGAAAGAGGAGAAATCTAGAAGTAAAACAAAAGGTTTCAAAATACATCATCATCATCAACTCAAGCCAACAAAGAAAAACATATCAAAAGTAAGTTTCAGATTTGATCATCACTAACATAGCAAAAGTGAAGTCAGAAGTGAAGAAAACAACAAATAAGTTTCAGAATGCATATATTCAACATCAAATCAGAACAACATTTCAGAAGTACTCATCATCAACTCAAGCCAACAAGAACAAAGTCAGCATTCAGATAAGAAGAAGAGAAGATTAAGAAGCAAAACGATATAATGTTTTCAGAGAAATATTCATCATCAAACAGTGTTCAAGCACTCAGAAGTAAAATATGCAAAGTACCAGATAAGCATCATCATCACGCTCCTCCTCTTCCGGCCACCGAGAGCACCACCATTCCAACCCTCCATCCGTTCTCCAGAGACGAAACCACCAAGGTATCATTTTCTCTCTTTATATCACTGTATCTCACACACCAAAACATCAATGATTAAAACACTGTGAAACGATAACATGCAAGAATCGAACCTAAAAACGCGTCAAGAACAAAAAAACAATACCTTTTTAAATCACCGTCTTGTATAGTCACGGAGAGGAGAGGGTGGAGGTATCGCTCTGGCGACTGGAAGCTTGGAGAGAGGAATAAAAAGCCCATTGGTTTGAGAGAGACGAAGAGGACGAAGACGAGAAGAGAGGAGCGCCGTTGTGCAAACTGTAAAACCCTAATTCCCAATTATGAAACAACCCTAAACAAACTCGTTCCAACATAACATGGGCCGGTTCTCCCCAATTCGTTCCAAAGCCCATAACATTTCTAGCGCATACCCCCTCCCCTGAACTTTGTTCCTTTTATTTTGGGCCCAAACCTATTTAAAGCTCAAATTCAAAAAAAAATCTTTCATTAACTTAATAAATATTGCTACCTAATCTTAACTAGTTTTTTTTAGTTAATAACACTAATTAAATTTTGTTTTTTTTAGAGATAATTATCTCTTTATTAATCTTGATTAATATCATTAAAACAAAAAAAAAATAGTTTAGTTTAATTTAATTGATCTTGTCTTCATTTAATAAAACAAAAAAATACATAGACAATAAAACTTCAACTTAAATAATTTTTCTTTTCAAATAATTTTCTTTCTTTATATTATTAACAAAAACACAAAAATAAGTAATAAATACTTAATTTTCACTATGTTAAATTTTTATTTGTTCATTTGTAAGTAAATACATACATCTCATATTTCTCTGATTTTCTTTATCTTATAATCTGTTAATATTTGAATTGCGTCGATTCAATTTGGTTGTAACCCATAATATTTGGGACATTATTATGATAAGACTCATCCCCATTTGTAAATAATTTGTACCCCCATCCCCGGATACTCTTTTGTAATAGCTTAGAATTTAATTCTCGCACTTTATTCTTTTTAAATATGCCATGATTAGTGTTGTACCCCAAATTTTCCCTCCCATATTCCTCAAGATTTGTCAAGAATCATCTTTAAATGGTTCAAGATTTCTCAAGGATTGCACAGTCCAAATGCCTCCTAAGTCAGCTGAAATTAGATTTTTGGTTCTTTCAAGGAATTTGAGGTTTTCAATGGCTCAATGAAGTCTCATAGGCCTACATATATTCTCAATCACCTACATGCCAAGTTTCAAGACTCACAGTGCCAAATTCCACAGTCAAAAGCCCTATTTGATCCACAGTCAACTGTAGGGGCAAAATGGTCATTTTATAGTCAAAAGTCAGAATTTTTGGTCAACATCTTATTTTGAGCTCACAATCATCATTTGATCAAGTCTTGATCATGATTCCATAAGAGTAGCTCAAAAATCATCAAGGTGCAAAAAGTTACTATTTTTGGATAGTAGAAAAGTCAACTGTATCTTGACCAGGGCATAACTTTTTCATGGTTCATCAGAAAAATCCCATCTAATGCTCATTTTGAATGGTATGACATTTCCTACAATTCATCTTCACATTCCAAGTCCAAGAAATGCTCTCACAAAAAGTTATCAATTTCTACATTATAGGTCAAATTCAAAAGTCAACAAAAATGCACTTTAAGTCAAAGACCATAACTTGAGATTGGTAAATCCAAATGACATGGTACCAAAGGCATTGGTTAGAGGACTTCAGGACCTTTCCAAAATGTCCAAGAACATGTTCATATGATCAAAATTGAGCAAGATATGCATTGGAGAAGTTGGGAAATATTTGTGAATTTGCAAAAGTCAACTTTGCTCAAAACACCTTGTTTTTGCTAATGAGCCTCAAATTTCTTCTTGAAACTTTATCCATGACCTATGCACGACCCATCAAGCTTAATTGAATTATTTTCTTATTTTCTATTATTTAATTGGATTTTTAATCAATATTAATTCATTTAATTAATTTAAAATTGTAGGAAATACAAAGATTTGATTTTTCAATCTTTTTGTGAAGCAAGAATGACCTAATCATGCTGGAAATTTCGTGTACAAATCAAGGATATCAAAAACTCCCAAGATGGCAACTTTTTCCAATCATGAAGATTCAAAAATATTTGATTTTCAATCAAATATTCAAATCATCATTCCATGGATTTCTTTGCAAGATTCTGACCTAATTTTGTTCCTCTATAAATACACAAGCCAACCCTAATCATGCATACGTGAAAGCTGCTGCAAGAAAGCCATAACCATATTGAGAAAATTCAAGAAAACTTGAAAACTGATTTCCATATTCTAGCACGATTCAAAGGCTTTTATTGATTCTAATCTATTGCAGGGGTTCCCAGAGACGTGTAGCAATCAAAACCAAGCGCTAAAGCTCAAGAAATCATCATTTACAGTCGCACGGTTTGACACTTTTTTCATAATCGTAATTCATGATTCATGCATCATTAACATGATTTCTTGTTCGTTATGTGTTGCTAGAGACCTCATGAAACTAATGGCATAGTTTAATTGGATTATAACGCACAGAATCACAAGATGCCATTGACAAATTCTAGGGTTCCTGAGCTTTGGATTTAGGGCTTTACAGTCCAGGAAAAATTGGAACCTTTAAGACCCATGGTTAGAATCGTTGAATCTGGACGAACACGATGCAACCCTCGCGAAACATTTATGTAAATCCTAGAGCTAATCACTATTTTTGGTCACTGTAGGTTGTGGGGGTTAAAAACCCACACTATCTAACATTTATTTTACAGGTGCAGCGAAGAAGACAAAGACGTGTTAGCGTGTCATTGGACAGTTCAAAAGGGCGCGCGTTTTTTTATAATTTCAGTCCATTAATTTGTTTGCATATATTATATTCACTTGTTATGATATTATCAAAAGCAAGCAAATGGCGTAGTGTATGATGCGCTGGCTGGTGATCATTGGGACCTGGGTTCGATTCCCAGGTCCCCCAAAACACTTCTATTAATTTTCTTTACAGGTTCATATGCAGCTTTCCAACAAGATGCCCACCATACGCTCTCACATCCCAGGCGCCAGGTGTCTTCAAGCAGCAATCTAATGGCCATGAGATGATGACCATGGTACTCCCTAGTCAAAGCACGCGTGGATGATCTCAGAAAGTCAAAAGGGCTTGTGTACAGATGGGCCAGAATTGCTAACAAACCTCCTAATGGGCCAGCACACCCCCCTGGTTTATTATTTTTCTTTTATATTTTTTCTATTTAATTATTTTACTTTTAATAATAATAATAATTATTATTTAATTAACTCATAAATTAATTATTTTCATAATAAAATTCAGAAAACTAAAAAATAAAATATTTGTATTATTATTATTATTTATTTCACCCTTTATTATTTTTGTAAATAAATTCTAAATGTAATTAATTTAGTTAATTAGGTTAACTTTGACTTTTTTCACAATAAATAAAATTAACATAGAATTAGGGTTTTGACAATTTTAATCATCTTCTTTATTTTATTTTCATTAAAAACATAACAAACTTAAAAAATATTTCTTTTAATTAATTAATTAGTTAATTAGGTTTAATTTAATTTAATAATCAAATTTCTTTCTTTCTCAAAAAAGGGTCAAAACCCTAGGACTTCTCCGATTCAATTTCTATTTGCGCATATTATTTTTTGATCATATTTATGTATTTTCTCCGAGGATGTAATAGCGTAATTAGGACCTTTTATCGCTTTCTTTATTTTCCCGCAATTTACTTTTCAAGGGTTGTTTTTGGCGATGTAAATACCCGACGCCTTGTAATAGCGTAGATTTACATTCCGCAATTTATTTTCCGCAACTATTAACTGTTATGCATGACAAGACTTGTATGAAATTAAAATCAACCTGTAGCTCACAATGACATGTGCAAAGATAATTAAACTGAATCCTGACACACTCGCACATGCCACTCCTAGGATACGCCTCACTTGGTTGCCTCGACGTGGTCATTAAGTATAGGGTGTTTTAGAGGTCGCCCTCCTGTCTAAAGATCCAAGTTGCCTCGAAACGGTTGCCTCGGATAAAAAAGGATCTAAGACATTAGGGTTACCGCTAAGGCGTCCTACTATTGCTTTGGTGACCACATGTCCCTATAATTGAATTGACCCGAATAACTCCAATGACGGTGCTACCTACTTCTCAATAGTGGGATAGTACTGTCTAAATGACATTTACACAGCTTGATTTCTTTTGAGTAGGTAGAGGTTCTAAGGTACTTGCTCTTTCAAAACCAAAAAATACTTTTCGCACTTACCCTTTTCTGACAAAAGTTTTCAAACAATACTTCACACACTCTTGAGGACTGATACAAGAGTTAAAACTAAGTTTTCAAACAAAACTCTTTTCAAAAACCCACAAACACAAGAAAAGAAAAACTTTTTGAAAACATAGTGAGTAAGTACCTAAGAGCCCGTGGATAACCACGGATAGAAAGGGTGTTAATACCTTCCCTTACTATAATCTACCTCCCGAACCCGAGAAACATCTCGAAAAGGAATTTTGTTGTGCTTTTGTCCTTTCCTTGTTGGATAAAATAAAAGACGGTGGCGACTCTTGCTTACCGCGACATTTCGCGAACCAGCATTCCAAAACAGTCAGTTCTATTTCCACCGATCACAGAACTGGCGACTCTGCTGGGGATTTCATAAGTGAGGTGTACCTTAGGATTAGATCACTGTGTTTTCAATTGCTTGACTTGTATGCTTTATATTTGTGGGTTGTATCGGAGTTTCTATAGATCCTAACCCGGATCTGGGGAATACCCTTTAGGTAGCAATAAACTGTGAGGGACTTGTCCAGCGTAGACCGACACGGGTGAAGCAGTAGCCACGTTGGTGTGACACCTTGATCTGTACCGATATCCCTTGTGTTGGAACGAGGAGAATATGGGTCTTCTGAGGAGTCGTTAAGCACCAACTGACCTTAGAACCTTAAATTGACCCAACTTGGCCATAGAACAATAGCAGTATGCTACACTCATTGAGGCTAAACTCTCGCGATGGTTCCGGCTGCAAGAAAACATTACGAAGCTGGAGTTATGGCCGATTGAGGGTAGTCAGTGATATTGAGATCCTCTAGAACCCGGTTACTATTTCTAGGACAGGTCTTAACCAACTGAAACTGAAAGAGGGTAGTACCTAAACTTCATGCCGGCCTAAAATCTAAGGGCTCTTTTGTGTGACTTGTGTGCCTTCAAACTTGAACTACTTGCACATTCTTGTTATCTGACAACATGGGTTCCTTGCAGGTTTTGTTTACAGTCTTTAATCTGGACTTATTACAGGGCTTACTTACACCTCACACCTTTGCATCCACGTACATAACATCATACGCATCATAACATCATACCATAGCATTTCCTTAACCATTTCAAGGATCTCAAGGGTTTATGATGCAGGTCAGGATGAACTAAATGTCTAGAAAGGGGCAAAGGGGATTTATTTTCCTCTAGCCAAGGTTGTTTGGAGATCAAAACATGAAAACTTGAGTCAGGGGCTATGATCCACTCGATATGGTGAGCCTTGACTCTTGATGAAGGACTCTCAACAGCATGAAGTTCCTTCAATCAAGCCGCAAAATTCAAATTCTAACAGTTTCTTGTCTACCCCGCGAGATCCTTGAAAACATCGCATACATATATCATACATATCATTGCATCACAGGTCACCCTTTACAGGTCTCTCACGTTTTCGCTGTTTATTTCAGCAATGGCTTTCCAACACGACAACCAGGATTTTCATACTCAAGAGACTCAGTTCAGGGAAATCTTCCTAAACCTATCCAAGGGGCAGGAAGAGTTGAGAACACTCCTCATGGGGAATTTGGTCAAGGAAAGTCCTGAAGACAATAAGGACGAACGGCTGAAACATCTGCAAGCTGAAGTAGATGCAATGAGAACCCAGATGCTAGGGCAGATGGCTCTTATCCAAGGCTTAGCTCTGGAGCAAGAAGAATTGAGAACCATGATCAACCAGCTTCATCAAGACAAATACAACAGTATGAAGCAAACAGTCAAGGTTGAGGATCAAACCAGTAATCAGCCTCCAAGAAGACAAGAGTTTGGTATGGTGAAGAATGGACCTCTCCAAGTTGCTACTACATCAAGGGTCCAACAACAACCTCACCAAAAACAACCGGTTGATCAGAGTAAGCCAAACATGCCCAGGAGGAAATTTACCAAGATCAACATGTCACCGACTCAAGCGCTATAACACATGTTAAAGACAGGGCTGATTACATTAAAGGCTCCTCCCCGGAACCCAAATACTTCCGCTCCTACCTATCATCCCAATGAAAGGTGTGCATACCACTCTGACAGTCCGGGACACGACACAAACAACTGTTGGAGTTTGAAGAACAAGATCCAAGACCTGATTGATGCCAAGGAGATCAAGTTTGATCACTGATCCTACACCAAGCCATTGAGAATGTCTTTTGTTCATCGGAATTTTCAAGTTGTATTTTTCTTTGCTTATTCAAACAATTATCATGTCAAACTCTTTTATTTCATTAATGCATCGCATATGTCTGTTTTGAATCAATCCATTCGTATTCACTATATTCAAATTGCTTTCATTTCTTGTGATGTTCAAATCTCGATTAAAAATTCTAAGCCTTTTGAGGGAGGATGACGAAAATGATACCGCGATCTTTACAGTATGCTTTTGAACAGACCCCGCTGATGAGGTACAAGAATTGTTTCAAATCCTAAACAGTGGAGTTATAAGGAAGATAATCCCTCGACAACCCCTTTGAGCCAAAGAAGTTGGAGTTTTCTTTTCGAAAAAATTAAAACCCTTAATTGTAACCTGGGGCAGGGTAGTTTTCTCAGGTGATCCGGGTGCACAATGAATGGCATCAAAGAAGTCCTTCCGAAACAAGAGACAATGGTGGTTCCCTATAAACATAAGGACAGGCAGTCATTATCTCTCAGAAATAAAAACCCATTAAGTCAAAACCTATGAAGGAGACTTACAAAACTGGGGCATCCCGCTGACTGTAATTACAAAAGAAACAGTTCAGGCAAAAAGACAGGGATAATAAAATCAAAAAGAAAGAGGTCCTACAAACCCTCAACAAAAAAAAGAAAAGAAATGACTGCCTATTCAAAATAAACTGTCAATATCCGAACCATCACCAGAATATCAGAGCGAAGACTCAAACAGGGTCTAACTGCACGGTTAGCTGAGTTTAGGATCGAAGAACATCACGAAGAGCGGGTGGGTACAAATAAATTTTGAGACTTTATCCTTTGTTTCTTAAACCGTGAACCAGGCCACGTTATAACCCTTAAAAGTCCTAGCTGAAGCATGGGTTTGTTCGAAATCATACTGATACAAAAGGTATCCTGACTCCTGTAGGGTTTGCTGTAAAATCTTGAGTTGACATCACATTTTACAAAAATTCACTTGTTTTATTGAAAACTGCATTTTCAAAAACTTCAAGACAGACATAAGATTTGCATTCTTAAAATAACATTGTTTGCATATGACTATTTGTTCAACAACAGAGAAATTTGCACGACGAATATCTAGTGAACAAAAAACCTTCTCAATAAAAAGGGTCACCTCAAGTGGAAAAACACTTCCAACCAAGGGGCAGGCATGATCATGGTCCGTCATCTGGGGCAGTCTAGTCAAGATTCAAGGAATCTCTCAAGATGCCAAATAGCCAGGGGCAAATCTCCGCCTGAGTCACTTGGGGCATTGGACATGAATTCCAGCAACGAATCTGGCATGATCAAACATCTTCTGGTGGTATGGCAACACAACACTACCGACAGTGACACCTCTCTATATCCTGAGGGCATGGACATAGTCAGAAAATACTACGCATAATCAAAGACCCGCTAGGTCGACTGGCCTAGGAAAAAATAAGGGCTTCCCGGCGAACCAAAAGGGTTCGGGCAAAATATGGGATGAAAATAAAAAAATCTGTACACCCGGCAAGTCGAAAACCTGAAAAGGCGGCTTGGGCAAAAATGGGTATCCCGGTGGACTGAAAACTCGAAAGGGCGGTCCAGGCAAAAATTAGGGATCAAAGCGTACGACTATGTCCCATCATCTCGTCACTTGCCTACCAGAAGAAGATTTGTCAATCGGCAGGTATCAAACACCTCATAGGCCTTCTTCTCCCGCAGAAGCTGGGGCAATAAGAGTCGTCCGAACTGTACAAGCTTCTCAGTCCTCTAGGTACAAGGTAGATTCAGTTGAAGAGTGTGACCAAGATACCTTCACTCCCCAAGAGTAAGACAGTAATGGTAGCTCTCTCCACTGAGACTTGCAACCATGGACGAATCAGCAATACTCTCCTCAAGCAGAGTTGATCTCCCATCATCCCTAAAAAGGCACAGTATCTCCAGCAAGTCAGCAATACTCTCTCCAAGCAGAGTTGGCCTACCATCAGTCTGGAAAAGTTGGGTATCCCCAGAAGATCTTAATATTCTCCAACAGAGTATACATATATTCCTCAGCAAGCATCCCCGGCAGTCTCAATATTCTTCGACAGAAATATAAGATTGTTCCCCGGCGGAATACAAACACCCTAGTGGAGCCATTTCCCCAGTACAGTCCAAAAGTTTCCCCAGGAGAGTTGAATCATATCCCCAGTAGATTCTGGAAGTTTGTCTCCTGCAGAGTACAAAAATATCTCCCTAGCCATATTCAGAGATTATCCCCACCAGATTCTAACTGGGTTATCCTCAGCAAATTGCAACGGAAAGACCATCCTCAGCAAAGTTCTTTCTATCCCCCCAGCGGAGTTCATCAAAATCCCCAACAGAGCTTATCAACAGAATTCCCAGCGGAGTTACCATTAAAATCTCAGCGAAGCATCTCTTCCCACAGAGTAATTCCCCGCAGAGTAATCTCTTCGCCATGTTTATTTCCCAACGGAGTCATCCTCTCCTACAAGTTTATTCGTGCAACCATCTTCGTTCATCATCCCCAGCAGAAACGAAGAATTCAACATCATTCTCCAGCAGCTATCCGGGATTTATTTTCCCCAGCTAAAACATCACAGTTTCATACATCATGATACATACATATACGCATCATATCATACGATCTCATTTTTGAGAACATCATGCATCTCATACATCATGACCTTGCATACAACTAACTCTTTACCTTTTCAGGAAAGATCGATCAACAGATAAAAGTCGTTACCTTTTGAGGTAGAAATCATCCAGATTCCTTCATCATCCTGTTGAGGTAGAATTCGTTAAGATTCCTTCATCATTCCATTGAGGTAGAAGTCATCCAGATTCCTTCATCATCCCGTTGAGGTAGAAGTCGTCAAGATTCCTTCATCATTCCGTTGAGGTAGTAATCCTCCCAGATTCCTTCATCATCCCGTTGAGGTAGAAGTCGTCAAGATTCCTTCATTATTCCGTTGAGGTAGTAATCGTCCCAAATTCCTTCGTCATCCCGTTGAGGTAGAAGTCGTCCAAGATTCCTTCATCATCCCGTTGAGGTAGTAATCGTCCAAGATTCCTTCATCATCCCGTTGAGGTAGTAATCGTCCAAGATTCCTTCATCATTCTATTGAGGTAGTAATCGTCCAAGATTCCTTCATCATCCTACTGAGGTAGTAATCGTCCAAGATTCCTTCATCATCCCGTTGAGGTAGTAATCGTCCAAGATTCCTTCATCATCCTGCTGAGGTAGTAATCGTCCAAGATTCCTTCATCATCCTACTGAGGTAGTAATCGTCCCTGATTCCTTCATCATCCTGCTGAGGTAGTAATCGTCCAAGATTCCTTCATCATCTATTTGGAGTAGCAATCGTCTCAGATTCCTTCATCACATCATTATCAAAAAACCTTTTTTAAGTTCCAGATCAACACCTGTATCTAGCCAGGAAATATCTGTGAGCGACTGATTGTAGATTCGATACCTGTATCTAGCCAGGAAAGTTATCTACATGAGGAGATTGAAGATCAACACCTGTAACAGCCCAGGAAATTATCTTTCATTCTCAGTTCAGAGGTCTACACCTGTATCCAGCCAGGAAAGCTATCTCGACCAACCTTTTTTAAGTTCTAGATCAACACCTGTATCTAGCCAGGAAATATCTATGGACGATTGATTGTAGATTCGATACCTGTATCTAGCCAGGAAATTTATCTACATTGAAGAGATTGAAGATTAATGCCTGAAACCAGACAGGAAAATTATCTTTCTTTCTCAGGTATGCAAGTCCTCGCTAAGGAATCTCTTACGCGATCGACACCCCTGGATGGCATCTTTAAGCCCATCTCCACAACTATCCATTACATATCCAAATGGCATCCATAAGCCCATTCCCGACAAGATTCTGTTACATCTCCAGATGGCATCTATAAGCCCATCCTCCTATCCATCATCTTTCCAAATGGCATCTGTAAGCCCATTACCGACATCACATTGCTGATACTACACTATGCGAGTGCAAATTTTTGGGCACTTTAATGTTCAATCATCTCCCACCTTCGGATCACGAAAGGACCGAAAGCCAATCTACATCCTCAGGTTTAAGAAGATTGAACAAGGGAAACTGTTGTATCCCAAAATTTTCCCTCCCATATTCCTCAAGATTTATCAAGAATCATCTTCAAATGGTTCAAGATTTCTCAAGGATTGCACAGTCCAAATGCCTCCTAAGCCAGCTGAAATTAGGGTTTTGGTTCTTTCAATGAATTTAAGGTTTTCAATGGCTCAATCAAGTCTCATAGGCCTACATATATTCTCAAGCACCTACATGCCATGTTTCAAGACTCACAGTGCCAAATTCCACAGTCAAAAGCCCTATTTGATCCACAGTCAACTGCAGGGGCAAAATTTTCGTTTTACAGTCAAAAGTTAGAATTTTTGGTCAACATCTTATTTTGAGTTCACAATCATCATTTGATCAAGTCTTGATCATGATTCCACAAGAGTAGCTCAAAAATCATCAAGGTGCAAAAACTTACTATTTTTGGACAGTAGAAAAGTCAACTGTATCTTGACCAGGGCATAACTTTTTCATGGTTCATCAGAAAAATCCCATCCAATGCTCATTTTGAAGGGGATCACATTTCCTACAATTCATATTCACATTCCAAGTCCAAGAAATGCTCTCACAAAAAGTTATCAATTTCTACATTATAGGTCAAATTCAAAAGTCAACAAAAATGCACTTTAAGTCAAAGACCATAACTTGAGATTGGTAAATCCAAATGACATGGTACCAAAGGCATTGGTTAGAGGACTTCAGGACCTTTCCAAAATGTCCAAGAACATGTTCATATGATCAAAATTGAGCAAGATATGCATTGGAGAAGTTGGGAAATATTTGTGAATTTGCAAAAGTCAACTTTGCTCAAAACACCTTGTTTTTGCTAATGAGCCTCAAATTTCTTCTTGAAACTTTATCCATGACCTATGCACGACCCATCAAGCTTAATTGAATTATTTTCTTATTTTTTATTAGTTAATTGGATTTTTAATCAATATTAATTCATTTAATTAATTTAAAATTGTAGGAAATACAAAGATTTGATTTTTCAATCTTTTTGTGAAGCAAGAATGACCTAATCATGCTGGAAATTTCGTGTACAAATCAAGGATATCAAAAACTCCCAAGATGGAAACTTTTTCCAATCATGAAGATTCAAAAATATTTGATTTTCAATCAAATATTCAAATCATCATTCCATGGATTTCTTTGCAAGATTCTGACCTAATTCTGTTCCTCTATAAATACACAAGCCAACCCTAATCATGCATACGTGAAAACTGCTGCAAGAAAGCCATAACCATATTGAGAAAATTCAAGAAAACTTGAAAACTGATTTCCATATTCTAGCACGATTCAAAGGCTTTTATTGATTCTAATCTATTGCAGGGGTTCCCAGAGACGTGTAGCAATCAAAACCAAGCGCTAAAGCTCAAGAAATCATCATTTACAGTCGCACGGTTTGACACTTTTTTCATAATCGTAATTCATGATTCATGCATCATTAACATGATTTCTTGTTCGTTTTGTGTTGCTAGAGACCTCATGAAACTAATGGCATAGTTTAATTGGATTATAACGCACAGAATCACAAGATGCCATTGACAAATTCTAGGGTTCCTGAGCTTTGGATTTAGGGCTTTACAGTCCAGGAAAAATTGGAACCTTTAAGACCCATGGTTAGAATCGTTGAATCTAGACGAACACGATGCAACCCTTGCGAAACATTTATGTAAATCCTAGAGCTAATCGCTATTTTTGGTCACTGTAGGTTGTGGGGGTTAAAAACCCCCGCTATCTAACATTTATTTTATAGGTGCAGCAAAGAAGACAAAGACGTGTTAGCGTGTCATTGGACAGTTCAAAAGGGCGCGCGTTTTTTTATAATTTCAGTCCATTAATTTGTTTGCATATATTATATTCACTTGTTATGATATTATCAAAAGCAACAAATGGCGTAGTGGATGATGCACTGGCTGGTGATCATTGGGACCTGGGTTCGATTCCCAGGTCCCCCAAAACACTTCTATTATTTTTCTTTACAGGTTCATATGCAGCTTTCCAACAAGATGCCCACCATACGCTCTTACATCCCAGGCGCCAGGTGTCTTCAAGCAGCAATCTAATGGCCATGAGATGATGACCATGGTACTCCCTAGTCAAAGCACGCGTGGATGATCTCAGAAAGTCAAAAGGGCTTATGTACAGATGGGCCAGAATTGCTAACAAACCTCCTAATGGGCCAGCACACCCCCCTGGTTTATTATTTTTCTTTTATATTTTTTCTATTTAATTATTTTACTTTTAATAATAATAATAATAATTATTATTTAATTAACTCATAAATTAATTATTTTCATAATAAAATTCAGAAAACTAAAAAATAAAATATTTGTATTATTATTATTATTTATTTCACCCTTTATTATTTTTGTAAATAAATTCTAAATGTAATTAATTTAGTTAATTAGGTTAACTTTGACTTTTTTCACAATAAATAAAATTAACATAGAATTAGGGTTTTGACAATTTTAATCATCTTCTTAATTTTATTTTCATTAAAAAAATAAAAAACTTAAAAAATATTTCTTTTAATTAATTAATTAGTTAATTAGGTTTAATTTAATTTAATAATCAAATTTCTTTCTTTCTCAAAAAAAGGGTCAAAACCCTAGGACTTCTCCGATTCAATTTCTATTCGCGCATATTATTTTTTGATCATATTTATGTATTTGCTCCGAGGATGTAATAGCGTAATTAGGACCTTTTATTGCTTTCTTTATTTTCCCGCAATTTACTTTTCAAGGGTTGTTTTTGGCGATGTAAATACCCGACACCTTGTAATAGCGTAGATTTACTTTCCGCAATTTATTTTCCGCAACTATTAACTGTTATGCATGACAAGACTTGTATGAAATTAAAATCAACCCATAGCTCACAATTACATGTGCAAAGATAATTAAACTGAATGCTGACACACTCGCACATGCCACTCCTAGGGTACGCCTCACTTGGTTGCCTCGACGTGGTCATTAAGTATAGGGTGTTTTAGAGGTCGCCCTCCTGTCTAAAGATCCAAGTTGCCTCGAAACGGTTGCCTCGGATAAAAAAGGATCTAAGACATTAGGGTTACCGCTAAGGCGTCCTACTATTGCTTTGGTGACATCATGTCCCTATAATTGAATTGACCCGAATAACTCCAATGACAGTGCTACCTACTTCTCAATAGTGGGATAGTACTGTCTAAAGTACATTTACACAGCTTAATTTCTTTTGAGTAGGTAGAGGTTCTAAGGTACTTGCTCTTTCAAAACCAAAAAATACTTTTCGCACTTACACTTTTTTGACAAAAGTTTTCAAACAATACTTCACACACTCTTGAGGACTGATACAAGAGTTAAAACGAAGTTTTCAAACAAAACTCTTTTCAAAAACCCACAAACACAAGAAAAGCAAAACTTTTTGAAAACATAGTGAGCAAGTACCTAAGAGCCCGTGGATAACCACGGATAGAAAGGGTGCTAATACCTTCCCTTTCTATAATCTACCTCCCGAACCCGAGAAACATCTCGAAAAGGAATTTTGTTGTGCTTTTGTCCTTTCATTGTTGGAGAAAATAAAAGACGGTGGCGACTCTTACTTACCGCGACATTTCGCGAACCAGCATTCCAAAACAGTCAGTTCTATTTCCACCGATCACAATTAGAGATTAGGTTTTGTATTTGAAAATTCAAAACCAATCGCTAGATGAACTAATACAAGATAAATGCATGAAAATCAATGCACCATTCACACTTGCACCTCTAGGGTAACCTCGCTTGTTGCCTCGGAAAATACAATCATGTCCCTCGAGTATGTGACACTCTAACAAATGCCCCTTCAATAAACAAAGAACGTAGTCCCTCGATGACCCTCGATGTTGCCTTCGATAAAAGGATCTCGTCCCTTACAAAATTGCTAGAGCGTCTCACAAGTTGCCTTCAATGATTGTATACGATGACTCGCGCCTGTCCCGTTTAACATCCTAACACAAGGTTATTCATCAAACCCAATGGTGAAACAACACTGTTAAAAGAGTTAAAAACATAAGAAAGATCTTTGAGTAAAATAGGGTAGACAAACTCTTAGTTACTTGATCAAAAAACTTGCAAAACATCCTTGCCATTTTTCAAAACACACTCCACAACACAACTTCAAAAACAACTTTCAAAACATTGAATTATCTTTTCAAAAAGACACACACCTTTGTATATATTCAAACAAGAATCATTACAAAGGTTGCCTAGACAAGGCATCTTTTTCAAAACATTTTCAAAAACCACACACAAAGCATCATTTCAAACAATCGAAAAGCAAAGGCAAGTGATCTAAAACAAGTAACTAAGAGCCCATGGATAACCATGGATGAAAAGGGTGCTAGCACCTTCCCTTTTCATAATCTACCCCCCGAACCCAAGAAAAAATTTAAAAGGTCTTTCCTGTGCTTTTTGACCTTTCCATTGGATAAAATAAAAAGTCGGTGGCGACTCTTGCTAAACCGAACAAGTGCGGAAAAAAACGCAAAATCTCAAGTCAGTTCTCTCACCGTATCACAACCGCCCTTTCGGGTTTTCAGTCCACCGGGATACCCTTTTTTGCCCAAGACGCCTTTTCAATTTTTCGACTTGCCGGGTGTACAGATTTTTTTATTTTCATCCCTTATTTTTGCCCGAACCCTTTTGGTTCGCCGGGAAGCCCTTATTTTTGCCTAGGCCAGTCGACCTAGCGGGTCTTTGATTATGCGTAGTAGTTTTTTCACTATGTCTACATTGACGGGGTGAGGAAGGTCGTCACCATCCATGGTGGTTAGAATCATAGCTCCTCTTGAGAAGATGTTCTTAACCACAAATGGCCCTTCGTAAGTAGGGGTCCATTTTCCCCGAGGATCACCTTGTGGTAGGATGATGCGCTTGATCACCAGATCCCCAACTTGATACTCTTGTCATCTAACTTTCTTGTTAAATTCCTTGATCATCCGCTTTTGGTACGTCTGACCATGACAAATAGCAGTAAGTCTCTTTTCGTCGATTAAGTTCAGCTGATCAAGTCGGGTCTGAATCCAGTCATCTTCGCTCAACCCTGCGTCCTTCATAATCCGAAGAGAGGGTATCTGAACTTCAATGGGCAAGACTTCCTCTATACCATATACCAAGGAATAGGGTGTTGCCCCTGTTGACGTCCGCGCTGAGGTACGGTACCCATGAAGAGCAAAAGGTAACATCTCATGCCAGTCTTTGTATGTCACCGTCATCTTCTGCACAATCTTCTTAATGTTCTTATTAGCTACTTCTACAGCCCCATTCATCTTCGGCCGGTAGGGAGAAGAGTTGTGATGCTATATCTTGAACTGCTTGTAGAGTTCGGTGATCATCTTATTGTTGAGATTTGTACCATTATCTGTAATAATCCTCTCTAGTACACCATATCGACAGATCAGATTGTGCCGAATGAAACGTGCCACGACGTTCTTGGTTACAGTAGCAAAGGAAGCTGCTTCAACCCACTTCGTAAAGTAATCAATAGCTACCTGGATGAAACTATGCCCGTTGGATGCCGTAGGTCTGATCTCGCCAATCATATTAATTCCCCACATTATGAAAGGCCACTGAGCTGTCAAGACGTTCAGAGGAACTGGAGGTATGTGCACTTTATCAGCATAGACTTGGCACTTATGACAAGTCCGAGAATGCTGATAATAGTTGGCTTCCATTGTGGACCAATAATATCCTTCCCGTAGGATTTTCTTTGCCATGGTGTGTCCACTAGAATGAGTTTCGAAAGTACCTTCATGTAACTCTTCCATGATCCTTTCTGCCTCGTTCTTATCTACACATCGCAGTAAGGTTGAGTCATAGTTGTGCTTGTAAAGAATACCGTTACTGATGAAGAAATTTGCCGCGAACCTCCTCAAAAACTTCTTGTCATTAACAGATGCACCCTCGGGGTATTCCTGAGCCTCAAGATATCTCTTCACCTCATGAAACCATGGTTTATCCGTTGTTTCTTCAGTTTCAATGTCACAGCAATGTGCAGGTTCGTCCAACCTTTCAATGGTAATCCTGGGAGCCTCGTTGTCCCAATTGACTTTGAACATAGAAGACATTGTAGCTAGCGCGTCCGCCAACTGATTCTCCTCTCTAGGGAAGTGTTCAAAGGTTATCTCTTCGAAATGTGGAAGCAGCGTCAATACATTCTCCTTATAGGGAATAAGATTTGGGTGTTTCGTATCCCACTCTCCTTTGATATGACTGATCAAGAGAGCGGAATCTCCGAAAACACTTAAGAACTTAATCCTTAGGTCAATTGCTGCTCGAAGACCCATGATGCACGCCTCATATTCCGCCATATTGTTAGTGCAATTGAAACATAGTCGGGCGGTGAACGGAGTATGAGAGCCTTTAGGAGATATGATTACGGTGCCAATGCCATTACCCAAAGCGTTTGAAGCTCCATAAAAGTACATAGACCATCGGGATCCCTCCCCGGGTCCTTCATCCGGTCCAGGTTCTTCACAGTCGGTTACTATCATGATATTCTCATCCGGGAATTCACAGTTCATAGAATGGTAATCATCCATTGCCTGATGTACCAGATGATCTGCCAACACACTTCCCTTAATTGCTTTTTGGGTTGTGTATTAGATGTCATACTCAGTCAAGATCATCTGCCATCTTGCTATTCTTTCGGACAAGGCAGGCTTTTCGAAGATATACTTGATTGGATCCATCTTTGATATTAATAAAGTGGTGTGAGTCAGCATATATAGTCTCAGCCGGCGAGCAGCCCATGCCAAAGCGCAACAAGTTTTCTCAAGCAACGAGTATCGGGTCTCGCATTCGGTAAAAATTTTGCTAAGGTAATAAATAGCATGCTCTTTTCGTCCAGACTCGTCATGTTGGCCCAGCACACACCCCATGGAATTGTTGAGTACTGTCAAGTATAAGATCAAAGGTCTCCCTTCAACTGGAGGCATCATAATAGGTGGCTCTAGGAGATATTCTTTAATCCTTTCGAAAGCGGCCTGACATTCATCATTCCATCTTACCACTTGATCTTTCTTCAGCAGCTTGAAGATTGGCTCACAAGTAGCAGTCAGGTGTGAGATGAATCGGGCAATATAGTTCAGACGTCCCAGAAAGCCTCTGACTTCTTTTTCTGTTCGGGGAGATGGAATTTCCTGTATAGCCTTCACCTTTGCAGGATCCACTTGAATACCTTTATCACTTACGAAGAAACCCAATAGCTTACCAGATCTGACCCCGAAGGTGCACTTGTTCGGGTTTAACCTTAGCTTGTACAACTTCAACCTGTCAAATAACTTCTGAAGGTGGTCAAGATGTTCTTCTTCATTCTGAGATCTTGCAATCATGTCATCGACGTATACATCAATATTATGATGGATCATGTCATGGAACAAAGCGACCATGGCGCGTTGATACGTTGCCCCAGCATTCTTCAACCCAAAAGGCATGACCTTGTAGCAAAAGGTACCCCACTGAGTAACAAAGGTTGTCTTCTCCATGTCTTCGGGAGCCATTTTAATCTGATTATAACCGGAGAAACCATCCATAAAGGAGAAGACCTTATGTTGTGTGGTGTTGTCAACCATAACGTCGATATGAGGTAGAGGGAAATCATCCTTGGGACTCACCCTATTCAGATCCTTATAGTAAACACACATTCGAACCTTACCATCCTTCTTTGGCACTGGAACCACGTTTGCAACCCACTGCAGGTAAGAAGTAACTGCTAGAAAACCGGCATCAAACTGTTTCATAACTTCAGCCTTGATTTTCTGAGACATCTCTGGGCGCATTCGGCGAACCTTCTGTTTTACTGGAGGACAGTCTTCCTTGGTAGGCAGGCGGTGAACCACAATATCGGTATCCAACCCAGGCATATCTTCATAAGACCAGGCCAAGATCTCCACATAGTCACGCATCATCTGAATCAACCATTGCTTCACACTAAGCTCCAGATTTGCACCAATTTTAACCTCTTTCTTGTCTACCTCTGTACCCAGATTTACTGATTCCACCGG
This sequence comes from Vicia faba, assembly GCA_948472305.1. Classification (NCBI taxonomy): domain Eukaryota; kingdom Viridiplantae; phylum Streptophyta; class Magnoliopsida; order Fabales; family Fabaceae; genus Vicia; species Vicia faba. Next base: position 1,637,798,457 of record OX451739.1, on the reverse strand, counting down.
CTCTTCATGTGGCTGTATGGCCCTCTCTTCCTGAAGTAGCAGTCTAGCAAGTTCACCAGGCACTTCGCAATCATCTTCACCTTCGTCTTCGACTAAGTTGATCAGACTTTCGAAGTCATAACTGGCAGTAGTAGAGTCGTTACCAGTGAGATCCAGAGTGGATGTAGACCTGTATATGTGAGTGTGTGTAAAATAGCTGTTTTGCAATATATAATAAAAGAAAAACAAGGAGCGCAAAATTTGAAATGAAAGAAACGTCCAATGCTTTTATTAATGATATATGTAGATGACACACATAAAGCCCTCACAAATAAAGCCACGGTGCCCCGGGTAAGACACCGGGCCGTAAAGTTTAAAAATGTCTGTTACAAAATCAAAACAAAAGTCTCATTACTGGGTAATAAAAGAAATTAGGACGAAGTCCTTTGCTGTCCAGTTGCTTAATCCACTGTCGGTCGTTGGGTAAATCCAGCTGTCAAACTCAGATTCTTCAACATCGTCTTCAATGGCATTCACTCCTGAATTACTGATAAACATGGGAGGTCTTCCGATCCGTGCACTCCGAACAGCCTTTTGAGCTTCTGCAGTGAAACCCAAACCAAACTTGTTAGTCTTATGTGCAAAATGTGGGAGTTGGCCCCAATTTGCACACCTATCTTTCTCAACAACAGCTCGGGCATCCTTGAAGGAAGCCATCCTCATTGGAGGATCTTCAGTAACAGTTTCAGTTGATGCCAGCGTCTGGAGGACTTCTTCAAAATGTTGAAACAGGGTCTCAATGAACTCCCCATCCATTTCCACATACTGAAAGGAGTTGAGGTGGCTCACCATGTACTCCTCTTCCTCTCGTACTGTAACAATTTTCCCTTTCACTGGGTATTTCAGCATCTGGTGGAGCGTAGACGTTACTGCCCCAACTTTGTGGATCCACGGGCGACCCAGCAAACAAGAGTAAGATGGCCGAATGTCCATCACATAGAATGTAGATGCGAAAATCTGAGAGCCAACCTTCACTGGAATATCCACTTCTCCGTGTACCATCCTCTTGGACCCATCAAAGGCCCTGGCCACAATGTTGCTTGGTTTCAGCTCCAACCCTTCACAGTCTAACCGGTCCAGCGCTTTCTTGGGTAACACATTCAGTGAAGACCCAATATCTACCAACACGTGAGCTAGAGTAGTGCCCCTGCACTCAATGGAGACATGCAGGGCGTCATTGTAATTCTTCCCCTTAGTAGTCAAGTCGGCGTCGGAGAATCCCAGACCGTTATCAGCAGTTAAACTCGCCACACAATCTTTAAACTGGTCGGCAGATGTTTCCGGGGGTACGTGTGCAGTTTTCAGGAAAGCAATCAGAGCCTTGGCATGGGCCTCTGAGCATGGCAACAAAGACAACATAGAGATTTTGGACGGGGTTTGCCCCAGCTGCTCGACTACGTTGTAGTCGCTCTTTTTGATGATCTTCAAAATTTCCTCCATCTCATTGAGTAGAGGCTTCAATAGTAATCTTCTTTGGTGCCTCCGTCTGGGCAGGCTCACCGGTGGCCCCTTTGCCCCGAGTGTCAGATGACTCGGCCATAGGGGTAAGAATTGGAACATGAACAGGGACAGTAGAAGATGTACTGGTAGGTGTAATAATAACAGGCTTCTGAACAACTGGTGGAGAGATCTCAGGGGAGAAAAGCCTTCCGTTGCGGGTGACTTTACTGGATCCAACAATATTGCTGACGTCAGTATCAGCCTCTTCAGCATTCAAATTTTGTTTAACCCCGTGATAATACACGTCAGCCCCATAGTGCCATGGGACAACTTTATCCGATGTATAGGGGATAGGCCCAGGATGGTGATGATCAACGGTGCAATTCTTGGAACAGATGTAATTCTAACAGGATTTCTCGAGGAAGCCTTGGAAGAGTTGTCGAAAATGGTGATTATAGCAACTTCTTCAGTAGGAATCAAAGGAACAAAAGTCTTTTCAAACAGAATTTCTTTATTATCCATCAGGCGTTGGACACCTGACTTCAAAAGATGGCAACCAGTAGGTAGGACGGCACACAGATGGAAACCTTCACCACAGCCCGGAAATAAACCGGCTAATAGAAGATTCCTCTTCACATTCATCAATGGAGTAACAATGTCTTTCACAGAAACCACAAACGAGTCTTCATCTATAGTATTCACTCCATGCTTGGGCATAGGAGCAGTCACAACATTAGGCCTTTCAGTCGCTTCGAACTTAATCTCCTTAGCATCAATCAAGTCCTTCACCTTATTCTTCAAAACCCAACAGTCATTCGTATCGTGCCCCGGGCTATCAGAATGAAAAGCACAGTGGGCATTCGGATTGTACATCGGTGATGTTGTATTGGGATTCTTCGGGGCCTCCTTCGGAATCACCAAGTTGGTCTTCAATAACTGCGGCAGAATCTGAGATAGGTCATGTTGAGCTGAGTGAATTGTCTTCACGGCCTCTTGGCCCTTGGCTTATTGTTGCGCTGAGGAGCAACAGCAGGTCTTGATATAACAACCGCATTAATTGCTTGGCGGAGTTCAGGTTTGTTATGGCTTTTTGAGCTATAAACAGCACTCGACTCCTTCTTAAAAGGCTTCTTCTCGGTGCCTGATGAAGCACCCTTCTGTATCTTGCCAGATTTGATACCGACCTCAATTCTTTCCCCGGTCATAATCAGCTCTATAAACCCGGATGATGAACTTCCAATCAGATGGTTGAAATATGGACCAGACAAGGTCCCCAAAAACATATCCACTAGCTCTCTATCATCCAAGGGAGGCTGCACTCTTCCATCAAGGTCCCTCCACTTCTGAGCGTAGTCTTTTGAAACCTTCGCCCGCACCCATAGACATACCCTGGAGTTGGGTACGCGTGGGAGCAAGGTCGGCATTGTATTGGTACTGCTTGTAGAAAGCAGCAGCCAAGTCCTCCAAATTACGGATACTAGCTCCTTCCAGCTGGTAAAACCATTCAAGCTGAGTCCCTGAAAGATTGTCTTGAAAGAAGTGGATCCAGAGGTTCTTGTCAGCGGTGTCTGGCTGAATCTTTCTAACATACGAATGGAGGTGCAGTTTTGGGCAAGAAACCCCGTCGTATTTAGCAAAGACTGGTGCTTTAAACTTGTGACAAACCTAAATCTCCAAAGTCCAGACCAGGCACCTTCTGGACCTCCATTGCATTCAACCAGTCTTCGAGCTGCTTATATCTATCCTCAGCCGAAGGATACTGGTCTTCTTCAAAGTCCGTCTCATTCTCAGAGACCACAGGGCTAGGAGCCCTCCTTTCTTCCTGATTATCTCCCCCTCCAGATGAGTGAGTTAAATCAACCTCTTCTCGCAAATTGTTTCCGAATCTACGACCCATATTTAGTAGGACCGTCTTCTTCTTCTTCTTCTTCTTCTTATCTTTCAGGATAAGGGTCTTCAGATCTTTTTGACCCTTGGCCAAACTCATGATCAATTCCTGGAACTGGGCATTTTGAGCTTGCAGAGCCTTGGTTGCTTGTTCAGTTGATGTTTCAAAAGACATGATGAGCTGAAATAAACAGCGAAGAAGATGAGAAACCTGTAAGAGTACCTGTGATGAAGTGTAAGGGAATTAAATGCGTATGATATGATTTCAAAGACTTTAGAGATTCAAATTCATAAACCAAAATAAAACACACTTTTATTAGATAAAACTTTGAATTCAATTGTTCAACAAATGCCTTTAAGGCGTTACAAGAAAGAAAAACTGAAAAGTAAATCAAAACTAGAAATAACAAAAGGCATCAGCGCTCCCATGGTCGCTTTCCGTTGGTGCAGACATAGTCGTTGAGGATCTGCTCGTTCTCCAGCTGCCTTATCAACTTCAGTATCTTCTGATCTTGCTCGTGATACTTTTCTCTATAAGTATCCCGCTTTTCCCTTAGTTGGATCCATGACCTCTTTAATGCCCCAATGTCAGTAGGCATGTATGGGTGGAGGATGGTAGGAGGAACCCCTTCTTCATCAGCAAGTTCAACTATCACAGGCAAGACAGCTTCGTAGGGCATCCCTAGCTTCTGAGCACGTGCACGAACCCATCGGAGATATGGTTTCATTGGAAGAGAAGTCTTCACACCCAACTCGTGCGGATCAGACCTGTGTACCCTATCCTAAGCTCGTATGAACCTGCGACGTTGCTCGTCACTATCCCCTTGGAAGTCAAAGACAATGCTTGGCATCAGCAACTCATGAGGTCCTTCCCTCCTAGCTTGCCCAAACTGACGTAAGGCCAAACAAGGGGAATAAGTGATCCCTCCATTGATTCCTAGCAGTGGAACATTGGGGTATTCCCCACAGCAATCAATAATAGCCATGTCTTCCATGCCTTTAATAGTCCAGATGATGTCAGTGTGAGCGAGGGACATAATCTTGTAGGCCCAACCCATGCCTTCCTTGTTCTTCAAAACTGATTTGGGGAGGTGAGAAATAAACCACCTCGCCAGCAATGGCACATAGCACATAAGGGTTCCCCGTTTCCGAGCAGTACGAGCATATAGAGTATGCAGGATATCACCCAAGAGAGTGGGTACTGGATTACCTGACATGAAAATCTTCACCGCATTCACATCCACAAAGGAATCTGAGTTTAGAAACAGAACCAGACCATAAATAAGAAGAGCCAGGATGTCCTCGAACGCCTGAAAGTCTAAACTGTCCCAGAACTGATTAGCCTTACCAACCAAGAACTTAGTCAAGAAGCCTTTTGTCCCACTATGAGTTTCCCAATTAGACATTACCTCAGCCTTTGTCAGATGGAGAGCTGAAGCAATCTCTTCCGGCCTAAGGACTTTCTCCCACCCTGTAAATGGGGTCTTCTCTAGAATGGAGATACCAAGTAGATCAGAGAACTCTTCCAAGGTAGGGACCAACTGGTAGTCCGGAAAAGTAAAGCAGAGGTATAGTGGATCAAAGAACTTGACTAAGACACTCATCATCTGTTCATCCATCTTGGAGGTGACCAAACCAAGGAGGTGCCCATGTCTTCTGATAAAGGAAGAAGTATCTGGAACCTTTGCAACCAATTCCTTAAGCTGAGTGGGAATCTGTACAATGTTGATCCGAATAGTGTTTCTATGCATAGATGCCATGACCTACAAAACAGAACAAAGATGAATCCCATTGGTCTTTGAAATGGTTAGTCCAATGCAATATGCATGCAATGTCATGATGCATGATGTCATGATAGAAACACACCACAAGTATTCACAGATAGCAAACATGGTAAGGGCAAACAAGTCACACAGATAGCCGTTAGATTTCAGGTTGGCGACGAGTCTAAGTACTACCCTCTTTCAGTTCAGTTGGTTCAAACCTGTCCTAGAAATAGTAACCGGGTTCTAGAGGATCTCAATATCACTGACCACCCTCGATCGGTCATAATTCCAATTTAGAAACCTTTTATTGCGGCCGAAATCATCGCGAGAGTTTGGTCTCAATGAGTGTAGCATACTGCTATTGTTCTATGGCCAAGTTGGTCAATTAAGGTTCTAAGGTCAGTTGGTGCTTAATGACCCCTTAGAAGAGCCATATTCTCCTCGTTGCGCCACAAGGGATATCGGTACAAACTAAAGTGCCACACCAACGTAGCTACTACTTCAACTGTATCGGTTTACGCTGTATAGTTCCCTCACAGTTTATTACTACTTACCTAAAGGGTGTCCCCCAGATCCGGGTTAGGATCTATAGTAACTCCGATTCAAACCCACAAAGATAAAGCATACAAGTCAAGCAATTGAAAACATTATGAACTAATCCTAAGGTACACCCCACTTATTAACTTTCCCCAGCAGAGTCGCCAATTATGTGGTACGGTGGGAAGAACTGATTGTTTTTGGAATGCTGGTTTGTGTTTTGCGTTTGTTTTTTCAAAATGTCGCGGTAAGCAAGAGTCGCCACCGACTTTTATTTTATCCAACAAGGAAAGGAAAAAAGCACAGAAAAATTCCTTTTTTCGAGATATTTCTCGAGTTCGGGGGGTAGATTATAGAAAGGGAAGGTATTAGCACCCTTTCTATCCGTAGTTATCTACGGGCTCTTAGGTACTTGCTCAATTGTTTTCAAAAATTGCTTTCTTTATGCTTGTGGGTTTTGAAAAAATTTTTGTTTGAAACTTTGATTTAACTCTTGCTTCTCTCCTCAAGAGTGTCATGAAGTGTTTTGAAAACTTGTTTGTAAAAGTGTAAGTGTGAAAGAGTTTTGTTTTAAAAGAGCAAGTATCTAAGAGTTAATCTACCTACTCGAAAAATGAATCGTTCTATGCTAATTTCCTTTAGACAATGTTATCCCACTATTAGTGAGTAGGTAGCACCGTCGTTGGAGTTTGAGGGTCAATTCGAATGAGGGACATGCGGTCACCAAAGCAATGTTAGGATGCCTTAGCGGTAACCCTAATGTCTTAGATCATTTGTTTGAGGCAGCAATATCCGAGGCGACCATTTCGAGGCGACTATGATCTTTTAGACAAGAGGACGACCTCTAAAACGACCTATACTCAATGATCGTGTACGAAGGCAACCAAGTGGGGTGTACCCTAAGAGTGCGCATGTGCGAGTGTGTCATTTTCAGTTATTTTTATCTTTGCACATGTTAAGGGTGATCTAATTTGATTTTAGTTTAAGCATTCATTCTTGTCATGCAAACCATATTATCAAACATCTAACAATTGTAATTTGCAGAAATTAAAGGTGTGGAATTTAAATTACAAGGCGTCGGGTATTTACATCGCCAAAAGCAACCCTTTGAAAATAAAATAATGCGATAAAATAAATAAATGTCCTATTTAACTATTACAATCCGTAAGCAAATACATAATTGGATAAAGAAAAATAAAGCGCGACGCGAAATTAAATCGGATGCAAGATTAGGGTTTTGACCCTTTTTAAAGAAAATGTTTTTTTGGTTGTTTTTATTTAAGGAAAGAAATTAAATTCTAAATTAAATAACTAAATTAAATTAATAAGTTAATTAATGAAAAATAATTTATGACATATTTTGGTTTTTTTTATTATTTTAAGAAAGAAAATAAAAATAATTAAATGAATTAAAACCTAATGATTTCTAATTAATTTTAAATATTTATAAAAAAACAAATTAAAGTTTTCTAATTAATGCCCTAATTAAATTAGTTAGTATTTGTCAAAAAAAAATCTAAAATTTTATTGGATAAAAAATATTTTTGATGAGTTTTTAATAAAAAGAAAATTTGTTATTGGTTAAAAAATAAATTAATAAAATAAAGTAAATTAATTAAAGTAAATAAATATAAGAGAAAGAGAGAATGGGCCTTTAATAAGTAGGGTGTGGGTAGCAACTTTGTTGGCCCAATAATGCTGACCCAATTGACTTTTCCTGATCCAGTGTGCGTGCATTGACCTGGCTTGTGGTAGACTTTCAACATGGACCACCAGATCTGGCCCTTTGGCCATCTGGCGCTTGGATAGTGAGGGAGTACGGTGTGACTCTGGCTTATGCGTGTACAAAATCTCCTGAAAAATATCAAGAAAATGCAAGTTGCTGGAGGCAGGGATCGAACCCCTGACCTCCAGCCTTGGGAGGCTTTAAGGCTTATGTGGCTGCCACCAGACCAAATTGCTTTGTTTGTTATTATAACACAAATTAATAATAACATAATAAAAAACGCGCGCTATTTGAATCAACCAATGGATAGGTGACAACTCTTCATCCCCTTCCTCCAAAACCTGTAAAAATTACCTGCGGATTTTTATCCGCAACTAAAAGCATGGCTTCCTCCTAAAATCGTCCTCAGGCAATAAAAATGATTTTTAAGGACATGGTCGTGTTCGTATCAACCTCATGGATACAACCATGTCCATCATGTAGTTCAATTTTACCTGTAACGAAAACCCCTAAAACCAAAAGCAAAACCCTAGCAATGGTGTTTCACGATTCAGAGCATATAAATCAAATTGGTTATTACAAACAGTTTGCAAATGATGCGAGGGTCAAGAATATGCAGTTATTTCATTCAATGGATGCAAGAATAGCGATTTGCAATTTCAAGAAGAAGGTGGATCCGTGATGTACTTACAGTGCTTTAGGATGCTTGAAAATGCGTGGTTTGGATTGTATTAGCTTCTGGAGATGGCCAACAATCGATTAAGACCAATATCAAGCTCTGAAAATGCATCTAGAGTTGATTTCGATCTCAAGCTTTTTTGTGATTTTTCATGTTTTTGTTTTGCCTCTACAAGTGATTTCCAACCCTGATTTTCGTGCATGTAGCTTGCTTATGTATTGTACATTGGATTAGGGTAACATTTGTTGTTCAAATCTTCCCACATTGATGATTGCATATTTGATTCGATTCTTCCATAAAAGCTTTCCAAACTTGGCCTAAATCACATCTTTTTGTACCCAATGCCTTTGATACGAATTTGATTGCAATGATAGCTGTATTTGGAGCCTGAAATAGCCAAAAAATCATGTGTTATCAATGCTTTAGATTTTATGTGATTTTATTTGATTTAAAATGAATTAATTTAAATAAAAATCAAATTAAATAATAAAAATGTGATATGGACACATGGCTGGATCTAAGCCACGTGGGGAATAATTCAAACTCAAATCAAGTGAAAAAGAATGGGCCCATTTGGCAAAATTTGAAGTTTTGGGGATAGTTGACTTTTGGCAATTTTGCAAAAAAGTCCAACTTCAACAATGCATAACTTCTTCAATTTTGAACTTTTGGAGATGTTCTTTAACTTTCTAGAAAGCTTGAGATGTCCTATAATCAACCCTTTTTGTATCATCTCATTTTGATATTCCATGCTCAAGTTATAAGCTTTTACAAAAAAAAAGGTGTTTTTGTTGACTTTCAAAAATGACCTATAATGTCCAAATTAATAACTTCTTGTGAGTGCATTTTTTGATCTTGGGGTATGAAGATGGATTATAGGGAATTGCATCCTATTCAAAATGATCTTTGGATGGGTCATTTATCATAAAGTATGAGAACGTTATGCTTGGTCAAAGTTGAGTTGACTTTTCCTGCAAAACCCTAATTTAGCAACTTTTGAATCTTGATGAATTGTGAGCAATCCTTGATGAATCATGATCAACCCTTGATAAAATGATGAAATATCCTTCAAAATTAGAATTTTGACAAAAAATATTGAAGTTTGACTGTATGTAGGTCACTGTTGACTTTTGCCCTAGCACAATCGACTTTTGGACCTTTGAGCAATTGACTGAGCAAACTTCCTCTGCAAGGCTTGAAACTTGACATGGATGACCTTGAGAACATATTAGGACATTGGGGAGCACTTGAGGTCATTTTGACTCAAGTATCTTGATGCAACACAAAACCCTAATTTGGGGTAGACTGCCTTAAGAGAGAGCTTGTCTGACCAACTCTTGGACTATCTTGAGCAACTTGGAGATTTTTCTTGCAATGTCTTTGAGAAATATGGGAGGGAAAATTTTGGGGTACAACAGCTTGGATTTTAAAATCAACAATGCCTCACTCAACACCCAAGTGGAAAATATCTTTCTTTAGTACATATTGTAGAAGTATAGTTGTTTGCATCACTACAAGGATTGACAAGAGTCTAATCTTTTAAGAAAATTTTTAAAATAAAAAGCCAAAGTGGCAAAAATGGTTTGAAATGAGATTGATTGACTTTTAGTCTTCTCACAAAAATGTCAAGGTATTATTAAATTAATTGAAATTTATTTATGAAAATATTTTGAAAATGCATGGACCTAAGTCCAAGTTTATTATGAAAATGTTTCAAGTTTAGAAATAAGAAGAGTTTTTAAAAGGAGGGAGAAGATTTTTTGAATTTAAAGAAGATGGGAGGAGATGAAGAGACTATCCTAAAGCATAAGATAAAAGCTATGGATAAGAACCATCTAACCAGCAAGAAGCCAATACTTGACATTATGAGCCAATATAGAATTCCCATTCTTCAGATTGAAACCAAGCAAGCAAAGATACTAGACATCTTGAGAGAACCAAATTTCAAGTGTATTAAGTCTTTACAAAAATTGGGCAGAGTAACGGCTGTACACGGGTGAATTCCAGATTACAAACAAAGTATGTAATCACAATAACCTGGACACAAAACAAACAAACAACCCAATGTCTTGAGGTAAACCTCAAGAACTTCAGACAAAATATCAAATAAAGTCACAAAGTCTCCAAGATAGGCCAAGGTCTCTAATCCTAAGTCCAAGAAGTCCAATACTCCATAATGCCAAGGATAGTAACCAAATAGTCCAAGCATCATTAAATATTTTTATGGTTCATGTTGATTATTAGGTGTCTTTAAAAGGAAAAGAAAAGCTCAAGTGAGCAAAATAAAAATGACATAAAAGTAAATGCTCAAGTGAGCGAAAATAAAAATGACATGAAATGTAAATGCTTAAATTAAATGGTACATAAAGCATAAAAAATAAAAGCATAAAGTAAAGTCAATTGTTAGAAATTAGTGGTTAGTTGGATGACCATCTTGAAACTTGCATTTGGAACTCATTAGAGGATTGGTAGAACCAAAGCCTCCACACAACAAGTTGCATTTGCTTTTTGTCAACTATATCATCCATTTTGGAATTCTCAAAAGTAACATTTAATGATAAACGATGTTTAAGTGATCTACGTTGACCAAAGGTGTTGTAGATCCATTAGAGGATTGGTAAAACCAAAGCCTCCACACAATGAATCTCAAGGTTATTAGATCAAAGAGATCAAATTAACATACTTGGGCTTACAATCATAAGTTTGGGCCACGAATGATCATTTATTCGAATCGGGACAAAATTTAGCGCTATGTTAAGCAATCGTAAGGGGACTTATGTAGAAGTCGCACCTATTTTGAGGCCGGTCAATAGCAATCTATGTACTTCATGTTTGGATAAATGATATAGAGATCACCATCCCTTAACATGTAGCACAATTAAAAAAGAAAGGGATAAGATGAAGAGGGAGGGGAATGATAAGCTAATTTGGATCACCAAAAACGAATTAAATAATTCATTCTTAGGTAGATTTGAATTGATGAACATTTATCCAACTTCATCTACATCACAAAGTCCATTGAGTTTAAAGACAAATTAGACATTTAAAATTGTAATCCAAATTATCCATCAAAGAGAGTGAGCAAAAAAATATTTGAGTCAAATTAGCCCCAAAATAAGGCAAAAAAAAGTATTTGAGTCGAAACAGCCCCAAAATAAGGCAGAAAAAGTATTTTCGACACTGTTGCAATCGGTCGTGCTTCGACAGCAACCTATTGCATCAGTGCAATTTTTTTAATCAACTTTCTGTGACAAACAACAATTGATTGCAACCTATTAAAATCAGTCGAAAACAGCATCTCAAGGGTCAAATTCTTGTTCCAACTTTTTATCAAACACCTTATGATCATGGATCCAATTGAGCATGAAAATTCCATCAAATTATGAGAAAATAGCACTAATGGAATCATAAAACAGTGCTCAATGAATCAAAATCATAAATCCACAAGAGATCACATTGTGAAAGTGATGATCCAACTTACCAAAGGTAGAATTAGATAATTATCAAACAACTTCCAGAATTTGCTGCAATTCGATCACAAGAATCAATTACCCAAGCTTGGATGTAAATAATTGATGAAGAAAAAGTATTTGGATGAAGGTTTATCTCAAAGATTAGTAAGCTTCAATGCAAAGCTTACTATCCTTTTTTTGAAAATGGAGCTTTGAGTGAATTTGGTAGATGGAGAGAATTGAGAGATTATTTAGCAAGATGAGTTTGGCTATCAAAAGCTTGTGATTTGAATGAAATGAGGTCTCTATTTATAGATTTTTAGGATTGGGATTAGTGGTAATTTGGTAATTGATTCTTGGAGCCAAAATTGAATTAATGATATAATTTTCAAATTGTGCAGAAAAAATTGGAGCCAAAAAGATGACAGTTTTGAAATTGTTGGCTTTTTTTCAAAAATCACATGTATTTTGCTGCTATGAGTCGACACATGAGTTGTATGCGTCGACACATCCTAGTTGTATAACACATCATGTGTCAATACATGCCTCTATGTGTCGATACATACTATTATTTCAACACATTATAGAATCAAACAATCTGCATGAGTCGACACGTAACATGTATGTGTTGACACATGCTAGTTATACAAACAGGATGAGTCGATACATAACATGCATGTGTCGACACATGCTTGTTATACACAACAGGATGAGTCGATACATACCTTTATGGGTCGATGCATGCTGTCTTTCGACACAATACAGGATCAATCAAATTGCATGAGTTCAACACAAGCCTATGTGGATCAATACAAGCTTCCTTTGACACAATACAGAATCAGTCAAATTGCATGAGTTCGACACAAGCCTTTATGGATCAATACAAGCTGTCTTTCGACACAATACAGGATCAATCAAATTGCATGAGTTCGGCACAAGCCTTTATGGATCAATACAAGCTGCCTTTCGACACAATATAGGATCAATCAAATTGCATGACCTTATTTGTTGGATGCTTCGACTTGGTACCTACAAAACACAATTTTGCAAAGACAAGGACAAATATTTTTTTTTTGTATTTTGGTTAGAGGTTAATTAACAACACATATACAAAATACAAAACTAAGGTTCTTGGAAATTCCTCAAGAGCAAACTTAAAGATAGGAGATAGAAAAAAGAGGAAGAACCAACCCTAATGTGATTTTGTTATGATCAAGTTGACATGATATGATAGGGGAATCTTAGGGGCAAAAATTGGGGTACAATAGGTGGGCAATCTTCTTTTGTTGGTAGATGATGTACCATGATATCTGCATCAAGTCCTGGAATGTCTTCATACGACCAGGAAAAGACCTCAACATAATCATGTACCAACTGAATCAGACGTTTCTTGACACTAGGTTCTATATTGGCACCCACCTTGACTTCTTTCTTGTCCTCTTCGGTACCTAGGTTAACTGTGTCCACTAGTTCTTCGTGGGGCTGAATGGTCCTCTCTTCTTATTGTAGCAACCTTGCTAGTTCCCCTGGCACTTCACAATCTTCCTCACCTTCGTCTTCGGCTTGGTAGATTAGATTTTCAGAGTCACAAAAGGCCATAGCAGAATTGTTACCCATGGGATCCCGAATGGATGTAGATCTGCATTTTGAATGTGAGTGTGTGTAAGAGTATAACTATCTTTGAAATAAATGAAAATGTAAAAAGAAAAAAAATAAGCACAAAGTTTGTATGAAAAAACGTCCATGATTCATTGATGTCATATGGAAATGAGATAATAACCCTTACAAATGGACCATTGTGCCTCGGGTAATACACAAGGTTTTAAGAGTCTGAATTGTTTTAATATTACAGATCCAACAAAATGTAAAGACAAATTACTTTGGGATAAAAGTGATCAGGAAAAAATCTTTGGCCTCCCAGTTGCTGAGCCCTCCACTGACAGTTGGGAAAATCCAATCCTCCAGGTTGTAGTTGTATTCGTCATCTTCCACTGTATTGACTTCACGGTTGCTGATCTTTAAGGGTGGTCCTCCAGCACGAGCGCGGCGTACATCCTTCTAAGCACCTTCTTCTATCACTACCTTGGCATCCTTCAAAGATGACATTCTGAGTGGAGGCCTTGTGATCTTGGGAACTTGAGACACAGCCTTGGTCACCGCCACATCTTGCGGGACTTCTTCAAAGTGCTGGAATGGAGTTTCAATAAATTCACCATCTAACTCCACATATCTGAAGGAATTGAGATGGATGATCATATACTCTTCTTATCCATGAACAGTGATGATTTTTCCTTGAATGGGATATTTCAGCATTTGGTGCAGCGTAGAGGTGACAGCACCGACATTGTGAATCCATGGTCGGCCTAGAAAGCAGGAATATGAATGGAGGATATCCATTACATAAAAAGTTGAATCAAATGTTTGGGTTCCAACTTGTATGGGGATATCCACTTCCCCATGCACCATCCCTTTTGAGCCGTCAAAGGCTCTCACTACTATGTTACTTGGTTTCAATGTCAATCCTTCACAGTCAAGCCTATCAAGAGCCTTTTTAGGCAACACATTCAGAGACGATCCGGTGTCCACCAAAACATGAGCCAAGGTTATGCCCCTGCATTCCACTGAGACATGCAATGCCTCATTATGTTTCCTTCCTCTTGGCGTTAAATCATCATCCGAGAAACCTAGACCATTATCTGCAGTCAAGCTGGCTACGCAGTCTTGGGATTGATCGACAGATGTTTATTGGGATACATGAGAAGTTTTCAGGAATTTTACCAAGGCTTTTGCATGCGCCTCAGAACATAGTAGTAAAGCCAACATGGAAATTTTAGACGGAGTTTGCCCCAGTTGCTCAACTACATTGTAGTCGCTTCTTTTTATGATTTTTAGAATTTCCTCCATCTCTTTCCGGGAGGTCTTAGGGATAGCCAATGATTGTGCCTTCGTCCGGACAGGCTCAATCAGAATACTTTTACCTCTAGTCTCAGTTGACTCGGCAGCAGGAATGTCAGTAGGAGTGATAACAGGGGTTGTATCAGTTTTGTCAATTGGAGTATTAGCAGAGATGAATGTAAGATTGGAAATAACCTTTGGAGGAGCAACAACAACGGGAATGATTACGGGTCCAGAAACTGCTTTTGGAGGAGCAATTTCTGGAGAGAATATCCTCCCGCTTCGGTTAATCTTGCTAGTCCCTGCAATATTACTGATATCAGAGTCAATCTTCTCAGAACCTGAATCTTCGGCAGCTGGCCAATCTTGCTTGATACCGTGGTAGTAGACATCCCCTCCATAATTCCATGGTACGGTTTTGTCTGACAAATACGGGACTGGTCCAGGGATTATAATTATCAAAGGGGCTACTTTAGTAATTGATGTAATTCTAACGGGTCTTTTGGTGGAGACCCTGGAAGAATTTTCGGAAATGGTCACAATGGAAACATAATTATAAGAAACAGGTGGAACAAAAGTCTTTTCGAACAAAATCTCCTTGTTATCTATTAGGAACTGAACGCCTGCTTTCAACAAAGGACAGCTGGTTGGTGAGGACAAACAGAAATGACAACTTTCATCACAGCCCGGGAAAACACTGGCATTCAATAAGTTCTTTTTAATTGTCAAGAGTGGGGTCATAAGTTCACCAACTGAAGTAACAAAAATATCTTCCTCAATGGCGTTGGTAGTATGGCCATGTTTGGGCATAGGGGCAGAAATGACATTGGGCTTTTCTGGCGCATCGAATTCAATTTCTTTGGCTTCAAAGAGATCTTGTACTTTGTTCTTTAGAGCCCAACAATTGTTAGTGTCATGGTCGGGACTCTCAGAATGGTATGCACAGTGGGTATTAGGATGATAGTGAGGAGAGGTTGTGTTAGGGTTCTTTGGAGCTTCTTTTAAAGTCACTAGATTGGATCTTAACAGATGTGGCAATACTTGAGATAACGTCATATTAATTCGGGTGAATTGTCAGACTGGTCTTTCCATTCTTGGTTGATTGTTTCTTTGCTGATCGGGCGCAGGTTTAGGAATCATGACATCCCCCACCATTGGATGGCGTTCAGCCCTATCTTGATTTCTCTGAGGATACATAACAACCACTTATTTCTTTCCGATGAATGGCTTCCTTACAACAGAAGAGGATGCATCTTTTTGGATCTTATCATTTTTTATCTCGGATTCTACCCTTTCTCCGGTCAATATCAATTAAGTAAAACCTGCCAATGAGCTCCCAATTAAGTGATTAAAGAAGGGACCAGACAAGGTGCCCAAAAACATGTCTACCAACTCTCTTTCAAATAGGGGAGATTGAACTCTTCTGGCCAAGTCTCTCCATTTTTGCGCGTAGTCCTTGAAGCCTTCATTTGAAACCATGGCCATACTCTAGAGTTGAGTACGGGTGGGTGTAAGATCAGCATTTTATTGGTATTATTTGTAAAAGGCTGCAGCAAGATCTTCCCAGTTATGAACATTGGCTCTTTCTAGCTGATAAAACCAATCAAGTTGAGTTCCAGACAGACTGTCTTGGAAGAAGTGTACCCATAAATCTTTGTCAGCGGTATGGGGCTGGATTTTCCTCACATAGGACCGGAGATGCATTTTGGGGCATGAGACTCCATCATATTTGGTGAACACAGGTGTTTTGAACTTTGGAGGGATGACAATTCCCGATACTAAGCCCAACTCCTCAAAGTCCAATCCAGGCACTTTTTAGATTTCCATTGCACTCAACTGCTCTTCTAGATGCTTATACTTGTCATCGGCTATAGGGTATTGTTCTTCAGAATAGTCTTCTTCTTCCTCTTCCTCTTCCGAATCAAACTGAACAATTGTTTCCTTGCTCTTCCCATCTTGGTTGTCTTTCTCACTGGATGTCGTTGCAAAGTCTAGGGTCCTTCTTGTCTGCCCGTGGAATCTTCTTCCCATGTTTAGAACTCTGGTTATCTTCTTTATCTTCTTTTTCTTCTCCTCAACCAGCAAGGTCTTCAACTTTTCTTGTCCTTTGGCTAGATTTAAGAACAACTGTTGAAACTGTTCATTCTGAGCTTGGAGGTCTTTCACCATTTGCTCGAGATCCATCTTACTGAAATAAACAGTAGAGAGATGAGGAGACTTGTTGCAAGAAACCTGCTTATGTTATGATAAATGATAAATGCGCATGCAATGATTTCAAGGATTTTAAGATTCAAATTTGTTTTAGACAAAAGGAAACACACATTATATTAATGAGTTAAAGCTTGAGTATAATAATGCCTCCTTGGGTAAAACAACTACAGAAACTTTAAGATAAAAAGGTAGTACGCGTCCTCTTTGGTGAAATGTAGGCATTCAGAGTCTGCTCCTCATGAAGTAGTCTAGTGAGTTCCAAAACCTTCTTCTCACTTGCGTAGAATTGGGCTTCAAAAGTATCTCGCTCCCCCTTGAGTTGTATCCAATCCCTTTGTAGGTCTTCAAGAGAAGTGGGCATGTCAGGATGTAGGTTAGTGTATGGAACATCTCCTTCCATGACGGGCTCAATGATTACCGGGAGAATGGAGGGATAAGGCATCATCAGACTTTGAGCACGAGTTCGTACCCATTTGAGGTAAGTCTCAAGAGGGATGGAATTTTTGTTCCCCAAAGTCTTGCTATCTACCTTGTTCAACATCCTCCATGCTCGGATAAATCTCTGGCGAAGACCTTGATCGTCGTTCTCGTAGTCGAATACCAAACCTAGAATTAGCATCTCGCATGGGCCATCCCTTCGGGCGTAACCAAACTATCTTAAGGCTAAGAAGGGGTTGTAGGTGATACCTCCCCTAATGCCAAGTAAAGGTACATTAGGAAATTCTCCATAACGGTCGACAATAGTAACATTCTCTATGGATCGGGAGCACCAATGAATGTCTAAATGTTTGAGCGTCATCAACCTTTGTGACCACCTTGAATCTTGCTCGTTCTTCAATATAGATTGGGGAAGATGCAAAATAAACCATCTTGCCAAGAGAGGAGTGCAACACATAATAACACCTCTTTTCCTCATGGTGCGAGTGTGAAAAGAGTGTAGGATATCCCCTAGCAATGTAGGCACTGGGTTGCGGGATATGAAGATTTTGACGGTGTTCACATTGTATGAGTTGATCAGGATTTGGAAACAAAACCATCCCATAGATGAGAAGAGCCACAATTTCCTCAAAAGCTTGCAGGTCCAAAGAATTCCAACAGTTTTGGGCTTTCTCAAACAAGAACTTTGATAGGAAACCTTTGACCCCACTCCTTGTTTCCCAATGAGTTGTGACATCAGATGAGTGCAAGTGTAGAGATTGAGCAATCTCTTATATCCTTGAGTATCTTTTTGTACCATTGAAAGCTAGTTGGTTGAGAATGGGAATCCTCAAGAGTCGGGACAATTCTTCCAAAGTAGGCATAAGTTGATAGTCGGGAAATGTAAAGCAATGGTGTAAAGGATCAAAGAACTGAAAGAGCACCTTCATCATGTCCTCATATGTGTTGGAGGTGACCAAGTTGAGTAGGCAACCATGTCTCTCGGTGAATGGAGAGTTTTCAAGAATCCTTGAGGCTAGCTCCTTAAGTTGTGGAGGGATCCTTACAAGGTTAACTTGAATAGTTTTCCTGCGAAGAGAATCCATATCCTACAAAACAAGAACAAAGATGAATCCCAAAATACTTGAAATGGTTGGTGAATATGTGTGATGTTATGATGTTCATGATGTTATGTACCAGTATGTATATACAAACAAAGCAAACAAGTCCTTAGATTTAGGCTTGCATGGAGTCTCATAGGCAAGTACCCTCTTGAAGTTTAGTTAGCTCAAACTTGTCCTTGTAATAGTAATCGGGTTCTAAGGAGCTCAATATTATTGGTTTGTTTCCTTGGTCATTGTTTCAGCACAAGCCTCTTTAATGGCGACCGAAATATCCCAAGAAACCAAACCTCAATGAGTATAGTGTCTAGTATCTACCAACTTCGGACTACACCAAAGTCGGTCATCTCACTACATCCTAAAGGCCAAGTTGGTCAAGTAAAGGTTCTATAAGTTCATTAGTTCTTTATGACATCACTCAGCGGCCCCGCATTCTCTTTGATTAACTCAAAGGCTACCGGTACCCACAAATATGTCACACTAATGTAGCTATTGCTTAGACCATGTCGTTATATCCCGCACAGTTTCCACAATGTATTGCTACTTACCTATAATGTATCCCAAATTCGGGTAGAGGATTCAAACCCAAACAAAGAACCATAATGTAAAGCATACAAGTCAAACAATGAAAGCAAAAAATGTGATATAGCCCTAAGGTAACCCCACTTTTAGAATTATCCCCAACAGAGTCGCCAGTTCTATGATACGGTGGGAGAACTGACTTGAGGGTTTTGCATTTGATTGCAAATGTTGCAGTTAGCAAGAGTCGCCACCAACTTTTCTTTTATCCAAAAGGAAAGGTGAAAAAGCACAGGAAAGACCTTTGAGATTGTTTTTTGAGTTAGGGGGTAGATTATGAAAACGGAAGGTATTAGCACCCTTTTCATCCATGGTTTTCCATGGGCTCTTAGTTACTTGCTAGATCACTTTCTTTAGTTTGAATTTGTGCTTTGTATGATGTTTTTAAAGTATTTTGTAAAGAGGCCATTTTTTAGGCAACCTTTGTAATGATTCTCGTTTGTAAGAATGTATACAAAGATGTTGATCTTTTGAAAATATTTTCGAGTTTTATAAGATGCTTTGAAAGTGTAGGTGCTTGTTTTGAAAATAGAAAGGATGTTTGTTTGAAATTGAGCAAGTAATTAGGAGCATTTTACCTACTCAAATGTCTTTCTTGTTCATTTTCTTTCCCTTGACATTGTTATCTTACCACTGATTTGGTAAGTAACCCTATCTTTGGATGTAAAAGGGACGGGCGTGGGTCATCGTATAACCATGATTAGCAATGTTGTAAAGTATCTTAGCATTCTTTTTTAGGTACTAAGATCATTTGAAATGCAACTTAGATAGCGTCATTGAGGGACTATGATCTTGTATTTGCTTGTTTTTGCTAAGATATCTTACATGCGTAATATGGCCATTTTGTATAAGGAAACCAAGTGGAATAACCCTAGGGGTGCTTGTGTGCAAGTGTATTGTTTTCATGCTTGTTTTTGTCTTGAATTAGGGTTTTCTAAGTATTGGTTTTAGTCTTTCCATACAAACCCTAATTACTAGCATGTTATAAAAAAGCGATAAATTGCGAAATTTAAAGTTACTACGCTATTACAACATTTATGGGGAGGGGGTGTACAAATTGAATGGGGATTGCAAGAATTTAATGCCTAATTAGTCTATTATAACCATATTGAATTAATATCAATGTACAAGGAAATAAATAAATACAAAGTACAAAATGAATAAATGTACAAAAAATGCAAAATGTAAAGAAAATGTATTTTTGTTTGATTTTCATGAAAAAGGGATTTTGTCTTAACCTAATTAAATAAATAAAATAATTAATTAAATTTGAATTTTATTAAGAAAATAGTTTAAGTAAAACCCTAGTTCTATTAATTAATCAAAAGAAAATAAGTTTAAGAAAAGTATTTTTGGTATTTTATCTTTAAAATATTTATAGCATTATAAAATATTTATAGCATTATAAAATATTTTTAGTCTTCTTTATATAAAAAATAATATATTTAAATTAGTATGAAAGAAAATAACTAATAACCTAATTTTAATTATATTTACAAGATAATAAATAAGAAGATAAATAAAGTATAGTTAATAAAAATATTTTTTTGTGAGAAAAATAAAATAAACTAAGTCAAAATATAAATCTATCATTTTTTTGTATTTTTTTTTATGATTTTTAATTTTTAAAAAAATATTTAAGAAAATAAATGAAATAATAAAAAATAAAATAAAATAAATTGGGCCAGGGGCGTATAAAGGAAACAAGGGGTTAGCTAGCAAAAATATAAAAAAAAAGCCAGGCCCAAAGAGGCCCAGTGCCTGAAGCTACCGGCAGAAAACACAGAGCCGCCACCGAACTTTATTTATCCCGAAGGAAGGGGAAATATCGATAAAACCACAGGGGAATGGATAAGATGGTCTTGCGACCAAGAGAAAGGGTAAGGGAGTCGGTTGTGCGAGGGGAAGGTATTAGCACCCCTCACATCCGTTGTACTCAACGGGATCCATTTTGTTTGTTTGTATTAAAAGGTGTATTTATCTACAACTATACTTTGCTTAAGGTGAAAAGAATGGGTTTTTCATTATTGCATTCGTGAGGGTTTCGCGACCCTTTGCCTACGTATCCAATGAAGGAATCAGAACACCGTAGTTCCTCTAGAAAATGGTTTGTTTGTTTGTGTGTTTTTAGTGGGCGACGTTAACGCACGCATTCTAGCAATAGGCACGGCCTGTATCGCGGTAGAACGGAGATAACATGTCCTTTGGGGAGTTTTGATTGGTTGAGTGTTTTGTGGGTTTTAAAATAAGTTCAAGTAATGATTAAGTGTTTTTGGATTTTTGATTTGTGAATGATAAGTTTTAATGACAAAAGAAGAAAAAAAGTTTTAAGAGGGAGACTAAAAACCTAATTGTTTGTTATCTACAAGTGAACTAAAAGTCTATTTCGACATAAGGCGATCAGAACGGGGTTAAATCGCCTCATGGAGCTATCTAAGGGAGTATAGTAACATGGTTTGAGCGAGTAACTTAAATTCTAAATATATTTTTGTGGTTTTATAATAAACTTAACAAATAACGAATTCGAAAGTAAATTAGAACCTAACTTTAAGACATTCTAACATTATTTTTTGTGATTTTTTAGTAAAGAAAGAAAAATTAAAATAAAATTAAAATCTAATTCTAAATATGCTTGTTATTTGTATCTTGTGAAAAATAAAATAAAACCAAGAACTAATATAAAATAATTAAAACGATATATATATATATATATATATATATATATATATATATATATATATATATATATATATATATATATATATATATATATATATATATATATATATATATATATATATATATATATATATATATATATATATATAAAACAATGGGAATAAAGAAAATAACAAAATGGGGGATATGCTGTAAGTTTCGTTACTGAGCTGGAAAGAGAGAAATTTTGGGCAGCCTAAGCCCAATAGCAATCAAAAACAAAAAATAATGGAAATGAATAAGAAAAATAAAAAAAATGGTCATGGTGGGTGTTGAACCCAGAACCACCAGTTTACACACGCCAGGATTTTACCACCGGACCACTTTACTTTATTTGTTAATTATACAACCCAAAAAACTATAAAAAGTGAAACTCAAAATATGTTGGGCTAGGCCCAAACCCAAATCCGGCTGAGAAATAGAGAGGGACTTAGACTCTTTGGGAACCCTAATTTATGAAAGGGAGTGTTGCGGCGGATTGCTTTCAACGGGGAAGAGGAAAAGAATCAATTTGTTTCTATTCCCAATAACTGAATCATAACAAAAAACTCCTTACTTCTCGTTAACACTCTCCCATCTCTCTCGATGCACTCTATCTCTAATCTCAACAACCCTAATCTCTCTATCGCTCAATAATCGCAACTCCTCAAATCCACTTCATCTTCTCCACAAATCCAACTCTGGTTTTCTTTCGATAGGAATCTCCCTTCTGGTTTTCAAGAGTTCATCATCATCTCCTTCACGCAATCGGTCTAGGTTCTACCTCCTGCATGGTGCAGTTATCATCAAATCGTAACACCGCATGGATATTTTTCCCCCTTTCTAAGAGTTTAGTTTTAGGTTTAAGGTGAGGTCTGATCTATGAAGAAGAAAGAGAGTGACGAGATGATAGAGGTATTGTTTCATGGGGACCGGACATTAGAAGCATTGGAAGTGATTGGAGCGAATTGTAGCCCTGGATAAGGCCATAAATATGCGTCTGATAAAGGTATATGAATTATGTTTTTATTGCAGAAGTGTGTGGTTTGCAGAAACATGAAATTTTGTTGTTTTCGCAGATTTGTTATTGAGAAGCAAATATTGACAAAGCGGCGGATGAAGGTGATGACAATGTGTGTTGTGTAGAGATGGTGATGGATGATGTCGTTAATGCTGTAATGGAGACAGAGAGATGAATGTTTAAGGTAGTGATGATGGAGTAGAGAGAAGAGAGGGTTTTCGATTTCTTTTGGTGAGTTTTCTTTCGAAGTTCTTCTTATAACTACTCTTTTTTGAATCTGAATTTTCTAAGAGTTTCATGACCAATTAGGTGAATCATTCTTCTATGCCCTTTCTCAAATGAACTCAGTTAGGCAACTAATTGCTTAAACTATCACGCAGGTACAGGAAATAAGAGAAAAGAGGAAAATCAAAAATCTGAATCACAATATAAACCCTATTCCCAGCAAGTCCCATACCCTTTTCATCACATAAGCATCAAGAGTAAAAAATGAAAGAGAAAGGGCAAACCAGTGATATATTCGACGATTTTCTGGTGATACTGCTTTAGGTATGGTTCTCTTTTATCTTCTGCGAATTCTTCCTTTTATGCTTTCAATCTGTAATCTGGTATATGATGATCGTTTGGTTGTTGAGGAAGATGACCGAACTAATTGGAATATGGTTGTTTCGGTATTGCAGGGGAGTAGTTTTGCTTACACCTCAGTGTATGAGAAGGATGACAATTGCAAGGTTCTTGGGATATGCTGGTTGTAAACTCACTCTCTTGGCTTTGTTGGCTGGTATCTCTCTCCCTCAGTCTTGCTGGTTGTATGCTCTTTTTGGTTTTTTGGATTTATGGGAAGTCTCTTGGCTTGCTGTGTTTTTTTGCTGGCTCTGTTCTCTCCAAAAAAAATCCACCCTTTCAATGAAACAGTGGCTTTTATTTATAGTGAAATAGAGGTGGAAATTAGGGGGGGGGGGGGGAATTGGTGAAATTTGAACATGTTTGGCAAACTGATTTTGAACATTTGAGTAGCCGGTTTGTATGTCTTACTGATTTTGTACAATGTTTAGACTGTTTAGAGAAGGTGTGACACAGATGAGGTGCAGGTTTTGGCATGTTCTGTTTGGTTGTTTATGCAACAGGTTTTGGCAGATTTGGGGCAGCAATGCAGGTGATGTCTTTTCCTCTTTCATCTTTCAATGATGTAAAGCAAACTTGCTTTTATTTTTTGAAAACTTCTGAAGGGTTTTCATTTTAGGGAATATGATGATGCAGGGTTTTGTGAGCTAGCTTGTTGTTTTTATTAATTGTTGTTATTTTATATTTGCTTATTTTGGGTTGCTTGCTAGTCTTGCTGCGTTTGGCTGCTGCTATATTTTCTAGTTACTGCTTTTGGTTGCTTCTCTATCGCAGCTGCTATCTATTTTGTTGTGTTGTTGATGTGTTATTTTGTTGTGTTGCTGATGTGCTATTTTTGTTGGTTTATGGGTTGATGTGCTTGTTGGTTGCAGCTTTGGGCTGCTTGCTGTGTGCTTGCTACTTTGTAGCTTGCAGCAGCGTGCTTGGCAGCTGCTAACATTGCTGCTTGTAGCTTTTCAGTTCGTATATGTTTGCAAATTTCTTTTTCCCTTTTTGTGAACCAAAGTCCAAACTTTGTGATTTGCAAGATAGGAGAAGACAGCCTGTGATTTAAAACAAAAACCCTTTTTAACTGATTCCAAATGCAAACCCTTATGATGAGCATTCTTTATTAGCAAATAATTCTTGCTTGGAATTTTATTGACATATCGATGTTAGCTAACTTTTCCTTTTCTTGTTTCATGAACACGAGGAGTGGATGGCAAGCGAGGCAAGGTTAAAAGGCAAGGAGAAGACCATGGCTAGTAAGGAGTGGATGAGTTGCTTGAAGATGAAGCAAAGAGATTTGAAGAAACAAACATTTTCCTTGTAAACAAAAGATTTGCAGCTTGTATTTTAACAATTGTAATTTATGATTTCACATGCTCTGTAATCTGTCCCAAAAATGTAACGAACAAAAAAAACTTGAATGATATATTTTGAATGAATTTGTTGTATGGAAATTAAACAACCTTTTGAATTTTGAATGAAAGCAGCAATTTCCACTTGAATGATTTGAATGCACATATTGCCTTTGTAACTTGAATCTAAAAATCAAACATGACTTTAGTGAGTTGTACTTCAAACAACCATGCGCCTTTTCTTCCAAACTCCAATCAAAATCTTGAACCAAATAAATGCTTAAGAATTTAATTCCATTTGGTTAATTCAAACCCAAAACAATGGTCATTTAAACCTTAATCTTCATATCATGCCTGAACCAAACTTGCACTTTCAAACAAAACTTTAACTTTGATATTCAAACCACAAGTAACCTGTAACTTAAGCAAGAAAAACATGCCTTGATTGTCATGAACCCCCAACCTTATCTATTGTGCCCAAACTCCGCATTCGTCAACTTAAACTTCAAACTCTTAACTCGGTGACTTAGGGACCTTAAGAAGAAAACTTGTAATGCAAGGAGATGAGATCCTTGACCTAATTCATTGAGCTTTAAGTTGTCTTTGAGGTAGGAGAAAGAAACATCTTCACAAAAACCATGGATCAAAAACCCTAGCATCTTGACCAACAAATAGGGAAATAAACCCTAATCCAGGCTCTGATGAATTCGAGCGAGAAACAGCCTTGTAACTTGGTGAAAAAGAAATTCATGATACCTCAAAAATCCATCCCACGATCCACTAATCGAGAACCAGATGCATTTCCCCTTTTACCTGATAAGAGAACTTTAAAACAAATTTAGGCATAAAGAGAGCACAATCCTGAAACCTCAAACTAAGGCGCCTGATTCCATGAGATACGGGATATACAAATGACTTAGTTAAAATGGTGCAAATGGGATGCAAAGTTCAAAGCCAGAAAAAAGTAAGAGGAGGTAGGGCAAATTTGGGGTACGACAGCACCCTGCAAACAAAAAAAAAGTCAGAATTATAAAACATGTAAAAAATGAAAAAGGGTACCACTGGGGCTCGAACCCAGATCCCAAATGTTACAGGCGTGCGCTTCTACCACTGGGGTGGCTATACATCCATTAACATAAGAAAAATAATAAATTATAAGGCAAAATGCGCCCTGAAGACTTCATCTTCAACCTCCAGCCAGACCAACTGTAACTTGCTCATTTCTCATCAAAAATGAAAACTGTAAACATGAAACTTGAAGCAAATTTTCTCACGATTCTAGAAATGTAAAGTATTAAAACTATATATCAAAGATAAGCATGAATTTTAATGGACCTAATCTGAACCCTAAAAATTTCAGAAGTTTCAGTTTCAAAATTCTCTAAGCTCAAGCAAAATTAATGGAAACTATGGACATGGTTAGCTTCAGGGCAATGATATCTACATGTTTTGTTCATAAATAAACTATTGATGATGCCTGTATGAAGAGTTCCAAGTTGAGAAAACTTACCTCAAAACTGGAAATCTTGTTTTGAGTTTGAGCTTGTTTCAAGTGATGGTGATGATCAAGTTAGCTTCCTTGAGGTCCTAGGAAGCTAATGCAATGATTTGCTTGAGTTGAGAGTGGCTGAAATGACTTGGAGAAGTCAATATGCAATGCTCTATTTTTGGTTATGGAGGATATGGTAAATGATGTTACAATACTGAAACAGGGACATGGATAGGTTACACTTGATGTAAGGAAGCTTTAGAAACTAAAAGGCCAAGAAACGCACGAGGGAAATGTGAGTTTGATGTTCAAGGTCAGAAACTGTGCAACAATGGAGTTTTTGGGCAATTTCTGATTTGAGAGAGTTTTGGTGTATTTCAAGGTGCTTAAGATCGTCCTCTAGCTCACAAATAGTGACTCTATTTATAAGCAACAAGTTTGGAGACCTCTTGTTGATCAGAATTCAAAATCACAAGTTTATGCATAACATGTGATTTTTTGAGAAATTCAAGTTTCAAAGCCTTGTGTACTTGCTAAGATAGAGTGGTTATGATTTAAACAAGCTTGCTTCTGACTTTGTGGATGGAGTTTGATCAGAGGGAACAAGTTAGAGGCTCAAGAATGAACTTTATGCAAAAAGCTTGCTTTACATGAATGGCAATGTTAACTTTGTGCCATTAATGGAAATACAACTTGGTTAATAGCTCAATTGCTTGGATTAAAGCCCTAAAAGCTGTGTAAACATTTAATTATGGAGTGACAAACAAGTTGGAGGCCTTGAAAGCAAAGATTATGCAGCCTAGCGTGGATTTGGTTCACGTGTTCATCAAAATTAACTTGTAATTCAAGTGATAAAACCCTAACTTCATCTATTCGATTCTCCCTACTCAAGAATGATCTCAAGGAGTTATTGGACACTTTGGAGAGCTTGCAATGTTCTCTACAATCCATCTTTGAATTTATTTTGAATATTTCCCTTGGAACTATATGAAAAAGTGTCATGAAATTAGGTCAAAATCCTGGCCAAATTAGGGCAAAATTTCACTAAGTGTTTAGTTTCATGACCACATGTTCATAAAATTATAAGTTGAGATCCAAGAATTTTTGGAAGGAGTTGTGTAAAGAAATTTTGTATATTTCATGGAGATATACAACTTTCATGTTGGAAGTTTCCCTTGAATCATCTTGCATCATAGTGAAAATTTTATTCAAAGTTATGAAAAAACATGAAATTTCCAACACTTAGAAAAATTTCTAAGTTTAGAAATTTTGACTTTTCAAAATGAAATCTTGACTTTTTGATTTCTTGATGAATAAGTTTCATATTTTGACATGTTTTGATGAATTATGATCTTTGGCACTTGAATTTGACCAAAAAGTCAAAGTTTGACTTTTCAGTATACAGTTGACTTTTGATCAGATGATTGAAAAATTCATCTTTCAATCCAATGGACTTGCAGTGTTTTCAACCATTTCATTAGGTAAAAATGATGCAATTGGACTCTTGAGATCATGCCTTAAACCAGTTGACCATTTGCTAGGTAAAAAATCAGAAATTGCCCTTTCTCAGTCAAAACCCTAATTTTGACCATTTTGCCCTTTTAATGATCTGATCAAATTTCTTGAGGAATTGTGGTCCAAACTTGATCAAATGATACATATGAGTTTATAATGTTTATATGGATCAAAAATTATGAAGTTTGACTATAAATTGGCCACAATTGACTTTTTTCCCAATACAACTGATTTTTAGGTCAACTGCTCAATTGACTGAGCCAAAATGTGATCCAAGGCTTGAAACTTGACATGAGTGATCTTGGGGGACCATAATGATCCATGAAAATCATATGAGGCATTGAAAATTCAAATGTCCTTGTGCAAAATCAAACCATAATTTTGGTCATCAGTGCATAAGGAGGTGTCTTGAGCTGATCAAACCCTAGTGCAGTCTTGAGCCCAAGGGGATCTTTGTGAGAAAATTCTTGATAAGTGAGAGAGCAAATTTTGGGGTACAACAATAGCCATCTACTGACTGATATTTCCAGAAAAGATGAAAGATTAGTTGTATGCAATGTCATGATATATGAAATGCATTGTACAATGATGTTCTGAATAAAATGAATGAGATTGTGTTGTATGTGTTCGTGTTGTAAAGGTTATGACGTATGGATGCGATGTATGGGCATGTAAGCTATGCTGCTGTAACACTGTTGGATTAGGGAAAATAAATCCCTGACTGCTGTTGGGGACCTGGAGTGTACGTCTTCATGTTTTAAAGTGCTGATGAGTTGATGAGCTTCTATTTGGTAGAGAAATAAACTTTGTTGTAAGGGAAACACCATGTATTGCTTGTGAAATCCTATTGGGGAATCTTGAGAAATTTGGCGACTTCTACCGGGGATTGATAACTGGAAGTTTTGTTCTGTCGGGGATGTAAGAGAACTTGACATCATTAAGCTGCGCATTGTGGGGGATTTTATGGAATAGTCTAAAGATATTATCCTATTTCTTAAAGCCGTTAGTGATTGTCTTCTATTTTATTCATTTGTGAACAGTAGTTACGTTTAAATGCATATGTTCAAAAATAAATCATTGGACATTTTTGTAAACAAAACATAGGGATAAAAGAAAAAAACAGATAGTTTTGCACTTTCAAAGGAGTATCTTTGTATTAACTTGAACAAGTATTTTTGTACAATGAGACGAACATTCTAGTAAGAGAATGTCGTCGTAAAAAATGAAAATTTGATACAAAGAAAAGATAGATATGTGTAATAATCCTATGGGATTCCCATTTTGCTATAGTTTTCGTGTCTCTGAGCGTCTTGTCCACTTGCTGCCTTGTTCGAAGTTGATTGGATTGATCAGAACCATTGAGTTTGTCAGTCAAAGCCAAAGTTTGTCTGTAAGGTGATCCAACGGGACATAGTCATACGCTTTAAATCCCTAACTTTTTCCTGGACCGCCCTTTCAGGTTTTCAGTCCACCGGGATACCCTTTTTTTCCTAAGTCGCCCTTTCGGGTTTTCAACTTGCCAGTGTACAGATTTTTTTATTTTATCCCTAATTTTTGCCCGAACCTTTTTGGTTCGCCGAGATACCCTTGTTTTTCCTAGGTGTGTCAACCTAGCGGGTCTCTAATGCGTAGTATCTTTTGACTATGTCTGCGTTTACCGGGTGCGGCAGGTCATCGCCATCCATAGTGGTTAAGATCATTGCTCCACCAGAGAATATACTTTTGATCACAAACGGACCTTCATATGTAGGATTCCATTTGCCCCTGGGATCACCCTGCGGCAGTATGATGTGCTTGATACACTTGGCGTCTGACCTTTTTGTTGAAAGCCTTGATCATCCATTTTTGATACATTTGACCATGACAGACAACGGTAAGCCTTTTCTCATCAATCAAATTTAGTTGATCAAGTCGAGTTTGGATCCAATCATCTTCATTTAACCCTGCATCCTTCATGATTCGTAGAGAAGGAATCCGAACCTCAATAGGCAAGACAACCTCCATGTCGTATACTAGAGAGTAAGGTGTTGCCCTGGTTGATGTGTGCGCCGTGGTACGGTAACCGTGGAAAGAGAATGGTAGCATCTCATGCCAGTCCTTGTAGGTTACTGTCATTTTTTGTATGATCTTTTTGATGTTCTTATTTGCGGCTTCGACAACACCATTCATCTTTGGCCGGTAAGGAGAAGAATTATGGTGCTGGATCTTGAATTTCACGCACAGTGCGGTGATCATAATATTGTTTAGATTCATACCGTTGTCTATGATGATCCTCTCTGGGATACCGTACCGACAGATGAGGTTCTGTTTGATGAACCAGGAAACAACATTTTTGGTGACAGAAGCAAAAGAACCTGCCTCAACCCACTTTATGAAATAGTCAATGGCCACCAAGATGAAGCAATGTCCATTAGAGGTCGTTGGCTTAATTTCTCCAATCATATCAATGCCCCACATAGCAAAGGGCCAAGGAGCTGTCAGGACATTTAGAGGAACTGGAGGTACGTGCACCTTGTCAGCATAGATCTGACACTTGTGGCAGGTTCGAGAGTGTTGATAGAAATCTGCTTCCATGGTAGACCAGTAATAACCTGCCCATAGGATCTTCTTTGCCATTGTATGCCCACTGGAATGGGTTCCAAAATTTCCTTCAGGTAGATCAGCCATGATCCTCTCTGCCTCAACCTTGTCTATGCAACGAAGCAATATAGAGTGTAGTTGTGTTTGTAGAGAATGCCATTACTAAGGAAGAACTTAGTAGAGAATCTCCTTAGGAACTTCTTATCATTGACTGAAGCTCCTTCCGGATATTCTTGAGCCTCGAGATACCTCTTGACTTCGTGAAACTAAGGTCGGTCCACTACTTCTTCAATATTAATCCCGTGACAGTGAGCTGGTTCATCCATTCGTTCAATGGTGATCTAGGGAGCCTCGTTATCCCATTTGAGTTTAAACATGAATGACATTGTGGCTAGCACGTCCTCTAGTTGATTTTCTTCTCGCGGGAAATGCTCGAAGGTAATCTTCTCGAAATGTGGGATTAATGTCAATACATATTCTTTGTAGGGGATGAGGTTAGGGTGTTTAGTGTCCCATTCTCCTTTGATCTGACTGATGACCAAGGCTGAGTCTCCAAACACACTTAAAGACTTGATTCCCAAATCTATAGCAGCTTTGAGACCAAAAATGCACGCTTCGTATTCTGCCATCCTTTAGGGGATATGAGTACATCACCTATACCATTGTCGAGTGTGTTGGATGCTCCATCAAAAACCAGGGTCCATCGGGATCCTTGTTCAGGTCCGTCATATGGTCTAAGTTCTTCACAGTTGTTTACCATCATGATGTCTTCATTTGGGAATTCGAACTTCATGGACTGGTAGTCATCCACAAGTTGAGGAGCAAGATGATTAGCTAGTACACTACCCTTTATTGCTTTTTGGGTAGTATAATGAATGTCATATTCCGTCAGGATCATCTGCCATCTTGCTATTCTCCCAGAAAGGGAAGGCTTCTAGAATATGTATTTTATTGGATCCATCTTGGATATCAATAAGGTAGTATGGGTCAGCATATACTGTCTTTGCCAGCGAGCATCCCATGCCAGAGCGCAACAAGTTTTCTTGAGCAGTGAATATCTTGTTTCACAGTCGGTAAACTTTTTTCTCAGGTAATAAATAGCATGCTCTTTTCGGCCAGACTCGTCATGCTGCCCCAGCACACACCCCATTGAATTTTCCAAAATAGTTAGATACATGATCAAGGGTCTTCCCTCGACTGGTGGCATCAAAATAGGAGGTTCTTGCAGGTACTCTTTGATCTTGTTGAAGGCAGTTTGGAACTCATCATTCCATTTGACTACTTGATCTTTCTTCAATAATTTGAAGATTGGTTCACAAGTAGTTGTTAGGTGAGAAATGAATCTGGAAATGTAGTTTACACGTCCCATGAATCCTCTGACTTCTTTCTCGGTGCGAGGAGCAGTCATTTCTTGTATCACTTTCACCTTGGCAGGGTCCACTTCAATACCTTTACAACTGACGATGAAGCCTAGGAGTTTACCGGACCTCACCCCAAATATGCATTTGTTCGGGTTCAACCTCAGCTTGTATTTCTTTAGTCTCTCAAAGAGTTTCTATAAATGGTCAAGATGTTCCTCTTCAGTTTGAGATCTGGCTATCATTTCGTCTATATAGACCTCTATCTCGTGATGTATCATGTTGTGAAATAGAGCTACCATGGCACGCTGATAGGTTGCCCCAGCGTTCTTCAATCCGAATGGCATAACCTTGTAACAGAAAGTGCCTCATTGTGTGACAAAGGTTGTTTTCTCCATGTCCTCAGGCGCCATTTTGATTTGATTGTAACCCGAGAAAGCGTCCATGAAGGAAAACACCTTATGTTGTGTTGTATTGTCAACTAAAATATCGATATGGGGAAGTGGGAAATCATTCTTAGGGCTTGCCCTATTCAAATCTTTGTAGTCCACGCACATGCATACTTTGTCGTCCTTTTTAGGCACTGGAACAACATTGGCAACCCATTGCGGATAAGAGGTGATGGCCAAGAATACGACATTGAATTGTTTCATGACTTCAGCTTTGATCTTCTCTGACATGTATGGTCGCATGCGACAGACCTTTTGTTTTACCAGAGGGCAGTCTTCTTTTGTTGGCAGACGATGTACCACGATATCAACATCAAGTCCTGGCATGTCTTCATACGACCAGTCAAAGACCTCAACATAATCATGTACCAACTCAATCAGACGCTTCTTGACACTGGATTCTAGATTGGCACCCACTCTGACTTCTTTCTTGTCCTCTTCGGTACCTAGGTTAACTGTGTCCACTGGTTCTTCGTGGGGCTGTATGGTCCTCTCTTCTTGTTGTAGTAACCTGGCTAATTCCCCTAGCACTTCAGACTCTTCCTCACCTTCATCTTCGGCATGGTAGATTAGATTTTCAGAGTCACAGAAAGCCATAGCAGAATAATTACCCATGGGATCGCGAATGGATGTAGATCTGCATTTTGAATGTGAGTGTGTGTAAGAGTATAGCTATCTTTGAAAGATAAAAAATGTAAAAAGAAAGACAAAGAGCACAAATTTTGTATGCAAAAACGTCCATGATTCATTGGTGACATATGAAAATGAGGTAACAACCCTTACAAATGGACTGTTGTGCCTCGGGTAAGACACATGGTTTTAAGAGTCTGAATTGTTTAATTATTATAGGTCCGACGAAATTTAAAGACAATTATTGTTGGATAAAAGTAATTGGGACAAAATCTTTAGCTTCCCAATTGTTGAGTCCTCCATTGAGAGTTGGGAAAATCTAATCCTCCAGGTCATAGCTGTCCTCATCATCCTCCACTGTGTTAACTCTGTGGTTGCTGATCTTCAAGGGTGGTCCCCCGGCACGAGCACGGAGTACAACTTTATGGGCTCCTGAAGTGAAACCCAAACCGAATTTGTCAGATTTGTATGGGATATCTGCGAGTTTTCCCCAAATAGTGCACCCACCTTCTTCGATAACGGCCTTGGCATCCTTCAGAGAAGACATCTTTAGTGGAGGTCTTGTAATCTTCGGGACTTGGGAAACAGTCTTGGTTACTGCCATGGTTTGTGGGACTTCCTCGAAGTGCTGAAATGGAGTTTCAATGAATTCACCATCCAATTCCACGTATCTGAAGGAGTTTAGGTGACTGACCATATATTCCTCTTCTCCATGGACAGTAATGATTTTCCCCTCGGTTGGATATTTCAGCATTTGATGTAATGTAGAGGTAACGACACCAGCATTGTGAATCTATAGTCGGCCCAAAAAGCAGGAATAGGAAGGGTGAATGTCCATCACGTAAAAAGTTGAATCAAAGGTTTGGGTTCCAACTTTTATGGGGATGTCCACCTCCCCATGCACCATTCTCTTTGAACCGTCGAAGGCCCTTACCACTATGTTGCTGGGTTTTAGGGTCAAACCTTCACAGTCAAGTCTATCAAGAGCCTTCTTAGGCAGCACATTCAAAGACGAACCGGTATCAACCAAGACATGGGCCAAAGTTGTGCCCCTGCATTCGACAGAGACATGTAATGCCTCGTTATGCTTCCTCCCTCTAGGTGTCAAGTCAGCATCAGAAAAGCCTAAACCATTATCCATGGTCAAGCTGGCCACACAGTCTTGGAAATGATCAGCAGAGGTTTCTTGTGGTACATGGGCAGTTTTAAGGAATTTCACCAAGGCCTTCGCATGAGCCTCAGAGCATAACAATAAAACCAACATGGAAATCTTTGATTGAGTCTTCCCTAGCTGTTCGACTATGTTGTAGTCGCTTCTCTTTATAATCTTCATAATTTCTTCCATCTCCTTTTGGGAGGCCTCAGGGATAGATACCGATTGCGCCTTCACCCGGACATGCTCAACTAGAATGCCTTTGCCCCAAGTCTCGATCGACTCAGTGGTAGGAGTATCAGCAGGTGTGACTAAAGGAATTGTAGTTGCAGTGGTGTCAATAGGAACAGAAACAAGGATGATCACAGGACTGGTAACAGTCTTCGGAGGAGCAATCTCTGGGGAGAATACTCTACCACTTCGGGTTATCTTGCTGGTTCCTGCAATGTTACTGATGTCGGGGTCAGCTTTCTCAATAATTGAGTCCTCAATAGCCAGCCAATCTTTCTTGACACCCTGATAGTAGACGTTGCCCCCATAGTTCCATGAGACAGTTTTATCTGATGAGTACGAGATCAGACCTGGCATAGTAATTAGCAGTGGAGCTACTTTAAGAACTGATGTAATCCTAACAGGTCTTTTGGTGGAGACCCTGGAAGGATTGGCGGAAATGGTTACTATCGAAACATCATTGTAGGAAATGGTTGGAACAGGAGTATTTTCGAACAAAATCTCTTTGTCATCCATTAGGCGTTGAACACATGCTTTCAATAAATGACAGCCAGTTGGTAGGGAGAAACAGAGGTGGCAGCTTTCGTCACATCCCGGAAATAAACCAGCTTTCAATAGGTTCTTCTTGACGGTCAGGAGAGGAGTAACAAGTTTATCAACAGCAGTAACAAACACATCATCTTCTACAGTGTTAACACCACGGCCATGCCTGGGCATAGGAGCGGGGATAACATTTGTGATCTCAAGAGCATCGAATTCAATTTCTTTGGTTTCAAGAAGATCTTGGACCTTGTTCTTCAAAGCCTAACAGTTGTTAGTGTCATGGCCTAAACTTTCTGACTGCTATGCACAACGAGAATTAGGATGGTAATGAGGAGAGGTTGTGTTAGGATTCTTTGTAGCTTCTTTCAAGGTTACTGTTGTACCCCAAAATTTTCCCTCTCAATTCTCAAGGCTTTTCTTACAAGGATTTTCAAGGTTCAAGCTTGAACAAGTGCATTGGGATTTTCGAATACCAATATTAAAAGGAAACTGTCAAAAAGGGAGAAAACAGATAAAAATAACATTTTGACAAATTTGGAGGAAAACAGGTCTCCTTCGATTCAGCACCCTTCGACTCAAAAGCTTGGAACTTCCCGCATGCTAAAAGGCAATGACTCCATTTATGTTTGTTTCAATCCACATGTTTCGATTGGGCAACATGCTTCCTTCGAACACGAGCTTTCGATTGGGCAATATGTTTGTTTCGATCCAAGCTTTGGCTGGGCATTAGCTTCCTTCGAGTAAGCTTGTTTTGACCACAAGCTTCGACTTAGGCAAAGGCTTCCTTCGAACAAGTGCGCTTCGATCTCATTCTTGCATTCGACTCAAGACCAAATCACATTTGCCAGGCTATATTGCTTCCAAATCTTTACATAATCAGAGGCTTGTACAAGGGTTTTAAACTTTGTCTTTTGGATAATACTATCCTTGGTTAAAGGCTACATACCCTTTCTTTTCATAGAAAGTACTTTTATCACAAAAGCAGCTTTCCACCTGAATTTCGTCTGAACGAAAAGTAGGGCCAGAGGTACAAGTCTAATCAACTGCGAACAGGCCCCCACTTGTACCTTTCACGTTACCTATTATTTTATTATTTTGCAAGGCTGGCTACTTCAAATATGTCCATTCTTTTCTCTATAAATAGAGGAACATTGGCAAAGCTAAGGGAGGATCTTTGGACCAGAGGAATGAATCCCCCAAATTTTTTAAAACACAACAAAACTCTCAAGTTCATCAACACTTGAGAAATCACAAAAAACCCAGAATCACATTCATCTCCTTCAATTCTGCAAAACAACCACACTTCAGTCTCCTTCGAATCAAAGAAGAATCACACTTGCTTTTTTTTCTCTTCCTTCGAATCCAGCGTTCCAAGCACAGCTATTGACCCCTTCTTTTGAATCTAGCATCCTGGGCCTCCACTCAAGGTCCCACATCCATTCAAGGCCTGAAGCAAGGTAAGTTATTCTTACCTTTGAACTTTTCATTTCATGGCATAATAATTTTCCCTTTCATTTGAAACATGTACATACCAATGTTCCTTTCGTTTCCACCCTTTTAACATATTTTTTAGAGCTAACCTTTCGTTTTGATTTCTGTTTACCCGAACTTGCTTTAACTATTAAACTGGTTACAAGACAAATACTAGCATGGCATCCGGCCATGTTGCCATTTAATGCTTTAAACGAAAGAAACAGGAAACAGGAAATAGGAAACGAAGCTTCTGGCTTCTACCCTCTTTCACCAGGTCAAACGAAAGAGACAACCAGGAGGCAAACCATGTTGACTTCCAGGCCCAGACGAAAAGCATGCCTTCACTGATTCCAAGCTCAGTCGAAGGGCATTCCCTCACTGCTTTGAACCTCCAATCGAAGAAGGAAACAAGGCAGAACCAGAAGGCTTCGCCATACACTGACTTCCAGGCCAATCGAAGGACAGGACCTCACTGGTGCTAGCCCCAATCGAAGGAGGCCAACAGAATGCAAATCAAAGGGTGCTCCTGCCTGAATCGAAGGAGCTCTTTTTTTTTAAACTTCTTTTTATCTTATTTTTGCCTTTACATTTCTATGCACTTCAATATGGTTGTAATAGTGTAGGATTTATTTTTTGCACTTTTTATT
This sequence comes from Vicia faba, assembly GCA_948472305.1. Classification (NCBI taxonomy): domain Eukaryota; kingdom Viridiplantae; phylum Streptophyta; class Magnoliopsida; order Fabales; family Fabaceae; genus Vicia; species Vicia faba. Next base: position 1,637,761,958 of record OX451739.1, on the reverse strand, counting down.
ACTTTTGTACAAATGCTAGTAATTGGGTGTGTATGGCAAAATAAAAACAACAAGCAGACAACCCCTAATCAAAGACAAAATGCATGTAAATCAAACACACCATTCACACATGCACCCTTAGGGTAATTCCACTTGTTGCCTCGGAAATATAGTCATGTCCCTCGAACATGGGCGTTTTAGCAAAGACCCTCGATGACACTTGATGTTGACTTCGGTAAATGATCTAGTCCCTAAACGACATTGCTAAAACGTTTCATAGGTTGCCTTCTATGACTATACAAATGTCCCACACCCGTCCCTTCACATCTAATGATGGGGCTTCTTACCAAATCAATGGTAATATAGCAACATCTAAAGGAGGAGGAAAAGAACACTTAAGACCTTTTGAGTAGGTAGATTTGCTCCTAGTTGCTCGCTTGCTCACAACAAAAACATTTTATACACCAAACACTTTCACTTTGAAACATTTTCAAAAGACAAAAAACTTTGTACGCGTTCTTATAGAAACGATAACCATTACAAAGACACATTTTCAAAATCACTTTCAAAACCCACACCACAAGCACATTTTCAAACAGAAAGCAAGTGATCTAGCAAGCAACTAAGATCCCGTAGATAACTACGGATGAAAAGGGTGCTAATACCTTCCCTTTTCATAACCTACCCCCTGAACTCAAGAAAACATCTCTCAAGGTCTTTCATGTGCTTTTTTACCTTTCCTTTTGGATAAAAGAAATGTCGGTGGTGACTCTTGCTAACCGCATAATTGCGATCAAATGCAAAACAACCCAAGTCAGTTCTCCCACTGTATCACAAAACTGGCGACTCTGCTGGGGAATAACTTAAAATTGGGGTTACCTTAGGGCTAGATCACCTTTATTTGCTTTCATTGTTTGACTTGTTTGCTTTACATTTTGGTTCCTTGTTTGGGCTTGTTTTGATTCTCCACCCGGATTTGGGATACCTTATAGGTAAGTAGCAACACATTGTGATAACTGTGCGGGGTATACCGACATGGTCTAAACAATAGCTACATTAGTGTGACATATTTGTGGGTACCGGTAGCCCTTGAGTAGTCAAGGAGAATACGGGGACGCTGAGTGATGTCATGAAGCACTAATTGACTTTAGAACCTTTACTTGACTAACTTGGCCATTAGGACATAGTGAGATGACCGGCTTTGGTGCAGTCCGAAGTTGGTAGATACTCGATACTACACTCATTGAGGTTTGGTTTTTTTGGGATATTCCGGTCTCCATTAAAGAGGCTTGCGCTGAAACAATGCCCGAGAAGACAAACCAGTGATATTGAGATCCCTTAGAACCCGGTTACTATTAACTAGGACAGGTTAAGCCAACTAAACTTCAAGAGGGTACTTACCTACAAACCCCATACAAGCCTAAACCTAAGGACTTGTCTGCTTTATGTGAATATGATTATTTGTATATAAACTTGCTTACTTTGTATACTTGTACATAACATCATGAAATCATACCATGGCATTTTTTTAATAACATTGAACCATAGCATTTCAAGGACCTCAAGGGCCTATGATGCAGGGTCATGTTGAACCACACATCTAGCAAGGGGCAAGAGGATTTATTTTCCTCTAACCAAACACCGTCGAAGATCAAGTACAACAATTTGAGTCAAGGGCTACAACCCACTTGGCATGGTGAGCTAAATTCTCGTGGAAGGACATCCACCGATACAAAGTTCTCCAATCAAAGATGTTGATCAAAGTTCAACTTCTAACTTTTTCTTGTGTTTACCCTGCGAGATCCTTGAAAACATGCATCCACATATCATGCATCATATCATGACAGGTTTCTCCCATACAGGTCTCCTTATCTTCTTACTATTTATTTTAGTAAGATGGATATGGAACAAACGGTGAAAGACATCCAGGCTCAAAATGCCCAACTTCAAGAGATGTTCTTGAATTTGTCCAAGGGACAAGAAGAGATAAAAGATCTCTTCAGCAGGGGCGTGATCATGGGAAATCCAGGGGACGACAGAGATGACCAGTTGGAACGGCTACAAACTGAGATAGCCATAATGAAAGTTCAAATGATGGGACAACTGGTGGGCCAGATGGCTCTTATCCAAAATCTGGCTCAAGGACAAGAAGGGTTGAAAGTTCTTATCAACCAACTTCGTTAAGACGATTGTAACCGTATGAGGCAAACAACCAAAATTGGAGATCAAGTCACTTCTCAACCTCCCTTGCAACATGAAGCCGGTTCAGTGGAGGGTGGACTATCCCAAATGTCTGCCATGTCTCAAGTCCAACAACAACCTCGCCAACAACAACAAAAGAACCAGCGCAAGGAGGTCGCACCTAAGAGACAATTTATCAGGATTGGCATGTCGCTAGCTCAGGTAATATAACACCTGTTGAAGACAAAGCTAATTACATTAAAGGCTTCTCCCAGGAATCCTAACACTGCTGCTCCTAGTTACCGTCCCAAAGAGAGGTATGCTTACCATTTCGATGGTCCCGGGCACGACACGAACAATTATTGGGATCTGAAGAACAGGATTCAAGACCTAATTGACGAAGGAGTGTTAGAGTTTACACAAGACGATCAATTGGAACTCTTTTATCACCCCTCAAGGGAATCCACATGAAGCAATGATCTGGGCGAGGAAATTTTCTGTTCATTTGAATTTTCAATTATAATCTCTTTTGTTATTCAAACAAATTATCTATTAATGTAAAACTTTGTTTCATTAATGCATTGCATATGTTTGTCTTGAATTCATCCATTCATTTTCTCAACATTTAAATTATGCTTTTTACCCTCAACTCTTGCTAAAAGTTACAATCCTTTAGAGGGAGGATGATGAAAACAATGTCATAATCTCATACAGTATGCTTTTGAACAGACCTTGATGACGATGTACAGGCGTTCTTTCAAATCCTAAACACCGGAGTTATAAGGAAGATAATACCTAGTCAACCCCTTCGAGCCAAAGAAGTAGGAGTTTCCTTTTTTTACACAAATTGAAACCTTTTAATCAAAACCTAGGGCAGGGTAGTCTCTCAGTTAATTCAAATGCGCGTTTAGCCACAAACTCTCATCTCGTAATACAACGAATGACATCAAAAACATTCCTCTAGAATCAAAAGACAGTGATGGTTCCCTATCGCATATGCAGTCATTTTCTCTCAAGAGAAAAGCCCACTAAGTCAAAACCTACAAAGGAGACTTAAGAGAAAAAAAACTGGGGCATCCCGCTGATGCAATCTCAAAACAAGAACAGTCAGGCAAAAATTAAGGATGACAAATAAAAAAAAGGGTCACTACAAATCCTCCACAACATGAAAAATGTTGCAAAAATGACTGCCTTCTGATAAACTAAACTTGTCTGAACCATCACCAAAACGTCATTCCAGACTCAATTGGAGTTCGAACGCACAATTAACTGAGTTTAGGACTGAAGAACATCACGAAGAGCGGGTGGGTGCAAATACACTTTGAGCATTTATCCTTTGTTTCTTAAACCGTGAACCAAGCCACGCTACAACCCTTTAAAAGTCCTAATTGAAGCATGGGTTAATTAGAAAGCATATTGTTATAAAGGTATCCTGACTCCTGTAAGGGCTTACTCAAAATCCTAAGTTGAATATTTCTTACAAAAACTTCTTTACTTGCTAAAACGCATTTTCAAAATTTCAAGACAAGCATAAACTTTGCACTATTTGAATATCGCTGTTTGCGTATGGCTATTTGTTTGACAGCAGAGAAATTAACATAACGAATATCCGATGAACGAAAGCTCTCTCGGTGATCAAAATCACTTCAAATGGGAAGATACTTCCAATGACAAATCTCTCATGATCAAAGGGGCATGGCATGACCTTTGCCCAACACATATGGGGCAGTCCATTCAAGATTCTAAGAAATCTCTCAGAAATACTGAATAACCAGAGGCATGTCTCCATCTCTATCACTTGGGGCATTGAACACAAATCCCGACAAAGATTTACTTACAGTCAAACATTTCTTGGCAAGTACCACAAACACCAGCTACTAGGGGCAGTGACAAAATCTCCCCAAAATCCTTCTCAGAGGATGATTCCCCAGTCATATTTTCAATCTCTGAAAAACTTTTCCCCAGCTAAGTCAACCTCAAGAATCTTAGAGGATTTTCTCCAGTGAAGTCGCCGCCTCTCCAACAGGCTGGCAACCGGGTTTATTTCACCAACAAACTACGGATTCCCCAGCTTGAGTTTACCTCTCCGACTACTACAAATTAGAAGACCACAACTCATCTTCTCTAGTAGACCACTCTACAATCCCCAACAAAAACACTGTGAAGCCTGGATTTCGACCAGATAACAGTATAAGGTGCTGCGAAGCCTGGATTTCGATCAGATAGTAGTTACCTTCTACAAAAACATTGTGAAGCCTGGATTTCAACCAGATAACAGTATAAGGTGCTGCGAAGCCTAGATTTCGACCAGATAGTGTTCCCTTCTTCAAAAACACTGTGAAGCCTGGATTTCGACCAAATAACAGTATAAGGTGTTACGAAGCCTGGATTTCGACCAGATAGTAGTTCCCTTCTTCAAAAACATTGTGAAGCCTAGATTTCGACCAGATAACAGTATAAGGTGTTACGAAGCCTGGATTTCTACCAGATAGTAGTTCACTTCTTCAAAAACACTGTAAAGCCTGGATTTCGACCAGATAATAGTATAAGGTGCTGTGAAGCCTGGATTCCAACCAGATAGTAGTTCCCTTCTTCAAAAACACTATGAAGCCTGGATTTCGACCCGATAACAATATAAAGTGTTGTGAAGCCTGGATTTCGACCAGATAGTAGTTCACTTCTTCAAAAACACTGTGAAGCCTGGATTCTGACTAGATAACATTATAAGGTGCTGCGAAGCCTGGATTTCGACCAGATAGTAGTTCCCTTCTTCAAAACACTGTGAAGCCTAGATTTCGACCAGATAACAGTATAAGGTGCTACAAAGCCTGGATTTCGACCAGATAGTAGTTCCCTTCTTCAAAAAACACTGTGAATCCTGGATGTCGACCAGATAACAGTATAAGGTGCTGCGAAGCCTAGAATTCAACCAGATAGTAGTTCATTTCCTCAAACGACAAACATGAATCCCCGGTGGAAACATTCCAAGCAAAATTTGAAGACACACCTACTCTTCAACAGTAGTTCGGGATTTAATGACTCCCTAACACTTGTCAAGGACTTATTTTCCAAGACAAAATTACATTTCACCAACATTCATAGCATATGCATACAAAATACACAAATCTCATTTATTTTGAGAACATCATTATGCAATGCATACATCATGGCATTGCCTACAACTAACTCTTTTCCCTTTTCAGGAAAGATCAATCAACAGTTAAAGTTCATCATCTTTTTGAGATAGTAATCGTCCAAGATTCCTTCATCATCTTTTTGAGGTAGTAATCGTCCTAGATTCCTTCATCATACTGCTGAGGTAGAAATCGTCCAAGATTCCTTCATCATCCTGTTGAGGTAGCAATCATCCAAGATTCCTTCATCATCTTTTTGGAGTAGCAATCATCTCAGATTCCTTCATCACAAAAGATATCCTCTAAGAAATAGTTTAGATACGCTCCAGATACGGATGCCATCTTTATACTCATTCAAAGACAACTTTCATATACAATTCAGATATGCTCCAAATACGGATGCCATCCTTATACTTATTCAAAGACAGCTTTCAGATACAGTTCAGATACGCTCCAGATACGGATGCCATCCTGATACTCATTCAGATTCAACTTTCAGATATTATTCAGATATGCTCTAAATACGGATGTCATCCTGATACTCATTCAAATTCACCTTCAGATACAGTTCAGATATGCTCCAGACACGGATTCCATTTTGATACTCATTCGGATTCAGCTCTCAGATACAGTTCAGATATGCTCTAGACACAGACGCCATTCTGATACTCATTCAAATTCAACTTTCAGAAACGAGTAAAATACAATCCATTTATGGATATTATTCTAGTATTCAACCCAACACGTCCACTATTCCAGTGTAAATCAACTAGAGATTTATTCTGACACTTTTTCTATTCCTACCAGCAATCATCTTAGATGGCATCTACAAGCCCATCTCTAACAACTTCCCGTCTCCTCTCCAAATGGAGTCTTTTAAGCCCATTCCCTACACCATCAATCGTCACGTCCTCGAGTGCAAATTTATGGTCACTCTAGTGTTCAATCATCTTCCACCTTCAAGTCACGAATGGCAGATTCACCAATCTAACTCTTCAGGTGTAAGAAGATTGAACAGGGGCAGTTGTTGTACCCCAAAATTTTCCCTCTCAATTCTCAAGGCTTTTCTTATAAGGATTTTCAAGGTTCAAGCTTGAACAAGTTCATTGGGATTTTCCAATACGAAAATTAAAAGGAAACTGTCAAAAAGGGAGAAAACAGATGAAAATAACATTTTGACAAATTTGGAGGAAAACAGGTCTCCTTCGATTCAGCACCCTTCGACTCAAAAGCCAGGAACTTCCCTCACGCTAAAAGTCAATGACTCCCTTTATGTTTGTTTCAATCCACATGTTTCGATTGGGCAACATGCTTCCTTCGAACACGAGCTTTCGATTGGGCAATATGTTTGTTTCAATCCAAGCTTCGACTGGGCATTAGCTTCCTTCGAGTAAGTTTGTTTCGAACACAAGCTTTGACTAAGGCAAAGGCTTCCTTTGAACAAGTGCGCTTTGATCTCATTCTTGCATTCGACTCAAAACCAAATCTCATTTGCCAGGCTATGTTGCTTCTTAATTTTTACATAATCAGAGGCTTGTACAAGGGTTGTAAACTTTGTCTTTTGGATAATATTATCCTTGGTTAAAGGCTACATACCATTTCTTTTGATAGAAAGTACTTTTATCACAAAAGCATCTTTCCACCTGAATTTCGTCTGAACGAAAAGCAGGGCCAAAGGCACAAGTCTAATCAACTTCCAACAGGACCCCCACTTGTACCTTTCACGTTACCTATTATTTTATTGTTTTACAAGGCTGGCTACTTCAAATATGTCCATTATTTTCTCTATAAATAGAGTAACATTGGCAAAGCTAAGGGAGGATCTTTGGACCAGAGGAACGAATCCCCCAAAAATTTTAAAACACAACTAAACTCTCAAGTTTATCAACACTTGAGAAATCACAAAAAACCCAGAATCACATTCATCTCCTTCAATTCTTAAAAACAACCACACTTCAGTCTCCTTCGAATCAAAGAAGCATCACACTTGCTTTTTTTTCTCTTCCTTCGAATCCAGCGTTACAAGCACAGATATTGACCCCCTCTTTTGAATCCAGCATCCTGGGCCTCCACTCAAGGTCCCACATCCATTCAAGGCCTGAAGCAAGGTAAGTTATTCTTACCTTTGAACTTTTCGTTTCATGGCATAGTAATTTTCCCTTTCGTTTGAAACATGTACATACCATTGTTCCTTTTGTTTCCACCCTTTTAACGTATTTTTCAGAGCTAACCCTTTCGTTTTGCTTTTTGTTTACCTGAACTTGCTTTAACTATTAAAATATTTACAAGACAAATACTAGCATGGCCTTAGGCCATGTTTCCATTTAATGCTTTAAACGAAAGAAACAGGAAATAGGAAATAGGAAACGAAGCTTCTGGCTTCTACCCTCTTTCACCAGGTCAAACGAAAGAGAAAACCAGGAGGCAAACCATGTTGACTTCTAGGCCCAGACGAAAAGCATGACTTCTCTGATTCCAGGCTCAGTCGAAAGGCATTCCCTCACTGCTTTCAACCTCCAGTCAAAGAAGGCAACAAGGCAACAACGCAGAACCATAAGGCTTCGCCATACACTGACTTCCAGGCTAATCGAAGGACATGACCTCACTGGTGCTAGCCCCAATCGAAGGAGGCCAACCGAATCAAATCGAAGGGTGCTCTTGTCTGAATCGAAGGAGCTCTTTTTTTTAACTTCTTTTTATCTTATTTTTGCCTTTACATGTCTATGCACTTCAATATGGTTGTAATAGTGTAGGATTTATTTTTTGCACTTTTTATTACTTTTGTACAAATGCTAGTAATTAGGTGTGTATGGAAAAATAAAAATAATAAGTAGACAACCCCTAATCAAAGACAAAATGCATGCAAATCAAACACACCTTTCACACACGCACCCTTAGGGTAATTCCACTTGTTACCTCGGAAATATAGTCATGTCCCTCGAACATGGGCGTTTTAGCAAAGACCCTTGATAAAAGATCATAGTCCCTCGATGAACCTTGAAGTTGCCTTCGGTAAATGATCTAGTCCCTAAACGACATTGCTAAAAAGTTCTATAGGTTTCCTTCTATGACTATACAAACGTCCCATGCCCGTCCCTTCACATCCAACGATGGGGCTTCTTACCAAATCAATGGTAAGATAGCAACATCTAAAGGAGGAGGAAAAGAACACTTAAGACCTTTCGAGTAGGTAGATTTGCTCCTAGTTGCTCGCTTGCTCACAACAAAAACATTTTATACACCAAACACTTTCACTTTGAAACATTTTCAAAAGACAAAACACTTTGTACGCGTTCTTATAGAAACAAGAACTATTACAAAGACACCTTTTCAAAATCACTTTCAAAACCCACACCACAAGCACATTTTTAAACAAAAAGCAAGTGATCTAGCAAGAAACTAAGAGCCCATAGATAACTACGAATGAAAAGGGTGCAAATACCTTCCCTTTTCATAACCTACCCCCCGAACTCAAGAAAACATATCTCAAGGTCTTTCCTGTGCTTTTTTACCTTTCCTTTTGGATAAAAGAAAAGTCGGTGGCGACTCTTGCTAACCATACAATTACGATCAAATGCAAAACAACCCAAGTCAGTTCTCCCACCGTATCACAGTTACCATATTAGATCTAAACAAATGTGGCAATACTTGAGATAGTTTCATATTAATCCGGGTAAATTTTCTTACTGGTCTTTCTGTTCTAGGCTGATCGTTCCTTTGTTGAGTAGGTGTAGGCTTTGGTATCACGACAGCCCCTACCATTGGTCGGTGTTCAGTTCTTTCTTGATTCCTTTAAGGATACATCGCACCAACTTCTTTCTTCCCAATAAATGGTTTTCTTACAGCAGCAGAGGATGCGTCCTTTTGAATCTTCCCACTCTTAATCCTAGCTTCCACTTTTTCGCTGATCAAGATTAATTCAGTGAAGCCTGCTGAGGAGCTTCCAATTAAATGATTAAAGAAAGGACCGGACAGGGTGCCCAAAAACATGTCTACTAGTTCTCTTTCAGAAAGGGGAGGCTGGACTCTTCCTGCTAAGTCCCTCCATTTTTTAGCATAGTCTTTGAAACCTTCACTTGAAACGATAGCCATACTCTGGAGTTAAGTACGGGTGGGAGCAAGATCTGCGTTGTACTGATATTGTTTATAGAAAGCAGCGGCCAGGTCTTCCCAATTATGGATATTGGCCCTTTCCAATTGATAGAACCAATCAAGCTGAGTTCCGGGTAGACTTTCTTGAAAGAAGTGTACCCACAAATCTTTGTCAGCAGTGTGAGGCTGTATCTTCCTCACATAGGATCGGAGATGCATCTTGGGACACGAAACTCTGTCGTATTTAGCAAATTTTGGTGCCTTGAATTTTGGTGGAATGAAAATCCCAAACACCAAACCCAACTCTTCAAAGTCTAGCCCGAGCACTTTCTAAATTTCCATTGTGCTTAGTCGTTCTTCCAGATGTTGTATTTGTCATCGGCCGGGGGATACTTCTCTTCAGAGTAGTCTTCTTCTTCTTCCTCTTCGGATTATAGCTGGACAACCGCTTCCTTGCCTTTCACTTCTTGATTATCCTTTTCACCAGATGATGTTGCAAATTCTAGGGTCCGTCTGGCTTGTCCTTGGAACCTTCTTCCCATATTTAGAACTCCGGTTATTTTCTTTGTTTTCTTCTTCTTTTCTTCAACTAGAAAAGTTTTCAGATCCTCTTGTCCTTTGGCTAGAGTCAAGAACATCTGTTGAAACTGACCATTCTGCACCTGGAGGTCTTTCACTATCTGTTCGAGATCCATCTTACTGAAATAAACAGTAGAAAGATGAGGAGACTTTTCGCAAGAAACCTGTTTATGTTATGATGAATGGTAAATGCATATGCAATGATTTCAAGGAAATTAGAGATTTAAATTTTCTTTAGACCAAAAAGGAACACACGTTATATTAATAAATTAGAGTTTTGAGTACATCAATGCCTCTGTTGGGCTTACAAAGAAAATACAAAACTCTAAGATAAAAAGGTTGTAGGCATCCTCTTTGGTGCGATATAAGCGTTCAGGTTCCGCTCCTCGTGAAGTTGCTTAGTGAGTTCCAAAACCTTCTTCTCGCTGGCGCAGAATTGGGCCTCGAAAGTGTCTTGCTCCCCCTTAAGTTGTATCCAATCTCTTTTAAAGTCTTCAAGAGAAGTGGGCATGTCAGGATGCATGATAGTGTATGGAACATCTCCTTCCATAACGGGCTCTATGATCACCGAAAGAATGGAGGGGTAAGGCATTATAAGACTTCGAGCATGAGCTCGTACCCATTTGAGGTAAGGCTCAAGAGGGGTGGAATTCTTATGCCCAAATGTCCTGCTATCTACCTTGTTCAACATCCTCCAAGCTCGGATAAATCTCTGGCGGTGACCTTGATCGTCATTCTCGTAGTCAAATACCAAACCTTGAATGAGAATCTCATGTGGGACATCCTTTCAGGTGTAACCAAACTGTCTTAAGGCTAAGCAGGGGTTGTAGGTGATACGTCCCTTAATGCCAAGTAAAGGGACATTAGGGAATTCTCCATAACGGTCGATAATAGTAACATTCTCTATAGATCGGGCACACCAATGAGTGTCTGAATGTTTGAGTGTCATCAACCTATGTGACCATCTTGAACCTTGCCCATTCTTTAGTACAAATTGGGGAAGATGCAAAATAAACCATCTTTCCAAAAGAGGAGTACATCACATAAGGATACCTCTTTTCCTCATAGTGCGAGTGCGAAAGGAATGTAGGATGTACCCTAGAAAAGTAGGCACCGGGTTACGAGACATGAAGATTTTGATGGTGTTCACATCTATGAGTTGGTCAAGATTTGGAAACAAAACCATCCCATAGATGAGGAGAGCCACAATTTCCTCAAAATCTTGCAAATCCAAAGAGTTCCAACATTTTTGGGCTTTCTCAAACAAGAACTTTGCTAAGAAACCCTTGACACCACTCCTTGTTTCCCAATTAGTTGTGATATCAGATGATTGCAAGTGTAGAGATTGAGAAATATCTTCTGGCTTTGGATCTCTTTCCGTACTGTTGAAAGGTAGTTGATTAAGAATGGGAATCCTCAAGAGTCGGGAGAATTCTTGTAAAGTTGGCACAAGTTGATAATCAGGAAATGTGAAGCAATGGTGTAAAGGATCAAAGAATTGGAAGAGCACCTTCATCATGTCTTCATCAGTGTTGGAGATAACCAAGTTTAGTAGGCAACCATGTCTTTCGGTAAATGGAGAGTTTTTAGGAATCCTTGATGCTAGCTTTTTAAGTTGAGGAGGGATCCTTACAAGGTTGACTTGAATGGTTTTCCTGCGAATAGAATCCATGTCCTACAAAACAGAACAAAGATAAATCCCAAGATCCTTGAAATGTTTAGTGAATATGAGTATGATGTTATGATGTTTATGATGTTATGTACAAGTATATATACACAAACAAAGAAAACAAGTCCTTAGGTTTAGGCTTGCATGGAGTCTCATAAGTAAGTTCCCTCTTGAAGTTTAGTTGGCTCAAACCTGTCCTAGTAATAGTAACTGGGTTCTAAGGAGCTCAATATCACTGGTTTGTTTCCTTGGGCACTGTTTCAGCGCAAGCCTCTTTAATGGCGATCGAAATATCCCAAAAAACCAAACCTCAATGAGTGTGGTATCGAGTATCTACCAACTTCATACTGCACCAAAGTCGGTCATCTCACTACGTCCTAATGGCCAAGTTGGTCAAGTAAAGGTTCTAAAAGTTCATTAGTGCTTCATGACATCACTCAGTGGCCCCGTATTCTCCTTGACTACTCAAGGGCTACCGATACCCACAAATATGTCGCACTAACATAGCTATTGCTTAGACCATGTGGGTATACCCCGTACAGTTTCCACAATGTATTGCTACTTACCTATAAGGTATCCCAAATCCGGGTAGAGGATTCAAACCCAAACAAAGAACCATAAGGTAAAGCATACAAGTCAAACAATGAAAGCAAGTAAATATGATCTAACCCTAAGGTAACCCCACTTTTAAAATTATCCCCAGCTGAGTCTCCAGTTCTGGTGATACGGTGGGAGAACTGACTTGGGTGTTTTGCGTTTGATCGCAAATGTTGCGGTTAGCAAGAGTCGTCACCGACTTTTCTTTTATCCAAAAGGAAAGGTGAAAAAGCACAGGAAAGACCTTTACGAATGTTTCTTGAGTTCGAGGGGTAGATTATGAAAAGGGAAAGTATTAGCATCCTTTTCATCCATTGTTTTCCATGGGCTCTTAGTTACTTGCTAGATCACTTGCTTTTGTTTGAAAATGTGCTTTTTGGGGTTTTTCAAAGTATTTTTTGAAAAGAGGCTATTGTTTAGGCAAACTTTTGTAATGATTCTCGTTCGCAAGAATGTATACAAAGGTGTTGATCTTTTGAAAATATTTTCAAGTTTTTGAAGGGTGCTTTGAAAGTGTAGGTGTTTGTTTTGAAAAATAGCAAGGATGTTTTGTTTTAAAATTGAGTAAGTAACTAGGAATATTCTACCTACTCAAAAAGTATTTCATGTTCATTTCCTCTTTCCTTTGACATTGTTATCTTACCATTTATTTGGTAAGTAACCCTATCTTTGGATGTAAAAAGGACAGGCGTGGGTCATTGTATAACCATGATTAGCAATGTTGTAAGATATCTTAGCATTTTTCTTTAGAGACTAAGATCATTTTGAAAGGCAACTTTTGATAGCGTCATCGAGGGACTATGATCTTATACTTTGCTTGTCTTTGCTAAGATACCTCACATGCGTAATATGGCCATTTTTGTAAGGTAACCAAGTGGATTTACCCTAGGGGTGCTTGTGTGCAAGTGGATTGATTGTCATGTTTGATTTGTCTTTGATTAGGGTTTGCTAATTGATTGGTTTTAGTCTTTCTATACAAATCCCTAATTACTAGCACTTGTATATAAAACGATAAATTGCGGAATTTAAAATTACTATGCTATTACAATACTTAGGGGAGGGGGTGTACAAATTAAAATGGGGAGTATTGCAAGAAAAATAAACCTAAATAATCTATTACAACCATATTGAACATGTACAAATGATTGAATAAATAATATATAAATACAAGAATATAAAAAAGAGATGATTTTTGTTTGGTTTTCATAAAAAAGGGTTTAACCTAAACCTAATTAAAAAAAGATTAGTTAAAATTGGAATAAAATTAACTTAAACTAATTGAGAAAAGAAATTAAATTAAAAATATTTTTTAGGGTTTTTATGAAGTAAAAGGGTTTTAAGTTAAATAATAATAAAAAGTAAAAATTAAATAATTAAAAGAAAACTAAATTCTAAATTAATTTTAATTAAGAAAATAAAATAATTATTAAACCTAAGTCTAAATATTTAATCATTTAAAAGAGAAATTAATTTTTTAAAAGAAAATGTTTTTAATATTTTTGTTTTATAAGAAAATAAAATGAATAAGAGTAAATAAAATATTTTTGGATTTTTCATGATTAATGAGAATAATAATAATAATAATAATAATAATAATAATAATAATAATAATAATAATAATAATAATAATAATAATAATAATAATAATAATAATAATAATAATAATAATAATAATAATAATAGTAATAAATAAAAATATTAAAGAAGAAAAAAAATAATAAATAATAATAAAAAATAAGAAAAAAGAAATAGTAAAATAAATTGGGCCAGGGGTGCACAAGTAAATCAGGGGTTAGCAAAAGAAAAAACGTCATCAGGCCCAAGTTGGAAGCCCATGCGTTGCTTGTTTGGAAACAAAAAAGTGAAAAATTGTGAGAAATGAAAAAGGTAGTGCGCTGGGTGTTGAACCCACGCCCTCTTGGTTACCAGCGCGCTGCCTTACCACTGGGGTGGCTATACATCCGTTTATTAAAATGAAATGATAAATACATAACGTAACATGCTTCCAAGGCCTGTACTTCGTCTTCAACCTTCAGCCAACCAGAGCACCTGTAACTTCTTCATCTCTCAACAAAAATGAAAAGTTCAAACATGAAAGTTGTGGCATTTCTTCCCACGAATCCAACCATATAAATAACTAAAGCTATAAATCCAAGATGAGTGAGAATTTTTCTAGCCCTAATTTAAAACCTAAAAATTTCAGAAACTTCAACTCTAAAATTCTCTAAGCCCAGGCCATATAAATGCAAACTATGGATATGTACAGCTTCGTGGCAATGGTATCTACATTTTATCTTCACAAATCAAAATCAAATAATGCTTATATGAAGAGATAGAAGTTTGAAAACTTACCTCTTGCAGTTAGAGTCGTGTATGGAGTTTGAGTAACCTTGAGATGGCCTGATGATTTTCATAGCTTGCCTGGACCTCCTTGAGTGTGTTCCAATTCCTACTTTGCTTTGAGGATGGATGAAACTCTCAACTCAAGTCAAGTTGTAAGCTTTAGTTTTGGAAATGGTGGATAGTGATGGAGGAGTTACACTCTTCAAACAGGGGCTTGGATCACTTGTATATGATGTAAGTAAGGTGTCTGGATGGTTAAGAATCAAAACGCACGAGTGGAAATGGAGATGGAGAGTTTTGGCTCAAAACTGTCAAGTGGGACAGTTTTGTGCAGCAGGGGTCTTTGGGAGAGTTCTTGGGGGCTTGAAATCGTGTGTTAGCTTGCAAATAACTTGTGCATAAGTAAGGAAAAGGTTAGAGTACTTGAGGAGGTCAGAAGCACAAGATGTAGAGTTATGGCTATGTTACTGATTTTGAAGAAAAGTGAAAACATGGTTTCAAGGCATAGTACAAGCATGACCTGAGTTTATGGGAGGATCTAGACATGTTGCTTTTTCCTTTGACGTTTCTTGGGATCAGAAGGAACAAGTGCAAAGCTCTATGCATTGACTTTGTGATTAAAGCTTCTTTACAAGAATGGAATGGTTACTTTGTGCCATAAATGGAAATGTAACTTAGTTAAAGACTCAAGTGCTTGGATTAAAGCTCTAACAGCTGTGTAAACATTTAATTATGGAGTGACAAACAAGTTTGAGGTCTGCAAAGCAAATATTATGCAACCTAGGCTTGGATTTGAATTCTTGTTCATCATGAAATGTCTTGTAATTTAAGTTTGAAAATCCTAACTTCATCTCTTCGATTATCATTGCTCACAAATGATATCAAGGAGTTCTTTGACATTTTTGAAAGCATGTAATGTGCTCTATAACCCCTATTTGAATCACTTTTTAAAATTCCTCTTGGAACTATATGAAAAAAGTTCCATGAAGTTAGGTCAAAATCCTGACCAAAACTAGGACAAAATTTTCACTGAGTGTTCAATTTCAAGACCATGACTTTATGAATTAATAACTTGAGATCTAATCACTTTTAAAAGAATTTGTGTAAATAAATTTTGTATATATTATGGATATCTACAACTTTCATGTTGAAAGTTTCTTCTGAATCATCTTGCATCATGGTGAAAAATTGGCTCAAAGTTGTGAAAAAACATGAAGTTTTAAACACTTAGAAAATTTCTAAGTTAGAAAACTTTGACTTTTCAAAATGAAATCTTGACTTTTGATTTCTTGATGAATAAGTTTCATATTTTTACATGTTTTGATGAATTGTGATCTTTTACATTTGATTTTGACGAAAAAGCCAAGGTTTGACTTTTCAGTGTACAGTTGACTTTTGATCAGTTGACTGAAAATCCACTATCAATCCAATTGATCTTGAGAAATGTTTTGGGTCATGCCATTAGGTAAAAATGATGCAATTGAACTCTTGAGATCATGATTCAAACCACTTAACCATTTTCTAGGTCAGAAATCATAAATTGCCTTTCCTCAATTAAAACCCTAATTTTGACCATTTTGCCCTTTTGATGATTTGATCAAATTTCTTGAGGAATTATGGTCCAAACTTGATAAAATGATAAACATGAGTTTTTAATGTTGATGTGGATCAAAAATTATTAATTTTGACTTTTAATTGGCCATAGTTGACTTTTTCCCCAATACAACTGATTTTTAGGTCAACTGCTCAATTGACTGAGCAAAAATGTGATCCAAGGCTTGAAACTTGACATGAGTAATCTTGGGGGTCCATAATGATACATGAAATTCATATGAGGCATTGAAAGTTCAATTATCCTTGTGCAATCTCAAACCCTAATTTTGGTCATCAGTGCTTAAGGAGGTGTCTTGAGTTGATCAACCATAGTGCAGTCTTGAACCAAGAGAGATATTTTGTGAGAAAATAATTGATAAGTGAGAGGGTAAATTTTGGGTTACAACATATAGATTATAGGGATTTGAATAGGGCAAGCCCCAAGGATGACTTCCCTCTACCTCATATTGATGTCTTGGTCGATAACACCACTCAACATAAAGTCTTCTCTTTCATGGATGGTTTCTCCATGCTAGAGTGCAACAAGTTTTCTCGAGCAGTGAATATCTGGTTTCACAATCGATAAACTTTTTTCTCAGGTAGTATATTGCATTCTCTTTTCGGCCAGACTCGTTATGTTGGCCCAGTACACACCCTATTGAATTCTCTAATACCGCCAAGTACATAATCAAAGGTCTTCCTTTAACTAGAGGCATCGGGATAGAAGGTTCTTGCAGATATTCCTTAATTTTGTCAAAGTCTGCTTGGCAGTCATCGTTCCATCTGACTACTTGACCTTTCTTCAACAGTTTGAAGATTGGCTCACAAGTAGCAGTTAAGTGAGATATGAATCGGGTAATATAGTTGAGTCGTCCCAAGAAGCCTCTGACCTCCTTCTCAGAACAGGGAGCTGGAATTTCTTGAATGGCTTTGACCTTCGCAGGATCCACTTCAATACCTTTTCCACTGACGACAAAACCTAAGAGTTTTCCAGATCTTACTCCGAAGGGGAACTTGTTAGGATTCAGCCTTAACTTGTACATCTTCAATCTTTGAAACAGCTTGTGTAAGTGATCGAGATACTCTTCCTCAGTCTATGACCTGACAATCATATCATCAACGTATACTTCTATCTCATAATGGATCATATCATGAAATAGAGCTACCATAGCTCGTTGATAGGTTTCCCCTGCATTCTTCAAACCAAAAGACATGACCTTATAGCAAAAAGTGCCCCACTGTGTGACAAAGGTGGTCTTTTCCATGTCTTCGAGAGCCATTTTGATTTGGTTATAGCCGGAGAAGCCATCCATGAATGAGAAGACTTTGTGTTGAGCCATGTTGTCCACCAAGACGTTAATATGTGGTAGAGGGAAATCATCTTTGGGGCTTTCCCTATTCAAATCCCTATAGTCTACGCACATACAGACCTTCCCATATTTCTTCGGCACAGGGACCACATTTGCAACCCATTGGAGATATGATGTGACAGCACAGAAATATGCATTGAATTGCTTCATTACCTGAACTTTTATCTTTTTAGACATGTCGGGCCGCATACGACGCACTTTTTGTTTGACCGAGGGGCAATCTTCTTTTATTGGTAGACGATGAACCACTATGTCAGTATCCAGCTCTGGCATATCTTCATACGACCAAGCAAACAGTTCAACATAGTTATGTAGAATCAGGACCAATCTTCCTTTAATACCGTCTTCCAAGTTGGCGTCGATCTTGACATCTTTCTTGTCTTCCTCAGTACTTAGGTTGATCTCTTCAACTGGCTCTTCATGTTGTTGAATGGCCTTTTCCTCTTGCATTAGAAGTCTGGCTAATTCCCCAGGTATTTCACAATCTTCTTCGCCTTCGTCTTTGGCTTGGTTGATTGGATGTTCAAAGTCATAGCTGGAAATAGCAGAGTCATTGGCAATGAGATCTAGAGTGGATAAGGATCTTCAAGTGTGTGTGTGTGTGTGTGTGTGTGTGTGTGTGTGTATGTGTGTGCATGTAAGATACATGGCTATTTTGAAAAATGCAATAAGAAGAAGAAAGACAATGAGCGCAAAATTTGAATGCAAAAGAGTCCAATGTTTTTCATTAAATGATCATATGGCATATGTAAATGAACAAACCCTTAACAAATGGACCATGGTGCCCCGGGTAAGGCACGTGGATTAAAGTCATTGTTTCAATAAAATTACAGACAAAGTTCTTGAATGGATAAAAATAGTAAATGGTAATTACTCCTTGTTGAAGGAGATGGGAATGAAATTATTGGCACGCCAATTGTTGAGTCCTTCACCGGAAGTCGGGTAGATCCAATCATCAAAATCACAATCATCCTCAGAGTCTTCAATAGCATTCACTTTATGATTACCAATGCGAAGAGGTGATTTTCCTATGCGAGCGTGTCTGACCTCCTTTTGAGCTTTGGCAGTGAAACCCAGCCCAAACTTGTCTACTTTGAATGGAATGTCAGGGAGTTCTCCCCAAATAGTACAACTTCCATCTTTAATCACAGCACGAGTGTTGCACCCCAGAATTTGCCCTCTCATTTTTCAAGGCCTTTCTCACAAGGATTCTCAAGGTTCAAGCTTGCACAAGTACATTAGGATTTTCCAGTACCAAGATTAAAAAGAAACTTTCAAAAAGGGATAAAACAAATAAAAATAATATTTTGACAAAATTTGGAGAAAAACAATTGTTCTTCGTTTCAGCTCCTTCGATTGGCCTTTTGGCCTCTTTCGATGCAAGTTTGGCTAGCATCCTTCGACTGGGTGTGGGACTATGGCACATTGGTTTGGATTCACAAGGCACAAATCCCCATTTAGTCTCCTTCAATTCCAAGGCAAAAGGCTTCCTTTTAGCATCCTTCGATTTGCACTTTTTGCCTCATATATGCCTCTTTTGAATCTGGACATTTTGGCCTCCTACATGTACCTTTCGTTTGGACATGTGGTTCCTTCAGTACAAGCTACTGGTCACACCTTTCTTTTAGGCTTGTGGTTCCTTCAGTACAAGCTACTGGTCACACCTTTCATTTGGGCATGTGGTTCCTTTAGTACAAGCTACTAGTCACACCTTTCGTTTGGGCATGTGGTTCCTTCAGTACAAGCTACTGGTCACACCTTTCGTTTGGGAATCTGGTTCCTTCAGTACAAGCTACTGGTCACACCTTTCATTTGGGAATGTGTTTCCTTCAGTACAAGCTACTGGTCACACCTTTCGTTTGGGCATGTTGGTTCCCTTCATGCAAGTTTCATTCGAACATAGATCTTTTGCATGTTGGCATGAAGCCACAAGGCAAAAAGCCTCCTTTTGGCATCCTTCGATTGCACATTTAAACTTCATGCATGCATCTTTCGTTTGGTTTTGTGGCCTCCTTCGAATGAAATATGGGGGTTATGTACTTCATTTGGGCAGGAAATCTCCTTCGATGCAAGTTTAATTCATAAACTTCGTTTGGGCATTTTGCTCCCTTCGAAGCAGTCTTCTTTAGTACATTTCTAGAACACTTCGACACAAGTGGAAAATAGGATTTTGAAATAACACTGACCAAATCTTTGGGCCATGCTACATGATCTTACTTTGCAGGCCTTAATGCTTGTATTTCACTCCATAATTAATTGCTTACATTTTGGATTAAGTTATTTACCAGGTGATTAAGCCTTTGTCCAGAAGTTTTTTTTTTATGAAAGTGAACTTGCTAGTATAAATCTTGTCATAAGCCCATGCTTTACTTAAATCCTGTTTGTACTTCACCATAAGTCAGGGAAGTCAGCTCCTTTTAACCAACAACTTTAGTACTTCACCTTGGGATCTTGGAAAATTTGACATAGCTTAATATTCACGTTTCAGCCAAGCCACATCTTTGTTCAAACTCCCAAACCTTTTCTCTATAAATAGAGAAACCGTTGACAAAGAAAGGGGCCAAAATTTTGCTAGAGAGAAAAATCATAAAAATCCTCAAGCACTCAAACTCTCTAATATTCTCAAACTCTCCAACATTCTCAAACCTTCAAAACTCTAATTTTTTTTTCACAAAAAAACCTCGGTAGTGTACCTTTCGATTCAGTTCCCCTAAACTGTAGCGTAATAACCTCTGATTCACTCATCACCATCATATACTCTCTTTCGATTCAGTGACTGCCCAAACTAAGCAGTAACTGAACTAGCTTCAGGAAGATTCCAGCGAAGCTCCCTCCACCACCAAAGAAGTCACCTACAACTCTTTCGATTAAGCACTTCAAGAGGTAATGTCTCTTTAAACATGGAACTCTTTCATTTAAATATCATTTGTACATACCAATAAAAGGAAAATGTAGATATCCCATTTAGGAAGTTGACCATGCCCTAACTTTCGATCCTCACTGGCTGTATGTTGAAAGTCTCAATCCTGACTAGTTAGATTTTAGATTTTGGTGCCCAAAAATCTTGTGTTAACCCTTGGCCTGTAGCTTTTGAAAGTTATACTTGTTAGTTGCATTTTCAAGTTTAGACAGGTTCTCTGTATTCCTTCGATTGGATAAGCATTGAAGCCTTTCGAATCTCAACCTGGGAGCTTTACATTCCTATGATCGAAGGAGGCAACTAGGAGTTTTAAAATGAATAGTGCACCTCGTGCTGACTTCCAGGCCCAATCGAAAGGAGCAGCCAGAAGGATGAATCGAAGGTTGTATCTCACACTATTTTCCTAATAAAAGGAATCCAAAGAAAGGGGAATCAAAAGAGCTTATTGTCTAGATCGAAGAATTCATTTTTTTTCTTTTGTTTTTGTCTTTATATTTTCTTGCTATTTAATATGGTTGTAATAGTTAGGATATTTTATCTTTTGCATTTTTATTGCTTTATACAAATGTTAGTAATTAGGATGTATGGCAAGATAAAAACAACAAGTAGATAATCCATAATCAAAGACTAAATGCATGCAAATCAAACACACCATTCACACATGCACCACTAGGGTAATTCCACTTGTTGCCTTATAAAAATGGTCATGTTATGCATGTGAGATGTCTTAGTAAAAAACAATCAAAATACAAGATCATAGTCCCTCGATGACGCTATGAATGTTGCCTTACAAATGATCTTAGTACCTCAAGAGAAATGCTAAGATATATCACAACATTGCTATCATGACCATACGATGACCCACGCTCGTCCCTTTTACATCCAAAGATAAGGCTTCTTACCAATCAATGGTAAGATATCAACATCTAAAGGAGGAGGAGGAGAACAAAAGAATTTTGAGTAGGTAGAAACGTTCTTAGTTACTTGCTCATTTTCAAAACAAACATCTTTTCAAACACACACTAAACACTTTAAAAAACATGAAATATTTTCAAAAGTCCAAAACTTTGTATGCATTCTTATAGAGACGAGAATAATTACAAAGTTAGCCTAAACGAAGGCGCTTTTCAAAAATACTTTCAAAAAACCACCACAAAGCACACTTTCAAACAAAAGTAAATGATCTATCAAGCAACTAAGAGCTCATAGATAACTATGGATGAAAATGGTGCTAGCACCTTCCCTTTTCATAATCTACCCCACGAACTCAAGAAAATAATCCCAAAGGTCTTTCCTAATCTTTTCACCCTTTCCTTTATTTGGATAAAAGAAAAGTCGGTGGCGACTCTTGCTATCCACAACAATTGCGATCAAACGCAAAACATCCCAAGTCAGTTCTCCCACCGTATTACAACGAGCATATTTGAGGGAAACTATCCTTGGCACATCTTTAACAGCTTTTGGAACATCAGGAATGGTCCTGGCAGCAACAACCATGGGAGAAACCACTTCGAAGGCCTGACAAGGAGTTTCTATGAACTCACCATCCATCTCAACATAGTTAAATGAATTCAGGTGGCTAACCATAAATTCTTCTTTACCACAGACAGTAACGATCTTTCCCTTAACTGGATATTTCAAATTTTGATGAAGAGTGGATGTCACTGCTCCTGCCCCATATATCCAGGGGCGTCCAAGCAGGTAAGAGTAGGCAGGACGAATGTCCATCACATAGAAAGTCAAGTTGAAATTTTGAGAACCAACCTTGATGGGGAGGTTTACTTCTCCATGTACCATCATTTTAGATCCATCAAAATCCGTTACAACTATGTCACTTGGCTTCAACACCATACCTTCATAATCCAACCGATCTAAGGCACCTTTGGACAAAACATTTATAGAGGACCCAATATCCACCAATACATGGGCCAGAGTAGTTTGTTTACATTCAATGGATACATGCAAGGCCTTGTTATTATTTCTTCCAACTGGAGTCAAATCAGCATCAGACAATCCCAATCTATTATCGACAGTCAAACTCGTCACACAATTTTCGAACTGATCGCTTGTGGTCTCTTGAGGAACATGTGCTTTCTTAAAAAAAATTATCAATGATTGATCATGTGCATCAGAACAAAGAAATAAAGATATCATAGAAATCTTTGATGGGGTTTACCCCAACTGCTCTACTATCTTAAAATCACTCTTCTTTACAATCTTCAAAATCTCCTCCATTTCTTGGGTGGAGGGTTCCTCAGCGGTAATGTCTTTGGCAGGCGCCTCCATCCTGGAAGGCTCAATCATATTTTCTTTGCCCCTAGCGTCAGTATTAGGTTTATCAACGGTAATTCGAACAGGTGTAATTGTAGTGGTTGGAGGTGAAATGTCAGGAGAGAAGATTCTCCTCGTCCTTGTCACATTGCTAGAGCCAGTAATGTTGGTAATGTCATCAAATTTGTCTTCATCAATCCAGGAGTCTTGCTTAATTCCATGGTAGTATACTTCGGCGCCATATTTCCAGGGTACTGCCTTATCGGAAGAATAAGGAATTGGCCCTAGTGAGATAATTATCAAGGGGGCAATCATTGGTTCATTGGAAATCCTAATAGGACCTTTTGAAGAGATCCTAATAAATTTGTTGGACATAGTGATGATTGATATGTCTTTAACTTCTTTAGTCAAACTTTTTATGGCCAGAGTTCTATCAAACAGGATCTCATGAATATATATTAGGTGTTGAACACCTTTTTTCAACCATTCACATCCATTCTTTTATAGAGCACAACAATTACAGTCTTTTAAACAACCATGGAAAACCCAAGCTCTTA
This sequence comes from Vicia faba, assembly GCA_948472305.1. Classification (NCBI taxonomy): domain Eukaryota; kingdom Viridiplantae; phylum Streptophyta; class Magnoliopsida; order Fabales; family Fabaceae; genus Vicia; species Vicia faba. The sequence goes on along the minus strand of OX451739.1, from coordinate 1,637,738,673 downwards.
ACAAATTTTCTTTAACCATGGTCAATGGAGTAGTCAAGTCTTTAACAAAGGAAACAAAAGCAGTGTCTTCAATTGCATTGACACCTTTTCCATGATTTGGCATTGGTGCAGTGATTACATTCGGATTTGTATGTGGATCAAACTCAATGGTCTTGTTGTCGATGAGGTCTTGAATTTTGCATTTCAGAGCCCAACATTGATTAGTGTCATGTCCGGCGCTATTGGAGTGATAAGAGAATTTGGCGTTATGATTTGTTATACCCCAAAATTTGCCTTCTCATTTCTCAAAAGATCATCCTGGAATCTCAGTTTTGCTTCTATCAAGTTCCAAGTCTTGAATTACAACTTTTCAAGAAAATCATCCACAAGGGAAAAATGGTCAAAAGCACACTGAAAAGCCAAACTTTGACTTTTTAGATCAAATCAAGTTTCAACGATTATATTTCATCAAGACATGAAATTGGTTCATAAAAAAAATCAGAAGTCAGAAGTTACTTTGAAAAAAAATCAAATTTCTAAACATTTGGAAAAATTTCTAAGTGTTAAGAGAATATGATACTTTAGAACTTCTGAGCGAGCCTCCACGCAAGTGTAGTCAGAAGTTGCAAACATGGTTCAGAACATAGTTCGTCAATCATAACATGATTCTTCAGCATATAGAGGTTACATTTCTGATCTTCTGCGATCAGAACATCACCAAATCCCAAAAACTCGTTTAAGCAACCTGTTGCCCTGCTATATCACAGTCCTGCAATCAACTGTTGATCCAGTCCACGCCTTCACTTTCTCAAACCCCAAATTTGCATCAAATTAGCATACAAAAACTGTGATTAAAAAGCAATGAAACAGTATACCAAAAAGGTTTGAATCCCATTTGTTTTTCCCCCCAAAACCACAGCAAACCCATCTATAAATAATTTACTCCATCACACGTTCAAGGGGCTGGTTTTTTGAGAGAGAAAATTGTCAAAAGAGAGAAAAGAAAACTGTGAAACCTTCATAAAAAATCCAGAATTCCTAAACATAAAACAAAACCTTTGTTCTTCCTTTTGAATCAAAGAACTTGGCATTTTCTCTCCCGTTGCTCTTGCTGACTCCAGAACATTTGAAGGCAGTAGTTCAAGTTCCAAGCACACGCTCCAAATTCAAGGTAAGTCTTTCAGACTTTGCATCTTCTCATTCAGAACATCATTAAATATGCAAATATCACAATATTAATGTTGTCCATATCATTGCATAAGTAGGAAAAATGTGGATCAAAACTTCTTGATTAAGGCTAGGCTCAGATTTAGGATTAGAACTTCTATAAATTGTTGTGTTGTTATCCTTCTGATTTGCTGTTTATTAAGAACTGAATAAATTGCTGATGTGCTGATTAAGAGTTGAAATGTGGCACAAAACTTCTGATGTTCACTCATAGTCTTAGCACAACACAGAACTTCTGAGTTATCCTCACTGTTTAAACACACTGAACTTCTGATATTCACTCGCTGTTAAAACACAATGAACTTCTGATGTTCACTCACTGTCTTAGCACATACTGAACCTCTGAGTTCTCTTCACTGTTTTAATATACAAAACTTCTAAGATTTTCTCATTGTTCTAACACTCGGAAGTTCAGTACATAGCAACCCAGAACTTCTGTGTTTTCCCTCTAACGTGTCTTGCAGGGCCTTAGAGTGTACCAATCCAGAACTTCTGATTCCACTGACGTTCGTTTCTGAGTCATCACGCGCCTGACTTCAGAACTTCTGATCCTTGTTGTTTCGCTTGCAGCAACACGTTGTTTCTATCTTTCATTTATTTTCCTTTTTATCATTTTTAATATTAATTCCCTTTTTATTAACATAAAAAGACATAAAAATATTTTCTTTTATTAATTAATTTGTTTCTTTTTTTCTTAATTCATTAAGATAAAAAACCATTTTTTAAATAAATCCTTTTTCTCTCTTGCATTGTACATTTCAATATGGTTGTAATAGTAACTTAGGATTTAATTTTATTTGCAATCCCCATTTATAAACATGTACCCCCATCCCTAAAATATTGTAATAGCGTAGGATTTTATATTCCCGCAATTTATCACTTTTCAAATATAAATGCTAGTAATTAAGGCGTGTATGGCAAGACATGAAACCAACAAATAGATAACCCTAATCAAGACTAAATGCATACAATCAAACACACTTGCACACTAGCACCCTTATGGTAATTCCACTTTGTTGCCTATCGGAAAAATAGTCATGTCCCTCAAACATGGTCGTTTTAGCAAAAGACCCTCGATAAAAGATCGTATTCCCTCGATGACCCTCGAAGTTGCCTTTGATAAATGATCTAGTCCCTCAGACGACATTGCTAAAATGTTCCATGGGTTGCCTTCTATGACTATACAAAAACATCCCTTCACATCCAACGATGGGACTTCTTACCAAATCAATGGTAAGATAGTAACATCTAAAGGAAGAGGAAAAGAATATCTAATACCTTTTGAGTAGGTAGATTTTCTCCTAGTTGATCGCTTGCTCACAACAAAAACATTTTATACACCAATACATCTCTTTGAACTATTTTCGAAACCAACACTTTGTACGCATTCTTATAGAGGCATGGAGGCAGTCCTACCCATTGAGGTCCAGATTCCTTCCCTAAGGATTATGAAGGATGCAGGTTTGAACAAAGACGACTGGATCCAAACTCGGCTTGATCAGCTAAATCTAATCGATGAGAAGAGACTTACTGTTATCTGTCAGGGTCAGACGTATCAAAAGAGAATGATCAAGGCTTTTAACAAGAAAGTTAGGCGTCAAGAATATCAAGTCTGGGATCTAGTGATCAAGCGTATCATACTGCCGCAAGGTGGCCCTAGGGGCAAATGGGCTCCCACATACGAAGGGCCATTTATGGTTAAAAACATTTTCTCGGGTGGGGCCATGATCCTGACCACCATGGACGGTGACGACCTTCCTCACCCTGTCAATGCGGACATAGTGAAAAGATACTACGTGTTGCACCCCAAAATTTTCCCTCTCATATTTCTCAAAACATTTCAAGTGACATCCTCAAATTGCTCAAGGAAGTCCAAGAGCTGACCAGACAAACTCTCTCCTAAGGCAGTCTACCTCAAATTAGGGTTTCATGTTGCATCAAGATACTTGAGTTCAAGGGATCCCAAATTCTCACCATTGTCCTAATATGTTCTCAAGGTCATCCATGTCAAGTTTCAAGCCTTGTAGCGAAAGTTTTCTCAGTCAATTGCTCAAAGGCCTGAAGATCGACTGTGTTAGGGCAAAAGTCAATTGTGGCCCACATACAGTCAACTTCAAGATTTTTGGTCAACATACTCATTTTGAATTATTATTCATCATTTGATCAAGGGTTGATCATGATTCCTCAAGGATTTCTCATAATTCATCAAAACCCAAAAGCTTGCTCCCCAAAAGTTAGGGTTTTGTAGGAAAAGTCAACTCAACTTTGACCAAGCATAACTTTCTCATACTTTATCAAGAATGACCCATCCATATCTAATTTTGAAGAGGATTCAATTCCCTACAATTCATCTTCAGCTCCCAAGTTCAAAATATGCACTCACAAGAAGTTATGAATTTGGACATTATAGGTCATTTTGAAAAGTCAACAAAAACACCTTTTTTGTCAAAGCTTCATACATGAACATGGAAGATTAAATTAATATGTGACCAAAAGGTTTGCTTAGAGGACATCTCAAGCTTTCTTAAAAGTCCAAGAACACCCTCATAGAGTCAAAATTGAAGGAGTTATGCATTGGTGAAGTTGACCTTTTTTGCAAAATTGCCAAAAGTCAAATATGCCTCAAATTGTAACTTTTGTCAAATGGGCCCAACTTTTTGTGCTTGTATTGAGTTTGTAACATGGTCCACGATCCATGATCCTTCCCACTTGCCTTTATTTTATTTTTGCCATTTATTTTGATTTTTATTTCAATTAAATCAAATTAAATCAAAATAAAATCATGAAAATACCAAAATCATTTAAACCTTGAGATTTTGTGCACATTTCAGGTCCATGAATAGCTAGAAATGAGATAAAACCGTGCAAGGCTTGTTTGTACACAAAAATATTGGTTTTTGGCTTGATTTGGAAATATCTACATGAGAATCAAATCTTGATCAATGATCATTATTGGAAAAGATTGGATGCAAACTTGTAAACCTAATTCACTCAAGACTACATATAGAATAAATCCATACCAAATGCACAAGGGTTAGAGGCGTGTAGTGTGAAGAACAACTTTCAAAAAATCAAGAAAAAGTGGAAATTTGATTTCATAGTTCCAGGCTATCTCAAGCCTTCCAAGCTATCTCATTCGCTTCCTAGGTGTTCAAGGAGTCTATACCAATCATCAACAAGTGTTTTCGTGCCTAGAAACACAATGTAAGTGCCTCACGACATCCCTCCCTTTTTGAAATCGAATCTCATGAATTTGAAATTGTTAGCATGATTGGTTTATATATTCTGAATCCTTGAAGCATTTGCAAGCTAATGGTAACAATTAATTGCATTTTTGCTAACCATACAGAGATCCACCATTGTTAGGTTTTCTTGGTTCGTTTTAGGGTTTTCTTATGCAGGTAAAATTGGCCTAAAAGATAGGTACCATGGTGTTCACAAGGCCAAGACGAATTGGCATGTACCATTAGTTTTCATTTATGGTGCGTGTATGAGATTCTGGAAATCACGGGGGCTATAGCTACAGACTTTTGTCTATAGGTAAAAGTCTTGGACTTTTACCAACGGAGAGAGGAAGAAGAAGGGTGGTGTGGCACCCCCTGGTTGGTCCATTTAAACTGGCGCACACTTTTTGCTATTTTCCTCCACTAACTCACGTTATCACATATTATCAATTGTTGTTATTTCATATACAAACAAGCGCGCTAGCAGAGTTGGTAAGGAGGTGTGTGTACAGGTAAGGGGTTCACCATGTGCCCTCAACGTTCAATCACTAGATCTCCAGAAGGCCAGATCTAACGCCCATCATTTGGAGGTCCATGATGCACCCTGGTCAACTTGCAACATGGAATCTAAGAAGTCAACTTTGGGCTAGGGCTTATTGGGCTTGAAATTCAGATTGGCACCCCCCTTATGCTTTGGATACCAGGCCCTTTTTCTTTATTCTTTTATATTTTCCTTTTATTCATTTAATTTTGTTTGAATTAATTTTTCATAAAAATTAATTCCTTTTTTACAAAAAACTCATAAAAATCAATTTCATCAAATTTAGGCTTTTTATTTATTTTGTCAAAATTAATTTAATTAGTTTAATTTAATTTTAAGGCAATTTTAATATTTTGTAAATAAATTAAAATCAATTAGAAAATTAGGATTTATTTGATTTAATTTTTATTTTCTTTTCTTAAAATAACAAAAATACAAAAATAGGTCAAAATTAATTAATTTCTTAATTTAATTTAATTTAATTAGTAATTAGGTTTGTATCTATTTAATTTAAAACCTTATTTTCTTAAAATAATCAAAAACAACCAAAAAATGATTTTTCTTTTAATTAGGTTAGACGGGGTCAAAACCCTAATTTTTTCTCGCTCTCGTTTCATCGCGCACGTTTATTTATTTTTACAATATTAATGTAACTGCTCATGGGATGTAATAGTTTAATTAGGATTTTCCTTTTATTTATCGTTTTACGGTTTTTTTGGCTATGTAATTAATCCCCTTCCCCGAAGCCTTGTAATAGCGTAGTTTTATTTCTCGCATTTTAATTTCCGCAAATATTAACTGTTAGATGTATGATAATAGGATTGTATGACAAGAATGTATGTTAATTTTAAAATGGTTAGCAAACCCTAAATGTGCAAAGATAATAACTTGAAATCAAAACACTCGCACATGCGCACTCCTAGGGTATACTCTCACTTCGGTTGCCTTCGGTAGACGATCATTAAGTATAGGGTGTTTTAGTGGTCGCTCTTTTGTCTAAACAAAGATCAAATGTCTCGTTCAGAAATGTTGCCTCAGAAAGGTTACCTCGGAAATGTTGCCTCGAATATGATCTTAAGACATTAGGGTTATTACTAAGACGTCCTAACGTTGCTTTAGTGGTCGTACGTCCCTTTCGAATTGACCCTTACAACTCCAATGACGGTGCTACTTACTCATTAAAAGTTGGATAGCGCTATCTAAAGGAAGCAAGAACAGAAACATTCTTTTTTCGAGTAGGTAGATGCTAGTAGGTACTTGCTCAAAACAAAATTTTCCACACTTACACTGTTTTCAAACAAAGTTTTCAAAAACAGTTCGTAACACTCTTGAAGATAGAAGCAAGGGTTAAAACGAAGTAAAACAAAAACTTTTCAAAAATACACAAACACGGAAGCATTTTTTAAATGATGAGCAAGTACCTAAGAGTCCGTGGAAAACCACGGATAGAAAGGATGCTAATACCTTCCCTTTCTATAATCTACCCCCCGTACTTAAAATCTCGAAAAAGGAATTTTTCTGTGCTTTTTTCCTTTCCAGTTGGATAAAATAAAAGTCGATGGCGACTCTTGCTTACCGCGACATTTTGCAAACACAAACGCAAAACGCAAACCAGCATTTTCCTAAAACAGTCTGGTTCTGCCACTGTATCACACTACACATCATAAAAGATATGATAGGTCGACTGGCCTAGGCAAAAATAAGGGCTTCCCGGCGAACCAAAAGGGTTTGGGCAAAAATAAGGGATGAAAATGAAAAAAAATCCATACACCCGGCAAGTCGAAAACCCAAAAAGGCGACTTGGGTAAAAAAGGGTATCCCGGTGGACTGAAAACCCGAAAGGGCGGTCAAGGCAAAAGATAGGGATGAAAAGCGTATCACTATGTCCCATTGGATCACCTTGCAATCTGACCTCAGTATCAATTGTCAAGCTCAAACAGCATCGGTCAACCTAATCAGCTTCGGACAAGCAGCAGAGTGATGAGATGCTCGAAGACATAGCGGCAATAGCAGAATTGGAACCCAATGGGATTGTTGTACATAGCTGTTTTCTTTTTACACAAACCGTATAACTTCTACTTTTTCGGTGGCGTTCTCTTACTAGAACGTCATTCTCCTTGTACGAAAACGCCCATTACAGGCCAACTTCAAAAAAATCAATACAAAATCATTTTCATAAGAAACTTTGAGTTTTTCTTTTTCTGTTTTGTTTTGCAAGAACGTCCAATGATTTATTTTTGACATATGCATTTAAATATGATCGCCGCTCATAAATACTTACATAAAGAAACAAAATAAAATTACTCGTAATTCCAAAAACAGGGGGAAAATAAGAAATGTCAAACCCGACAGTTACTCTGTCCAGCAGGTACCAGGGCAGAGACAGCTTTGGAGCACAGTCATCAATACATGCGACCTTGTAACATCTATATTCCCCATAGAGTAAAGGTAACAGAAGCATTTATATCAGTTCTCTCAAAACGGGAAGTAATCTCCCTAGCCAGGGTCGTCCAGAAACCTGACATCTATATCCCCCGGCCAAGTTGCATGATCGCAAGTGGATCACCATAAATTATTATCTCCCCAAGCAGAGTTTGTTTCTTTAGATACAGAAGCTCAATCCCCAACAGATCTTAACAAGAGTCATTCCCCCGCAGAGCTATTCTCGAACAAAGTGTCTCCCTGGAAGAATATTCACAAACAACGAAGAGAAAATCTCCGGCACAATCATTTTCGTTCACCATCTCCAACGGAAGTAGAAGAACCACAATTCTCTACAATAGTCAGAAATGCTATATTCTCCAGCAGCAGACGGGGATTTATTTTCCTAAACTCGGATATGTCACAAATAACATTTCATGTTCATACATCATGACATGCACACACATATCCCATACAACATAATCTCATTTATTTTGAGAATATCATCTCACAACGCATTTCATGCATCACATATGATTAACCCTGTTTGTCTTTTCAGGAAAGAAAGTTATCACCAACGATTCCAGCAATTATACAAATTATATCTGCAGACAGCTAATGAAAGAATCAGTTCCTGAGACTAAGCGGGTCAACTAATCTACATGATCGAGCAAAGTAACCCTACTACCCAGGTTCCTTCTCATGGCCCTACTATCCAGGTTCCTTCCCATAGGCCCTAATATCCAGGCTTTCATCTCGAAGTAACCCTACTACCCAGGTTGCTTCTCATAGCCTTACTATCCAGGCTTTCATCTCGAAGTAACCCTGCTATCCAGGTTCCTTCCCATAAGCCCTACTATCCAGGCTTTCATCTCGAAGTAACCCTGCTACCCAGGTTCCTTCTCATAGCCTTACTATCCAGGCTTTCATCTCGATGTAACCCTACTACCCAGGTTCCTTCTCATAGCCTTACTATCCAGGCTTTCATCTCGAAGTAACCCTACTACCCAGGTTCCTTCTTATAGCCTTACTATTCAGGCTTTCATCTCGAAGTAACCCTACTACCCAGGTTCCTTCTCATAGCCCTACTATCCAGGATTTCATCTCGAAGTAACCCTACTACCCAGGTTCCTTCTCATAGCCCTACTATCCAGGCTTTCATCTCGAAGTAACCCTACTACCCAGGTTCCTTCTCATAGCCCTACTATCCAGGCTTTCATCTCGAAGTAACCCTACTACCCAGGTTCCTTCTCATAGCCCTACTATCAAGTCTTTCATCTCGAAGTAACCCTACTATCCAGGTTCCTTCTACCTTATCTCCAGACAATAGTTTACAACACTGTAAGGCTCTGACCCGACCAGATACATTTGGTTTTGCATTTCCCCAGTAAGTCGTTGTACAGCCTGGACCCTGACCAGGTATACATTCTACTTTCACCCCCCTTAATCAAGAGATAATTCCCTAGTAGAGTAATGGACAATTAAAGCTCCTAGACTTTACTTCCCAGGGCATAACTCAACATTCCCCGGCAAAGTCCTCCTCAACAGCAGGTGCCTGAATTCTCGCCAAGGAATCTCTTATGCAACCGATCTTTTCGGGATGGCATCTTTAAGCCCATCTCTGACAATTCTCCGTCGCCTTCCAAATAGCATCTATAAGCCCATTTCCGATATCACCAATCAGCATTACTTCATGCGAGTGCAAATTTCTGGGCACTCTAGTGTTCAATCATCTTCCACCTTCAGATCACGAAAGGCAGACCAGCCAATCCACATCCTCGGGCTTAAGAAGATTGAACAGGGGCAACTGTTATACCCCAAAATTTTCCCTCTCATTTCTAAAAATATCATCCCGGACTCTCAGTTTTGCTTCTATCAAGTTCCAAGTCTTGAATTACAACTTTTCAAGAAAATCATCCACAAGGGCAAAATGGTCAAAAGCACACTGAAAAGCCAAACTTTGACTTTTTAGATCAAATCAAGTTTAAACAATTATATTTCATCAAGACATGAAAGTTTTTCATCAAAAAAAATCAGAAGTCAGAAGTTACTTTGAAAAAAAATCAAATTTCTAAACATTTGGAAAATTTTCTAAGTGTTAAGAGAATATGATACTTTAGAACTTCTGAGCGAGCCTCCACGCAAGTGCAGTCAGAAGTTGCAAACATGGTTCAGAATATAGTTCTTCAATCAGAACATGATTCTTCAGCATATGGAGGTTACATTTCTGATCTTCTGCGATCAGAACATCACCAAATCCCAAAACCTTGTTTAAGCAACTTGCTGCCCTGCTATATCAGAGTCCTGCAATCAGTTGTTGATCCAGTCCACGCGTGCACTTTCTCAAACCCCATATTTGCATCAAATTAGCATACAAAAACTGTGATTAAAAAGAAATGAAATAGTATACCAAAAAGGTTTGAATCCCATTTGTTTTCCCCCCAAAACCACAACAAACCCATATATAAATAATTTGCTCTATCACACATTCAAGGGGCTGGTTTTTTGAGAGAGAAAATTGTCAAAAGAGAGAAAAGAAAACTATGAAACCTTCATAAAAAATCCAGAATTCCTAAACAGAAAACAAAACCTTTGTTCTTCCCTTTGAATAAAAGAACTTGGCATTTTCTCTCCCGTTGCTCTTGCTGACTCCAGAACATTTGAAGGCAGCAGTTCAAGTTCCAAGCACACGCTCCAGATTCAAGGTAAGTCTTCCTGACTTTGCATCTTCTCATTCAGAACATCATTAAATATGTAAATATCACAATATTAATATTGTCCATATCATTGCATAAATAGGAAAATTGTGGATCATAACTTCTTGATTAAGGCTAGGCTCAGATTTAAGATTAGAACTTCTATAAATTGTTGTGATGTTATCCTTCTGATTTGTTGTTTATTAAGAACTGAATAAATTGCTGATGTGCTGATTAAGAGTTGAAATGTGGCATAGAACTTCTGATGTTCACTCACAGTCTTAGCACAACACAGAACTTCTGAGTTCTCCTCAATGTTTAAACACACTGAACTTCTGATATTCATTCGTTGTTAAAACACATTGAACTTCTGATGTTCACTCACTGTCTTAGCACATACTGGACCTCTGAGTTCTCTTCACTGTTTTAATATACAGAACTTCTAAGATTTTCTAATTGTTATAACACTCGAAAGTTTAGCACATAGCAACCCAGAACTTCTATGTTTTCCCTCTAACGTGTCTTGCAGGACCTTAGAGTGTACCAATCTAGAACTTTTGATTCCACTGACGTTCCTTTCTGAGTCATCACGTGCCTGACTTCAGAACTTCTGATCCTTGTTGTTTCGCTTGCAGCAACACGTCGTTTCTATCTTTCATTTATTTTCCTTTTTATCATTTTTAATATTAATTCCTTTTTTATTAACATAAAAAGATATAAAAATGTTTTCTTTTATTAATTAATCTGTTTCTTTTTTTCTTAATTCATTAAGACAAAAAACCATTTTTTAAATAAATCCTTTTTCTCTCTTCCGTTGTACATTTCAATATGGTTGTAATAGTAACTTAGGATTTAATTTTATTTGCAATCCCCATTTGTAAACATGTACCCCCATCCCTAAAATATTGTAATAGCGTAGGATTTTATATTCCTGCAATTTATCACTTTTAAAATATAAATGCTAGTAACTAGGGCGTGTATGGCAAGACATGAAACCAACAAATAGATAACCCTAATCTAGATTAAATGCATGCAATCAAACACACTTGCACACTAGCACCCTTAGGGTAATTCCACTTTGTTTCCTATCGGAAAAATAGTCATGTCCCTCGAACATGGGAGTTTTAGCAAAAGACCCTCAATAAAAGACTGCAGTCCCTCGATGACCCTCGATGTTGCCTTTGATAAACCATTTATCCCCTCACACGACATTGCTAAAACATTCCATGGGTTTCCTTCTATGACTATACAAAAATGTCCCTTCACATCCAACGATGGGGCTTCTTACCAAATCAATGGTAAGATGGCAACATCTAAAGGAAAAGGAAAATAATATCTAAGACCTTTTGAGTAGGTAGATTCTCTCTTAGTTGCTCGCATGCTCACAACAAAAACATTTTATACACCAATACATCTCTTTGAACTATTTTGGAAACCAACACTTTGTACGCATTCTTATAGAGACGAGAATCATTACAAAGTCACATTTTCAATATACTTTCAAAACCCACACCACAAAGCACATTTCAAAACAAAAGCAAGTGATCTAGCGAGTAAACTAAGAGCCCATGGAAAACCATGGATGAAAGTGGTGCTAACACCTTCCCCTTTCATAATCTACCCTCTGAACTCAACAAAACATCTCTAAAGGTCTTTCCTGTGCTTTTTCACCTTTCCTTATTGGATAAAAGAAAAGTCGGTGGCGACTCTTGCTATCCGCAACATTTGCGATCAAACGCAAAACAAAAAGTCAGTTCTCCCACTGTATCACAGGATTGTACTTTGGTGATGAAACATTGGGATTTTATGGTGGATCACGCAATGTTAGCAAGTTAGCCTTCAACAGGTGTTGCAAGGCTTGAGATAACGACATGTTAATCCTTGTGAATTGTCTTTTTGGAACCTCAATTCTTTGGTAGCACGCTTGTTGTTGTGGTCTTTGAGTAGAGGTTGGATTGGAGATTAGAACTGCATTTACAGATTGACGATGGTCTTTCTTGATATGGCCCCTCGACCCATACACGACATTAGTTTCTTTTTTACCGGTAAAAGGTTTCTTCATGGTATTTGATGTAGAGGCAGAGGCCATGGGAATTTTTCCACTTTTAATACTGCTCTCAACCCTTTCACCTATCAAGATTAACTCAATGAAACCAGATTATGAGCTCCCAATTAACAAATTGAAAAATGGTCCAGTCAATGTTCCCATGAACATATCCACCAACTCCTTATCAGTCAATGGTGGCTACACCCTACTTTCCAAGTCTCTCCATTTCTTCCCGTACTCTTTGAAGCCTTCATTGGAACCCATGGTCATTCCTTGTAATTGTACTCTAGTCAGCGCCAAGTCAGCATTGTACTGATATTGACGGTAAAAAGCGGTGGCCAGATCTTCCCAAGTATGAATGTTGGAACCCTCTAACTGGTAAAACCATTCTAACTGAGTCCCAAATAGACTCTCTTGAAAGAAGTGTACCCAGAGCTATTTTCCAGTAGTATGTGGTTGTATTTTATAGACGTAGAAGTGAAGCTTTGGGCACGAAACTTCGTCGTACTTAGAAAATATTGGAATTTTGAACTTGTCGGGGATAACAACCCCATGTACCAAGCCCAAATCACCAAAATCCAAGCCAGGCATGACTTGAATTTCCACAACTTTCAACCTATCTTCCAGTTGCTTGTACTTATCCTCAGTCGGGGGATATTGTTCGTCAATGTAATCTTCATCCTCAGAGGCTTGATTGTTTGCACCCCCAGCACGGGTGCTCCTTGCATCTTCATCTTGGTTCTCATCTTCCTCGAACGACTCTTCTACCACTTGTACTTGACGGACAGGGCCTTTAAACCTTTTCCCCATGTTGATTAGGGCTTTCTTCTTGGTCTTCTTTTTGGCCACCAGAAGTGACATCAGCTCTTGTTGTCCCTTGGCCAAGGTGAGCAAGGTTTCTTGGAATTGAGAATTCTGCATCTGCAAGTCCTTCATTGTCTGCTCGAGATCTATCTTATTGAAATAAATAGTAGAAATATGAGGAAACATGTGTCGAAAAACCTGCTCATGTTATGATGTGTGAAATGTGTATGAAAATGATTTGAAGGACCTTTAAGATTTAAATTTGTTTAAACAAAGAAAGAACAAACATTAATTGTATTAATAAGTTCAAATGATTACAAAAGGTTCCTCTTGGGCTTACGATGGAAGAAGAAAAAAGAATACAAAGTAAACTTCTAGGACAAAAAGGGACTCAAGCTTCCCATGAGCGCATCCTCTTTGGTGCAATGTAGGCATTCAAACTCCGCTCTTCATAAAGTTGTCTCGTGAGCTCCAAAACATTCTTCTCGCTTGTGTAGGACTGGGCTTCAAAGGTGTCTCGCTCCCCCTTTAATTAAATCCACGATCTTTGTGATTCCTCGAGAGTAGTAGGCATGTCGGGATGAAGAATAGTGTAGGGAACATCTCCTTCGGAAATAGGCTCCATGATGATAGGTAGAATAGCCTCATATGGCATCATGAGGTTTTGAGCGTGAGCTCACGCCCACTTGAGATAAGGCTCCAAAGGAATGGAGTTCTTATGCCCCAATGTCTTGCTATCAACTTTGTTCACCATTCCCCAAGCTCGTATGAATCTTTGACGATAACCTTGAGCGTCATTCTCATAGTAAAAAGTAATTCCTTGGACAAGTGCGTCATGAGGACCATCCCTCCTAGCATACCCAAATTGTCGCAAAGCCAAGCAAGGATTATAAGTGATACCTCCCCTAATGCCAAGAAGAGGGACATTATGGGATTCACCATAACGGTCAATAATGGTAATGTCCTCCAAAGAGCGAGAACACCAATGAGTATCGAAATACGTGAGTGACATTAACCTATTAGACCATATAATGCCTTGCTCATTATTTAAAACAAATCGAGGAAGGTGCGAAATAAACCACCTAGCTAACAAAGGAGTGCAACACATAAGAATTCCCCTTCTCTTCATGGTGCGAGTGTGAAGAGAGTGCAAGATATCTCCAAGTAAGGTAGGCACGAGATTACGAGATAGAAAAACCTTGACCGCATTCATATTTATGAGTTAGTCCGGGTTAGGAAATAGTACCATTCCATAGATTAGAAGGGACAAAGCCTCTTCAAAATATTGCAAATTTAAAGCATCCCAAAACTGTCGAGCCTTCTCAAACAAAAACTTGGCTAGAAACCCCTTAACACCACTTCTTGTTTCCCAATTTGCCACCATGTCAGATCGTTGCAAATGTAAAGCTCGAGCAATCTCATCAGGTCTTAGATCTCTCTCAATACCGGTGAAGGGCAACTGATCAAGAATAAGAACTCCCAAGAGTTGAGAAAACTCCTTCATAGTAGGCACTAATTGGTAATCAGGAAATGTAAAGCAATGGTGTAAAGGGTCAAAGAATTAAAAGAGCACTTTCATCATGTCTTCATCAAGGCTTGAGGTAACCAGATTGATAAGTCGACCATGTCTCTTAGTGAATGGGTAATTCTCAGGAACCCTTGACACTAACTCTTTGAGTTGAGAAGGCACTCTTACGAGATTGACTTTGATAGTATTCCTGCAAGTGGAAGCCATGTCCTACAAAAGAGCACAAAGATAAATCCTAAAGTCCTTGAAATGGTTAGCGAAAATGCCATGGTATGATGTTATGATTTTATGTACAAATAAGCACACAGACAAGTCCTTAGGTTTAGGCTTGCATGGGGTTAATAGGTAAGTACCCTCTTGAAGTTTAGTTGGTTCAACTTGTCCTAGAAAGTAATCGGGTTCTAGGGAATATTAATATCACTGATATTTCTTCATCGGGCATTTGTTTCAGCGCAAGCCTCTTTATTGGCAACCAAAATATCCCGAAAGTCCAATCTTAATGAGCATAGTATCGAGTATCAACCAACTTTGGACTGCACCAAAGCCGATTATCTCACTACTTACTAATGGACAAGTTGTTCAATTAAATGTTCTATGGTCAGTTAGTGCTTCATGAAACCATATAGCGGAACCGTATTCTCCTTGACTGGACTCAAGGGATACCAGTACCAACAAATGTGTCACACTAATGTAGTTATCGCTTCAACCATGTTGGTATACCCCACACAGTCCCCACGATCTATTTCTACTTACCTAATAATGTTCCCCGATCCAGGTAGAGGATCAAAGCAAAATCCAAATAAGGGCCCAAAATATAAAGCAAATAAGTCAAATAATGAAAGCACTTAAAGGTGATCTAGTCTCTAAGGTAACCTCACTTTTAAGTATTCCCCAACAGAGTCACCAGTTCTATAATACGGTGGGAGAACTGACTTGGTGTTTTGCGTTTGATTGCAATTATTGTGGATAGAAAGAGTCTCCACCGACCTTTCTTTTATCCAATAAAGGAAAGGATGAAAAGAACAAGAAAGACCTTTTGAGAATTTTTCTTGAGTTCGGGGGGTAGGTTATGAAAAGGGAAGGTGTTAGCACCCTTTTCATCTATAGTTATCTAATGGGCTTTTAGTTGCTACCTCACTTTGAAAATGCTTTTTTTGAAATGTGTTTGTGATGGGTTTTGAAAGTATTATTGAAAAGTGCCTTCGTTTAGGCGAACTTTGTAATGATTCTCGTCTCTATAAGAATGCATACAAATTGTTGACTTTTAAAAATATTTTATTTGAAAGTTTTGGTGTGTTTTAAAGGTGTTTTGAGAAATGGTTTATGAGCAAGCAAGTACGACATTCTACCTACTCAAAAAGTCTTTGTTCATTTCCTCCTCCTTTAGACAATGTTATCTTACTATTAGTTAGTAAGAAACCTTATCATTGGATGTGAAGGAACGGGCGTGGATCGTTGTATAGTCATAGAAAACAATGTTTGTGAAATATCTTAGCAATTTTGTAAGGGTCTAAGATCATTTTGAAGGCAACATTTGAAGCGTCGTCGAGGGAATATGATCTTGTTTTTATGAAAGATTTTGCTAAAGTATCCCACATGCATAACATGACTATTTATTTCTCAAGGAAACAAGTGAGGTTGACCCTAGAGGTGTAAGTGTGCAAAGTGTTTATTTTTTATGTATTTTTATCTTTGAATTAGGATTTTCTACTTGTTGATTTTAATATTTCCATACAAACCCTAATTACTAGCATTTATATTGAAAGCGATAAATTATGGAATGTAAATATCCTAAATTATTACATCATTTGGGGATGGAGGATACAAATTTACAAATGGGGGATGACAAGTTATGATACGGTGGGAGAACTGACTTGAGTTTTGCGTTTGTTTTCGCACTTGTTCGGTTTAGCAAGAGTCGCCACCGACCTTTTATTTTATCCTAAAGGAAAGGTTAAAAAGCACAGGAAAAACCTTTTGAGATGTTTCGTGGGTTCGGGGAGTAGATTATAGAAATGGAAGGTATTAGCACCCTTTTTATCCATGGTTATCCATGGGCTCTTAGTTACTTGGTTTTAGATCACTTGCCTTTGATTTTCAATTGCTTGAAATGGTGTGTGTGTGTGTGTGTGTGTGTGTTTTGAAAATGTTTTTGAAGAAGATGCCTTGTCTTAGGCAACCAATGTAATGACTCGTGTTTGAGTGTTTTACAAAGGTGTGTATCTTTTCGAAAAGATGTTTCAAATGTTTTTTGAGAGTTTGTGTTGAAAGTGTTTGTGGAGTGTGGTTTGAAAAGTAGGCAAGCGTTTTTGCAAGTTGATCAAGTAACTAAGAGTTTGTCTACCCTAAATTTCTCAAAGATCATTGCTATGTTTTAACCCTTTTAACAATTTTGTTCCACCATTGTATTTGGTGGACAATCTTGTGTTAGGATGTGAACGGGACGGGCGCGGGTCATCGTTTAGACCATGATTGCAATGGTGCCAAGTGTCTTTGGGCAATTTTCTTTTAAGGGACTTGATCATTTTTAGGCAACTTTCGAAAGCATCATCGAGGGACTATGATCATTTGAATTGTTTTGTTTTGCCAAAGACACTCAACATGCAACATGGCCCATTATTGAAGGCAACAAGTGGAGTAACCCTAGGGGGTGCAAGTGTGATTGGTGTTTGTTCATTTTCATGCTTTTATCTTGGAATTAGGTCAAGCTATTTGTTTTTGGTTGATTTTTGCATACAAACCCTAATTCTATCATGGAATATTTAGAAAGCTTTTAAATGCGGAATTTAAAGGTCCTAAGTTATTACAACACAAATAAGGGATGGGGGGTACAAATGTTCAAATGGGGATATTTTAGCAAGAAATTAAAACCTAAACTATTACATCCAAATTGAAATTTCACAAATTATTTAATTGCACAATAATTAAATAAAATAAATATGCAAGATGTAAAAATGATTTTTTATATGTATGTAAAAGGTATTTTTATGGGACAAATAAACAAAATAAAAAAAGATTATTTTTTTGGGTATTTTTATGTTTAGGGTAAAACCCTAATTTTGCTAAACAAAAGGTATTGATTATTTAATATACACCATATTTATTAATTATGTACAAAAAATAAATAAAATAAAGTATATTGTAAAAAAGGTATTTTTGAGGTTAAATATTAATAAAATGAAAAAATGTATTATTTTTGTATTTTTAACCTAAATATACTAATAAATATATAAGTATTTATAATATTTACTAAATATATTAAATATGTACAAAAAATAAAATATTTAATATTTACAAAAAAAGTATATTTTTTTATAAAATGTTTTTAAAAGATAAAGTAAAATAAAATCAGGAAATAAAATGTATTTTGGATTATTTTTGTATTTTGAATAAAAAGAATATTATGTTTATTTATGTACAAAATTCAAATAAAACAAGAAAAAATCCAAATAAAATGCAAAAATGGTTGAAAAAATATTTTTAATATTTTTTATGTTTTGTCAAAAAATATCAAGTCAGAATAAAAAAGAAAAAGTCAAAAAATGGTAAAAATAAACACAATGGGCCAAGGGGGTGCAAGTGTGGAAAAGTGGTGCAAAAAGGAAAACAAACTCAGGCCCAGCCCAAAGACTTTGTCTTCAACCTCTGGACATTCAAACAGAGCAAACGCGTGCTTCCTTCTATCTCATGATTCCTGGACTTTCAAGCAAAACTCATAACACAAAAAATGTAGAGCATCAAGAGACGAATCTAGACATATAAAAAACTTGACTTAACTCTCAGAAATGAGAGAATTTCTCCATCCCTAATTCTTGACCTAAGTTTTTTCTAATGTTCAGGTTCCAAATTCTCTCAGCACATGCAATATAAATGGAAAGTAAATATATGTGTAGCTTCAGGGCCATGAGTAGAGCATTTTTCATTCATAAACCTAAAGCTAACTCTTCCTAGATTGAGAGATAGAAGTCCATGAACTTACCTGTTCAGCTTGGATCGTGTCTGACAATGGAGGCACTTTCAAGGCAATGTGAGGACTTGTATAGCTTGCTTGAGGTCCAGGGATGCTATTCCAATGCTTGGTGTGCTTTGAACCTTGCTATATCAAGCTACAGAAGTCGACCTGCAAGAGAGAAAAGTGAAAATGGCAAATGCTGTTAGGGATGTTACAGTTCGTGTCCAATGTTTGGGATAGCTTCAGTGAGTGGTATGGAACATGTTTGAACTCCCTTTGGCCAAAGTGCACGAGTGGAAAGGTTTGTAGAAGTCCAACTGCAGAAGGGACTCTGTTTTTTGCAGTAGGATGGTGTTTTGATGAATGAGGAAGTTTGGAAGGTGGTTAGCTCGTGCCTTAGCTTAGGTTTGATGTTTGGAACCTGTTTAACAAGTTTGTCTAAGCTTCTCTTGGCAGAAATGTGAGATGATATTGGTTATGCAACGTTTCTTCTATCTTAAGCAAAGTTTGGCAAGTTGGTTTACAAGCTTTCCTAGGCCCCTCAAGTATGTTGCCTCAATCCCTCTTGATCAGTGTGATATCTCCATGAATCTTGTGTCCAAATATATGCATTGTACCACTTGGATTGCAAATTTGACATAAAGTGCAACTTTACAAAAATGGATAAATTGCTTTTTCCAATTAAGGCTTAATTCTTTGTGTAATGACTATATGAACAAAACAAAGTTAGAACACAATGGATTGGCATTTAATTTTTGAGTGTAAATGAGATTAGAGGCCTGTAATGTAGCTTGCACATGCTGAGTTTGAAAATGCACAAGTTATGAACATGGAAATGGCTCATGATCAAAGTGACTTTTGTCCATATTGTCAAATTCGATTCTCCCTAACCACAAGGTTGTTTGATGAGTTCTTGGACATTTTGGAAAGCTTGGAATGTGTAATACAATCCATATTTGTAATGCAAGTTGAAATTCCAAGTGGAAGCATGTGAAAAGTGGCCATGAAGTTAGGCAAAAATCGTGCCTAGAATAGGTCAAAATTTTTCTAAGTTAAGTATGTTTTGCACCCTTGTTCCAAAAATTGTAACTTGAGCTACAAGCCTCTTTTGAGGAAACTTTGTGAATAAAAGTTGTAGATTTTGCAATGGACTACAACTTTCATGTTTTGAGTTTTCCTTGAATCCAAATGTATCTTGGTGAAAAAATGGGACAAAGTTAGGAAAAAATTAGGGATTTTCATAACTTAGAAAAATTCTAAGTTATGAAAATTCTTCATTTCAAACCCTAATTTGTGATTTTTGATTTCTTGATGAACAAGTTTCATAATTTGACATGTCTTGATGAAAAATGAATCTTGACACTTGATTTTGACCAAAAAGTCAAAGTTTGACTTTTCAGTATACAGTCAAATTTGGCTCAGTTGACTGGAAAATCCATCTGTCAATCTTGTGCATTTGGGATCTTTTGAACTTTTTGAATATGTCAAGACAATGCCATGGGGTCCTTGAGTCCATATGTGAGCTTGGTTTGCCACTGGCTAGGTCAAACAGTCAAAAATTGCCTTTGTGCAGTCAAAACCCTAAAAATGACCATTTTGCCCTTTTGGTGATCTGATCAAATTTCTTGTGGAATTATGATCCAAACTTGACCAAATGGTTCATATGAGTTCATGATGTTGATGTGGGTCAAAACTCATGAGGTTTGACTGTCAATTGACCACAGTTGACTTTTTCCCTAATATAGCTGATTTCTAGGTCAACTGTCCAGTTGATTGGGCAAAGATTGGAATCAAGGCTTGAAACTTGGTATGGATAAACTTAGGAGTCCAATATGAAGCATGAAAGTAATCTTAGGCATTTTAGGTCAAAACATCTTTGTGCAAACACAAACCCTAATTTGGGTCAACAGTGCAAGGAGGAGTCTTGAGCAGAGCAAACCCTAACTTGATCCTGAGCTCCAAGGGTCTTGTGGTGAGAAAATGTTGAGGAAATGGGAGGGCAAATTTTGGGGTACAACAGTTGCCCCTGTTCAATCTTCTTGAACCTGGAGAGTTAGATTGGCAAGTTTGCCTTTTGCGACTCGAGGGTAAAAGGAGATTGGACACTAGAGTGCCCGGAAATTTGCACTCGCATAGTGGAGTATCAGCAATGTGACGGGAATGGGCTTATAGATGCCATTTGGAAGAAATGATCGCGTAAGAGATTCCTTAGCGAGCACTTGCGTATTTTGAGAAAGAAAGATGGTTTCCTGGCTTGTTGCAGGTGTTGATCTTCAGTCTCTTCATGCAGATATACCCTGGCTGGATACAGGTATCGAATCTGGAATTGTCGTCTACAGATATGCCTTGGCTGGATACAGGAATCAAATTTGGAATTGGTTGCTCACAGATGTGCCCTGGCTAGATACAGGAATCGAATCTGGAACCTTTGTCTACAGATGTGCCCTGGCTGGATACAGGTATCGAATTTGGAGTTGCAAAAGGTTGGTAGAGGTAGCTTTCCTGGCTGGGTACAGGTGTAAACTTCTGACCTGAGAATGAAAGATAATTTCCTGGCCTGTTACAGGGGTTGATCTTCAAACTCTTCATGCAGATATGCCCTGGCTAGATACAGGAATCGAATCTACAATCACTCACTCACAGATATGCCCTGGCTAGATACAGGTATCGAATCTGGAATTGCGATAGTTGATAGTAATCAACTTTGGATTGTCCTTTATCCTGAAAACGCAAAACGTTAGTCGTATGCAATCTCATGATGTATGAGATGCATGATGTCATGATGCTCAAAATGAGATAGTGTTGTATGCACTTTGTTGTACCCCAAAATTTGCCCTCCCATATTCTTCAAAGTTTTGACAAGCATCATCTCAATTTGCTCAAGACTACTCCAGGGCTACACAGTCAAACCATCCTCCTAAGCCAGTCAAAATTAGGGTTTTGGTTCCTGCAAGGAAGTTGAGGTTTTCAAGGGCTTAATCAAGTCCCATATGCCCATATACATTGTCAAGCATCTACATGCCAAGTTTCAAGGCTCACAAGGTCAAGTTGCACAGTCAAAAACCCTAATTGCCTCACAATCAACTGCAGGGGCAAAATGGTCATTTGGCAGTCAAAGGTCAAAATTTTTGGTAAACATCTTATTTTGAAGCCACAGTCATCATTTGATCAAGTCTTGATCATAATTCCTCAAGAATGGCTCAAAAATCATCAAGATGCAAAAGTTTCCATTTTTGGACATTTGAAAAGTCAACTGTAACTTGACCAAGGCATAACTTTTTCATGGTTCATCAGAAAAATCCCATCCAATGCTCATTTTGAAGGGAAGGACATTTCCTGCAACTCATCTTCACATTACAAGTCCAAGAAATGCTCTCACAAAAAATTATCAATTTCAACATTATAGGTCATTTTTAAAAGTCAACAAAAAGGTATTTTAAGTCAAAGACCATAACTTGATATTGGTAAATCAAAATTAAATGGGACCAAAGGCATTGGTTAGAGGACTTCAAGACCTTTCCAAGATGTCCAAGAACATGTTCATATGATCAAAATTGAGCAAGATATGCATTGGAGAAGTTGGGAAATTTTTGTGAAATGGCAAAAGTCAACTATCCTTGAAACTTCAATTTTTGACAAAAGGGCCCACTTTTTTCCACTTGATTCAGCCTTGTAATGCCACCCATGTATCCCATGATTAATTTCAAGATTAAACATTAATTTTTCTATTTTATTTAATTTTTATTGATTTAATCCATTTTAAATCCATAAAATTCAAATAAAATCAAAAAAATTAATTAAAGGGGATCTTTGTGGTTTGAATGACCTTTATATGCCATTTACTAGCTGCCAAATTCGTGCAAGCTATTTTTTGTACACAAAATTTTGAATTTGTGCCAAGATGTCCAGATACATGTAAGCATGGAAAGGGAAAGTTTTGCAAATTTTGGAAGCTTTTTAATTTGTTGGATTTTGGTTTGAAAGCATGGCTTTATGGCTTGGATTCTTGCCTTATTTCTTTGTCCCCTCCATCTCCTCTATAAATACAAGCCATGAGAAAGCATTACAAAAAATACACACAGCCTAGAGAACGCCCCAAAATTGCAAAAATTTCCTTGAAGTTGTCAAGCTCGAAAGACCTGATCTAGCCAGATTCAACTACTTCCAAGCACTCCATCAACATCCCAGGTCCCCCAAATGCTTATTTCTATTTTTCCATAACATGTTCCTGTGCAGGTTTCACAAAGGCTTTCCACCATGTGCATCAAACGATCATGCGCCAAGTGGCCTCAAAGATCAATCCAGGGGCTATGAGATGCTGGATACCATGCTCCAAGTCAAAGCACGTGCAGGCAATTCCTAAAGTCAACAAAGGCTTAAGCTTATTGGGCCATATTGCTTTCTCAAACCTCCATACCTAGGCCAACACCCCCATGGTTCTTTCATATTTTCTTTTGTTTTCTTTTCCTTTTTTATTTTCTTTTAACTAATTATTATTATTAACTATTATTATTATTATTTAATTCATAGATAATTATTTTCATAAACAAAAAAATCAAAAAAACTAATATTTTTATTATTCTTATTTATTAATTTCACTTTAATTCATTGTTTTGTAATTAAATTATAATTAATTAATTAGTTTAATTAGGCAATTTTAATCTTTTTTTTTAAATAACTAAAATAAATTTAGAATTAGATTTAATTAACTTTTAACTTTATTTCCTTTTATTTTATTTCATTAAAAAAACATAAAAAAATACAAAAAAAAATTTCTTTTAATAAATTAATTAATTAGATTAGGCTTTATTTAATTAATTGCATTTAATTCAAAAAAGACAAAAAAAAAATTCATTTCTTTTCTTAAAAGGGTCAACACCCTAAAGACTTCCCGATTTAATTCTTTCGCGCGCGTTTATTTTTATTTTTATTATTTATGTAACTGTCTCCAGATATGTAATAATTAAATAGGTTTTTACCGCTTTATTTAATTTCTCGTACTTATTTACCAAAACGGGTTTTTGTCTTTGGCGACTTATAGACCCGCGCCTTGTAATAGTTAGAATTTACATTTCTGCAATTTACTTTCCGCACTCCTAACTGTTAATAAAATGCATGAAAGAATGTATGTGAATAAAATTAACCCGTAGCTCACAAAATAACATGTACAAGACAAAAACATTAACTGAAAAACAACACACAAAGCACATGCCACTCCTAGGGTACGCTTCACTCGTTGCCTTGAAACGTGGTCATCAAGTATAGGGTGTCTTAGAGGTCGCCCTTCTGTCCAAAAGATCCAGTCGTCTCGAAACAGTTGCCTCGGATAAAAAACGATCTAGGACATTAGGGTTACTTCTAAGGTGTCCTACCATTGCTTCGGTGACCACATTGTCCCGATAATCGAATTGACCCGAACCCCTCCAACAACGGTGCTACCTACCTCTCAATGGTGGGATAGCACTATCTAAAGGACTCTTACACAGCCTAATTCCTTAGAGTAGGTAGATTTCTCTTAAGTACTTGCTCTTTTCAAAACAAATAAAAACAACTTTTCACACTCACACTTTCTAAAAGTTTTCAAACAATTTTTTCATACACTCTTGAGGACAGATACAAGAGTTACTTAGAAATTTTTCAAACGAAACTTTTTCAAAACCCACAAACACATTTGAAAAGCAAACAAATTTTGAAAACATAAGAGCAAGTACCTAAGAGCCCGTGGATAACCACGGATAGAAAGGGTGCTAACACCTTCCCTTTCTATAATCTACCTCCCGAACTGAGAGACATCTCGAATAAGGAATTTTGCTGTGATTTTGTCCTTTCCATGTTGGAGAACATAAAAGATGGTGGCGACTCTTGCTTACCGCGACATTTCGCGAAACCAGCTTAAAAACAGTCAGTTTTATTTCCACCGATCACAGAACTGGCGACTATGCTGGGGATAATAAAAGTGAGGTGTACCTTAGGATTAGATCATACTTATGTTTTCAATTGCTTTGCTTTGATTGCTTTATATTTGTGGGCTTTGCATCGGAGTTTCATAGATCCTAACCCGGATCTGGGGATACCCCTTTAGGTAGCATAAGCTGTGAGGGACCTGTCCGACGTAGACCGACACGGGTGAAGCAGTGGCTACATTGGTGTGGCACCTTGGTCTGTACCGATATCCCTTGTGTTGCAACGAGGAGAATATGGGTCTTCTGAGGAGTCATTAAGCACCAATCGACCTTAGAACCCTAAATTGATCCAACTTGGCCCTAGAACAGTAGCAGTATGCTACACTCATTGAGGCTAAACTCTCGCGATGGTTCTGGCTGCAAGAAAAGATTGCGACGCTGGAGTTATGACCGATTGAGGGTATTAGATGATATTGAGATCCTCTAGAACCCGGTTACTTTTGATAGGACAGGTCTTAACCAACGAAACTGAAAGAGGGTAGTACCTAAACTCCATGCTGGCCTAAACTCTAAGGGCTATCTTTTGTGACTTGTGTGCCTTCAAACTTGACTACTTGCATGCTTGTTATCTGACACATGAGTTTTCTTGCAGGTTTTGTGTACAGTCCTTAATTGGGACTCATTATAGGGCCTACTTACATCACTCCATGCATAGCATGACATCATACCATTGCATACATCCTTCATAAGGACTAATCCATTTCGAGGATCTCAAGGGTCTGTGATGCAGGTCATGATGAATCAAAGTGCCTAGCAAGGGGCAAAGGGTATTTATTTTCCTCTAGTCGAGGTTGTCAGGGGCTATGACCCACTCGATATGGTGAGCCTTGACTCTTGAAGAAAGACTCTCAACAAAATGAAGTTCCTTCAATCAAGCTACAAAATTCAAGTTCTAACAATCTTTCTTGTTTATCCCGCGAGATCCTTGAAAACATTGCATGCATATCATACATATCATTGCATTACAGGTACCCTTGTTATAGGTCACTTACCATCTTCGAAGTTTATTTCAGCAATGGCCTTCCAACCAGACAACCAGGAGTTCCATACTCAAGAGACTCAGTTCAGGGAAATCCTCCTAAATCTATCCAAGGGGCAGGAAGAGCTGAGAACACTCCTTATGGGGACTTTGGTCAGGAACAATCCTGAAGACGATAAGGACGAACGGCTGAAACGTCTGCAAGCTGAGGTAGATACAATGAGAACCCATATGCTGGGGCAGATGGCTCTCATCCAAGACTTAGCTCAAAGACAAAAAGAGCTTCGAGTTCTCGTCAACCAACTGCTTCGGGATAACCAATTGGGGAAAACATCTAAGGTTGGAGAGCCAGTCACCATCAAATTCCCTTTGATACAAGAAGACAAGGGAAAATCTCCTCAACTTGCTTCAGGGTCACAAATCCAGCATCAACCTCACCAGTTTCAACAAGACATTATGAAGCAAGTAGTCAGGGTTGGAGACCAAACCGGTAATCAGCCTCCAAGAAGTCAAAGATTTGGTTCAATGAATGGGCCTCTCCAAGCTGCTGCTACTTCACAAGTCCAACAACGGCCTTGCCAAGAACAACGGGTTAATCAGAGCAAGCCAGACAAGCCCAGGAGGCAATTCACCCAGCTCAACACGTCGTTGTCCCAAGCTTTGCAACACTTGTTAAAGTTGAATCTGGTGACGTTGATAGGACCTCACCCTAATCCTAAGACTTCTTCACCCAACTATAATCCTGGGGCCAGGTGTGCATACTATTCTAACAGCTCGGGGCACGATACTGACGACTGTTGGAAGTTGAAGTACAAAATCCAGGACCTGATTGATGAAGGAGCAGTGGAATTCACCCAAGATGGTCAGGCGGAGTTCTTCTACTATCCCTGCAAGATTCATCACTTGAAGTGACTAGTTCAAATTAGAAGACTTTTGTTCATTATATTTTTCAAGTTGTAATTTTCTTTTGATTGTTCAAACAATTATTGTCATAGCAAACTTTATTACTTTATCAATGCATTGCATATGTCTGTTTTGAATCAATATATTCGCATTCGCTATATGCAAATTGTTTTCATATTTTTATGATGATCAACTCTTGGTTGAAAATTATAAGCCTCTTGAGGGAGGATGACGAAAACGATACCACGATCTTTATAGACGATCTTTACAGTATGCTTTTGAACAAACCCCGCTGATGAGGTACATGCATTGTTTCAATTCCTAAACACTGGAGTTATAAGGCAGATAATCCCTAGTCAACCCCTTTGGGCCAAAGAAGTAGGAGTTTTTCTTTTCGAAAATTAAAACCCTTAATCATAACCTGGGGCAGGGTAGTTCTCTCAGTTGATCCAAGTGCATAACGAATGACATCAAAAGAGGTCCTTCCGAAACAAAAGACGGTGATGGTTTCCTATAATCATAAAGACAGGCAGTCATTATCTATCAAAATAAAAAGCCCATTAAGTCAAAACCTATGAAGGAGACTTACAAAACTGGGGCATCCCGCTGACTGTAATCACAAAAGAAACAGTTCAGGCAAAAAACAGGGATAACAAATCAAAAAAGAAAGAGGTCCTACAAACCCTCAACAAAAAAAAATGACTGTCTATTCAATATAAACTGTCAAAATCCGAACAATCACTGGAATATCAGAGCAAAGACTCGAACAAGGTCTAACGCACGATCAGCTGAGTTTAGGTTTAAAGAACATCACGAAGAAAGGGTGGGTACAAATAAATTTGAGCCTTTATCCTCTGTTTCTTAAACCGTGAACCAGGCCACGTTATAACCCTTAAAAGTCCTAGCTGAAGCATGGGTTAGTTCGAAAGCATACTGTTATCAAAGGTATCCTGACTCCTTAAGGCTCGCCGTAAAATCTTGAGTTGACATCACAGTTTACAAAAAAGGAAAAAATTTCACTTGTTTTTATACAAAACTACATTTTCAAAAAAGTCAAGACAGACATACGCTTTGCATTCTTAAAATAATATTGTTTGCATATGACTATTTGTTCAACAGCAGAGAAATTCGCACGAAGAATATCTAGTGAACAAAAGCACTCCCAACCAAGGGGCAGGGCATGATCATTGTCCACCATCTGGGGCAGTTAAGTCAAGATTCAGAGAATCTCTCAAAAGGCCAACCAGCTTGGGGAAAATCTCCATCTGGATCACTTGGGGCATTGGACGATCAAACGAAGATCTTCTGGTGGCATGGTAACACTGCACTACTGACAGTGACAACTCCCGGCATCCTGAGAGCATGGACATAGTCGAAAAAAACACTACGCATAAGCAAAGACCCGCTAGGTTGACACACCTAGGCAAAAATAAGGGATGAAATGAAAAAAAATTTGTACACCCGGCAAGTCGAAAACCTGAAAAGGCGGCTTGGGCAAAAATGGGTATCCCGGTGGACTGAAAACCCGAAAGGGCGGTCCAGGAAAAAGTTAGGGATCAAAAGCGTACGACTATGTTCCGTCATCTCGTCACTTGCCTACCAGAAGAAGATTTGTCAACCGACAGTCACCAAGCGCCTCCACAGGTATCTTCTCCCACAGAAACAGGGGCAGTAATGAGTTGTTTAAGCGATCTAGTTGCTTTGTCAACCAAGGTACCAAGGTAGGTTCGGCTGAAGAACATGACGAAGATACCTTCACTCCCCGCAGAGTAAAACAAGATGCAGCAATACTCTCCCCCGAGCAGAGTTGGTCTCCCATCGGCCTCGAAAAGGCGCAGTATCTCCAGCAAGTCAGCAACGCTCTCCCCAAGCAGAGTTAGTCTACTGTCAGCCTTAAGGAAGTTGGGTATCCCCAGAAGATCTCAACATTCCCCAATGGAGTACAGTTATCCCTCAACAAGCATCCCCGGAAGTCTTGATATAAGATTGATCCCCCGCGGAATACAGACATCCAGCGGAGCCATTCCCCAGTGCAATCCCAAAGTTTCCCCAGGAAAATTGAATCAATCTCCCCAGTAGATTCTGGAAGCTTATCCCCAGTAGATTCTAGAAGCTTATCACCTGCAGAGTACATACGTCTCTCCCCGGCCACGTCCAAAGGTTATTCTCCACCAGGGTCTAACTGGGTTATCCTTAGCTAATTACCACGGAAAGATCGTCCTCAGCGAAGTCCTTCCTATCCCCCAGCGGAGTTCATCAAAATTCCCCGACATAACTTATCAATGGTATCCCCAGCGGAGTTATCATCAAAGTCTCAGCGAAGTATCTCTTCCCCACAGAGTAATTCCCCGCAGAGTAATTTTTTCAACAAGTTTATTCCCCAACGGAGTCATCTTCTCCTACCGGTTTATTCATGCAATCTTCATCCCCAGCGGAAACGAAGAATTTTCTTCAATATCAGCCCAGGATCCAACTTCCCGGCATGCGTCAAGGATTTACTTTCCCAGACGAAGATACATTCATAAACATCACATCATGCATATATGCATCATGTCATACAATCTCATTTATGTCAAGAACATCATTGCTTGATACATATCATGCATTGCATACGACTGACCTTTACCTTTCAAGAAGGATACAGTTAAATAATCAACTATGTCAAAGTAGACAAATACAGTCAAAAGAGACCAATCTAGTCAAAAAAAGACAAATCCAGTCAAAGAAGACAAATCTAGTCAAAGAATACAAGTCCAGTTAAATCCCAAAGGTTTTTCTGATGCTCATCCAGTCAAAGAAGACAAGTCCAGTTAAATCCCAAAGGTTTTTCTGATGCTCATCCAGTCAAAGAAGACAGGTCCAGTTAAATTACTTCCTAAAGTCAAAGAAGACAACTCGTCATTGAAGACAACCCGTCGTTATAGACACACGTCATTATAGACAACTCGTCATTGAAGACAACCCGTCATTGAAGACAACTCGTCATTGAAGACATCTCGTCATTGAAGACAACTCGTCATTGAAGACAACCCGTCAGTATAGACACCCGTCATTGAAGACATCCCGTCAGTATAGACACCCATCATTGAAGACATCCCGTCATTGAAGACAACCCGTCATTGAAGACAACTCGTCATTGAAGACAACTCGTCATTGAAGACAACTCGTCATTGAAGACAACTCGTCATTTAAGACAACTCGTCATTGAAGACAACTCGTCATTGAAGACAACTCGTCATTGAAGACAACTCGTCATTTAAGACAACTCGTCATTGAAGACAACTCGTCATTTAAGACAACTCGTCATTGAAGACAACTCGTTATTGAAGACAACTCGTCATTTAAGACAACTCGTCATTTAAGACAACTCGTCATTGAAGACAACTCGTCATTTAAGACAACTCGTCATTGAAGACAACTCGTCATTGAAGACAACTCGTCATTGAAGACAACTCGTCATTGAAGACGACTCGTCATTGAAGACAACTCGTCATTGAAGACAACTCGTCATTTAAGACGACTCGTCATTGAAGATCACTCGTCGTTGAAGACAACCCGTCCATGAAGACAACCCATCCAAAGAGACAACTCGTCAAGAAATACAAAACCTCCTCTGGTTCAGTTAAATCCTAAAGATTTTTCTGAGATAACCTATCAGTAGAGACAACCCAGCAACCTTTTAAAGTTCCAGATTCGATACATGTATCTAGCCAGGGCATGTCTGTGAGCGACTGAATGAAGATCAACACCTGTAACAGGCCCGAAAATTATCTTTCTCAGGTACACAAGTTCTCGCTAAGGAATCTCTTACGCGATTGACACCTCCCGATGGCATCTATAAGCCCATCTCCACAACTATCCATTACAGTTCCAAATGGCATCTATAAGCCCATTCCCGACAAGGTTCTGTCACATCTCCAGATGGCATCTATAAGCCCATCCTCCTACCCACCATCTCTCCAAATGGCATCTGTAAGCCCATTCCCGCTGTCACACTGCTGATACTCTACTATGTGAGTGCAAATTTCTGGGCACTCTAGTGTTCAATCATCTTCCACCCTCGGATCACGAAAGGCACATAAGCCAATCCACATCCTCAGGTCTAAGAATATTGAACAGGGGCAACTGTTGTACCCCAAAATTTGCCCTCCCATATTCTTCAAAGTTTTGACAAGCATCATCTCAATTTGCTCAAGACTACTCCAGGGCTACACAGTCAAACCATCCTCCTAAGCCAGTCAAAATTAGGGTTTTGGTTCCTGCAAGGAAGTTGAGGTTTTCAAGGGATCAATCAAGTCCCATATGCCCATATACATTGTCAAGCATCTACATGCCAAGTTTCAAGGCTCACAAGGTCAAGTTGCACAGTCAAAAACCCTAATTGCCTCACAATCAACTGCAGGGGCAAAATGGTCATTTGGCAGTCAAAAGTAAAAAATTTTGGTCAACATCTTATTTTGAAGCCACAATCATCATTTGATCAAGTCTTGATCATAATTCCTCAAGAATGGCTCAAAAATCATCAAGATGCAAAAGTTTCCATTTTTGGACAGCTGAAAAGTCAACTGTAACTTGACCAAGGCATAACTTTTTCATGGTTCATCAGAAAAATCCCATCAAATGCTCATTTTGAAGGGAAGAACATTTCCTACAACTCATCTTCACATTCCAAGTCCAAGAAATGCTCTCACAAAAAGTTATCAATTTCAACATTATAGGTCATTTTTAAAAGTCAACAAAAAGGCATTTTAAGTCAAAGACCATAACTTGATATTGGTAAATCGAAATGACATGGGACCAAAGGCATTGGTTAGAGGACTTCAATACCTTTCCAAAATGTCCAAGAACATGTTCATATGATCAAAATTGAGCAAGATATGCATTGGAGAAGTTGGGAAATTTTTGTGAAATGGCAAAAGTCAACTATCCTTGAAACTTCAATTTTTGACAAAAGGGCCCACTTTTTTCCACTTGATTCAGCCTTGTCATGCCACCCACGTATCCCATGATTAATTTCAAGATTAAACATTAATTTTTCTATTTTATTTAATTTTTATTGATTTAATCCATTTTAAATCCATAAAATTCAAATAAAATCAAAAAAATTAATTAAAGGGGATCTTTGTGGTTTGAATGACCTTTATATGCCATTTACTAGCTGCCAAATTCGTGCAAGCTATTTTTTGTACACAAAATTTTGAATTTGTGCCAAGATGTCCAGATACATGTAAGCATGGAAAGGGAAAGTTTTGCAAATTTTGGAAGCTTTTTAATTTGTTGGATTTTGGTTTGAAAGCATGGCTTTATGGCTTGGATTCTTTCCTTATTTCTTTGTCCCCTCCATCTCCTCTATAAATATAAGCCATGAGAAAGCATTACAAAAAATACACACAGCCTAGAGAACGCCCCAAAATTGCAAAAATTTCCTTGAAGTTGTCAAGCTCGAAAGACCTGATCTAGCCAGATTCAACTACTTCCAAGCACTCCATCAACATCCCAGGTCCCCCAAATGCTTATTTCTATTTTTCCATAACATGTTCCTGTGCAGGTTTCACAAAGGCTTTCCACCATGTGCATCAAACGATCATGCGCCAAGTGGCCTCAAAGATCAATCCAGGGGCTATGAGATGCTGGATACCATGCTCCAAGTCAAAGCACGTGCAGGCAATTCCTAAAGTCAACAAAGGCTTAAGCTTATTGGGCCATATTGCTTCCTCAAACTCCATACCTAGGCCAACACCCCCATGGTTCTTTCATATTTTCTTTTGTTTTCTTTTCCTTTTTTATTTTCTTTTAACTAATTATTATTATTAACTATTATTATTATTATTATTTAATTCATAGATAATTATTTTCATAAACAAAAAAATCAAAAAAACTAATATTTTTATTATTCTTATTTATTAATTTCACTTTAATTCATTGTTTTGTAATTAAATTATAATTAATTAATTAGTTTAATTAGGCAATTTTAATCTCTTTTTTTAAATAACTAAAATAAATTTAGAATTAGATTTAATTAACTTTTAACTTTATTTCCTTTTATTTTATTTCATTAAAAAAACATAAAAAAATACAAAAACATTTTTCTTTTAATAAATTAATTAATTAGATTAGGCTTTATTTAATTAATTGCATTTAATTCAAAAAAGACAAAAAAAAATTCATTTCTTTTCTTAAAAGGGTCAACACCCTAAAGACTTCCCGATTTAATTCTTTCGCGCGCGTTTATTTTTATTTTTATTATTTATGTAACTGTCTCCAGATATGTAATAGTTAAATAGGTTTTTACCGCTTTATTTAATTTCTCGTACTTATTTACCAAAACGGGTTTTTGTCTTTGGCGATGTATAGACCCGCACCTTGTAATAGTTAGAATTTACATTTCTACAATTTACTTTTCGCACTCCTAACTGTTAATAAAATGCATGAAAGAATGTATGTGAATAAAATTAACCCGTAGCTCACAAAATAACATGTACAAGACAAAAACATTAACTGAAAAACAACACACAAAGCACATGCCACTCCTAGGGTACGCTTCACTCGTTGCCTCGAAATGTGGTCATCAAGTATAGGGTGTCTTAGAGGTCGCCCTTCTGTCCAAAAGATCCAGTCGCCTCGAAACAGTTTCCTCGGATAAAAAAGGATCTAGGACATTAGGGTTACTTCTAAGGTGTCCTACCATTGCTTCGGTGACCATATTGTCCCGATAATGGAATTGACCCGAACCCCTCCAACGACGGTGCTACCTACCTCTCAATGGTGGGATAGCACTATCTAAAGGACTCTTATACAGCCTAATTCCTTAGAGTAGGTAGATTTCTCTTAAGTACTTGCTCTTTTCAAAACAAACAAAAACAACTTTTCACACTCACACTTTCTAAAAGTTTTCAAACAAATTTTTCATACACTCTTGAGGACAGATACAAGAGTTACTTAGAAATTTTTCAAACGAAACTTTTTCAAAACCCACAAACACATTTGAAAAGCAAACAAATTTTGAAAACATAAGAGCAAGTACCTAAGAGCCCGTGGATAACCACGGATAGAAAGGGTGCTAACACCTTCCCTTTCTATAATCTACCTCCCGAACCGAGAGACATCTCGAATAAGGAATTTTGCTGTGCTTTTGTCCTTTCCATGTTGGAGAACATAAAAGACGGTGGCGACTCTTGCTTACCGCGACATTTCGCGAAACCAGCTTAAAAACAGTCAGTTCTATTTCCACCGGTCACACACTTTATCATGTATGTAGACAGGATGTATGAAATGTGAAATGTCTATGAATGTATTTTCGCCTAGGAAAATAAATCCTTGACGACTGGCCGGGGAATCAAATCATGGGCTGATGTTGAAGAGTAGAGTTCTTCACTTCCGCTGGGGATGATGGTTGTGAGAATAGACCGGTAGGAGAAGATGACTCCGTTGGGGAATAAACTTGTTGGAGAGATTACTCTGAGGGGAATAAAATAGGTGAAGAGATTACTCTGTGGGGTATTACTCTGTGGGAAGAGATACTTCGCCGAGGTTTTGACGAGATCTCCGCTGGGGATTCCACTGATGAGTTATATTGGGGAATTTGATGAACTCCGCTGGGTGTAGGAAGAACTTCGCCGAGGACGAACTTTCCGTGGTAATTAGCTGAGGATAACCCAGTTATACCCTGGTGGGGAAATAACCTTTGAATGAAACCGGGAGATGCGTTCGTACTCTGCAGGGGACAAGCTTCCAGAATCTATTGGGGATATGGATTCCACTCTCCTGAGGAAACTTTTCAGACTGTAATGGGGTGTTGGTATTCCTCCGGGGAACAATCTTATATTAAGACTGCCGGGGATGCTTGCTGAGGAATGCATATACTCCGCTGGGGAATGTTGAGATCTTCTGGGGATACCCAACTTCCTTAGGGCTGTCAGTAGACTAACTCTGCTAAGGGAGAGTATCGCTGACTTGCTAGGGGAACAATGTGCCTTTTTAGGGCTGCCGGGAGACCAATTCTTCCTGGAGAGAGTATCGCTGAATCTTGTCTTACTCTGTGGGGAGTTGAGGTAACTTGGTTACGTTCTTCAGCCGAACCTACCTTGGTACCTTGGTGGACAGAGCAACTAGGTCGCTTAGACAACTCTAAATTGCCCCTGTTTCTGATGTCATCTGTAATTAGCCCTTTGTTTCGCATGCAAATATTCATGATTTAGCAATTAATGTCAAATGCATATTATCAAAAATGAAAACTGGACATTCTTCGCAAGACAAAACAGAAAAAGGAAAAACAATGGATAATTTGTCTGAAAAATTGAACTTGTATTGATTTTGAAATTTGCCTGAAAATAGGCATTTTATGTACAAGAGGCTGACATCCTAGTAAGAGAACACTGCCGAGCAAAACAGAGTTTATACAGTTTTGTGAAAAAGGAAACAAAACAGCTATGTGAAAATAATCCCACTGGGTTCCAACTCTGCTATCGCCTTTATGTCTTCAAACATCTCATCACTTTGCTTCTTAGTTGAAGATGAAGCTGATTGATTGATGCCGAAGTCTGATAGTTGATGCCGAATTCTGGATGTGAGGTGATCCAACGAGACATAGTATTACGCTTTATCCCTAACTTTTGCCTGGACCGCCCTTTCGGGTTTTCAGTCCACCGGGATACCCATTTTTTCCTAAGCCGCCTTTTTAGGTTTTCGACTTGCCGGGTGTACAGATTTTTTCATTTTATCCCTTATTTTTTCCCGAACCCTTTTGGTTCACCGGGAAGCCCTTATTTTTTCCTAGGTGTGTCAACCTAGCGGGTCCTTAGTTCATGCATAGTATCTTTTTACTATGTCTGCATTGGCGGGGTGAGGAAGGTCGTCACCATCCATGGTGGTTAGAATCATGGCTCCTCCTGAGAAGATATGTTTAACCACAAATGGCCCTTCGTACGTAGGGGTCCATTTTCCCCTGGGATCACCTTGAGGAAGAATGATGCGCTTGATTACCAGGTCTCCGACTTGATACTCTTGTCGTCTGACCTTCTTGTTAAATGCCCTGATCATCCGTTTTTGATACGTCTGACCATGACAAATAGTAGTGAGTCTTCTTTCGTCAATTAGGTTTAATTGATTAAGCCGAGTCTGGATCCAGTCATCTTCACTCAAGTCTGCATCCTTCATTATCCGGAGAGAGGGTATCTGGACTTCAATAGGCAAGACTGCCTCCATGCCATAGACCAAGGAAAAGGGAGTTGCCCCTGTTGACGTCCGTGCTGAGGTACGGTACCCATGAAGAGCAAACGGTAACATTTCATGCCAATCTTTATAGGTCACTGTCATCTTCTGCATAATCTTCTTGATGTTCTTATTTGCCGCTTCGGCAGCCCCATTCATCTTCGGCCGATAGGGAGAAGACTTATGGTGCTGTATCTTGAATTGCTCGCAGAGCTCAGTGATCATCTTGTTGTTAAGATTAGTACCATTATCCGTAATGATCCTCTCAGGTACACCGTATCGACAGATCAGGTTGTTCCGAATGAACTGTGCCACGACGCTCTTGGTTACAGTAGCATAGGAAGCTGCTTCAACCCATTTTGTGAAATAATCAATCGCTACCAAGATGAAGCGATGCCCGTTGGATGCCGTAGGTCTGATTTCTCCGATCATATCAATGCCCCACATTGCAAAAGGCCAAGGTGCTGTCAAGACGTTCAGAGGAACCGGAGGAATGTGCACTTTATCAGCATAGATTTGGCATTTATGACATGTCCGAGAATGATGATAACAGTCGGCTTCCATTGTGGACCAGAAATATCCTGCCCGAAGGATTTTCTTTGCCATGGTATGTCCACTGGAATGTGTTCCGAAGGTACCTTCATGTAGCTCCGTCATGATCTTTTCTGCTTCAGTCTTATCCACACAACGCAGTAAGGTTGAATCATGGTTTCGCTTGTAGAGGATGCCGTTACTGAGGAAGAACTTTGCCGCAAACCTTCTCAGGAACTTCTTGTCATTGACCGATGCGCCTTCGGGGTATTCTTGAGCTTCCAAGTACCTCTTCACTTCATGATACCAAGGTTTTTCCGTTACCTCTTCAGCCTCAAGATCACAGCAATATGCAGGTTCGTTCAATTTCCAGATAATGATCCGGGGAGCCTCATTGTCCCATTTGACTTTGAACATTGAAGACATCGTAGCTAGTGCATCCGCTAACTGATTCTCCTCTCTTGGGAAGTGTTCAAAAGTTATCTTCTCGAAGTGGGGAAGCAACGTTAGCACATACTCCTTGTAAGGAATAAGATTTGGGTGTTTCGTATCCCACTCGCCTTTGACTTGATTGATCACGAGAGCGGAATCTCCGAAGACACTCAGAAACTTGATCCTTAAGTCAATTGCAGCTTGAAGACCCATGATGCATGCCTCATACTCCGCCATGTTGTTGGTGCAGTTGAAACATAGTCGAGCGGTGAGTGGAGTATGAGTGCCTTTGGGGGATATGATCACAGCGCCGATACCATTACCCAAAGCGTTTGAGGCTCCGTCAAAGTGCATAGACCATCGGGATCCTTCCTCAGGTCCTTCATCCGGTCCAGGTACTTCACAATCAGTTACTACCATGATATCCTCGTCTGGAAACTCAAAGTTCATTGACAGGTAGTCGTCCACAGCCTGATGTGCCAAATGGTCTGCCAATACACTTCCCTTGATTGCTTTTTGAGTTATGTACTGGATGTCGTATTCCGTCAAGATCATTTGCCATCTTGCTATTCTTCCAGACAGAGCAGGCTTTTCGAATATGTACTTGATTGGATCCATTTTTGAAATCAACAGAGTAGTGTGAGTCAACATATACTGTCTCAGCCGGCGAGCAGCCCATACTAGAGAGCAGCAAGTTTTCTCGAGCAGTGAGTACCGGGTCTCACAGTCGGTAAACTTTTTGCTCAGGTAATAAATAGCGTGCTCTTTTCGGCCAGACTCGTCATGCTTCCCCAGCACACACCCCATTGAGTTGTCAAGTACCGTCAAGTATAGTATTAGAGGTCTCTCTTCAACCGGTGGCATAAGAATGGGTGGTTCTTGGAGATACTCTTTGATCTTTTTGAAAGCGGCCTGACATTCATCATTCCAACGTACTACTTGATCTTTCTTCAGCAGCTTGAAGATTGGTTCACAGGTAGTAGTTAGATGTGAGATGAATCAGGCAATGTAATTCAACCGTCCTAGAAAGCCTCTGACTTCTTTCTCTGTCTTAGGCGTTGGCATCTCTTGTATGGCTTTCACTTTGGCAGGGTCTACTTGAATGCCTTTGTCGCTTACGATGAAGCCTAGCAATTTTCCAGATCTTACCCCAAGGGTGCATTTGTTTGGGTTCTACCTCAGCTTGTACAACTTCAGACAGTCAAATAGCTTCCGTAGATGGTCAAGGTGTTCCTCCTCAGTTTGGGACCTTACAATCATATCATCGACATACACTTCTATTTCGTGATGGATCATGTCATGAAATAAAGCAACCATGGCACGTTGGTAGGTTGCCCCAGCATTTTTCAACCCAAAAGGCATGACCTTGTAGCAAAAGGTCCCCCACTGAGTAACAAAAGTGGTCTTCTCCATGTCTTCAGGAGCCATCTTGATCTGGTTATAACCGGAGAAGCCGTCCATGAAGGAGAAAACTTTATGCTGAGCAGTATTGTCAACCAGAACATCGATATGAGGCAGAGGGAAGTCATCCTTAGGGCTTGCCCTGTTCAAATCCCTATAATCAACACACATCCGGACCTTACCATCCTTTTTCGGCACCGGAACCACGTTGGCAATCCACTGAGGGTAAGAAGTCACTGCTAGAAACCCGGCATCAAATTGTTTCATAACCTCAGCTTTGATTTTCTCGGACATCTCTGGACGCATACGGCGGACCTTCTGCTTAACCGGAGGGAAGTCTTCCTTGGTGGGCAGGTGATGAACCACAATGTCGGTATCCAACCCAGGCATGTCTTCGTAAGACCAGGCAAAGATTTCCACATAGTCATGCAGCATCTAAACCAACCGTTGTTTCACACTGAGCTCTAGATTGGCACCAATCTTGACTTCCTTTATGTCTGTCTCCGTACCCAGATTTACCGTTTCCACTGGCGCTTCATGCGGCTGAATGGCCCTCTCTTCCTGGAGTAACAGTCTTGCAAGTTCACCAGGCACTTCGCAATCATCTTCACCTTCGTCTTCGGCTAAATTGATCGGATTTTCGAAGTCATAACTGGCGGTAGCAGAGTCGTTACCAGTGAGATCCAGAGTGGATTGGAACCTGTATGGGTGAGTGTGTGTAAATATAGCTGTTTTGCAATATATAATAAAGAAAGAAAAGGAGCGCAAGATTTTGAAATGCAACAAACGTCCAATGTTTTGATTAATGATATATGAAAATGTCATACAAAAGCCCTCACAAATGGAGCCACGGTGCCCCGGGTAGGACACCGAGCCATAAAAGTTTCAACATATTGTTTGTTACAAATTGAAAACAAAAGAGTTCATTACTGAGTGACAAAAGTAATAGGTGTGAAGTCTTTGGCAGTCCAGTTGCTTGGTCCATTGTCAGTTGTTGGGTAGATCCAGCTGTCGAATTCAGATTCCTCCATGTCGTCTTCAATAGCATTCACTCCCGGGTTGGTGATGAACACAGGAGGTCTTCCAATTCTTGCTTTGCGAACAGCCCTCTGAGCCTCTGCAGTGAAACCCAAGCCAAACTTGTCGGCCTTTGGAGTGAAATCAGGAAGTCGGCCCCAATTTGCACACTCACCCTTTTCAATCACAGCCCGGGCATCTTTTAAGGAAGCCATCTTCAAAGGAGGGTCTTCAATCACAGTTTCAGCTGACGCCAGTGTCTGAGGCACTTCTTCAAAGTGTTGAAAAGGGGTTTCAATGAACTCCCCGTCCATTTCTATGTATCGGAACGAGTTTAGGTGGCTGACCATATATTCTTCCTCCCCCTGCACTGTCACGATCTTCCCCTTAACCGGGTACTTAAGCTTCTGATGTAGTGTGGAGGTCACAGCTCCAGCCTTGTGGATCCATGGACGACCCAGCAAACAAGAATAGGATGGTCGGATATCCATCACAAAGAAAGTAGAATCAAAAACTTGAGAACCAACCCGGATTGGAATGTCAACTTCACCATGTACCATCCTTTTCGAACCGTCAAAGGCTCGGACAACAATGTTACTGGGCTTGAGCTCCAGACCCTCATAATCCAGCCTATCTAGGGCTTTCTTAGGTAATACGTTCAATGAAGAACCGGTGTCTACCAACACATGGGCAAGAGTAGTGCCCCTGCATTCAATGGAGACATGCAGGGCATCATTATGGTTTTTTCCTTTTGCAGTCAGATCGGCGTCAGAGAAGCCCAAACCATTATCAGCAGTCAAGTTGGCCACACAATCGGTAAATTGATCAGCAGACGTTTCTTGCGGCACATGGCCCGTCTTCAGGAAGGAGATCAGGGCCTTGGCATGGGCCTCTGAACACAACAACAGTGATAGCATAGAAATCTTTGATGGGGTGTGCCCCAGCTGCTCAACTACATTGAAATCACTTTTCTTGATAATCTTGAGGATTTCCTCCATCTCTTGCTGGGAGGCTTCAACAGTGGTTGTCTTCGGCGCCTCCGTCAGGGAAGGCAAATCAGTAACAATCCCTTTGCCCCGAGCGTCAGATGACTCGGCAGCAGGGGTAGAAACAGGAACTTGATTAGGAAGTGGAACATGCACACTTGCAGGTGTGATGATAAGAGGTTTCTGAATAGCTGGTGGCGCAATATCTAGCGAGAACAGCCTACAACTGCGAGTAATTTTGGCAGGCCCGGTAATGTTGCTGACACCGGTACTTGCATCAAACTCTCGCTTTACTCCAAGAACATAAACGTCTACCCCATAGTGCCACGGAACAGCTTTGTCGAATGTATAGGGGAGGGGCCCCGGAATAGTGATGATGATAGGAGCAATCTTCTGAGTGGACATGATTTTGACAGGCTTCTTTGAAGGAGCCTTGGGAGGTTTGTTGAAAATAGTGACAATAAAAACTTCTTCAGCAGGGACGGCAGGAACAGCAATCTTCTCGAACAAGATTTCTTTGCTATCCATCAGGCTTTGGATACCTGATTTCAGCAAAGGACAACCAAAAGGCGAAACAGCACATAGAAGGCAATCTTCACCACATCCCGGAAATAAACCGGCTAGCAACAGATTCCTTTTGACAGTCAACAACGGGGTAACAATATCTTCCACAGAGGCCACATACCGGTCTTCTTCCACAACATTCACTCCATGCTGGGGCATGGGAGCAGTCACAACATTGGGTCTTTCGGGCGCCTCAAACAGTATTTCTTTAGCATCAATAAGGTCTTGAACCTTATTCCTCAAAGCCCAGCAATCATCAGTAGTATGCCCCGGGCTATCAGTGTGATAAGCGCAACGAGCGTTGGGGTTGTACTTTGGAGAAGCTGTGTTTACTACCTTCGGAGCTTCTTTGAAAGTTACTAGATTGGTTGACAGTAGTTGCGGCAAAATCTGAGACAGGGTCATGCTGAGCCGAGTGTACTGCCTTTTGGGTCTCTCACCCCTTTGTTGATTATACTGCTGAGGAGCAGCAGCAGGCTTTGAAATTACCAATGCATTGACAGCTTGGCGGCGTTCCGACTTAATTTGTCTTCTGGGACCATAAACAGCACTGACTTCCTTCTTGAAAGGCTTCTTTTCAGTACTCGCAGCGGCACCTTTCTGTATCTTCCCCGACTTGATACCAGCTTCTATTCTCTCACCAGTCAAGATCAAATCTGTAAACCCAGCAGAAGAATTACCAATCAAGTGGTTGAAGAACGGACCAGACAGGGTCCCTAAGAACATGTCGACAAGTTCACGGTCAGTCAGCGGTGGCTGCACCCTGCCAGCCAGGTCCCTCCACTTTTTCACATACTCCTTGAATCCTTCGCCCGTCCACAGTGACATACCCTGGAGTTGGGTACGCGTGGGAGCGAGGTCAGAATTATACTGATATTGCTTATAATAGGCAGTAGCCAAGTCTTCCCAGTTTCGGATACTGGCTCCATCCAGATGATAGAACCACTCGAGTTGAGCCCCTGAAAGGCTATCCTGAAAGAAATGGATCCAAAGGTTCTTGTCTGCAGTGTAAGGTTGGATCTTCCTTACATATGATCTGAGATGCATCTTCGGGCAGGATAGCCTGTCATACCTTGCAAAAACGGGCACTTTGAACTTCGGGGGGATTCCAGCAACTAATCCCAAGTCTTCGAAATCCAAGCCGGGAACTCTCTGCAGCTCCATAGCTGCCAACCTGTCTTCCAAGCCTTTGTACTTATCATCGGCGGGCGGGTATTGTTGATTAGAGTAGTCTTCGTCCTCTTCAACCTCCTCTTCTTCAACCTCGGATTCGGAAGGTACTGCAGCCACATTCCCTTTACTGGTTCCCTCTTCAGATGTAGGGGGAAATTCAAGGACTCTTCTGGCTTCACCCTCAAACCTTCTTCCTAGGGTAGCCACCCTGATTCTCTTCTTCTTCTTTTTCACTTGCTCTTTGTTCCCCAGCAGGGCTTTCAGATCTTCCTGACCCTTAGCCAAGGTCATCAGAAGTTGTTGAAACTGTGAATTCTGAGACTGCAAGTCCTTGACCGTCTGTTCGAGATCCATCTTACTGAAATAAACAGCAGAAAGATAAGGAAACCTGGTGTGGAGACCTGCTTATGCGTATGATGAATGATATGCTTATGTATGCAATGCATTCAAGGATTTAGAAAATTCAAAATTGTTGCAAACAAAAAGAACGCACGTCATATTAATAAGAAGAAATTTGTTAGTACATAAATACCCCATGGGCCAAA
This sequence comes from Vicia faba, assembly GCA_948472305.1. Lineage (NCBI taxonomy): Eukaryota > Viridiplantae > Streptophyta > Magnoliopsida > Fabales > Fabaceae > Vicia > Vicia faba. The sequence goes on along the minus strand of OX451739.1, from coordinate 1,637,696,550 downwards.
TATTACAAAAAAAACTTCTCAAGGTAAAAATATGTTGCGCATCCTCTTTGGTGTGATGTAGGTGTTGAGGGTCTCTTCCTCGTGGAGTCGGCGGGTAAGCTCTAAAACCTTCTTCTCACTGGCATAGAAGCTGGCTTCAAAAGTGTTCCGTTCCTCCTTGAGTTGGATCCAACTCTTCTGCATCTCCTCCCACGATGTAGGCATGTCAGGATATAGGATGGTATAGGGAACCTCTCCTTCCTTAACGGGCTCTTTAATCACAGGGAGAACATGAGGATAAGGCATCATTAGACTCTGGGCTCGGGTTCGTACCCACTTGAGATAAGGCTCAAGAGGGATGGAGTTATTGTGTCCCAGTGTCTTGCTGTCTACCTTGTTAGGCATCCTCCAAGCTCTGATGAATCTTTGGCGAAGTCCTTGCGCATCGTTGTCGAAGTCAAAAACTAGGTCAGGAATCAACATGTCGTGAGGGCCATCTCTTCGTGCATATCTAAATTGTCTCAAAGCTAGACAAGGGTTGTAGGTAATGCCTCCCCTAATGCCAATTAATGGAACATTAGGGAACTCTCCACAACGATCGACGATGATGACATTTTCTCTGGACCGAGAACACCAATGTACATCAGAGTGAGTAAGGGTCATCAACCATTGTGACCACCTTAAGCCTTGGTCATTCTTCAAGACAGATTGTGGAAGGTGCGAAATAAACCACCTTGCAAGGAGAGGAGTACAGCACATGAGAACACCCCTCTTTCTCATTGTTCGTGTGTAAAATGAGTGAAGAATGTCCCCAAGCAATGTTGGTATTGGATTTCTGGATAAGAAGATCTTGACGGTGTTGACATCTACAAGCTGGTCAGGGTTTGGGAACAAGACCAACCCATAAATGAGGAGGGCCACAATTTCTTCAAAGGCTTGTAGGTCCAATGAATTCCAACACTCTTGTGCCTTCTCAAACAAGAATTTTGCCAAGAAACCTTTGACACCGCTTCTATTTTCCCAATGCCCCTTGATGTCAGATGGTTGCAAGTGTAGTGCTTGAGCAACATCTTCAGGCTTTGGTTCCTTTTCCGTACCGTTGTAGGGTAGTTGATTAAGGATAGGAATTCTCAAGAGTTGAGAAAATTCCTCCAAAGTGGGAACCAATTGATAGTCGGGGAAAGTGAAACAGTGGTGAAGGGGGTCAAAGAACTGAAACAACACCTTTACCATGTCCTCTTCAATGTTGGTGTTGACTAAGCTGAGCAGTCTACCATGTCTTTCACTGAAGGGAGAGCTTTCCGGAATTCTTGATGTGAGCTCCTTGAGTTGAGGAGGGATTCTCACAAGGTTGACTTGGATAGTTTTCCTGCAAAGAATTTCCATGACCTACAAAACAAGAACAAAGATGAAGATCTAAACCCTTGAAATGGTTAGTATATGCATATGATGCTTTATGATGTTTATGATGTATGCACAAACATATGTACAAGCAATTCACACAAAGCCCTAGTTTCAGGCTTGCATGGGGTTTCATAGGTAAGTACCCTCTTGAGTGTAGTTGGCTTAAAAACCTGTCCTATAAATAGTAACCGGGTTCTAAGGAGCTCAAAATCATTGGATTGTTTTCCATGTTCATTATTTTGGTTTAGCCACTTAACTAGCGACCAAAATATTCCAAGAAAACATCCCTCAATGAGTGTAGTATCGAGTATCTACCAACTTCGGACTGCACCAAAGCCGGTCATCTCACTACCCTTAATGAAAGGCCAAGATGGTCAAGTAAGGTTCTAGGTCATTAGTGCTTAGTGACATCACTCAGCGGCCCCGTACTATCCTTGATTGAACTCAAGGGTTACCGGTACTCACAAATATGTCGCACTAATATAGCTATTGCTTCAACCGTGTCGGTATACCCCGCACAGTTTCCACAACGTATTGCTATCTATGAATGTTTCCCCAAATCCAAGTGTAGGATTTCAAACCCAAACAATAGAGCCAAGATGTAAAGCAATCAAAGCAAACAATTTAGTCATGCAAGAGGGTGATCTAAGCCCTAAGGTTACTCCACTTTTAAAAAAAATCCCGAGCAGAGTCGCCAGTTCTGTGATACGGTGGGAGAACTGACTTGAGTTTTGCGTTTGTTTTCGCACTTGTTCGGTTTAGCAAGAGTCGCCACTGACCTTTTATTTTATCCTAAAGGAAAGGTTAAAAAGCACAGGAAAAAGCTTTTGAGATGTTTCTTGGGTTCGGGGAGTAGATTATAGAAAGGGAAGGTATTAGCACCCTTTCTATCCATGGTTATCCATGGGCTCTTAGTTACTTGGTTTTAGATCACTTGCCTTTGATTTTCAATTGCTTGAAATGGTGTGTGTGTGTGTGTGTGTGTGTTTTGAAAATGTTTTTGAAGAAGATGCCTTGTCTTAGGCAACCAATGTAATGACTCGTGTTTGAGTGTTTTACAAAGGTGTGTATCTTTTCGAAAAGATATTTCAAATGTTTTTTGATAGTTTGTGTTGAAAGTGTTTGTGGAGTGTGGTTTGAAAAGTAGGAAAGCGTTTTTGCAAGTTGATCAAGTAACTAAGAGTTTGTCTACCCTAAATTTCTCAAAGATCATTGCTATGTTTTAACCCTTTTAACAATTTTGTTCCACCATTGTATTTGGTGGACAATCTTGTGTTAGGATGTGAACGGGACAGGCGCGGGTCATCGTTTAGACCATGATTGCAATGGTGCCAAGTGTCTTTGGGCAATTTTCTTTTAAGGGACTTGATCATTTTTAGGCAACTTTCGAAAGCGTCATCGAGGGACTATGATCATTTGAATTGTTTTGTTTTGCCAAAGACACTCAACATGCAACATGGCCCATTATTGAAGGCAACAAGTGGAGTAACCCTAGGGGGTGCAAGTGTGATTGGTGTTTGTTCATTTTCATGCTTTTATCTTGGAATTAGGTCAAGCTATTTGTTTTTGGTTGATTTTTGCATACAAACCCTAATTCTATCATGGCATATTTAGAAAGCTTTTAAATGCGGAATTTAAAGGTCCTAAGTTATTACAACACAAATATGGGATGGGGGGTACAAATGTTCAAATGGGGATATTTTAGCAAGAAATTAAAACCTAAACTATTACATCCAAATTGAAATTTCACAAATTATTTAATTGCACAATAATTAAATAAAATAAATATGCAAGATGTAAAAATGATTTTTTATATGTATGTAAAAGGTATTTTTATGGGACAAATAAACAAAATAAAAAAAGATTATTTTTTTGGGTATTTTTATGTTTAGGGTAAAACCCTAATTTTGCTAAACAAAAGGTATTGATTATTTAATATACACCATATTTATTAATTATGTACAAAAAATAAATAAAAGAAAGTATATTGTAAAAAAGGTATTTTTGAGGTTAAATATTAATAAAATGAAAAAATGTATTATTTTGTATTTTTAACCTAAATATACTAATAAATATATAAGTATTTATAATATTTACTAAATATATTAAATATGTACAAAAAATAAAATATTTAATATTTACAAAAAAAAGTATATTTTTTTATAAAATGTTTTTAAAATATAAAGTAAAATAAAATCAGAAAATAAAATGTATTTTGGATTATTTTTGTATTTTGAATAAAAAGAATATTATGTTTATTTATGTACAAAATTCAAATAAAACAAGCAAAAATCCAAATAAAATGCAAAAATGGTTGAAAAAATATTTTTTATGTTTTGTCAAAAAATATCAAGTCAGAATAAAAAAGAAAAAGTCAAAAAATGATAAAAATAAACACAATGGGCCAAGGGGGTGCAAGTGTGGAAAAGTGGTGCAAAAAGGAAAACAAACTCAGGCCCAGCCCAAAGACTTTGTCTTCAACCTCTGGACATTCAAACAGAGCAAACGCGTGCTTCCTGCTATCTCATGATTCCTGGACTTTCAAGCAAAACTCATAACACAAAAAATGTAGAGCATCAAGAGACGAATCCAGACATATAAAAAACTTGACTTAACTCTCAGAAATGAGAGAGAATTTGTCTATCCCTAATTCTTGACCTAAGTTTTTTCTAATGTTCAGGTTCCAAATTCTCTCAGCACATGCAATATAAATGGAAAGTAAATATATATGTAGCTTCAGGGCCATGAGTAGAGCATTTTTCATTCATAAACCTAAAGCTAACTCTTCCTAGATTGAGAGATAGAAGTCCATGAACTTACCTGTTCAGCTTGGATCGTGTCTGACAATGGAGGCACTTTCAAGGCAATGTGAGGACTTGTATAGCTTGCTTGAGGTCCAGGGATGCTATTCCAATGCTTGGTGTGCTTTGAACCTTGCTATATCAAGCTACAGAAGTCAACCTGCAAGAGAGAAAAGTGAAAATGGAAAATGCTGTTAGGGATGTTACAGTTCGTGTCCAATGCTTGGGATAGCTTCAGTGAGTGGTATGGAACATGTTTGAACTCCCTTTGGCCAAAGTGCACGAGTGAAAGGTTTGTAGAAGTCCAACTGCAGAAGGGACTCTGTTTCTTGCAGTAGGATGGTGTTTTGATGAATGAGTAAGTTTGGAAGGTGGTTAGCTCGTGCCTTAGCTTAGGTTTGATGTTTGGAACCTGTTTAACAAGTTTGTCTAAGCTTCTCTTGGCAGAAATGTGAGATGATGTTGGTTATGCAGTGTTTCTTCTATCTTAAGCAAAGTTTGGCAAGTTGGTTTACAAGCTTTCTTAGGCCCCTCAAGTATGCTGCCTCAATCCCTCTTGATCAGTGTGATATCTCCATGAATCTTGTGTCCAAAGATATGCATTGTACCACTTGGATTGCAAATTTGACATAAAGTGCAACTTTACAAAAATGGATAAATTGCTTTTTCCAATTAAGGCTTAATTCTTTGTGTAATGACTATATGAACAAAACAAAGCTAGAACACAATGGATTGGCATTTAATTTTTAAGTGTAAATGAGATTAGAGGCCTGTAATGTAGCTTGCACATGCTGAGTTTGAAAATGCACAAGTTATGAACATGGAAATGGCTCATGATCAAAGTGACTTTTGCCCATATTGTCAAATTCGATTCTCCCTAACCACAAGGTTGTTTGATGAGTTCTTGGACATTTTGGAAAGCTTGGAATGTGTACTACAATCCATCGTTGTAATGCAAGTTGAAATTACAAGTGGAAGCATGTGAAAAGTGGCCATGAAGTTAGGAAAAAATCCTGCCTAGAATAGGTCAAAAATTTTCTAAGTTAAGAATGTTTTGCACCCTTGTTCCAAAAATTGTAACTTGAGCTATAAGCCTCTTTTGAGGAAACTTTGTGAATCAAAGTTGTAGATTTTGCAATGTACTACAACTTTCATGTTTTGAGTTTTCCTTGAATCCAAATGTATCTTGGTGAAAAAATGGGACAAAGTTAGGAAAAAATTAGGGATTTTCATAACTTAGAAAAATTCTAAGTTATGAAAATTCTTCATTTCAAACCCTAATTTGTGATTTTTGATTTCTTGATGAACAAGTTTCATAATTTGACATGTGTTGATGAAAAATGAATCTTGACACTTGATTTTGACCAAAAAGTCAAAGTTTGACTTTTCAGTATACAGTCAAATTTGGCTCAGTTGACTGGAAAATTCATCTGTCAATCTTGTGCATTTGGGATCTTTTGAACTTTTTGAATATGTCAAGACAATTCCATGGGGTCCTTGAGTCCATATGTGAGCTTGGTTTGCCATTGGCTAGGTAAAACAGTCAAAAATTGCCTTTGTGCAGTCAAAACCCTAAAAATGACCATTTTGCCCTTTTGGTGATCTGATCAAATTTCTTGTGGAATTGTGATCCAAACTTGACCAAATGGTTCATATGAGTTCATGATGTTGATGTGGGTCAAAAATCATGAGGTTTGACTGTCAATTGACCACAGTTGACTTTTTCCCCAATACAGCTGATTTCTAGGTCAACTGTCCAGTTGATTGGGAAAAGATTGGAATCAAGGCTTGAAACTTGGTATGGATAAACTTGGGAGTCCAATATGAAGCATGAAAGTCATCTTAGGCATTTTAGGTCAAAACATCTTTGTGCAAACACAAACCCTAATTTGGGTCAACAGTGCAAGGAGGAGTCTTGAGCAGAGCAAACCCTAACTTGATCCTGAGCTCCAAGGGTCTTGTGGTGAGAAAATGTTGAGGAAATGGGAGGGCAAATTTTGGGGTACAACACAAGTAATTTAAACCTAAGTTACTATTACAACCATATTGAATTGAATAATAATGCACAAGAATAAAGATACTATACAAAGATATAAATGTGATGTGTAAAGAAAAAAAGAAAAATGTTTTTGTTTTGTTTGAATTTTGATGGGAAGGTTTTGAACTAAATAAACTAAGAGGGAAATTAATTAAATAAAAAAATTAAACCTAAGTTAATTAAGAAAATAAATTAATTTGATTAAAGAAACAAGTTTTTAGGTTTTTTTAGGAAAATAGTTTTAGTTTAATTAAACTAGTATGAAAAATTAATTAATTAAAAGAAATCTATGTTCTAAATTAGTTTTAAATAAAAAAGAAAATAAAACTAGGTCTAATATTAATTTATTTAAGAAAAGAAATTAAATTGAAATAAGAAAGTATTTTTGTCTTTTTGCTTTTAAAAGAAATAAAATATAAGAATATTAAATAAAAATATTTTTGGATTTTTATTAATAAAAATAATAACAGTAATACTAATAATAATAGAAATAAAGAAAAATAAAATAAAATAAAATATGTAAAAAAAAATAAAGTCAGGGGGTGTAAAAAATGAGTTGAGCTGTGGTTTTGAAGTAAAATAGTTTTCAAGTCTAGGCCCAATAACATTTTTGTTATCAGAAAAAAATAGAAACAAATGGGTTGTGCTGCAAATAGAAATGGGGGGGTCAGATATAGAAAAATGATGCAAGGCCCAGTGTATAAGGCCCAAGCACGCTGTTGTTTGACAAAAAGTGGAGAATAATTAAAAAAATTGGAAAAAGGGCAGCGCCGAGGCTCGAACCCAGGCCCTTAGCAATAATACGCACACGCTCTACCACTGGGGTGGCTATACATCTGTTAACTTATGTCAAACCATAAATATATATTACAAAATCATCTCTAATGATAAACTTCATCTTCTTCCTCGCGCCAGCCAGAGCCCATGCAACTCATTCATTTCTCAACCATTCTCAAAAGTATGAACATCAAACTTATTAGAAATTTCACCATGATTCCAGAAATGCAAATAACTTAAACAATGGCTCAAAGATGAGCACTAATTTTGACAAGTACCAATTCTAACCTAATTTTTTCAGAAAGTTCAAACTTAAAATTCTCACTACTCAAGCAATATAAATGAATTCTAAGGACATGGTCAACTTCAGGGCAATGATGTCTACATTTTATCTTGGAAAATGGAAAGCTAACAATGCCTATATGAAGAGATTGAAAATCAGAAAACTTACCTCAAAAATGGATTTCGTGTTTTGAGTTTAAGCTTGCTTCAAGGTGTCTTAATGGCCTGGTTAGCTTCCTTGAACCTCTAGGAAGTTATTCCAATGGTTACCTTGAGTTGACAGTGTTTGAACTGTTCTAGAGAAGTCCAAGTGCAAACCTCTGTTTTTGAAAATGGATGATGGTGATGGAGGTGTTATAGAACTGTAAAAGGGATTGGTATAGCTTGTGTATAGAGTAAGGAATCTTTGTGAATGTTTTGGCCAAGAAACGCACGAGTGGATTTGAAGATGAGTGTGTAAAGTCAAAAATGACACAAAATGGAGGTTTTTTTGAAATTTCTGGCTTGAGGGAGTTTAAGGGGTTTAGAGGGCTTGTAATCACGTGTGTATACTTGCGAATGAAGGTTTAATTTATAGGCAAAGAGTTTGGAAGCTTGTAGAAGTCAGAAGTACAATATCACATGTTATGGATTTTGACTTGTTTTTGAAGCAAGCTTGGACAAACATGGTTTCAAGGCAAGGTAGGGTGGCTAGAAACTTTAAACATGATTGTTCTGATTGTGTAGAGGATTCTTATGTAGAAATAACAATTTCAATGCTCAAGACAAGTTGACTTTGCATAAAGCTTGCTTTTCAAGAATGGCAATGGTTACTTTCTTCTAAAAATGGAATGATGCATTGGATAAGGGCTCAAATGCTTGGACAATGGCTCTATCAGTTGTGTAAAACATTAATTATGGATTGAAACACAAGTTTGAGGCTTGAAAAGCAAATATTATGCAGCATGTCTATGGATTTGGTCAAGTGTTCATCACAAAATTGACTTGTAATTCAAGTTTGAAACTCTAACTTTATCTCTTCGATTCTCCTAGATCAAGAATGATCTCAATCAGTTCTTGGACTTTTTGGAAAGCTTGTAACATCCTCTACAACCTTCATGTTTTCCATTTTTTAAGACTCCAATTGGAACTATGTGAAAAGGTATCATGAAGTTGGTATCAAAAATCTGCCTAATTAGGTCAAATTTTCACTAAGTGTTTTGAGAAAAAGTTCATGACTTTATGGCCTTATAACTCAAAATCTAAGCCTTTTTTGGACATGAGCCCTCTAATACAAGTTTGTATAATTCATCAAGATCTACAACTTTCATGTTGAAAGTTTTATTTGAATCATCTTGCATCATGGTGAAAAATTGGCATGAAGTCATGAAGAAAAGCATGTATAAACACTTAGAAAAATTTCTAAGTTGACTTTTCAAAATCAATTTTGAGTGTCTTGATTTCTTGATGATCAACTTTTATATTTTTGAATGTCTTGATGAAATGTGATATTTGAAACTCAAATTTGATCAAAAAATCAAAGTTTGACTTTTGGTGTATCAGTTGACTTTTTATCAGTTGACTGAATTTTAATTATCAATCAATTGATCTTGAGTAATGTTTCGAGACATGAAATTAGGTCAACATTTTGTATTTCAATCCTTGAGATTGTGCTCCAATCCATTAGATCATTTATTAGGTCAAAAGTCAAAAATCAAGCCTTCTCATTCAAAACCCTAATTTTGACCATTTTGCCCTTTTGATTGATCTGATCAATTTTCTTGTAGAATTGTGATCCAAACTTGATCAATTGATAAATATGAGTTCAAAATATTGATATGTGCCAAAAATATTGAAGTTTGACTGTAAGTTGACCATAATTGACTTTTTACCTAATACAATTGATTTTAGGTCATCTGATCAATTGATTGAGCAAACTTGAACTGCAAGACTTGAAACTTGACATGAGCATTCTTGAAGGTCCATAATGATCCATGAAAGTAATATGAGGCATTAAAATTCCAATTGTCCTTGTGAAAACTCAAACCCTAATTTAATGTATCAGTGTTGGGGAGATGTTTTGACCTAGTCAATCCTTGTGCAAGCTTAAACTATTAAAGATCTTGTGGGAAATGTCTTGAAAAGTGAGAGGGCAAATTTTGGGGTACAACGCATGTGTTATGATATTTTTTAAATGGTGTTATGGATGCAATATGTTGTTAGAGTGTATTGGTAGCTTCTTGCAGCAATGTCTAGCTGGGGAAAATAAATCCCAGACTATTGTTGGAGATGAAGAAAGTGATTCTTCAATTTCTGCTGGGAATAATTTTGCTGGGGATTCCCACTTTTTGTTTGAGGATACTATGTTGGGGATCTTCGACTTCTGCTTGAGAGTAGAAGCATTCAAGGAGAGTCAGTCGTTTTTCATTCTTTTTGTTGAAGGAATTAATTTTTGTATACCCTGACTGGAGATGAAGAGATGAACAATTCTTCCGATGTGCTATCTGACCAGGTTTCAGATATGGGTAGCAGTTTTCTGGGGATAATAACTTTGAATGAACCCTACTGGAGATAGAGAATTTCCTTGGGGAATTTGCAGTATTGGAGAAATGAACTCTGTTGGGGAATTTGATTTTGTAGACTGCGTTGAGGAAATAAACTCTGATTAGAAATTCATAGGTCGTTCTAAGGAAGTTTTCGTTGTTTGCTGGGGAAATAAACACTGCTGGATAAGAGAATTCTGCATGGGATTTTGCAGTGTTGGAGAAATAACCCAACTGAGGAATTGAAATCTTGTGAACCGTGTTGAGGGAATCATTTCTGATGGGAATTAGAATTCTGTAGGATGTGCGGAGGAAGTTCCCATTGTATGTTGGAGAAATGATCAAACTCCTTTATCCACTAGGGGATATGCTGGGGAGTATGGTCATGTTAATTGCTGAAGGATGCCCCAATTTTTTTCTTGAAAGCATATTAGACTTACGGGGGAATATATCTTTGTTAGGGATGAGCTTATGAAGATAGCTTTGTAGAGATAATTCCATGGAGATTGCTCTGTGGGGATTTATGGATGACTTGAACATTATCCCAACTTCTAGAGTCTTTAGTAAATGTTGATCAGAGTGGTAAACAAGTGTGAGATAACGGGACATAGTCGTACGCCTTAATCCCTAATTTTTTCCTGGATTGTCTTTTCAGATTTTTAGTCCATCGGGATACCCTTTTTTGCCCCAGCCGCCTTCTTAGGTTTTCGACTTGTCGGGTGTATATATATATATATATATATATATATATATATATATATATATATATATATATATATATATATATATATATATATATATATATATATATATATATATATATATATATATATATAAATTTTTCTCGAACCCTTTTGGTTTGTCGGGATGCCCTTACTTTTGCCTAGGCCTGACAACCTAGCGGGTCTCTTTTTCATGCATAGTATTTTCCGACTATGTCCATGCTCACAGGGTGCAGATAATTGTCATTGTCCATAGTAGTAAGTGTTGTAGCACTGCCATAAAATGTTTGCTTGATCGTATGTGACCCTTTACTGGAATTCATGTCCAATGCCCTAAGTGATTCAGATGGAGATCTGCCTCTGGCTATTCGACACTTTTGAGAGATTCCTTGAATCTTGACTTGACTGCCCCAGATCAGTTAGACACCATGTTATTCCCTTGATTATGGAAGGTTTGTTATTGGAAGTGTCTTTCTATTTGAAGTGATTTTATTCATCGAGAGGATTTTCGTTCATTGAATATTCGTCGTGCAAATTTCTCTACTGTCAAACAATTAGTTATATGTAAACAGTGGTATTAAAAATGCAAATATTATGTTTGTCTTGAAGTTTTGAAAATGCATTTTTAGTTAAAAAAACATAATTTTGTAAGAATATGAATTCAACTCAGGATTTATGGTAAGCCTTACAGGAGTCAGGATACCTTTTTTGTAACATTATGCTTTCGAACTAACCCATGCTTCAGCTAGGACTTTTAAGGGTTGTAACATGGTCTGTTTCACGATTAAAGAAACAAAGGATAAAGGCTCAAACTTTATTTGTACCCAACTTGTTCTTCATGATGTTCTTAAGTCCTATACTCAGTTAATTGTGCGTTTAGGTTCCAATAGAGTCTGGAATGATATTTTGGGGATGGTTCAGATACTGGAAGTTTATTTGAGAAGGAATTCATTTTTGTAACATTTTTCTGTTATCAAGGATTTATAGCGACTTCTTTTTGATTTTATTATCCCTACCTTTTTCCTGAAATGTTTCTTCTGTGATTACAGTCAGCGGGATGCCCCAGTTTTTTCCTAAGTCTCCTTCATAGGTTTTGACTTAGAGGGCTTTTCTTTTGAGAGATAATGACTGACTGTTTTACGGGGAACCATCACCGTCTTTTGATTTGCAAGGACGTCTTTGATACTATTCATTGTGTACGAAGTGAAATCCTGTGACTGAATGCACATTTGAATTAACTGAGAAACTACCCTGCACCAGGTTATAATTAAAGGTTTCAATTTGTGTGAAAAAGAAAACTCATATTTCTTAGGCTCAAAGGGGTTGACTAAGGATTATCTTCCTTATAACTCCATTGTTTATGATTTTAAACAACGCTTGTACATCGTCAGTAAGGTTTGCTCAAAAGCATATTGTATAGATTATGGTATCATTTTCGTCATCCTCCCTCTAAAGGCTTATAGCTTTTAATCGAGAGTTGAATATCACAAAAGAAAGTAAGAAAGAAGTTTAAATATAACAAAAATGAATTAATTCAAGACAAACATATGCAATGCATTAATGAGAAAACCAAAGTTTGACATGACAGTAATTGTTTGAACAAACAAAGAAATTACAAATAAAAATTCGAATGAAGAAGCTTTCGTCATTGACAGTGGGGGAAATCCAGTTATTCAGGTCGTTGCTGCTATTGACATCTTCCACAACATTAATTTAATCCTAATTATGATTTGACATGGGAGCGATGATCACATTAGGAGTCTCGGGAGGATCGAATTCAATCTCCTTAGCGTTAATTATATTTTGAATCTTGTATTTCAGCGCCCAATAATCGTTAGTATCATGCCCAGGACTACCGGAATGATAGATGCACCTTGCATCGGGATTGTAGTTAGGATAAGAAGTTTTGGGGTTTGTATGAGGTTCTATCAACGTAATTAGATTCATCCTCAACATGTATTGCAATGCTTGAGACATCGGCATGTTGATTTTGGTAAACTGTCTCTTGGGCTCGTCTTGCCTTCGCTGATTACCCCATTTTATTGTCGCACTGGTGTAGGATTAGAAATCATAACTGCCCCCACAACTCGGTGATGATCTCCTTTACCACGACCCTTCTGGCCGTACACAGCAATAGTCAATTAGTGCTTATGACACTACGCGAAAGCCTAGTATGCTCCCCGACTAAATCGAGGGATACTAGTACAAACTAATGTGTCGCACTAACGTAGCCATCACTTCAACCATATCGGTATATGTCGTATAGTTTCCATGATCTATTGCTACTTACCTAAAATGTCCCCAGATCCGGGTATAGGATCTTTGTAAGAAATAAACCAGAGCAAACCCCAAATTATAAAGCAATCAAATTAAGCAAGTAAAGCATTTAAAAAGTAATCTAACTCTAAAGGTAACCCCACTTTTAGTTCTCCCCAGCAGAGTCGCCAGTTCTGTAATACGATGGGAGAACTGACTTGGTTTTGCGTTTTATCACAAAATGTTATGGATAGCAAGAGTCGCTACCAACTTTTCTTTGATCCAATAAAGGAAAGATTGAAAAGAACAGGAAAGACCTTCGATAATTTTATGAGTTCGGGGGGTAAGTTATGAAAAGGGAAGGTGTTAGCACCCTTTTCATCTGTAGTTATCTACAGGCTCTTAATCGCTAGCTCACTTTTTGAAAATGCTTTGTGAATGTGTAAGTTTGAAAATATTTTGAAAAAATGCTTAAGTGCGGAAATTTTGTAATGATTCTCGTATCGTTGAGAATGCGTACAAAGTGTTTTATTTTGAAAATATTTCAGAAATGAAGTGTTTTATGAAAATGTTTTTTTTTTGTGTGAGCAAGCGATTAACAGTTCTACCCTTATTCGAATGTTTTTCGTGTTATTTTCCTCCTCCTTTAGATATTGTTATCCTACCATTAGTTAGTAAGAAGCCTTGTCGTTGGATGTTTGAGGGACAGGCGCGGGTCATCATAAAGTCATAAAGGAAACTTGTAGGACGCTTTAGCAATTTTATCATAAGGGACTAAGATTGTTTACTAAAGGCAGCATCAAAGAGTTATCGAGGGACTGCTTTCTTTTTAATCGAAGTTCTTTGCTAAAGCATCCCCATGTTCGAAGGACATGACTGTTTTTCATCCGAAGGCAACAAGTAAGGTTATCTTAGTGGTGCGCGTGTGCAAGTGGTTCTGTTCATTTTATTTTATCTTGTATATTAGAGTTATCTAGCGTTTGATTTTAGATCTTTCCATATAATCCTATTAAACTAGACAGTTATAAGGAAAGCAGTAAAAGCAGAAAATAAATGTCCTACGCTATTACAATGCTTCGGGGTAGGGGGTACTAAACCACAAAATTGAGAAAAAAATAGCAAGCGAATAAAATCCCAATTAAGCTATTACATTCCTTTAGCAATTACATAATAATGGAAAAGCGGAAGATAAGGCTATTTACAAATTGCGAACTTTATACACTTTTTCTATGAAAATAAAATAAAACTAAAATAGAGAAAAAAAGAAATGTTTTTGATGATTTTTTTTATGGAAAAGGTTTTTTTAATGATGATTAAAATAAACCTAAAAACTAATTAATTTTAATTAACAAAATAATTGATTAATTAAATTAATTTAAAAAGTTAATAATAATAAACCTAAAAATTAATTAATTTTAGTTAACAAAAATAGTTGATTAATTAAATTAATAAAAAAAGTTAATGATAAAAAACCTAAAAATTAATTAATTTTAATTAACAAAAATAGTTTATTATTTAAATTAATAAAAAAGGTTAATGATGAAAAACCTAAAAATTAACTAATTTTAATTAAAAATAATTATTATTTTAGGTTTGTAAAAAGGTTTTTGGTTTTATGGTTAGGTGAGTTTAGGGTTAAGTTTGTCAAAAGAATTAGGGTTTATGGGAAGAGAATTAAGGAAAAAACCACAAGTTGAAAGCAAAACCAAACAAATGTCAGGGGTGGGTGTAGACCCACGCCCTTAGCCTTCCATACTGCAATAGGGAAAAAGAACAAGTTAGAAGGAAAATCATACAAAATGTCAGGGGTGGGTGTTGAACCCACACCTTTAGCCTTCCACACTGCAATAGGAAAAAAGAACAAGTTAGAAGCAAAATCACACAAAATGTCAGGGATGGGTGTTGAACCCACACCTTTAGCCTTCCACACTTCAATAGGAAAAAAGAACAAGTTAGAAGCAAAATCACACAAAATGTCAGGGGTGGGTGTTGAACTCACGCCCTTAGTCTTCCACATTGCAATAGGGAAAAGAATAGGTTAGAAGCAAAATCACACAAAATGTCAGGTGTGGGTGTTGAACCTACGCCCTCGGGACTTTCCAACAACATGCTCGCCACAAGGCCAAACGTACCTTGGTGTTAGGATCTGGCCTCAACACATTTTGTAATAACCCTGTATGAGACCATTACGATGGTTCAAACCTGTAGTGTTGAATCTCATGAGCACATTAAACAAATTAGTATACCATGAAATACAAAGAAAACAAATATATGAAATTTTGTAATGTTAAAACCGATATGGCATGTATGAATGCTTCTACACTCTTTTGATCACGGAGATCGAACCAGCCTTACCCTACTGAGTTCCTAGAAGTGAATAAGATGGCTTGTTTGTAGTGACAAGGGTTTATAACAAGGATTTCAAGATTTCTAGGGTTCTTGAAAGAATTTGATATTTTGACAAGGTTGTGGCAAGGTTTTTTTTTCGTGTTCTTGTTTGTATGAAAATAATGAGATTATACAATGGAAATTAGGGCAAAGATATGAGCTTTGAATGTACAATTGAGCCTCCTATAACCACAAGCAATGGTGCAAATTTTTATTCACTTGAGTCTGACATGTTCCAGGAAAAATCGCATGGACCTTAGTGAAATTTTTGAAGTTGAAATGTGAAAACAAAATGTAACCGACATCAAGAGCAAACTCTTGTTCAAAAATGGGCTCAATCAGATAAACAATGAATTATTTATGAATTTTTGAAGTTTCACATCAGACAACTTAATTTTCAGCTTCAAAATTTTTGATGAGTTGCACGCGATTCAGGTCAAAAATGGAAGTGTGATACGATGGCAGAACCGACTGTTATACTGGTTTGCATTTTTTGTTTGCAAATGTTGCGGTAAGCAAGAGTCGTCACCGACTTTTATTTCATCCAACAAAGTAAAAGGAAAAAGAACAGAAAAAACCTTTTTTCGAGATGTTTCTGAGTACGGGGGGTAGATTATAGAAAGGGAAGGTATTAACACCCTTTCTATCTGTGGTTTTCCATGGGCTCTTAGGTAATTGCTCACTTTGAAATTGCTTGTGTGTGTTTTCTTTGAAAAGTTTTGAAATTTGCCTTAGTGAGGCGTTTCATTTTATGGTAACCCTTGTATCAGTCCTCAAGGGTGTGATAAAATGTTTTTTTGAAAACTTTTTTTGAAAAGTGTCTGTGTGAAAAAAAGTTTGTTTTGAGCAAGTACTTAAGAGTTTTCTACCTACTCGAAAAAAGTCTGTTCGTTTTCGTTTCCTTTAGACAGCGCCATCCTACTATTAAGGAGTAAGTAGCTCCGTCTTTCGAATTTTAAGGGACATTCGAAAGGGACTAAATGGTCACTAAAGGAAACAAGTAAGGATGCCTTATCATTTCGAAGGGACTATCGTTATAAGATCATTTCTCATAGGCAACTCGAGGGACAAGGAGGGACTATGATCTTTATGACAACTTTTGAATTACGGGTCATTGCTAAGGTATCCCTATGTTCGAAGGATACGACCATTATTTTATGAGGCAACCAAGTGAGGCAAAACCCTAGGAGTGAGCATGTGCAAGTGTTTGATTTCAGTTTCATTTATCATGCGCATTTAGGGTTTTCGACTGTTTTAAATTGATTTATCTTGCCATTCAATCCTATTATCCATACATCTAGGAAGTTTATAATTGCGGAAAGTAAAGTGTGAGAAATTAAAACCCTAGCTATTACAAGGCTTTGGGAGGGGGTTACATAATCAAAAACCGGAGAGAAATAATAAATGTGAAATAGAAAACCTAATTAACTATTATAAACTCGGAGCAGATACAATAATTAATCAAATAATGGAAACAATACATGCACGAGTAAATCAAACGGGGAATTAATGTCAAGTTTAGGAACAATTAATTTGCGAATAAAGAAAGGACATTTCTGGATTTTTGTGAGAAAAGTAAATAATCTTGCAAACTAACCTAATTTCTATTTAATTTTAATTATGAAAAAAGAGTTTAAATTAACCTAATTAAACTAATTAATTAATTGCAATTAAAATTTATGAAAAAAAACTAAATCTAATTTTTTAGTGATTTTCTGATATTATGATTTAATAATAATAAAAATTGATTTTGTAAAAAAATAATTAAGATAAATAATAAAATAAGAGAAATTAAAAAAGAATTGGAGTTGGGCCTGATATGATAAGCAATTTGGTGGGTGTGCACTAAATTTGGTCTTAGGCCCAGGATGATGGCCCAGTTTGTCTAGTGCGTGATTCCTTGAGGCTTCCTTCTGAGGGTTCATGATGTGCCTTCAATCCTGTGGCGCTGGATCTACATGATGATGGATCCCAAGGATGAGATCTGGGGCGTATGGTAGACGCTGGGCATTGAGGCATGCAGGATCTGGAAAGTAATTGAAAGAAAAATACAAAAGCAACATGCTTGGGATCGAACCCAGGACGTTTGCTTCAAACCCTCTGTCCTTAACCATCTGCGCTGGCTGTTAATTCATATACATAATCAAATAAAAATAATATAAGCAAAACAAACACGTGATGTCCAGAAAACGCGCCAATATTCAAATTTCCCAACGGGAGCTTGCCACCTAGCCTTCTTCTTCCTCAGCACTATCGTTTTAGATGCTGGACTTTTACCTACGGTTTCATGCCTGTAACTAGAACCTTTTCATCTCAACAAACTTAAACAAACAAGATAAATAAAATCCAAGTATGCCAATCAACCAGGCTTGATCTCGTGAGCATGATGGTGCCCATGTTTGGCCCTAATTTTACCTGTGTAATAAAACCCTAAAATTCAACCTTAAACCCTAATAATGGCAATTGTCCCTGTATGCATCAAAACTTATAATTAATCATGCTAACACGTTCCAAATGACAACACAAACATGAATGTATGCTTAAAAATCGTTAACCATGTGCAAATAATCAAAACCAAAATCAAGAAATATGGAAAACCGTGAGAGATATGGAGGCTGGTTCTGGGCTTCTTAATGCGTGCAAATGGTTGGAAAAGCTTCTGAAGGTGTCCAGAAACGTATTGCAAACGTTAAATCTCCTTGAGGATGGCTGTAGTATGGAATCTGATTTGAGATTATTTAACAAATATTGTAACTTGTCCTTGCCGTTTCACACGATCAACCCTTCCCCTTGTGCCTTGGATTTGTTATGTATATGTACTAGACTGAATTAGGTTAACAAAAACATTCATACCTTTGCCAATTATCAAGATTTGATTTGATTCCATCCTTGTATCATTTCTTTCTAAATCAAGCCAAATCATACCATTTTCATCCCAATCACCCTTGGTACGATTTGATTCTGTTTTGCATTGTAATTCCATTCAAAATCAGATCAAAAACAAATCTTCCATATTTTATATCATTTATTTGATTTAATTTGACTTTTAAATGATAAAAAATAAAAACAAATTAAATAAATAAAGCCAATAATATTTGGGAGAGTGTTTGGGTCATGGACCATGTTAGAAGAATGATGCAACCGTAAAAAGTTAGGCCCAGTTGACAAAAAATGCAATTTTGAGTATTGTTGACTTTTGACAATTTTCCAAAAAAGGCCAAATTTGACAATGCATATCTCCTTCAATTTTGACCCTAAGAGGGTGTTCTTGGACTTTTTAGAAATTTTAGGATGTCTCCTAAACAACCCTTTTGGTTTCACCTCAATTGGATCTTCCATGTCCATGTAAGAAGCTTTGACCCAAAAGGTGTTTTGTTGACTTTTTAGAATGACCTATAATGTCTGAATTCATATATTTTCATGAGTGAATTTTTGAGTTTTAGGGATGAATATGAGTTGTAGGGAATTGGATTCTCTTCAAAATGAGCCTTGTATGGGAAATTTCTGATAAAGTATGAGAAAGTTATTCCTGCTCAAAGTTTGGTTGACTTTTCCTAGGAAACCATAGTTTAACAACTTTTGAGTTTTGATGAATTAGGAGCATTCCTTGAGGAATTATGATTAACCCTTGATCAAATGATGGATATCACTTCAAAATGTTGATGTTGGCCAAAAATCTTGAAGTTTGACTGTATGTGGGCCACAATTGACTTTTGACCTAATACAGTTGATTTCCAAGCATCTGAGCAGTTGACTGAGCAAACTTCTTGTGCAAGGCATGAAACTTGATATGGATGGTATTGAGAACATATTAGAAATATGGAGAGAATATGAGGCCTTTGGAGCTCACCCATCTTGATGAAAATGGAAACCCTGGTTAGAGGTTCATTGCTTTAGGAGAGAGTTTGTCTGGTCAACTCTTGGGCATCCTTGAGCAAGTTGAGGATCTCAATGATTATGTGTTGAGTAAAAATGGGAGGGAAAATTTTGGGGTACAACAGCTGCCCCTGTTCAATCTTCTTAAACCTGAGGATGTATATTGGTTGGTCTGCCTTTGTTGATCTGAAGGTAGAAGATGATTGAACACTAGAGTGCTCAGAAATTTGCACTCGTATGAAGTAATATTGATGGGTGATATCGGGAATGGGCTTACATGTGCCATTTGGAAGTAGACATAGAATCTTCGGGATGGGCTTAAAGATGTCATCCCGAAAAGATATCGGTTGCATAAGAGATTCCTTTACGAGAATTCATGTACCTGCCGTTGAGGAGGACTTCGTCGGGGAATGTTGATTTATGTATGGGGAAATAGAGTATAGGAGCTTAGGTTGTCTATTATTCTACTGGGGAATTAACTCTTGCTTGAGGAGGCAGAAGTAAGCTGCATATCTGGTTAGGGTCCAAGCTGCACAGCGACTTACTGGGGAAATGTGAAATCGACCGTAACTGGTTGGCTCAGGTCTTACAGTGTTGTAAATTATTGTCTGGAGGTAAGAGAGAAGGAACCTGGATCATAGGGTTACTTAGAAATGAGAGCCTGGGTAGTACGGCTATGAGAAGGAACCTGGGTCGTAGGGTTACTACGAAATGAGAGCCTGGATAGTAGGGCTATGAGAAGGAACCTGTATAGTAGGGTTACTTCGGGATGAGAGCCTGGATAGTAGGGATATGAGAAGGAACCTGGATAGTAGGGTTACTTCGGGATGAGATCCTGGATAGTAGGGATATGAGAAGGAACCTGGATAATAGAGTTACTTCGAAATGAAAGCCTGGATAGTAGGGCTATGAGAAGGAACCTGGATAGTAGGGTTACTTCGGAATGAAAGCCTGGATAGTAGAGCTATGAGAAGGAACCTGGATAGTAGGGTTACTTAGAAATGAAAGCCTGGATAGTAGGGCTATGAGAAGGAACTTGGATAGTAGGGTTACTTCGGAATGAAAGCCTGGATAGTAGGGCTATGAGAAGGAACATGGATAGTAGGGTTACTTCGAAATGAAAGCCTGGGTAGTAGGGATATAAGAAGGAACCTGGATAGTAGGGTTACTTAGAAATGAAAGCCTGGATAGTAGGGCTATGAGAAGGAACCTGGATAGTAGGGTTACTTCGAAATGAAAGCCTGGATAGTAGGGATATCAGAAGGAACCTGGATAGTAGGGTTACTTCGAGATGAAAGCCTGGATAGTAGAGCCTATGGGAAGGAACCTGGGTCGTAGGGTTACTTCGAAATGAAAGCCTGGATAGTAGGGCTTATGGGAAGGAACCTAGATAATAAGGTTACTTCAAAATAAAAGCCTGGATAGTAGGGCTTATGGGAAGGAACCTGGGTCGTAGGGTTACTTCAAGATGAAATCCTGGATAGTAGGGTTACTTCATTTGGTCACGTAGCTTAGTTGACCCGTTTGGTTTCGGGAACTGATTTTTTTCATTGGCTGTCTGCAGATGTGATATGTATAACTGCTGGAATTGTTGGTGGTAATCGTCTTTCCTGAAAAGATAACAGAGTTAATTGTATGCGATGCATGAAATGTATTATGAGGTGATGTTCTCAAAATAAATGAGACTATGTTGTATGTGATATGTATGCGCATGAACATGAAATACTATTATGACATGTCCGAGTCTGGGAAAATAAATCCATGACTGCTGCTGGAGAGTATAACGTTCTTAACTGTTGTGGAGAACTGTGGTTCTTCTACTTCTGCTGGGGATGGTGAACGGAAATGACTATGCTGGAGATTTACTCCTTATTGTTTATGAATATTCTTCCAGGGAGATAATCTTGTTTGAGAATAGCTCTGCGGGGGAATAATTCTTTTGGAGGATGAACTTCCATAGCTGAAGGAATATGCTCTGTTGGGGGTTGAGTTTCTGTATTCAGAGAAATCAACTTTGCTTGGGAGAAAAATTTTATGACCTGTTTGCGATTATGAGATTCGGCTGGGGGATATAGATGGCAGATTTTTGAAAGACCCTGGCTGGGGAGATTACTTCCTGTTTTGGGAAAGCTGATATCGATGCTTTGATTGCTTTTACTCTGTGGGGAGTACAGATGTCACGAGGTCGTATGTATTGACGATTGTGTTTCAAAGCTGTCTCTGCCCTGGTACCTGCTAGACAAAGTAACTGTCGGGTTTGACATTTCCAGTTTTTTCCCCTGTTTCTTAAGTTACGAGAAATTGTCTTTCCGTTTCTTATGTAAATATTTATGAACAACAATCATATTCAAATGCATATGTCCAGAATAAATCATTGGACGTTCTTGTAAAAGAAAGCAGAAAAAGAAAAACAAATAGTTTTGTAAAAATGATTTGTATTGATTTTCGAAGTTGGCCTATAATAGGCGTTTTTTATATAAGGAAGCTGACGCTCTAGTAAGATAACGCCGCTGAAAAATGGAAACTTATACAATATTATATAAAAAGAAAACAGATATGTACAACAATCCCATTGGGTTCCAATTCTGCTATTGTCGCTCTGTCTTCGAGCGTCTCATCACTTTGTTGCTTGTCTAAAGCTTATTAGATTGATTGGTGCCGTTTGAGCTTGATGGTTGATCTTGAGGTCTGATCTCAAGGTGATCTAGTGGGACATAGTGATACGCTTTACATCCCTAACTTTTGCCTGGACTGCCCTTTCGGGTTTTCAGTCCACCGGGATACCCCTTTTTTCCCAAGCCGCCATTTCAGGTTTTCGACTTGCCGGGTGTACATATTTTTTTCATTTTCATCCCTTATTTTTGCGTGAACCCTTTTGGTTCGCTGAAAAGCCCTTATTTTTTCCTAGGCCAATTAACCTAGCGGGTATTTTATCATGCGTAGTGTCTTTTCACTATGTCTGTATTGACAGGGTGAGGAAGGTCGTCACCGTCCATGGTCGTTAGAATCATGGCTCCACCCGAGAAGATGTTCTTAATCACAAATGGCCCTTCGTATGTGGGAGTCCATTTGCCCCTGGGATCACCTTGCGGCAGTATGATGCGTTTGATCACTAGATCCCCGACTTGATATTCTTGACGTCTGACTTTTTTGTTGAAAGCCTTGATCATCTATTTTTGATACATTTGACCATGACAGGCAGCAGTGAGTCTCTTCTCATTGATCATATTTAGTTGATCAAGTCGAGTCTGGATCCAGTCGTCTTCGTTCAAACCCGCGTCCTTCATAATCCTTAAATAAGGAATCTGGACCTCAATGGGTAGGACTGTCGCCATGCCATATACCAGAGAGTAGGGTGTTTCCCCTATCGATGTTCGTGCTGAGGTACGGTACCCATTAAGAGTGAATGGTAACATCTCGTTCCAGTCTTTGTATGTCACCGTCATCTTCTGTATAATCTTCTTGATGTTCTTGTTAGTTGCTTCAACAATGCCATTGATCTTCGGCTGGTAGGGAGAAGAGTTATGATGTTGTATCTTGAATTTCTTACAGAGCTCAGTGATCATTGTGTTATTGAGATTCGTACTATTTTCAGTAATAATTCTCTCTGGCACACCATACCAAAAAATCAGGTTATGCCTGATGAACCGTGCCACAACGTTCTTGGTCACAGTAGCAAAAGAGGCCGCCTCAACCCATTTTGTGAAGTAATCAATGGCCACCAGGATGAAGCGATGCCCATTGGAAGCGGTAGGCATGATTTCTCCGATCATGTCAATGCCCCACATTGCAAAGGGCTACAGAGTTGTCAAGACATTCAAAGGAACCAGAGGCACATGCACCTTATCAACATAGATTTGGCACTTATGACAAGTTCGGGAGTGCTGATAACAATCTGCTTCTATAGTGGACCAGTAGTATCCTGCCCGTAGGATCTTCTTAGCCATGGTATTTCCACTTGAATGGGTTCCGAAGGTACCTTCATGTAGATTTGTCATAATACTCTTTGCTTCGCTCTTGTCTACACACCGCAGTAAGGTAGAGTCATGATTGCGCTTGCAGAGGATTCCATTACTGAGGAAGAATTTCACAGCGAACCTTCTCAGAAACTTCTCATCGTTGACAGATGCCCCTTCGGGATACTCTTGAGCCTCGAGATACCTTTTTACTTCGTGAAACTAAGGTTTATCTGCTACCTCTTCAGTATCAATCTCGCAGCAGTGTGCTGGTTCATCCAACCTCTCAATGGTGATCCGGGGAGCTTCGTTGTCCCACCTGACTTTGAACATAGAAGACATGGTAGATAGCGTGTTCGGTAACTGATTCTCCTCTCGTGGGAAATGTTCAAAGGTTACCTCCTTAAAGTGTGGGAGCAACGTCAGCACGTGCTCTTTATACAGGATGAGGTTCGGATGCTTTGCATCCCATTCGCCTTTGATCTGACTTATCACCAAGGCTGAATCCCCGAAGACTTTTAAGAACTTGATCCTGAGATCGATAGCGGCTTTGAGACCCATAATACAGGCTTCATACTCCGCCATGTTGTTAGTTCAGTTGAAACATAGTCGGGCAGTAAAAGAAGTATGACAACTCTATGGAGATATAATTACAGCACCAATGCCATTACTGAGTGCATTCGAAGCTCCGCCAAAAACCATAGTCCACCGGGATCCTTCTTCAGGTCCTTCATCTGGTCCAGGTTCTTCATAATCAGTCACTAGCATAATATTCTCATCCAAGAATTCAAAAATCATGGACTAGTAATCATCCACGGCCTGATGAGCCAAATGATAATCCTATACACTTACCTTGATTGCTTTCTTGGTTGTATATTGTATATCATATTCAGTTAAGATCATCTGCCATCTCGCTATTCTTTCGGAGAGTGTGGGCTTCTCGAAGATGTATTTGATTGGATCCATCTTAGATATCAACAGAGTAGTGTGGGTCAATATATACTGTCTAAGTCGGCGAGCAGCCCATGACAAAGCGCAACAAGTTTTCTCGAGAAATGAGTATCTTGTCTCACAGTCAGTAAACTTTTTGCTAAGGTAATATATTGCATGCTCTTTTCGACCAGACTCATCATGCTGCCCCAACACACACCCTATTGAATTGTCTAGCACTGTTAAGTACAATATCAAAGGCCTTTCTTCAACCGGAGGCATTATAACTGGTGGTTCTTGAAGATATTCTTTGATCCTTTCGAAAGCAGTCTGGCATTCGTCATTCCACTTTACCACTTGATCTTTCTTCAGAAGCTTGAAGATGGGCTCACAAGTAGCAGTCAGATGTGAAATGAACCTGGCGATATAATTCAAACGTCCCAAGAAACCTCTAACTTCCTTCTCAGTACGAGGTGTCGGCATCTCTTGTATGGCCTTTACCTTTGAGGGGTCTACCTGAATACCTTTGTCACTAACGACGAAACCCAGAAGCTTACCAGACCTTACCCCAAAGGTGCACTTGTTTGGGTTCAACCTCAGCTTGTATGTCTTCAACCTGTCGAACAACTTATGTAGATGATCAAGGTGTTCCTCTTCAGTTTGAGACCTGTATATCATGTCATCAACATAAACCTCGATCTCATGGTGAATCATATCGTGGAACAAAGTGACCATGGCTCGCTGATAAGTTACCCCAACATTTTTCAACCCAAAAGGCATCACCTTCTAGCAGAACGTGCTCCACTGTGTGACAAAGGTTATCTTCTCCATGTCTTCAGGAGCCATCTTGATCTGGTTGTAGCTAGAGAAACCATCCATGAAGGAGAAGATTTTATGTTGCGTGGTGTTATCAACCAGAACGTCAATGTGGGGAAGCGGGAAGTCATCCTTGGGGATTTCCCTGTTTAGGCCTCTGTAATCTACACACATCCATACCTTGTTGTCCTTCTTAGGTACCGGAATGACGTTAGCAACCCACTGCGGATAGGAGGTGACAGCTAAGAACCCTGTGTCGAACTGCTTCATAACCTTTGCCTTGATCTTCTCTGACATTTCAAGGCGCATATGGCGGAACTTCTGTTTAACCGGAGGACAATCTTCTTTAGTCGGCAGACAGTGTACCACAATATCAGTGTCTAAACCAGGCATGTCTTCATATGACTAGGCGAAGATCTCAACATAGTCGCGCAACATCTGTATCAACCGCTGTTTGATCTTAGTCTCCAAATTTGCACCGATCTTGACTTCTTTTCTGTCCACCTATGTGCCCAAGTTTATCATCTCAAGTGGCTCTTCATGAGGCTGTATATCCCTCTCTTCTTGCTATAACAGTCTAGAAAGTTCTCTGGGTACCTCACAATCGTCCTCACCTTCGTCCTCGGCTTGGTTGATCGGACTTTCAAAATCATAACTGGCAATAGCAGAACTGTTATCAATGGGATCCATAGTGGATATGGATCTGTAGTTTGATATATGAGTGTGTGTAAGAGCATAGCTGTATTGATAAAGTAAAGGCAGAAAAGAAAAACAGAGAGCGTAAAATTTGTATGCAAAGAATGTCCAATATTTTATTGATGATATATGAAATGACATATAATAACCCTCACAGATAAAACCATTGTGCCTCGGGTAAGACACAAGGTGTGATACGGTCGGAGAACTGACTTGGGATTTTGCGTTTGTGTTCACAAATGTTTCGGTTTAGCAAGAGTCGCCATCGACTTTTTATTTTATCCTAAGAAAAGGTCAAAAAGCACAGGAAAGTCCTTTGAGATGTTTTCTTGGGTTCGGGGAGTAGATTATAGAAAGGGAAGGTATTAGCACCCTTTTTATCCATGGTTATCCATGAGCTCTTAGTTACTTGTTTAGATCACTTGTTTTGCTTTTCAATTGTTTGAAATGGTGCTCTTCAATTGTTTGAAATGGTTCCTTGTGTATGATTTTGAAAGATGTTTTGAAAAGAGGTCATAGTTGTGGCAACCTTTGTAATGATTCTTGTTTGAATGTATACAAAGGTGTTTTTGTCTTTTGAAAAGTTTTCAATGTTTGAAAGTAGGGTTTTGAAATTGTGTTGTACAGTGTGTTTTGAAGATAGCAAGGATGTTTTTGCAAGCTTTGATCAATCAACTAAGAGTTATCTACCCTATTTTACTCAAAGATCTTTCTTATATTTTTAACCCTTTTAACAGTGTTGTTTCACCATTGTATTTGGTGAACAACCTTGTGTTAGGATGTTAAACGGGACAGACACGGGTCATCGTATAGACCATGATAGCAATTGTGTCAAGTATTTTTGGCAATTTTTCTTGAGGGACTTGATCATTTTATTTAGGCAACTCAGATAGCGTCATCGAGGGACTATGATATTTTGTTTTGTTTTTGTTTTGCCAAAGTACTTGACATGCATACCATGGCCTATTTTTTAAGGCAACAAGTGGATTGAAACCCTAGGGGGTGCAAGTGTGCATTGTGTTTGTTTTTTTTTCATGCATTATTATCTTGGATTAGGTGAAACTACTGGTTGATTTTATTTTGCATACAAACCCTAGGTCTATTCATGGCATAATTAAAAGCTTTTAAAGGTGCGAGAATTTAAATTCTACACTATTACAACATGATATAGGGAGGGGGTACAAATTTGAATTGGGGATTATTTGATAAGAAATTAAATTCTAAATTATTACAACCAAATTGAATGGGTAAGGTATAATACAATATTTAAATAAATACAATTAAATAAATATCAAATAAAATGTACTATGCAAAAAATGTTTTTATGTATGTAAAAAGTATTTTTTTATGTGAAATATAAATAAATAAAAGGTCAATTTTAATCATTTTGTCTTTTAGGGCAAAAACCCTAATTTATTAAATAAATAGTATTATTTATTATTTATATACAATAATGTATTAATTTGTACAAAAATATAAGTATATTGAAAAAATGGTATTTTTAGAATAAAATATTAACAAAAATAAAAATGTATTATTTTTGTATTTTTGTCCTAATTATTTAATAAAATATGTATGTATATGTATTGAATATATTAAATATACTAAGTGTGTATAAAAATAAAATAAATTATTTACAAAATGTATATATATCAAGAAAATATTTTCAGATGTGAATAAAAATAATAAATGAAAATAAAACATATTTTTGCATTATTTTCTTAAGTTTTAATAAAAGAATATAAAGTATTTAAACATTTTTATACTAATAAAATAAAAATAAATATCAAATAAATATGAAAAAAATATTAAAATAATTTTTTGGCATTTTTTATATTTGGACATAAAATAATAAAGTCAGAATTAAAATAAAAATACAAAAATGACAAATATACAAAGAAATAAGCCAGGGGGGTGTAAACTGAAAAGGCAGGTGTTAGAAGTAAAAACAGCCAAGCCCATCCCAATCAACTTCATCTTCTTCCTCAGTTCAAACCAAAACGAGCGCTTTGTACACAAAATGCTATCTCCTGATTCTTTTCTTTTTTGGCAAAACTCATAACATGAAACTTGTAGAGCATCAAACAACGAATCTAACCATATAAAAAACTTAAGCTAACTCTCAAAGACCAGAGAGAATTTCTTTGGCCCTAATTCTTAACCTAGTTTTTTCAGAAAGTTCATGAACAAAATTCTCCTAGCACGATTAATATAAATGAAAACTAAGCACATGTATGGTTTCAGGGCTATGAATACAACATCTTTCATTCACAAACCTAAGTCTAACTATTCCTAAATAGAGAGATAGAAGTTCATGAAATACTTGTTTCAGTTGACTTCGAGCTGGACAATGCAGCAACTTCCAAGGGTGCTTGAGGTTCTTTTGAGCTTGCCTGAGGTCCACTGAAGCTTTCCCAATGCTTGGCTTGTTTTGAAGTAGCCTAAATTGTGCTACAGAACTCAACCTGAAAAGCTTTGAAACAAAAATGGAAATGTATGTTAATGGTGTTACAACCAGCAATGGAGGTCTGGGATAGTTCAGGTGAGTTGAGTGGAAGGTATTGGAAAAAAGTTTGAGGCAAAACGCACGAGGGAAAGTAGAGATGGAGGTGGTTCTGCAGGGCTTGCCCTATTTTGCAGAAAAATGGGGTTTTGGAGTATGAGGGTGCTTTATGGGTGAAAGGCTCGTGCTTCTGACTTGTGAGGATATGCAAAACTTGTTTGACAACTTTGTTTTAGTTGGTTTTATCAGATATGAGAGATACAAGCTTTTGACCCTTTTACTTGTTTTGAAAGCAAAGTTGGAAGTGAAGTGAGATAAGCCTGTACATGCTATCTCTAAGCATGCACCAACTTCTTGTACTATGCCTGAGATTATGGAGCTTGTTTGCTGCAAAGGAAGGAAGTCCAAGGCTCAAGAAAAAGCAATTTGACATAAAGTGCCCTTTATGAAAATGGAAGTGTGGCCTTTATGCTTAAAATGGCAATGTTCATTGTACAAAGCTCTCTTGATTAGAAAAATGCTAATATCTAATTTATTTGCATTCAATTTTGGAGTGTAAATTGGTTTAGAGGCCTGTAATTATGTACTAAGCTAGTTTGGTCAGATTTGCAACTTGGTATGAACATGTATTGGCCATGGTTTCAAAGTGAGTTTTTGCCAACTTCAAGCATTCGATTCTCCATAACCACAAAGGTGTTTGAGGAGTTCTTGGACAATTTGAAAAGCTTGAAACATGTAATATAATCCATCTTTGAAATGCAACTTGAAACTCCAAATGGAACTATGTGAAAAATGGCCAAGAAGATGGGTCAAAATCCTGCCTAAACTAGGGCAAAATTTCTCTAAGTTAAAAGTTTTAGGTACCCTTGTTCCAAAAATCATAACTTGAGATATAAGCTTCTTTTGAGAAAACTTTGTGAATCAAAGTTGTAGACTTTGTGATGTACTACAACTTTCATGTTGCAAGTTTTGTTTGAATCCATTTGCATCTTGGTGAAAAAATGGGACAAAGTTAGAAAAAAAATAAGAAGATTTTATAACTTAGAAAATTTCTAAGTTATGAAATTTTTCCATTTTAAACCCTAATTTGCATTTTTGGGTTTCTTGATAAACAAGTTTCATAATTTGACATGTCTTGATGAAAAATGACCCTTGGCACTTGATTTTGACCAAAAAGTCAAACTTTGACTTTTCAGTGTATAGTCAAATTTTGATCAGTTGACTGAAAAATTCATCTGTCAATCCTATGCATTTGAGATCTTTTGAACTTGTTGAATGGATCAAGATAATGTCATTGATTCCTTGAGTCCATGGTTGAGCTTGATTTTCCATTGGTTAGGTCAAACAGTTAAAAATTGCCTTTGTGCAGTCAAAACCCTAAAAATGACCATTTTGCCCTTTTAGTGATCTGATCAAATTTCTTGTGGAGTTGTGATCCAAACTTGATCAAATGGTTCATATGAGTTCATAATGTTGATGTGGGTCAAAATTCATGAGGTTTGACTGTCAATTGGCCACAGTTGACTTTTTCCCCAATACAGTTAATTTCTAGGTCAACTGTCCAATTGGCTGGGCAAAAATTTGAATCAAAGCTTAAAACTTGGTATGGACAAACTTGTGAGCCCAACATGAAGTATGAAAGTCATTTTGGGCATTGTAGGTCAAAACATCCATGTGCAAACTCAAACCCTAATTTCGGTCAATAGTGCAAGGAGGTGCCTTGAGTAGAGCAAACCCTAGCTTGATCTTGAATTCCAAGAGTCTTGTGATGAGAAATGTTGATGAGATGAGAGGGAAAATTATGGGGTACAACAGTTGCCCCTGTTCAATCTTCTTAAACCTGAAGAGTTAGATTGGCAAGTTTGCCTTTCGTGACTCGAAGGTAAAAGAGGATTGGACACTAGAGTGCCCGTAAATTTGTACTCGCCAAAACATATATGTGGGAATGGGCTTAAAGATGCCATTTGGAGATGGTAGAATCTTGCTGGATATGGGCTTAAAGATGCCATCCAAGAATGTTTGTTGAATTGCAATGTGGTAGGTCAGAAGAATGAGCATTAAAATGGTATCCGCGTCTGAAATGCATTTGAACTGTATCTGGAGACTGAGTTTGTATGAGCAAAAGAATGGAGTTCGTGTCTGGAGCGTATCTGAGTTGTAACTGTATTTGAACTTCGAATGAATATCAGAATGACTGCCGTGTCTGGAGTGTATCTGTATTGTATATGAATTTGAGATCTGTATGAGTAGCAGAATGACTTCCGTGTCTGGAGTATATCTGAGACTGTAACTGGGATCTGAATAAGTGACAGAATAACTTCTGTGGCGATTGCACTGGGGAGAATCAAGTTGCTGGTGTAAGGGCCAGAATGGCATCCGTGTCTGGAGCATATCTGAACTTGAAGTTGATAGTTGAATCTGAATGAGAGATAGAATGGTCGCCGTGTCTGGAGCGTATCTAGTCTGTATCGGATTGCTAAAGTTTGAATGAGTAGTAGAATGACCACCGTGTCTGGGGTGTATCTGTACTGTATTTGACTTGAAATTCTGAATGAGTAATAGAATGACCGCCGTGTCTGGGGTGTATCCATGCTGTATCTAAATAATTGTTAACGATAGCCTTTTAATCTTATCCTGAAAACGGTAAAATGTTAGCTAAAACACAAAGTTATGTTGCATGATATGTATGATGCAATGAACTGTATTTCATCAATGTTTATGATATATGAATGTAATGGATGTGCATGTAAGCTGAGTAGCTGTCTTGCTAAGGAAAATAAATCTTTGATAACTGGAGATAATGAAATCTTTAATTCCTGTCGGGGAAAGTAAATCCTTGACCAATGCTGGGGATTCCAAAAAAAATTGAATACTGAAGATGAGAAATCCTTTCTGACTGCTTGGGGATTTAAAGATCTCTGATTGTTGAGAATGAGAAATCCTGGGACCACTGCTGGAGATTGAAAATCCTCGGCGATTTGTGGGGATTCACAAGGCTTTTGAAAATTTCTGCAGGGAATGAGAATCCTTCATGACTTTCCTGGGATGTAGGGAAAACTCTGAAAATCTCTACTGGGGAGTTAAGACCTAGGAGGCTTCTGCTTGGAGAAATGAGACCGAGAATCTTCGATCTTGCTGGGAGATAACTCTGTGGGGGAAATGTTCACTATTCTGGCTCCGCTTGGGATAGGATTTTCAGGGTTTTCGGGCTCCACTGGGGATCTCGAAGCTTAACTCTGATGGGAATTTTGAAACTTAACTCAGCTGGGGAAGCAAGTTCTAGACTGCACTGGCTCCACTGCGGATCTTGAAGCTTAACTTCACTGGGGAAATATACTCCAAATTTAGCCTTGTTGAGGATCTGAATGATGTATCGTAGGGGATTTCTTCTGGAATGGCATAAAGATTTCTTCCTACTCCTTCAACCTATCAGTAATTATTCTTTTTCAATTTCATTTCATTTGTAAGCAGTGATTATATTCAAATGCATATGCCTATTTAACAAAACATTGGACGTTTTCAAATAAAACAATAAGTGTAAAAAGAAAAGAAAGGCAAGCAAATTTCTGCACTTTGAAGTATCTTTGTATTTAACTTTCGCGAGTATCTTTGTACAAAGGAGAGACACCCTAGTAAGAGAATGTTATCATAAAAATTGAAAAATTTTATACAAAAGAAAGATGGCTATGTGTAACAATTCCATGGGATTCCCATTCTGCTATAGCCTTCACAACTCTGAATATCTTGTCCATTCACTGCTTCATCCGCCGATGACTGGATTGATCAGAAGCCTGGAGCTTGTTGGTGAAGAGATTGTTCTTAAAGTGATCCGACGAGACATAGTCATACGCTTTAATTCCCTAACTTTTGCCCGGACCGCCCTTTTGGGTTTTCGATCTACCAGGAAACCCTTTTTACCCAAGTTGCCCTTTCGGGTTTTCAACTTGCCGGGTGTATAGATTTTTTGTTTTATCCCTAATTTTGCCTGAACCTCCCTTTCGGGTTTTCGATTCACCGGGATGCCCATTTTTGCCCAAGTCGCCCTTTCGGGTTTTCAACTTGCCGGGTCATTTTATGCGTAGTATCTTTTGACTATGTCTGTGTTCGCAGGGTGCGGAAAATCATTGTCGTCCATGGTGGTCAGAATCATTTCCCCACCAGAAAAGATGCTCTTAATCACAAATGGTCCTTCGTAAGTAGGAGTCCACTTGCCCCTGGGATCACATTACGGTAAGATGATCTGCTTGATTACAAGATCTCCGACTTGGTATACCTGACGTCTGACTTTCTTATTGAAGGCCTTGATCATCCATTTTTGATATGTCTGACCATGACAAACAGCAGTAAGTCGCTTCTCGTCGATCAAGTTAAGTTGATCAAGTCGGGTCTGAATCCAATCGTCTTCACTCAAACCGGCATCCTTCATAATCCTCAAGGAAGGAATTTGAACTTCCATGGGTAGAACAGCTTCCATGCCATACACCAAAGAAAATGGGGTTGCCCCTGTTGAAGTACGTGTCATAGTACAATATCCATGTAGAGCAAACGGTAACATCTCATGCCAGTCCTTGTAGGTGACTGTCATCTTTTGAATGATCTTCTTGATATTTTTGTTCGCGGCTTCAACAGCACCCTTCATCTTCGGCCGATAGGGAGATGAATTGTGATGATAAATCTTGAACTGTTCGCATAGAGCGGTGATCATGGTGTTGTTCAAATTCGTACCGTTGTCCGTGATAATCCTGTCGGGGACACCATACCGGCATATGAGATTCTGTTTGATGAAGCGGGCAACCACATTCTTTGTAACTGAGGCATAGGAAGCTGCTTCGACCCACTTGGTAAAGTAATCAATAGCCACCAGGATGAAGCGATGTCCATTAGATGTCGTAGGATTGATCTCTCCAATCATGTCAATGCCCCACATTGCGAATGGCCAAGGAGCTGTCAGAACGTTGAGAGGAACAGGAGGAATATGTACCTTGTCGGTGTAGACTTGGCATTTGTGGCAGGTACGGGAATGTTGATGACAATCAGCTTCCATGGTAGACCAGTAGTAGCCTGCCCTTAGAATCTTCTTAGCCATCGTATGTCCGCTCAAGTGGGTTCCAAATGTGCCACTGTGTATCTCAGTCATGATCAACTATGCTTCAGCTTTGTCCACACAACGAAGTAAGACACAATCAAGGCTGCGCTTATAAAGGATGCCATTGCTTAGGAAGAACTTGGAAGCAAACCTCCTTAAGAACTTTTTGTCATTGACGGAAGCTCCTTCAGGGTATTCTCTAGTCTGGAGATGCCTTTTGATTTCATGAAACCAGGGTTGTTCCACTACTTCTTTGGTATTAATCTCATGACAGTGCACAGGTTCGTCCATTCGCTCGATGGTAATTTGGGGAGCCTCGTTATCCCAGTTGAGTTTAAACATGGAAGACATTGTAGCCAGAGCATCTGCTAGCTGATTTTCTTCTCGCGGAAAATGTTCGAAGGTAATCTTCTCGAAATGAGGCAACAACGTCAGGTAATGTTCTTTGTATGGGATAAGATTAGGATGCTTAGTGTCCCACTCTCCTTTGACTTGACTGATAACTAAAGCCGAGTCCCCAAATACGACCAAAGATTTGATTCCCAAGTCTATAGCAGCCTTGAGACCAAAGATGCAAGCTTCATATTCAGCCATGTTATTGGTACAGCTGAAGCAAAGTCGGGCAGTGAAGGGTGCATGGCAACCTTCCAGAGAAATGAGTACTGCACCGATACCGTTGCCAAGTGCATTTGAAGCACCATCAAAGTACAGGGTCCATCGGGATCCTTGTTCAGGTCCGTCATACGGTCCGTTACCTTCAATGTTGTCCAATGTCATGATGTCCTCATCAGGGAAGTCGAATCTCATAGATTGGTAATCTTTGACGGCTTGATGAGCTAGATGGTCAGCTAGTACACTCCCCTTTATAGCTTTTTAGGTAGTATACTGGATATTATACTCAGTCAGGATCATTTGCCATCTAGCGATTCTTCCAGATAAAGCAGGCTTCTCGAAGATATACTTGATCGGGTCCATTTTGGAAATTAGCAAAGTGGTGTGAGTCAACATATACTGCCTTAGCCGGCGAGCAGCCCATACCAAAGCGCAACAAGTTTTCTCGAGCAGTGAGTAGCGAGTCTCACAGTCGGTAAACTTTTTGCTAAGGTAATAAATGGCATGCTCTTTTCGGCCAGACTCGTCATGTTGGCCCAGTATGCACCCTATTGAGTTATCCAAAATAATCAGATACATGATTAACGGCCTTCCTTCGACGGGTGGCATCAAAATAGGAGGTTCTAGTAAATACTCCTTGATCTTAT
The DNA here is from genome assembly GCA_948472305.1 of Vicia faba. Classification (NCBI taxonomy): domain Eukaryota; kingdom Viridiplantae; phylum Streptophyta; class Magnoliopsida; order Fabales; family Fabaceae; genus Vicia; species Vicia faba. The sequence continues at coordinate 1,637,662,259 of OX451739.1, read as the reverse complement.
CAAAATCAACTTGACAGTCATTGTTCCATTCAACCACTTGATCTTTCTTCAACAGCTTGAAGATTGGCTCACAGGTAGATGTCAGGTGAGAGATGAACCTCGCAATATAGTTCAAGTGTCCTAAGAATCCTCTAACCTCCTTTTCAGTACGGGGGGCAGGCATTTCTTGTATAGCCTTTACTTTAGCTGGATCAACCTCAATGCCTTTGTTGCTAATAATAAATCCTAAAAGTTTACCAGACCTAACCCCAAAAGTGCACTTGCTTGGGTTCAGTCTGAGCTTATACTCCTTCAACCTGGAAAACAGTTTTTGCAAATGACCAAGGTGTTCTTCTTCTGTCTGTGATCGAGCTATCATGTCGTCTACGTAAACTTCGACCTCATGATGTATCATATCATGAAACAAAGCTACCATGGCGCATTGATAGGTTGCTCCTGCATTCTTCAGTCCGAATGGCATCACTTTGTAGCAGAAGGTACCCTATTGCGTGACAAAAGTAGTTTTCTCCATGTCCTCGAGGGCCATTTTGATCTGGTTGTATCCCGAGAATCCATCCATGAAGGAAAAAACCTTGTGTCGAGCTGTGTTGTCAACCAAGATGTCGATATGTGGCAGCGGAAAATCATCCTTGGGGCTAGCCCTATTCAAATCCCGATAGTCCACACATATTCTGACCTTGTTGTCCTTCTTAGGCACAGGCACAATGTTAGCAACCCATTGTGGATAGGAAGTAACAGCCAGAAAGCCAGCGTTGAATTACTTCATTACATCAGCCTTAATCTTCTCAGACATGTCAGGCCTCATTCGGCGGACCTTTTGCTTGACCGGTGGACAATCCTCTCTCATAGGGAGACGGTGAACCACGATATCTGTGTCTAGTCCCGGCATGTCTTCATAAGACCAGGCGAAGATTTCAACATATTCGTTCAACAACTGCACTAAGCACTCTTTGACACTTGGTTCCAGGTTGGCACCCACTTTTACTTCTTTCCTGTCTTCCTCTGTCCCCAAGTTGATTGTTTCTAGCAACTCTTCATGAGGCAGAATAGCCCTCTCTTCTTGTTGTAGAAGTCTGGCTAACTCTCTCGGCACTTCACAGTCTTCGTCAACTTCGTGTTCAGCATGATTGACCAAATCTTCAGAGTTATCGAAGGTTAAAGCAGAATAGTCACCCATGGAATCCGGAGTGGATGGGTACCTGCATTTGTGAGTGTGGGTGTGTGTAAGGGATAGCCATCCTTAAGCAATCAAAAATGCAAAAGGAAAGAAAATGAACATAACAGTTTATAGATGAAAAACGTCCAATGATTCATTAAAACATGGCATATGATAATGAAGAAAATCAAGCCCTTAGAAATGGACCTACATGCCCCGGGCAAGGCATGAGGTGAAAATAGTGTGCGAATTGTTTAGTTATTACAGACCATAAATGGGAAATTGTTCAAAGATAAAATTACTGGTTGATAAAGGTGATGGGAACAAAATCCTTTGCTTCCCAGTTGCTTAAACCCCCTTCGACGGTCGGAAATATCCAATCTTCAAAGTGGCTCTCTTAATCTTCATCTTCTACAGCATTGATTCCATGGTGAGAGATCTTGACGGGTGGCCCTCTAGCCTTGGAGCGACGCATAGCCTTTTGTCCTGCAGTAGTGAATCCTAACCCAAACTTGTCCGTCTTATGGGGAAAATCAGGCAATTGCCCCCACACTGTGCTCTTCCCTTCTTTAATTACAGCCTCTGCGTCCTTGAGATATGCCATCCTAGATACATGTTTGGGAACGACAGGCACCTCAACCATTATCTTCGCAACTGCTACCTCAGGAGAAACTTCCTCAAAATGTTGGAAAGGCGTTTCGATGAACTCGCCATCCAACTCCACATAGCGGAAGGAATTGAGATGACTTATCATGTACTCTTCCTCGTCGTGCCCTGTTATAATCTTACCCTTAACAGGATATTTCAGCATTTGGTGCAAAGAGGAGGTAACTGCCCCGGCATAATGGATCCACGGTCTTCCTAACAAACACGAATATGACGGACGGATGTCCATCACATAAAAGGTGGAGTTGAAAACTTTTGTGCCTACTTTGATAGGAATATCAACCTCTCCATGAACCATTCTTTTGGACCCATCAAAGGCCCTAACAACGATGTTACTAGGTTTGAGGGTCAATCCTTCGCAATCCAAACGGTCTAAGGCTTTCTTCGGCAGCACATTCAAAGAAGAACCAGTATCAACTAAGACATGGGCGAGGGTGGTTCCCCTGCATTCAACTGAGACATGTAGCACGTCGTTGTGTTTCCTTCCTTTGGAGGTCAAGTCAGCATCGGAAAAGCCAATGCCATTATCAGCAGTAAGACTGGCCACACACTCCTGAAACTGGTCAGCCAAAGTCTCTTGGGGTACATGTGCCGCCTTCAATAATTTGATTAGGGCCTTAGCATGGGCCTCATAACAGAGCAGGAGAGCTAACATTGAAATTTTAGAAGCAGTCTGCCCTAGTTTTTCCACAATGTCGTAGTCACTTTTTCTGATTATTCTCAAGATTTCATCCATTTCTTTCTGAGTGGTTTCGGGGATAACCACAACATGAGCCTTCATCCTGACAGACACTTCTAGTATCCCCTTACCCTTGTTGGTAGCATCAGCAGATGGTCTTACTTCAAGAGTATCCAATTCTTCAATCATTGGGCCTTGCACAGATGGCCTAACAGGTACAGAAGCTTTCAAGGGTCCGAAAACTGCTCGAGGGGGAACAATCTCTGGAGAAAAGATCCGGCCGTTGCGGGTTATCTTGCTTGTACCCGCAATGTTCCCTATATCATGGTTTTCTTCTTCAGAATTTTCTTGGACTGCCTCAATTTGTTTGATACCATGGTAGAAGATTTCTCCCCCATAGTTCCATGGTGTCGTTTTGCTGGATTGGTACGGGACAGGTCCCGGCATGGTGATCTTTAATGGTACACATTTAGAGTTGGGTGTAATCCTGACAGGCCTTTTGCAAGCCTTGGGAGGATTTTCGGAAATGGTTATGATTGCAATATCGTTGGTTGAAGTAGCAAAAGTAACAGGAGTAACAGGATTGAAGGTATTAACAGGGTTTTCTGGAAAAGTATCTCTTGGGTATCCATCAGGCGTTGGACACCTGATTTCAACATTGGGCAGTCAGCTCGTATGTTCAAACAAAAATAACAGTCCTTCCCGCAGCCTGGGAATATCCCGACTTTCATCAACTTCTCTTTAATCACTAACAATGGAGTCAAAAGATCGGCAACATCAGTAACATGGAGGTCTTCTATAATGGCATGAACATTGTGGCCATGCTTGGGCATCAGAGCAGATATCACATTGGGCTTCTCAGGCGCATCGAATTCTACTTCTTTGGCATCAATCAAGTCCTGGATTTTGTTCTTAAGCGCCCAGCAATTATTGGTATCGTGCCCAACACTGTCGGAATGGTAAGCACATTTGGCATTGGAGTGGTAGTATGGAGAGGAGGTGTTAGGGTTCTTTGGCGCTTCCTTCAAACTGGTAAGATTCAGCTTCAACAAATGAGGGAGTACCTGAGCGGGCGTCATGTTGATCCGGGTGAACTGCCGTTGTGGCCTTTCCACCAGTTGTTGATTAGGTCTCGACTAATTGTTACGAGGTTGATCATTTGACGAGTTTTGAATCATCACAGCCCCTACAGTCGGTGTGCGCTCGGTTCTTCCTTGTCCATTCTGAGAATACACAGCATATGCTTCCTTCTTAGCTGGGAAGGGTTTCTTAACAATTGTGGATGCGGAAGCATCCTTTTGAATCTTGCCACTTTTAATACCGGCCTCGACCCTTTCACCGGTCAAAATCAGTTCAGTAAATCCCGCGGAAGAACTCTCGATCAGATGATTGAAGAAGGGGCCAGACAGGGTCCACAGAAACATGTCAACTAACTCCCTATCTGATAGCGGTGGCTGCACCCTTCCAGCCAGATCACGCCACTTCTGGGCGTACTCTTTAAATCCTTCATTTGAAGTCATCCCCATACTTTGTAACTGAGTATGAGTGGGCGCAAAATCAGCATTGTATTGATACTGATGGTAAAAAGCAGCTGCTAAGTCTTCCCAATTATGAACCTCTGATCTCTCGAGCTGATAGAACCAGTCCAACTGCGTTCCTGACAAACTGTCTTGAAAAAAGTGCACCCAAAGGTCTTTATCAGATGAGTGGGATTGGATCTTTCTGACATACGATCTCAAGTGCATATTTGGGCATGACAGACCGTCATACTTGGAAAATGTTGGCACCTTGAACTTGGGAGGGATAACAATCCCACCTACCAGCCCTAGTTCTTCAAAATCCAAACCGGGCACCCTCTACAACTCCATGGCTGCCAGTCTATCCTCAAGATTCTTATATTTATCATCCGCTGGAGGATACTATTGTTCGGAGTAGTCTTCGTCTTCTTCCTCTTCCTCCTCTTCAACCTCAGATTCAGAAGGTACAGCAGTCCCTTTCCCTTTACCGGCCCCTTCGTCAGACGTTGAGGGGAACTCAAGAACCTTCCTAGCATTGCTCTCGAACCTTCTTCCAAAAGTGGCCACTCCAGGTCTCTTTTTCTTTTTCTCTTTATTCTTCTCCAACAAAGCTTTGAGGTCCTCTTGACCCTTTGCCAAGGTCATGAGGAGTTGCTGGAATTGTGAATTTTGTGCCTGCAGATCCTTTATCGTCTGCTCCAAATCCATCTTGCTGAAATAAACAGCAGAAAGATAAGGAAACCTGGTGTGAAGACTTGTTTATGCATATGATGAATGGTATGTTATTCATGTAATGCTTTCAAGGATTCAGAAATTCAAATTTGTCGCAAACAAAAAGAACGCACGTCATATTAAGAAGAAATTCTTTAGTACATAAGTTCCCCATGGGCAAAATATTACAAAATTCTTAATGTAAAAATACATTGCGCATCCTCTTTGGTGCGATGTAAGTGTTGAGAGTTTCCTCCTCATGAAGTCAGCGGGTAAGCTCCAAAACCTTCTTCTCACTGGCATAGAAGCTGGCTTCAAAAGTATCTCGTTCTTCGTTGAGTTGGATCCAACTCTTTTGCATTTCTTCCCATGATGTTGGCATGTCAGGATGTAGGATGGTGTATGGAACCTCTCCTTTCGTAAAAGGCTCTTTGATCACGGGGAGAATGTGAGGGTATGGCATCATAAGATTCTGGGAGCGGGTTCGTACCCACTTGAGATAAGGCTCAAGGGGGATGGAATTCTTGTGCCCCAGTGTCTTACTATCCACTTTGTTGGGCATCCTCCAAGCTCTGATGAACCTTTGTCGAAGTCCTTGCGCATCGTTGTCGAAGTCAAAAACTAGGTCAGGAACCAGCATGTCATGAGGGTCATCCCTCCGAGCATATCCAAATTGTCTCAAAGCTAGACAGGGGTTGTAAGTAATTCCTCCCCTAATGCCAAGTAGTGGGACATTAGGGAATTCCCCACAACGATCAATGATGATGACATTTTCTCTGGACCGAGAACACCAATGTACATCAGAATGTGTGAGGGTCATCAATCATTGTGACCACCTTAAACCCTGCTCGTTCTTCAAAACTGACTGTGGAAGGTGAGAAATAAACCACCTTGCTAGGAGAGGAGTACAGCACATGAGAACACCTCTTTTCCTCATTGTTCTTGTGTAAAATGAGTGTAGGATGTCCCCAAGTAATGTAGGTATAGGATTCCTGGATATGAAAATCTTGACAGCATTCACATCTATAAGTTGGTCAGGGTTTGGGAACAAGACCAACCCATAGATAAGGAGTGCCACAATCTCTTCAAAGGCTTGTAGATCAAGAGAATTCCAACAGTCTTGTGCCTTCTCAAACAGAAATTTTGCCAAGAAACCTTGACACCACTTCTGGTTTCCCAATGTCCCTTGATGTCAGATGGTTGCAAATGTAAAGCTTGAGCAACATCTTCAGGCTTTGGTTCTTTTTATGTACCGTTGTAGGGTAGTTGATGAAGAATAGGAATTCTCAAGAGTTGAGAAAATTCCTCCAAAGTAGGCACCAATTGATAATCAGGGAATGTGAAACAGTGGTGTAGGGGGTCAAAGAACTGGAAGAGGACTTTCACCATGTCTTCTTCAATGTTGGTGTTGACAAAGTTGAGGAGTCTTTCACTAAAGAGAGAATTCTCTGGTATCCTAGAAGTAAGCTCCTTGAGTTGATGAGGGATTCTCACAAGGTTGAATTGAATTGTTTTCCTGCGAAGAGATTCCATGACCTGTAAAACAAGAACAAAGATGAAGATCCAAGCCCTTGAAATGGTTAGTGGATGCATATGATGCTTTATGATGTTCATGATGTATGCACAAGCACATGTACAAGCAAGTCACACAAAACCCTAGTTTCAGGCTTGCATGAGGTTTCACAGGTAAGTACCCTCTTGAGTTTAGTTGGCTCAAAACTTTTCCTATAAATAGTAATCGGGTTCTAAAGAGCTCAATATCACTGGATTGTTTTCTATGTTCATTGTTTTGGTTTAGCCACTTAACTAGCGACCAAAATATTCCAAGAAAACAACCCTCAATGAGTGTAGTATCGAGTATCTACCAACTTCGGACTGCACCAAAGCCGGTCATCTCACTACCCCTAATAAAAGGCCAAGATGGTCAAGTAAGGTTCTAAGAGTTCATTAGTGCTTCATGACATCACTCAGCGGCCCCGTATTCTCTTTGATTGACTCAAAGGCTATAGGTACTCACAAATATGTCGCACTAATATAACTATTGCTTCAACCGTGTCGGTATACCCCGCACAGTTTCCACAATGTATTGTTATTTACCTATGAATGTTTCCCAAATCCAGGTGGAGGATTTCAAGCCCAAACAAGATAACCAAAATGTAAAGCAAGCAAAGCAAACAATAATCATGCAAAGGGTGATCTAATCCCTAAGGTTACTCCACTTTTCAAATATTTCCCCAGCAGAGTCGCCAGTTCTGTGATACGGTGGGAGAACTGACTTGGGATTTTGCGTTTATGTTCGCAAATGTTTCAGTTTAGCAAGAGTCGCCACCGACTTTTTATTTTATCCTAAGGAAAGGTCAAAAAGCACAGGAAAGACCTTTGAGATGTTTTCTTGGGTTCGGGGAGTAGATTATAGAAAGGGAAGGTATTAGCACCCTTTCTATCCATGGTTATCCATGGGCTCTTAGTTACTTGTTTAGATCACTTGCTTTGCTTTTCAACTGTTTTAAATGGTGCTCTTCAATTGTTTGAAATGGTGCCTTGTGTATGATTTTGAAAGATGTTTTGAAAAGAGGCCATCGTTGTGGCAACCTTTGTAATGATTATTGTTTGAATGTATACAAAGGTGTTTTTGTCTTTTGAAAAGTTTTCAATGTTTGAAAGTAGGGTTTTGAAATTGTGTTGTGGAGTGTGTTTTGAAGATAGCAAGGATGTTTTTGCAAGCTTTGATCAAGTAACTAAGAGTTATCTACCCTATTTTACTCAAAGATCTTTCTTATGTTTTTAACCCTTTTAACAGTGTTGTTTCACCATTGTATTTGGTGAACAACCTTGTGTTAGGATGTTAAACGGGACAGGCGCGGGTTATCGTATAGACCATGATAGCAATTGTGTCAAGTATTTTTGGCAATTTTTCTTGAGGGACTTGATCATTTTGTTTAGGCAACTCGGGTAGCGTCATCGAGGGACTATGATCTTTTGTTTTGTTTTTGTTTTGCCAAAGTACTTGACATGCATACCATGGCCCATTTTTGAAGGCAACAAGTGGATTGAAACCCTAGGGGGTGCAAGTGTGCATTGTGTTTGTTTTTTTTTCATGCATTGTTATCTTGGATTAGGTCAAACTATTGGTTGATTTTATTTTGCATACAAACCCTAGGTCTAATCATGGCATAATTAAAAGCTTTTAAAGGTGCGAGAATTTAAATTCTACACTATTACAACATGATATAGGGAGGGGGTACAAATTTGAGTTGGGGATTATTTGATAAGAAATTAAATTCTAAATTATTACAACCAAATTGAATGGGTAAGGTATAATACAATATTTAAATAAATACAATTAAATAAATATCAAATAAAATGTACTATGCAAAAAAAGGTTTTTATATATGTAAAAAGTATTTTTTATGTGAAATATAAATAAATAAAAGGTCAATTTTAATCATTTTGTCTTTTAGGGCAAAAACCCTAATTTATTAAATAAATAGTATTATTTATTATTTATATACAATAATGTATTAATTTGTACAAAAATATAAGTATATTGAAAAAATGGAATTTTTAGTATAAAATATTAATAAAAATAAAAATGTATTATTTTTGTATTTTTTGTTCTAATTATTTAATAAAATATGTATGTATATGTATTAAATATATTAAATATACTAAGTGTGTATAAAAATAAAATAAATTATTTACAAAATGTATATATTTCAAGAAAATATTTTCAAATATGAATAAAAATAATAAATGAAAATAAAACATATTTTTGCATTATTTTCTTAAGTTTTAATAAAAGAATGTAAAGTATTTAAACATTTTTATACTAATAAAATAAAAATAAATATCAAATAAATATGAAAAAAACATAAAAATAATTTTTTGGCATTTTTTATATTTGGACATTAAATAATAAAGTCAGAATTAAAATTAAAATACAAAAATGACAAATATACAAATAAATGGGCCAGGGGGGTGTAAACTGAAAAGGCAGGTGTTAGAAGTAAAAACAACCAAGCCCAGCTCAATCAACTTCATCTTCTTCTTCAGTTCAAACCAAAACGCGTGCTTTGTACACAAAATGGTATCTCCTGATTCTTTGCTTTTTTGACAAAACTCATAACATGAAACTTGTAGAGCATCAAGCAACGAATCTAACCATATAAAAAACTTAAGTTAACTCTCAAAGACCAGAGAGAATTTCTCTGGCCCTAATTCTTAACCTAGTTTTTTCAGAAAGTTCATGAACAAAATTCTCCTAGCACGATTAATATAAATGAAAACTAAGCACATGTATGGTTTCAGGGCTATGAATACAACATCTTTCACTCACAAACCTAAGTCTAACTATTCCTAAATAGAGAGATAGAAGTTCATGAAATACCTGTTTCAATTGACTTCGAGTTGGAGAATGCAGCAACTTCCAAGGATACTTGAGGTTCTTTTGAGCTTGCCTGAGGTCCACTGAAGCTTTCCCAATGCTTGGCTTGTTTTGAAGTAGCCTGAATCGTTCTACGGAACTCAACCTGCAAAGCTTTGAAATAAAAATGGAAATGTATGTTAATGGTGTTACAGCCAACAATGGAGGTCTGGGATAGTTAAGGTGAGTTGAGTGGAAGGTATTGGAACAAGTTTGAGGCAAAACGCACGAGGGAAAGTAGAGATGGAGGTAGTTCTGCAGGGCTTGCCCTGTTTTGCAGAAAAATGGGGTTTTGGAGTATGAGGGTGCTTTAGGGGTGAAAGGCTCGTGCTTCTGACTTGTGAGGATATGCAAAACTTGTTTGACAACTTTGTTTTAGTTGGTTTTATCAGATATGAGTGATACAAGCTTTTGGCCCTTTTACTTGTTTTGAAAGCAAAGTTGGAAGTGAAGTGAGATAGGTTTGTACAGGCTATCTCTAAGCATGCACCAACTTCTTGTATTATTCCTGAGATTGTGGAGCTTGTTTGCTGCAAAGGAAGGAAGTCCAAGGCTCAAGAAAAAGCAATTTGACATAAAGTGCCCTTTATGAAAATGGAAGTGTGGCCTTTATGCTTAAAATGGCAATGTTCATTGTACAAAGCTCTCTTGATCAGAACAATGCCAATATCCAATGTATTTGCATTCAATTTTGGAGTGTAAATTGGTTTAGAGGCCTGTAATCATGTACTAAGCTAGTTTGGTCAGATTTGCAACTTGGTATGAACATGTATTGGCCATGGTTTCAAAGTGAGTTTTTGCCAACTTCAAGCATTTGATTCTCCCTAACCACAAAGGTGTTTGAGGAGTTCTTGGACAATTTGGAAAGCTTGAAACATGTACTATAATCCATATTTGAAATGAAACTTGAAACTTCAAGTGGAACTATGTGAAAAATGGCCAAGAAGATGGGTCAAAATCCCGCCTAAACTAGGGCAACATTTCTCTAAGTTAAAAGTTTTAGGTACCCTTGTTCCATAAATCATAACTTGAGATACAAGCTTCTTTTGAGAAAACTTTGTGAATCAAAGTTGTATACTTTGTGATGGACTACAACGTTCATGTTTCAAGTTTTGTTTGAATCCATTTTCATCTTGGTGAAAAAATGGGACAAAGTTAGAAGAAAAAAAAGAAGATTTTATAACTTAGAAAATTTCTAAGTTATGAAATTTTTCCATTTTAAACCCTAATTTGAATTTTTGGGTTTCTTGATGAACAAGTTTCATAATTTGACATGTCTTGATGAAAAATGACCCTTGGCACTTGATTTTGACCAAAAAGTCAAAGTTTGACTTTTCAGTGTACAATCAAATTTTGATCAGTTAACTGAAAAATTCATATGTCAATCATATGCATTTGAGATCTTTTGAACTTGTTGAATGGATCAAGATAATTTCATTGAGTCCTTGAGTCCATGGTTGAGCTTGATTTGCCATTGGTTAGGTCAAACAGTCAAAAATTGCCTTTGTGTAGTCAAAACCCTAAAAATGACCATTTTGCCCTTTTGGTGATCTGGTCAAATTTCTTGTGGAGTTGTGATCCAAACTTGATCAAATGGTTCATATGAGTTCATAATGTTGATGTGGGTCAAAATTTATGAGGTTTGACTGTTGTGATCGGTGGATCTGGAACTGACTGTTTAACGCTGGTTCGCGAAATGTCGCGGAAGCAAGAGTCGCCACCGTCTTTTATTTTCTCCAAATGGAAAGGACAAAAGCACAGAAAAATTCCTTAAAGAGATTGCTCTCGGTTCGGGAGGTAGGTTATAGAAAGGGAAGGTGTTAGCACCCTTTCTATCCATGGTTATCCATGGGCTCTTAGATACTTGCTCATTTGTGTTTTCAAAAGGTTTGTTTGCTTTTCAACTGTGGGTTTTAAAAAGTTTCTTTGAAAATTCCAGTTCGACTCTTGTATCGGTCCTCAAGAGTGTTTGAAAAGTTGCTTTCGAAAGCTTTTTGAAAAGGTGTCGGTGTGAAAAGTGTTTTTGAATTTGTTTTTGAATTTAGAGCAAGTATCTAGAGTCGTCTACCTACCCTAAGGAATTCGTCTGTGTAAATGTCCTTTAAAGCAGTGCCATCCCACCATTGAGAGGTAGGTAGCACCACCGTTGGAGGTGTTCGGGTCAATTTGATTTTTAGGGACATGGTGATCACCAGAGCAATGGGAAGACACCTTAGAAGCTACCCTCATGCCAGGTTCCCGGATCATGAGGACTTACTAAGACATCCTCTACTCGACGATCACCTTTCGAAAGGCAAGAGTGAGGCGTACCCTAGGGGTGGTGTGTGCGAATTGTGTGTTATGTTTCAATTATTTGTCTCGTCATGTTTATTTGTGTTCTACGCTTGATTTTAATTAAGACATTCATTCTTTCATGCTTATTTAACAGTTAAAAGTATTTGCGGGAAAATAAATCTACAGCTATTACAAATGGCGCGGGTCCACATCGCCAAAATTAAACCGGACCCGATTTAGCGGAAAATAAATAAAGCGATAAATAAAAGTGCGAGAAATTTAAATTACAATGCTTTGGGAGAATTACATAATTATAATAAACGACATAAGATAAATGCGCGAAATAAAATAATTAAACAATGGGCGTTGGACCCTTTTGCAGAATATTAAATTACAAGAGTTCATTAATTAGAATTAAATGGAGAATTAGAATTAAATTTAAAGGTTTTTTTTGTTTTTGGTATTTAGATTTAATAAGAAAAAAAAAGAGTTAATTGAAATTAAGCTAAAAGGCAAACCCTAATTCTAATGTTTTTATTTATTATGAAAGAATTAAATTAAAACCTAAATTAAACCCTAATTTATTTATGTACAATTTAAATATAAAAAATAAATAAATAAATAATTATTACTGTGGAAAAAAAAGTTAAAAGGAATGAAAATGGTTAATTAACCTAATTCTACGTTTTTTTACATTTTGTTAAAAAAAAGAATTAAGTTTGTAACCTAGTTAAAACTAAATAATTACAAGCATTTATTTATGAAAATAATTATAATATAAATATTTGGTCTTTTCTGATTTTTTAATGTGTTTGTATTTTGTAGAAAAAAAAATTAAATTAATTAAATTAAGATAATAAAATAAATGAAATAAAAATAAAATGTAAGAAGAAAAATAGAAAAAAGATGCAAACCAGGGGGGGGTAGCCCCAAACTGTGAGGTTCAGGCCTAGCAATTCAGGCCCAGTTGATTTTGAATTCGTTAACTTTTTTGGATTTTGTATGGCGTGTTGACCAGCACTTATGGTGTTCAGCAATCTTGGCCTTTGATTTGGCTTCGTTAGACATGCGTGTGGTTGGATGGTGATGGTATATCGTACGCCTACGTTACTGAAGCGCATAGGATTGGTGAATGAAAAGTAATATGGAATTTGTTCAGACCTGGGATTCGAACCCAGGTCTTGGACTTTGCAATGTAACACCTGTGCCACTGAAGCGTTTGAATTTCAATTAATATATAATGATCAATAAATATTATAAAAGAAAAAGGTTAGTGCCCTTTGAAATGCGCGCGAGATTTTGAATTGGCCTGTCCCCCTATGACACGACATCATCGTCTTCGTCTTCCTGAAACATAAAACACATTGGCCACGGTTTTAACGCGTAGCATTAGGCAAGTTTACAGAAAATAGCGACTAGCGCTATGGTGATCATAAATTGATCGCGAGGCTTGTGTCTTCTTCGTCCAGACCTACTGTATTCAACCATGGTATTCATGAGTCCTAATTTTTCCTCTATGCAAAAGCCCTAATTCAGAAAACCTGCAACCCTAAATTTTAACAATGGCAAAATCGCCTACAACGCATAATAATCAAATTAAAGTTATGGGTTAGCTTTGAAATCATGTCAGGAATAAGAATTAATCAATGAAATGTCATGAAAGTGCATAGAATATAGAATACGATTTTGGAATTTTCATGGAATTTCTTGAGTTCTGTACACTGGTTCCTTGCCTTTTGATGAGAGTTATCAATTGGAATACGTTCAAGAGATCACAAGGAAGCTATTGAACCAAGTTTTAGGGCTTGAATCGTCCTCTAGGATGCTTTTCAGTTTTGAACTTTTAGGGAAAATTTTCAATGTGCACAGCTTTTTTGGGCGCAGCTTGGAGTGTAATGCCATTAGGTCTTTGATTCTGAATATGTAGTGAGCATGCTAGGTCAACAAAACTTGACAAAATCCAAGGCATTCATTGTTTGGATATTTGATTTTGTTAAGAATCTTTTCACATCTTTTTTCATGTTGTTTTTGCACAAATCATATCCCAATGCTCCAAATCTTTCCAAATTGTCTTAGGCACGAATTATTGAGCCTAAAATGTGTACAAAAAGATTCATTAGGTCAAGTTAGATATTTTCTATATATTTAAATAATTTAAATGAATTAATATTAATATAAATTCAAATAAATAATTAAAAAATGAGAAAATGCTTCCCTTTGGGCCTAATGGTCGTGCATAGGCTTGGCATGAAGAAACTTGGAAGAAAAATGGGCCCATTAGCATTTTTGGATCATTTGCATCAATGTTGACTTTTCAAAATTCCCAAAGATTTCCCAACTTCCACAAGGCATAACTTGCTCAATTTATAAGCTTTTCACATGTTCTTGGACATTTTGGAAAGGTCTTTGAGTCCTTTAACCAATGCCTTTGGTCCCATGTCATTTTGATTTACCAATCTCAAGTTATGGCCTTTGACTTAAAGTCCCTTTTTGTTGACTTTTGAAAATGACCTATAATGTTGAAATTGATAACTTTTTGTGAGAGCATTTCTTGGACTTGAAGTATGAAGATGAGTTGTAGGAAATGTCTTTCTATTCAAAATGAGCTTTGGATGGAATTTTTCTGATAATCCATGTGAAAGTTATGCCCTGGTCAATTTCAGTTGACTTTTTCAACTGTCCAAATATAGCAACTTTTGCATCTTTGATGATTTCTGAGCCAAATTTTGAGAATCATGATCAAGCATTGATCAAATGATGTTTGTGGCTTCAAAATGATATATTGACCAAAAATTTGAACTTTTGACTGTCAAATGACCATTTTGCCCCTACAGTTGACTGTAGTGCAATTTAGGGTTTTGACTGTGCAATTTTGAGCTGAATGCCTTGAAACTTGATATGAGGATACTTGACCATCTTTGTAGGCATATGAGACTTGATTGGGCCTTTGAAATCTTCATTTTCTTGATCAGGACTCAAACCCTAGTTTTGACTGTATGGGAAGCTGTTGAGCTGCACAACCCTTGGGGAATTTTGTGACTTGGCTTAGCAATTTCTTAATGAATATGGGAGGGCAAATTTTGGGGTGCAACAGTTGCCCCTGTTCAATCTTCTTAGACCTGAGGATGCAGATTGGCTGACGTGCCTTTCGTAATCCGAGGGTAGAAGATGATTGAACACTAGAGTGCCCAGAAATTTGCGCTCACATAGTGGCAGTGATGGTGAAATGGGATTATAGATGCCATTTGGAGATTGCTGGATAGGATGATGGGCTTATAGATGCCATCTGGATGTTGATCGCGTAGGAGATTCCTTAGCGAGAACCTGTATACCTGCAAAAGAAAAAATGAGTACCTGACACGTTGCAGGGGCTGATTTCAGATGCTTGGTGCAGATGTGTCCTGACTGGTTACAGGAGCTGAATCTGGAGCTTCAAACGTTGACAAATGAACCAGGGATGGTTACTGCCTTAGCATGAATGATAAGAGAACCTTGGGTGACTTTAATCTCAACAACGCTCGTTGAGAAAAATCTTGATGGGAATTATTATCTTCGCAGTATTGGGCAGAGAACCATAGGTAATTATAATCTGAAAGGAATGATTACCTCACACTCATCGTCGGAGAGGGAAACATCTGAAAAGGGCTTACCACCTCACACACCGTTGGAGAGGGGACCATAGGAGAATATCACCTCACACTCATCGTCGGAGAGGGAAACATCTTGAAAAAGGAATTACTACCTCACACACCGTTGGAGAGGGAACCATGGGGAGAATATCAGCTCACACTCATCGTCGGAGAGGGAAACATCTACAAAAGGGATTACTACCTCACACACCGTTGGAGAGGGAACCATAGGAGAATATCACCTCACACTCATCGTCGGAGAGGGAAACATCTAAAAAGGACTTCTGGAAGCAGTATCAGAACGTCACCATATCTGGTTTACATCTGAAACTATATCTGGAAGGAAATCTGGAAGCAGTATCAGAACGTCACCATCGCTGGGTTTACATCTGAAACTATCTTTAGAAGGGAATCTGGAAGCAGCATCAGAACGTCACCATCGCTGGGTTTACATCTGAAACTATATCTAGAAGGAATTCTGGAAGCAGTATCAGAACGTCACCATCGCTGGGTTTACATCTGAAACTATATCTAGAAGGGCATCTGGAAGCAGCATCAGAACGTCACCATCGCTGGGTTTACATCTGAAACTATATCTAGAAGGAATTCTGGAAGCAGCATCAGAACGTCACCATATCTGGCTTACATCTGAAACTATATCGAGAAGGAATTCTGGAAGCAGCATCAGAACGTCACCATATCTGGATCATATCCGAAACTATATCTAGAAGGAAATCTGGAAGCAGTATCAGAACGTCACCATCTCTGGGTCATATCTGAAACTATATCTAGAAGGATATCTGGAAGAAGTATCAGAACGTCGCCATATCTGGGTCATATCTGAAACTATATCTAGAAGGGAATCTGGAAGCAGTATCAGAACGTCACCATCGCTGGGTTTACATCTGAAACTATATCTAGAAGGGAATCTGGAAGCAGCATCAGAACGTCACCATCGCTGGGTTTACATCTGAAACTATATCTAGAAGGAATTCTGGAAGCAGTATCAGAACGTCACCATCGCTGGGTTTACATCTGAAACTATATCTAGAAGGGAATCTGGAAGCAGCATCAGAACGTCACCATCGCTGGGTTTACATCTGAAACTATATCTAGAAGGAATTCTGGAAGCAGTATCAGAACGTCACCATCGCTGGGTTTACATCTGAAACTATATCTAGAAGGAAATCTGGAAGCAGTATCAGAACGTCACCATCGTTGGGTTTACATCTGAAACTATATCTAGAAGGAATTCTGGAAGCAGTATCAGAACATCACCATCGCTGGATCATATCCGAAACTATATCTAGAAGGAATTGCGATAGTTGATAGTAGTCATTTTTGTATTGATCTTTTTCCTGAAAAGGCGAGACATAATTGGATGCAAAATCATGATGCATGAACTGTATGTCTTCAAAATCAATGAGATTCGTGTAGTATGATGCATCTGCATGCTATAATGATGTATGTGACGTTTTATGAATGTATGTTTGTCTAAGAAAATAAATCCTTGACGGGTGCCGGGAAGTCGTATCCTGGGCTGGTGTTGAAGAGTAGTTGCAAGAATTCCAATAGACGAAGATAACTCCGTTGGGGAATAAACTTGGCGAATGGAGGATTCTGCGGGGAGAAAAAGATATTCTAACGATTATGCTGGGAAGAAATACTCTGTGGGGAGAAGCTTTTGCTGAATTGTTGAGGATGACTCGTTGAGGATACCTTGTTGTATTGGAAGTATGAATGGACTTCGCTGGGGATAAGAAGATTCTGTCGACGACGCTCTTTCCGTGGCTTTTGGCTGAGGATAACCCAGTTATATCCTGTTAAGGAAATAACTCTTTAAATCAAGCCGGGCGACGCGTTCGTGCTCTGCGAGGGGAAGCTTCCAGAATTTACTGGGGATACGCTTATTGCTTGGGGAGATAGATTCCAACCTTCCTGGGGAACTGGATTGGATTCTCCTGGGGGAGTTTTGAACTGCATTGGTTATGTTCTTCAACGGAACCTACCTTGATACCCTGGAGGACAGAACGACCAGATTGCTTAGACCACTCTTTATTGCCCCTGTTTCTTGTGGGGTGCTGATAGTTGTTGGCGGACAAACCTTCTTCTGGTAGACAGATAGCAGGACAACAGGACATAATCATACGCTTTAATCCCTAATTTTTGCCTGGACCGCCCTTTCGGGTTTTCAGTCCACCGGGATACCCATTTTTGCTCAAGCCGCCTTTTCAGGTTTTCGACTTGTCGGGTGTACAGATTTTTTTCATTTCATCCCTTCATTTTGCCCGAACCCTTTTGGTTCGCCGGGAAGCCCTTATTTTTGCCTAGGTGTGTCAACCTAGCGGGTCTTTGATTTTGCGTAGTATTTTTCCGACTATGTCCATGCTCTCAGGATGTAGGGAGGTGCCCCTGGCTGCTTGTGTTGCCATGTTACCAGAAGATGTTTAGTCATGCAAGATTTGTTGCTGGAGTGCCCCAAGTGATTCAGGCAGAGATTCGCCCCAGGCTTTTTGGCCTTTTGGGAGATTCTCTGGATCTTGACCTAACTGCCCCAGATGATGGACAATAGTCATGCCATGCCCCTTGATTGGAGATACTCTTGTTTATTAGACTTTCGTCATGCGAATTGCTAGGCTGTTCAAACAAAAAGTCATATGCAAACAAAGTTATGTTAAAAATGCAAAGCTTATGCCTGTCTCAAGGATTTTGAAAATGCATTCTTTTTCATAAAACAAATGATTGTTTGTAAAACATGATGTCAACTCTGTATTTACCGTAGCCTTAAAGAGTCAGGATACCTTTCGTAACAGTATGCTTTCGAACTAACCCATGCTTCAGCTAGAACTTTTAAGGGTTATAACGTGGCTTGGTTCACGGTTTAAGAAACAAAGGATAAAGGCTCAAATTTTTTGTACCCACCCGCTCTTCGTGATGTTCTCCAAACCTAAACTCAGTTGATCGTGCGTTAGACCTTGCTTGAGTCTTGCTTTGATGTTCCAATAATGGTTCAGATGTTGATAACTTCTTTTTGAACAGGCAGTCATTCCTTTTTTGTTGAGGGTTTGTAGTGACCTCCTTCTTGGTTTTGTTATCCCTTTCTTTTTTTGCCTGAACTGTTTCCTTTTTGGAATTACAGTCAGCGGGATGCCCCAGTTTCATAAGTCCCCTTTGTAGGTTTAGACTTTTTGGGCTTTTCATTTATGAATTTTGATGATGACTGCCTGTCCTTTTGATTGTTCTGAACCATTACTGTCTTTGTTCGTTTTGTAAAAGATCTCTTCGGTGCCATTCGTTATGCACTTGGATCAACTGAGAGACTACCCTGCCCCAGGTTGTGATTAAGGGTTTTGATTTTCGAAAATAAAAACTCCTACTTCTTTGGCTCTGATGGTTTGACGAGGGATTATCTTCCTTATAACTCCAGTGTTTAGGGATTGAAGCAATGCCTGTACCTCATCAGCGGGGTTTGTTCAAAAGCATACTGTAATGATCGCGGTATCGTTTTCGTCATCCTCCCTCAAGAGGCTTAGAATTTTAGATCCAGATTTGACATCAGAAAAATATGAAAAGAAATTTGAATATAATGAAAACAATTGTATTAATTCTCAAAACAGACGTATGCGATGCATTGATAACATAAAAGAGTTTGCTATGACATTAATCGTTTGTATAAGCAATGAAAAATACAACTCAAAATTCAAATAAACAAGAGGTCTTCAATGATTGGGTAACGGAGCAGTGATTATGTTCGGAGTTTCAGACACTTCAAACTGAATCTCCCCGGCGTCGATCATGTCTTGAATTTTGTTCTTGAGAGGCCAGCAGTTGTCTGTAGTATGCCCCGAGCTATCTGAATGATATGCGCACCTATCGTTGGGATGATAGTTGGGAGCAGAAGTGTTCGGATTCCGGAGAGGAGCCCTTAAAGTGATCAGCCCTGCCTTCAACATTTGTTGTAGTGCTTGATCCAGCGACATGTTGAGTTTGGTATACTGTCGTTTCTCCTTGTGCTGCTGCCCCTGTCCTGGTCGAGCAGGTCCGGGATTGGAGATTTGGATTGCCCCTGCCTCATGACGGCTCTTTTTACCGTGCACAGCATTGGATTCTTTCTTTCCATGATGAGGCTTCTTATCAGAAGGTACAGCCTCTTGAATTTTCCCAGACCGGATGCCAGCTTCTATTCGTTCCCCAGTCAAGATAAGATCTGTGAATCCAGCAGACGAATTCCCAATCAGGTGGTTATAAAATGGACCAGACAAGGTCCCCAAGAACATGTCCACCAGTTCCCGATCAGTCAGAGGTGGTTGTACCCTTCCAGCAAGATCCCTCCATTTCTGAGCGTACTCCTTAAAACCTTCGCTTGCGCCTAACGACATACCCTGGAGTTGAGTACGCGTGGGGGCAAGGTCGGCATTGTACTGGTACTGCTTATAGAAAGCAGTTGCCAACTCCTCCTAGTTACGAACTTTGGTCCCATCCAGTTGATAGAACCATTCGAGGTGAGTCCCTGAAAGACTTTCCTGGAAGAAGTGGATCCATAAATTTTTGTCCACCGTATATGGCTGAATCTTCCGAACATAGGACCTTAGATGCAGCTTGGGGCAAGAGGCCCCGTCATATTTAGTAAAGGATGGTGCTTTGAACTTCCGAGGAATAACCACACCAGTTGACAAACCCAGATCTCCGAAATCCAACCCAGGCACCTGTTGGCTCTCCATAGCATTCAGCCTATCCTCCAACTGTTTGTACTTGTCCTCAGCCGGAGGGTACTGTTCGTCGTAGAAATCTGTTTCATTGTCAGAGACCACTGGACTGGGCACCTCCCTCTCATGGTGACTGCTTTCCCTCACAGATGGGGTAGTCCTCTCAGTTTCAGTCTGCGGTGTATTCCCAGATCTGCGTCTAGGGCTGAACAAAACAGTCCTCTTCTTCTTCTTTTCCTTCTTCAAGAGCAGAGCCTTCAGATCTTGTTGCCCTTGGGTCAAATTCATTATCAGCTCTTGGAACTGGGCGTTCTGAGCTTGAAGGTCCTTGATAGTCTGCTCGGCTGATGATTCAGGATTCATGACGATCGGCTGAAATAAACAGCGGGGAAGGGTAAGCAACCTGTCAAGGGATACCTGCAATGCAATGAGATGTATGGCATGCATGTAATGTTTTCAAGGACCTCGCGGGGTAAACAGAAAATTTGTTAGCATTTGGAACCGGTAGCTTGATTGAAGGAACTTCATGTTGTTGAGAGTCCTTCTTCAAGGGTCAAAGGCTCACCATATCCAGTGGGTCATAGCCCCTGACAACCTTGGCTAGAGGAAAATAAATCCTCTTTGCCCCTTGCTGGGATAGTTGTTCATCATGACCTGCATCACAAGCCCTTGAGATCCTTGAAATGGGTTAGGATGTATGCAATGGTATGATGTCATGCTATGCATGGGGTGATGTAGGTAAACCCTGCTATGAGTCCCAATTAAGGACTATAAACAGACCCTGCAAGAAATTCAGTATACTTTGTTATGAGTCCCAATTAAGGACTATAAACAAAACCTGCAAGAAATTTGGTAAACCCTGTCATGAGTCCTAGTTAAGGACTATAAACAACACCTGCAAGAAATTTGGTAAACCCTGTCATGAGTCCTAGTTAAGGACTATAAACAACACCTGCAAGAAATTTGGTAAACCCTGTCATGAGTCCCAATTAAGGACTATAAACAAGACCTGCAAGAAACAAGTGTTAGGTAACAAGCACGCAGATAGTCAAGTACGAAGGCACACAAGTCACACAAAAGAGCCCTTAAGGTTTAGGCCAGCATGAGGTCTGGGTAGTACCCTCTTTCAGTTTGTTGGTTAAGACCTGTCCTATCAGAAGTAACCGGGTTCTAGAGGATCCCAATATCACTGACTACCCTCAATCGGTCATAACTCCAGCATCGCAATCTTTTCTTACGGCCAGAACCATCACGAGAGTTTAGCCTCAATGGGCGTAGCATACTGCTACTGTTTCTATTGGCCAAGTTGGGTCATTTAAGGTTCTAAGGTCGGTTGGTGCTTAATGACTCCTTGGAAGACCCATATTCTCCCCGTTTCAACACGAGGGATATCGGTACAGACCAAGGCGCCACACCAACGTAGCCACTGCTTCACCCATGTCGGTATACGCCGGACAGGTCCCTCACAGCTTATGCTACCTAAACAGGGTATCCCCAGATCCGGGTTAGGATCTATGTAACTCCCATGCAACCCACAAATTTAAAGCAAGCAAAGAAAACAATTGAAAACACAGTTATTAGCTAGCCCTAAGGTACACCTCACTTTAAGTATCCCCAGCAGAGTCGCCAGTTCTGTGATCGGTGGATCTGGAACTGACTGTTTAACGCTGGTTCGCGAAATGTCGCGGAAGCAAGAGTCGCCACCGTCTTTTATTTTCTCCAAATGGAAAGGACAAAAGCACAGAAAAATTCCTTAAAGAGATTGCTCTCGGTTCGGGAGGTAGGTTATAGAAAGGGAAGGTGTTAGCACCCTTTCTATCCATGGTTATCCATGGGCTCTTAGATACTTGCTCATTTGTGTTTTCAAAAGGTTTGTTTGCTTTTCAACTGTGGGTTTTAAAAAGTTTCTTTGAAAATTCCAGTTCGACTCTTGTATCGGTCCTCAAGAGTGTTTGAAAAGTTGCTTTCGAAAGCTTTTTGAAAAGGTGTCGGTGTGAAAAGTGTTTTTGAATTTGTTTTTGAATTTAGAGCAAGTATCTAGAGTCGTCTACCTACCCTAAGGAATTCGTCTGTGTAAATGTCCTTTAAAGCAGTGCCATCCCACCATTGAGAGGTAGGTAGCACCACCGTTGGAGGTGTTCGGGTCAATTTGATTTTTAGGGACATGGTGATCACCAGAGCAATGGGAAGACACCTTAGAAGCTACCCTCATGCCAGGTTCCCGGATCATGAGGACTTACTAAGACATCCTCTACTCGACGATCACCTTTCGAAAGGCAAGAGTGAGGCGTACCCTAGGGGTGGTGTGTGCGAATTGTGTGTTATGTTTCAATTATTTGTCTCGTCATGTTTATTTGTGTTCTACGCTTGATTTTAATTAAGACATTCATTCTTTCATGCTTATTTAACAGTTAAAAGTATTTGTGGGAAAATAAATCTACAGCTATTACAAATGGCGCGGGTCCACATCGCCAAAATTAAACCGGACCCGATTTAGCGGAAAATAAATAAAGCGATAAATAAAAGTGCGAGAAATTTAAATTACAATGCTTTGGGAGAATTACATAATTATAATAAACGACATAAGATAAATGCGCGAAATAAAATAATTAAACAATGGGCGTTGGACCCTTTTGCAGAATATTAAATTACAAGAGTTCATTAATTAGAATTAAATGGAGAATTAGAATTAAATTTAAAGGTTTTTTTTGTTTTTGGTATTTAGATTTAATAAGAAAAAAAAAGAGTTAATTGAAATTAAGCTAAAAGGCAAACCCTAATTCTAATGTTTTTATTTATTATGAAAGAATTAAATTAAAACCTAAATTAAACCCTAATTTATTTATGTACAATTTAAATATAAAAAATAAATAAATAAATAATTATTACTGTGGAAAAAAAAGTTAAAAGGAATGAAAATGGTTAATTAACCTAATTCTACGTTTTTTTACATTTTGTTAAAAAAAAGAATTAAGTTTGTAACCTAGTTAAAACTAAATAATTACAAGCCTTTATTTATGAAAATAATTATAATATAAATATTTGGTCTTTTCTGATTTTTTAATGTGTTTGTATTTTGTAGAAAAAAAAAATTAAATTAATTAAATTAAGATAATAAAATAAATGAAATAAAAATAAAATGTAAGAAGAAAAATAGAAAAAAGATGCAAACCAGGGGGGGGTAGCCCCAAACTGTGAGGTTCAGGCCTAGCAATTCAGGCCCAGTTGATTTTGAATTCGTTGACTTTTTTGGATTTTGTATGGCGTGTTGACCAACACTTATGGTGTTCAGCAATCTTGGCCTTTGATTTGGCTTCGTTAGACATGCGTGTGGTTGGATGGTGATGGTATATCGTACGCCTACGTTACTGAAGCGCATAGGATTGGTGAATGAAAAGTAATATGGAATTTGTTCAGACCTGGGATTCGAACCCAGGTCTTGGACTTTGCAATGTAACACCTGTGCCACTGAAGCGTTTGAATTTCAATTAATATATAATGATCAATAAATATTATAAAAGAAAAAGGTTAGTGCCCTTTGAAATGCGCGCGAGATTTTGAATTGGCCTGTCCCCCTATGACACGACATCATCGTCTTCGTCTTCCTGAAACATAAAACACATTGGCCACGGTTTTAACGCGTAGCATTAGGCAAGTTTACAGAAAATAGCGACTAGCGCTATGGTGATCATAAATTGATCGCGAGGCTTGTGTCTTCTTCGTCCAGACCTACTGTATTCAACCATGGTATTCATGAGTCCTAATTTTTCCTCTATGCAAAAGCCCTAATTCAGAAAACCTGCAACCCTAAATTTTAACAATGGCAAAATCGCCTACAACGCATAATAATCAAATTAAAGTTATGGGTTAGCTTTGAAATCATGTCAGGAATAAGAATTAATCAATGAAATGTCATGAAAGTGCATAGAATATAGAATACGATTTTGGAATTTTCATGGAATTTCTTGAGTTCTGTACACTGGTTCCTTGCCTTTTGATGAGAGTTATCAATTGGAATACGTTCAAGAGATCACAAGGAAGCTATTGAACCAAGTTTTAGGGCTTGAATCGTCCTCTAGGATGCTTTTCAGTTTTGAACTTTTAGGGAAAATTTTCAATGTGCACAGCTTTTTTGGGCGCAGCTTGGAGTGTAATGCCATTAGGTCTTTGATTCTGAATATGTAGTGAGCATGCTAGGTCAACAAAACTTGACAAAATCCAAGGCATTCATTGTTTGGATATTTGATTTTGTTAAGAATCTTTTCACATCTTTTTTCATGTTGTTTTTGCACAAATCATATCCCAATGCTCCAAATCTTTCCAAATTGGCTTAGGCACGAATTATTGAGCCTAAAATGTGTACAAAAAGATTCATTAGGTCAAGTTAGATATTTTCTATATATTTAAATAATTTAAATGAATTAATATTAATATAAATTCAAATAAATAATTAAAAAATGAGAAAATGCTTCCCTTTGGGCCTAATGGTCGTGCATAGGCTTGGCATGAAGAAACTTGGAAGAAAAATGGGCCCATTAGCATTTTTGGATCATTTGCATCAATGTTGACTTTTCAAAATTCCCAAAAATTTCCCAACTTCCACAAGGCATAACTTGCTCAATTTTTAAGCTTTTCACATGTTCTTGGACATTTTGGAAAGGTCTTTGAGTCCTTTAACCAATGCCTTTGGTCCCATGTCATTTTGATTTACCAATCTCAATTTATGGCCTTTGACTTAAAGTCCCTTTTTGTTGACTTTTGAAAATGACCTATAATGTTGAAATTGATAACTTTTTGTGAGATCATTTCTTGGACTTGAAGTATGAAGATGAGTTGTAGTAAATGTCTTTCTCTTCAAAATGAGCTTTGGATGGAATTTTTCTGATAATCCATGTGAAAGTTATGCCCTGGTCAATTTCAGTTGACTTTTTCAGCTGTCCAAATATAGCAACTTTTGCATCTTTGATGATTTCTGAGCCAAATTTTGAGAATCATGATCAAGCATTGATCAAATGATGTTTGTGGCTTCAAAATGATATATTGACCAAAAATTTGAACTTTTGACTGTCAAATGACCATTTTGCCCCTACAGTTGACTGTAGTGCAATTTAGGGTTTTGACTGTGCAATTTTGAGCTGAATGCCTTGAAACTTGATATGAGGATACTTGACCATCTTTGTAGGCATATGAGACTTGATTGGGCCTTTGAAATCTTCATTTTCTTGATCAGGACTCAAACCCTAGTTTTGACTGTATGGGAAGCTGTTGAGCTGCACAACCCTTGGGGAATTTTGTGACTTGGCTTAGCAATTTCTTAATGAATATGGGAGGGCAAATTTTGGGGTGCAACAACTGTCAATTGGCCACAGTTGACTTTTTTCCCCAATACAGCTGATTTCTAGGTCAACTGTCCAATTGGCTGGGCAAAAATTTGAATCAAAGCTTGAAACTTGGTATGGACAAACTTGTGAGCCCAACATGAAGTGTGGAATTCATTTTGGGCATTGTAGTTCAAAACATCCCTGTGCAAACTCAAACCCTAATTTAGGTCAATAGTGCAAGGAGGTGCCTTGAGCAGAGCAAACCCTAGCTTGATCTTGAATTCCAAGAGTCTTGTGATGAGAAATGTTGATGAGATGAGAGGGCAAATTTTGGGGTACAACACAAGGCCATAAAATTTAAATTGTTCATTACAAACTTAGAAAACAAGTAAGATAATTACTGCAGAATAAAAGAAACTGGTATAAAATCTTTGGTCGTCCAATTACTCGGTCCACCGTTGGTAGTCTGGTAGATCCAGTTGTCAATATCAGAGCTTTCCTCACTGTCTTCAATAGCATTGACCCCACGATTGCTGATGCGTAGGGGAGGTCCTCCAGCTCGAGCGCGTCGAACAGCCCTTTGAGCCCCTGAAGTAAAGCCCAAACCAAATTTGTCAGTTTTGTGAGTAAAATCAGGGAGTTGTCCCCAGTTGGTACACCCACCTTCTTCGACCATTGCTATGGCGTCCTTGAGAGAATCCATCTTCATAGTAGGTTTGGTGCTGGTGGTAGTCTTGGTTGATGCCAAAATCTGGGGAACCTCTTCAAAGTTTTGACAAGGAGTCTCTATGAATTCCCCGTCCATCTCCACATACCTGAAGGAGTTCAGGTGGCTCACCATATACTCCTCTTCGCCATGCACAGTGACAATATTCCCCTTCACCGGGTATTTTAGCATTTGGTGCAGTGTAGAAGTAACAGCCCCAGCTTCATGGATCCAAGGACGACCCAACAAACAAGAGTACGATGGCCTGATGTTCATCACGTAGAAGGTGGACCCAAAGGTCTGAGAGCCTACTTTGACAGAGATGCCCACCTCCCCATGCACCATTATCTTCGACCTGTTAAAATCCCTTACCACAATGTTACTAGGATTTAAGGTCAAGCCTTCACAATCCATCTGATCAAGAACCTTCTTAAGCAGAACATTCGGTGAAGACCCAATATCCATCAGCACATGAGCCATAGTGGTACCCCTGCATTCGATCGAGACATGCAGAGCATCATTATGCTTCCTCATTTTTGGTGTCAAGTCGGCATCTGAAAAACCCATCCCATTGTCAGCAGTCAAGCTGGCCACACGGTCTTTGAATTGATCGGCCGAGGTTTCTTGCGGCACATATGCATTTTTTAGGAAGGTAATTAAAGCCTTTGCATGGGCCTTGGAACAAAATAATAGAGACAACATCGATATCTTTGAGGGGGTCTGCCCCAGCTGCTCGACCACATTATAGTCACTCTTCTTGATTATTTTTAATATTTCCTCTATCTCCTGCATAGAGGATTCTACAACAATCTTTCTAGGTGCCTCCATCTGGGCAGGCTCACCTACAACTTCTTTGCCCCGAGTCCTAGATGAGTCAACGGTAGGAGTAACAATTGGAGTAAGAACGGGAGTAGTAGCTAAAGTACTAGCAAGAACAGCAGATGGAATAGCAACAGGCTTATTGACAGTTCTCAGGGAGATCTCAGGAGAGAAAACCCTTCCACTTCTGGTAATCTTGCTGGCTCGACAATGTTACTGACATCGGGATTAGCCTCTTTAACCTTCAAATCTTGTTTAACACCGTGATAGTAAACATCGGCGCCATAATTCCACGAGACAGCTTTGTCCAATGAGTACGGCACGGGACCAGGAAAAGTGATTATCAGCGAGGCGATTCTCGGAGCGGGTGTAATCCTAACATGTCTTTTAGAGGAGACCTTGGAAGGATTGGCGGAAATGGTTATAATGGTAACATCTTCAAACGGAACAGTTGGAATCAAAGTCTTTTCGAAAAAAATTTCTCTGCTATCCATCAGGTGTTGAACACCTGCTTTCAGCAAATAGTAACCAGTGGGAAAAGATGAACACATGTGGCAACCTTCACCACAACCCGAAAATAAACCGGCCAACAACAAATTCTTCTTAATAGTCATAAGAGGAGTATAAACTTCATCAACATAGGTAACGAACAAATCAGTATCAATGGAATTAACTCCACGATTGTGCTTAGGCATGGGAGCAGTTATGACATTGGGCTTCTCCGGAGTATCAAACTCAATCTCCTTGGCTTCAATCAGATCTTGTACTTTATTTCTCATAGCCCAACATTCATTTGTATCATGGCCAGGACTCTCAGAATGGTAGGCACACCGAGCGTTTGGATTGTACCAAGGAGATACGGTGTTAGGATTCTTAGGGGCCTCTTTCAAGGTTGCCAAGTTGGATCTTAGCAGATGGGGTAGAACCTCAGTCAATTTCATGTTAATCCGGGTAAACTGCCTTTGTGGTCTTTCTACCCTTTGCTGATTGTTGCATTGTGGGGTAGCCGCAGGCCTAGGTATCATCACAGCATTTACCGTTGGACGGTGTTCAGCTCTACTTTGACCTTTTGGGCTATAGATAGCACTAACTTCCTTCTTACCTGCGAAAGGCTTCTTTACTAAGCTCAAAGAGGTATCTTTTTGTATTTTTCTGCTCTGAATCCCCGCTTCCACCCTCTCTCCTGTTAATATCAGCTCGGTCAAACTAGCTGATGAGCTACCAATCAAATGATTGAAGAAAGGACCCGACAGTGTCCCAAGAAACATGTCAACCAACTCCCTGTCAGATAAAGGGGGTTGGACTCTCCCAGCCAGGTCTCTCCACTTCTGCGCATAGTCCTTAAAGCCTTCACCTCCACCCATGGACATACTCTGGAGTTGAGTATGAGTAGGGGCAAAGTCGGCATTGTATTGATACTGCTTGTAAAAAGCAGCAGCCAAATCCTCCTAGTTTCAGACATTGGTTCCCTCCAATTGGTAGAACCATTCAAGCTGAGTCCCTGACAGACTGTCTTGGAAGAAGTGAACCCACAAGTTCCTATCAGCAGTGTGGGGCTGGATCTTCCTTACATAGGAACGGAGATGGAGCTTTTGGAAATACACCCCATCATACTTTGCGAAAACCGGAGCCTTAAATTTCTTCGGGATGACCACTTCCGACACCAATCCCAGTTCTTCAAATTCCAACCCAGGTATTCTCTAGACTTCTATAGCGCTCAACCGATCCTCTAACTTCTTGTATCTATCCTCAGTGGGAGGATACTGCTCATCATTGTAGTCCGTATCATTGTCAGAAACTTCAGGGCTAGGGTCCTTCTCCCTTGTCTCCCTCTCTTGATTCTCCCCTTCCTTAGACGAGGAGGTCAGATCGACTGGTTACTTTAACGGCCCCATGAACCTTCTGCCCAGATTCAGAACACCAGAGACCTTCTTCTTTTTCTTCTTTTCCTTTAGGATGAGGGCCTTCAGATCCTCCTACCCTTTTTCCAGAGTTATGAACATCTATTGAAATTGGGCATTTTGTGCTTGAAGATCTTTGATGCTTTGTTCAGAAGACATTTTTGTTGAAATAAATAGCGAAGAAGATGAGAAACCTGTAATGGTACCTATTTATGCAATGGCATGGATGGTATGCGTATGCAATGATTTCAAGGACTTCTAAAGGCTCAAATTTGTTTAACCAAAAAGAAACACACGTTAATTGTATTAATAAGTTTGGACTGTTACAAAGAATTCCCCTTTAGGCTTACAATCAAACAAACAAAACTTAAAACAAAAAGAAAAGCAGGTCTCCCAGGAGCGCATCCTCTTTGGTGCGATGTAGGCGTTTATGTTCCTTTCTTCATGAAGTAGCCTAGTGAGCTCCAGGACTTTCTTCTTGTTGGCATAGAATTGAGCTTCGAACGTATCCCGCTCCTCTTTAAGTTGAACCCAGGATTTCTATAACTCCTCATGATCAGTTGGCATGTCAGGATAATGAACAAGAGAAGAAGTGTCTCCTTTAGCAATTGGTTCCACAATTATTGGTAGGACAGCAGGGTAAGGCATCATAAGACTTTGGGCGCGAGATCACACCCATCGGAGATATGGCTCAAGAGGGATGGAATTCTTGTGCCCTAGTGTCTTACTATCAATTTTGTGTACCATGCCCTAAGCTTTTATGAACCTTTTGCGGTAACCCTGAGCATCATTCTCATAGTTGAAAGAGATTACATGGATAAGTGTATCATGAGGACCATCCCTTCTCGCATAACTAAACTGCCGCAGTGCCAAACAAGGGTTATAAGTGATTCCTCCCCTAATGCCTAAGAGAGGGACATTAGGGAATTCACCACAACGATCGATGATGGTAACATCCTCCGAGGACCGTGAACACCAATGAATGTCTGAATGTGTAAGGGACATCAACCTATGAGACCATTTCATACCCTGCTCATTCTTCAAAACAGACTTGGGTAGATGCGAAATAAACCACCTAGCCAATAGAGGAGTGCAACACAGGAGGGTCCCCCTTCTCTTTAGAGTACGAGCATACAGAGAGTGTAGAATGTTCCCAAGTAATGTAGGTACTGGATTATGAGACAGAAACACCTTAATAGTATTCACATCTATGAGTTGGTCCGCATTAGGGAAAACTACCATCCCATAGATGAAGAGTGCCAATACCTCTTCAAAAGCTTGTAAATCCAGGGTATCCCAAAAATAATGAGCCTTCTCGAATAGAAATTTGATCGGGATTCCTTGGACATTTCCCCTAGTTTCCCAATTTATCACTACGTCGGGCCGTTGTAAGGACAGAGCTCGGGCAATCTCTTCAGGCTTTGGATGTTCTTTCGTACCGTTGAAAGGTAATTGATCAAGAATAGGTACCCCTAACAACTGATAAATTTCCTCCTTAGTTGGCACTAGTTGATAATCTGGGAAGGTGAAGTAGTGGTGCAAATGATCAAAGAACTGAAATAGCACTTTTAACAATTCTTCATCAGGTTTTGAAGTGATCAAGTTAAGCAACTGACCATGCTTTTCAGTGAAGGGAGGGCTTTCAGGAATCCTTAATTCCAAGTCCTTTAGATGGAGAGGCACTTTCACAAGGTTAATCTGGATAGTATTCCTACGGGAGGATGCCATGTCCTACAAAACAAACCAAAGATGAGCCCTAGAAAGTCCTTGAAATGGTCAGTATGATATGTTGTGCTTATGATGTCATGATTATGCTAAAAAACACATGTATAGCAAGCAACAAACAAGTAACACCAAGTCCTTAGGTTTAAGGCTTGCATGAGTTTTAAGGTCATACCCTCTTGAAGTTGGATTGGTTTAACCTGTCCTATAAATGATAATCGGGTTCTAAGGGATCTCAATATCACTGATCTTTCCCCCAAGCTTCGTTCAATAGGAGATTGACTCGCAACCAAACAAAACTAGAGAGTCAAACCTCAATGAGTGTAGCATCGAGTATCTGCCAACCTTGGGAATACACCAAAGTCGGCCATCTCGCTACGTCTTACTGGCCAAGTTGTGAAATTAAAGGTTCTAAGGTCAGTTTATGCTTTATGACACCACGCGGTGGCCCCGTACTCTCCCTGATTGACTCAAGGGTTACTGGTACCAACCAAAGTGCAACATCAACATAGCTACTGGTTCAACTGTGTCGGTATACCCCACACAGTTCCCTCATAGTTTATTACTACTTACCTAAAAGGTGTCCCCAGATCCGGGTGTAGGATCTACATAACCCCAATAAAACCCTTGGATATAAAGTAGGAAAAGAAAAATAAGAAAGCAATTTTAAAAATGACCTAGATCCTAAGGTATACCCCACTTATTAACTCCCCAGCAGAGTCTCCAGTTCTGTTATACGGTGGCAGAAACGACTGTTATACTAGTTTCCATTTTTTGTTTGCAAATGTTGCGGTAAGAAAGAGTCACCACCGACTTTTATTTCATCCAACAAAGGAAAAGGAAAAAGAACAGAAAAAACCTTTTTTTGAGATATTTCTGAGTACGGGGGGGGGGGGGGGGGGGGTAGATTATAGAAAGGGAAGGTATTATCACCCTTTCTATCTGTGGTTTTCAACGGGCTCTTAGGTACTTGCTCACTTTGGAATTTCTTGTGTGTGTTTGATTTGAAAAGTTTTGAAATTTGCCTTAGTGCGGCGTTTCATTTTATGGTAACCCTTGTATCAGTCCTCAAGGGTGTGATAAAATGTTTTTTTGAAAACTTTGTTTGAAAAGTGTCTGTGTGAAAAAAAGTTTGTTTTGAGCAAGTACTTAAGAGTTCTCTACCTACTCGAAAAATGTATGTTCATTTTCGTTTCCTTTAGACAGCGGCATCCTACTATTAAGGAGTAGGTAGCTTCGTCGTTGGAATTTTAAGGGACATTCGAAAGGGACTAAATGGTCACTGGAGGCACGACCATTATTTTTCGAGGCAACCAAGTGAGGCAAAATCCTAGGAGTGAGCATGTGCAAGTGTTTAATTTCAGTTTCATTTATCTTGCGCATTTAGGGTTTTCGACTGTTTTAAATTGATTTATCTTGCCATTCAATCATATTATCCATACATCTAGGCAGTTTATAATTGAGGAAAGTAAAGTGCGAGAAATTAAAACCCTAGCTATTACAAGGCTTTGGGGAGGAGGTTACATAATCAAAAACCGGGGAGAAATAATAAAGGCGAAATAGTAAACCTAATTAACTATTACAAACTCGGAGCAGATACAATAATTAATCAAATAATGGAAACAATACGCGCGCGAGTAAATCAAACGAGGAATTAATGTCAAGTTTAGGAACAATTAATTTGCGAATAAAGAAAGGATATTTTTGGATTTTTGTGAGAAAAGTTAATAATCTTGCAAACTAACCTAATTTCTATTTAATTTTAATTATGAAAAAAAGAGTTTAAATTAACCTAATTAAACTAGTTAATTAATTGCAATTAAATATTTTATGAAAAAAACTAAATCTAATTTTTTAGTGATTTTATGATTTAATAATAATAAAAAATGATTTTGTAAAAAAATAATTAAGATAAATAATAAAATAAGAGAAATTAAAAAAGAATTGGAGTTGGGCCTGGTATGATGAGCAATTTAGGGGGTGTGCACTGAATTTGGTCTTAGGCCCAAGATGATGGCCCAGTTTGTCTAGCGCGTGATTCCCTGAGGCTTCCTTCTGAGGGTTCATGGTGGGCCTTCAATCCTGTGGCGCTGGATCTACATGATGATGGATCCCAAGGATGAGACCTGAGGCGTATGGTGGACGCTGGGCATTGAGGCACGCTGGATCTAGAAAGTAATTGAAAGAAAAATACAAAAGCAACACGCCTGAGATCGAACTCAGGATGTTTGCTTCAAACCCTTCATCCTTAACCATCTGCGCAGGCTGTTAATTCATATACATAATCAAATAAAAATAATATAAGCGAAACAAACACGTGATGTCCAGAAAACACGCCAATATTCAAATTGCCCAACGGGAGCTTGCCACCTAGCCTTCTTCTTCCTCAGCACTGTCGTTTTAGATGTTGGACTTTTACCTACGGTTCCATGCCTGTAACTAGAACCTGTTCATCTCAACAAACTTAAACAAACAAGATAAATAAAATCCAAGTATGCCAATCAACCAGGCTTGATCTCGTGAGCATAATGGTGCCCATATTTGGCCCTAATTTTACCTGTATAATAAAACCCTAAAATTCAACCTTAAACCTTAATAATGGCAATTGTCCTTGTAAGCATCAAAACATATAATTAATGATGATAACACGTTCCAAATGACAACACAAACATGAATGTATGCTTAAAAATCATTAACCATGCACAAATAATCAAAACCAAAATCAAGAAATATAGCAAACCGTGAGAGATATGGAGGTTGGTTCTAGGCATCTTAATGCGTGCAAATTGTTGGAAAAGCTTCTGAAGGTGTCCAGGAATGTATTGCAAACCTTAAATCTCCTTGAGGATGGTTGTAGTATATGTGATATGGTGGGAGATCTGACTTGATGTTTTGCGTTTTAATCGCATTTGTGCGGATAGTAAGAGTCGCCACCGACTTTTCTTTTATCCAAAAGGAAAGGTAAAAAAGCACAGGAAAGACCTTTCGAGATTATTTCTCGGGTTCAGGGGGGTAGATTATGAAAACGGAAGGTATTAGCACTCTTTTCATCCATGGTTTTCCATGGGCTCTTAGTTACTCGTTTAGATCACTTGCTTTTATTTGACAATGTGCTTGTGGTGTGGGCTTTGAAAGTATTTTGGAAAATCTCTTTGTAATAGTTCTCGTTTCTATAAGAACGCGTACAAAGTTTTTATTTTGAAAAGTGGTTCAAAGATGTGTTTGTGGATTGTGTTTCGGAAAATGTTTTGAAAAGATGTTTTACAATGGTTCTCATCTCTATAAGAACGTATACAGAACATTTTGTCTTTTGAAAATGTTTTGAGATGAAAGTGTAGGTGCAAGAATGTTTTTGTCGTGAGCAAGCGAGTAACTAGGAGCGAATCTACCCACTCGAAAGGTCTTAAATGTTCTTTTCTTTCTCCTTTAGACGTTGCTATCTTACCATTGATTTGGTAAGAAGCCCCATAGTTGGATGTGAAGGGACAGGCGCGGGTCAATTTTACAGTCATCGAAAGCAACTTATGAGACGCTTTAGCAATTTTCGTAAGGGACGAGATCGTTTTATTAAAGGCAATGTCGAGGGTCATCAAGGGACTACGATCTTTTATTGAAGGGTCATTGCTAAAGCGCCCCATATTCGAGGGACATGACTGTTTTCGAGACAACAAGTGAGATTACCCTAGAGGTGCATGTGTGAATAATGTGTTTGATTTGCATGCATTTAGTCTTTGATTAGGGTGTCCTATTTGTTGGTTTTATCTTACCATACATCCTAGTTACTAACATTTGTATAAAGCAATAAAAATGCAGGAAATAAATATCCTACACTATTACAACCATATTGAAAGGCAAGAAAATGTAAAGGCAAAAACAAAATAAAGGAAAGGAAAATGAGCTCTTCGACCCAGGCAGTAGCACCCTTCGACTCAAATCTTCATGGCCCCTTTCGAATCTGCCTTTTTTTTGTTTCCTTCGACTGCAGGAGTGTTAGCCAGTAACCTTCGACTCACCCTTCTTGCTATTTCTTTTGACAGGCTTTAGGAGTCAGCATGGAATGCACACCTTTCGTTTCAAACTCTTTGATGTCTCCTTTGATTGCAGGAATGCAAAGCTCCCATGTTTAGATTTTGAGAAGGCTCCAATGTTTAGCCAGTCAAAAGATGCAAGAAACTTGTCTAAACTTGAAAATGAAACCAACAAGTGTAACTTTCGACAGCTAAAATCAGGGGTTAGCACAAGATTATTGGGAACCAGGATCCAAAGTATAACTAGTCAGGGTTGAGATTCTCAGTATACAAGCAGTGAGGATCGAAAGCATGATCGACTTCCTAGATAGGATATCTACATTTTCCTTTTATTCACATTCACAAATGATATTTAAGTGAGCAAAGTTTTTAGTTTAGAGGAAAACTTACCTCTTGAAGTGCTTAGTCGTAGGACTTGTAAGTGGCTTCTTCGATGATGGATGGAGCTTCGCTGGAACCTTCCCGAAGCTAGTTTCATTGTTGTTTTGTTTGGGCAGTCAGTTGTGGTTAACTATCTGGCAGTTGGGGATTGAGTCGAAAGGTTTGCTTATGTATGAAGGGATGTGAGTTGTTTAAAGTTTGAGTGTTTGGGAATGTTTGAGAATTTTTAATAGTGTTTGAGAGTTTTTGAGAATTTGGTAATTTCTTCACAAACAGAGTTTTTTTTCAACTATCAGGGCCCCTAAAACATGTGATGGAGGCTCTTATTTATAGATGAGTTTTGTTGAGGTTTGGGAGGGAAAACAAAAGAAATTTGAACAAATTGGGTATGTTGTTCTTGTAGCCTTCGAGGTACAGTTTTTATATACCAATTTGGTGCAAATATGGGGGCAGCGTGGCAGGACTGGTTTGTAGCAGTTTTGGACCATTATGGCCAGTGCAACATATTTGTACCTGATACTACTAGCATCTGGACTACTTCTCCTTTGTTTTGACCAACTGGCTCTAGCTTTCGACTAGACTTCTTTTCAGATAACAATGTTTCTTTCAAAATTTACTTCAAATGGACCACATATGCATCTTGCAATTCTTCAGATGGGCCACCAAGGTATAACCTTCGATTGGAACATCCAGACATGTCATGGTATAGAGGCTATGCATGTGTCAAAGGGAAGCTGCAGGAGGCCAGTAGGAATCCACCAAGTTCTGAGTCGAAGGACATCAATAGGGGGCTTCTCTCTTTGAGTCAAAAAAGGCTAGAAGAGACTCTTCCTCTTGGAGTCGAAAAAGGATACAAGAGGCCCTTCCTCTTTGAGTCGAAGGAGGCTACCAGAGACTTTTCCTCTTTGATTTGAAGGAGAATGTTCCAAAGTAAAACCAAACTCAGTCGAAGCTAAAATGGAGGAGCAACTTTTGTTGAAGTTAAGCACCAGTCGAAGCAAACTTATTTTCTTTGATTTTGTCAAAAACAGTCAAATTTATCTGCTTTACTCTTTCAATAGCTTCCTCCTTGACCTAATGCTTGAAAATCCAATATGGTCCATGGCGACTTGAGTTGATCAAACCTTGTGCAGTTTTGGCCCATTAGAAATCTTGTGAGGAGATTCTTGAAAAAGTGAGAGGGCAAATTTTGGGGTACAACAGCTGCCCCTGTTTAATCTTCTTAAACTTGAAAAGCGAGATTGACGCGTTTGTCGTTCGCGGCATGAAAGTAGAAGATGATTGAACACTAGAGTGTCCAGAAATTTGCGCTTGATGAAGCACTGGCCGATTGCATAAGGAAATGGGCTTAAAGAGGCCATTTGTAGAAGTAAAGGAGAATTGTCGGAGATGGGCTTATAGATGCCATCAAACGATGATTATTGACGGAAAGTTTGAACTCGATCTCTTTTTTTTTTATAGAAAATTAATCAGAATAAACCGTTCAGAGATTTATCTGAACTAGTGAAAATTTGTAGACAAATCAGAATAAACCATTGAGAGATTTATCTGAACCAGCGAAATAATCTGGAGATGAATCAGAATAACTTGTTGAGAGATTTATCTGAACCAGTGAAATAATCTGGAGATGAATCAGAATAAACCGTTGAGAGATTTATCTGAACCAGCGAAATAATCTGGAGATGAATCAGAATAAACTATTGAGAGATTTATCTGAACCAGTGAAATAATCTAGAGATGAATCAGAATAAACCGTTGAGAGATTTATCTGAACCAGTGAAATAATATGGAGATGAATCAGAATAAACCGTTGAAAGATTTATCTGAACCAGCGAAATAATCTGGAGATGAATCAGAATAAACCGTTGAGAGATTTATCTGAACCAGTGAAATAATCTGGAGATGAATCAGAATAAACCGTTGAGAGATTTATCTGAACCAGCAAAATAATCTGGAGATGAATCAGAATAAACCGTTGAGAGATTTATCTGAACCAGTGGAAATCTGGAGACGAATCAGAATAAACTGTTGAGAGATTTATCTGAACCAGTGAAATAATTTGGAGACGAATCAGAATAAACCATTGAGAGATTTAGCTGAACCAGCAAAATACTCTAGAGATGAATCAGAATAAACCGTTGAGAGATTTATCTGAACCAGTAAGAGTCTGGAAGAAATATTTTGTTATATAGATGGTCGACCAGTCTTTTCTTGTTGAAAATCTTGGTCTGTTGGAAATTTGTTGATGATGATTTCCTGTCAAATGACTCTTTCCTGCAAAAGGTGAAGAGTTAATTGTATGCAATGCTATGATGTATGCGATGCATGGGGTGATATTTGCCTCTCAAAATGAATGAGATTGCATGGTATGTACTTGAGTTGTCAATGTTATGACGTATGGATGCAAATGTATGGAATTAAAGATTGTTTGTTCCGTAGAATTGTTGGAAGCGGGGAAAATAAATCCCTTCTGAAGCACTGATGGATGATTTTGCAAATATAAACTCCGTTGTAGAAGGGAAAAGCCAGACACCGCTTGTAGACTTCGTGAAATTCTGGTGGGGAAATCTGAGAAGCTGGGAAACTTACCGGGGAACCTCTGGAGCGGTAGTTGGAAGTTATGCTTTGTCAGGAATATGAGAACGCTTGATACCGACAGGCTGCATACTGGGGATATATTAGCGATTCTGTAGTAGGATGTATTTGCTTTCGCTCTGGCTGGAGAAAGTACCTGTGGGGGTTTTATGGAATGGCTTATAGATATTATCCTATTTCTTAGAGTCATTAGTAACTGTCTTTCCATTTTTTTGTTTATTTGTAACTGTTGTACCCCAAAATTTTCCCTCTCATATTTCTCAAGACATTGCAAGAAAAGTCTCCAAGTTGCTCAAGTTTGCTCAAAAGTTGGACAGACAATCATCTCCTAAGGCAGTCTTCCCCAAATTAGGGTTTTGTGTTGCATCAAGATTTTTGAATCCAAATGACCTCAAGTGCTCCCTAATGTCCTAAAGTGTTCTCAAGGTCATCCATGTCAAGTTTCAAGCATTGCAGAGGAAGTTTGCTCAGTCAATTGCTCAAAGGGTCCAAAAATCGACTGTGTTAGGGCAAAAGTCAAATGTGACCTATAAACAGTCAAACTTCAAGATTTTTTGTCAACATTCTCATTTTGAAGGATATTTCATCATTTGATCAAGGGTTGATCATGATTCACCAAGGATTGCTCAAAATTCATCAAGACTCAAAAGTTGCTAAATTAGGGTTTTGTAGGAAAAGTCAAATCAACTTTGACCAAGCATAACTTTCTCATACTTTATGATAAATTACCCATCCAAAGCTCATTTTTAAGAGGATGAAATTTCCTACAATCCATCTTCATACCCCAAGATCCAAAAATGCACTCACAAGAAGTTATAAATTTGGACATTATAGGTCATTTTTGAAAGTCAACAAAAACACTTTTTTTACAAAGATTATAACTTGAGCATGGAACATCAAAATGAGATGAGACTAAAAGGGTTGGTTATAAGACATCTCAAGCTTTCTAAAAAGTCCAAGAACACCTCCAAAATTTCAAAATTGAAGAAGTTATGCATTGTTGAAGTTGGACATTTTTGCAAAATTGCCAAAAGTCAACTATCCCCAAAACTTCAAATTTTGTCAAATGGGCCCATTCTTTTCCACTTGATTTGAGCTTGCATCATTGCACACGTGTTCTAGCTTCAGCCATGAGCCTATATTTTATTTTTATTATTTTATTTTATTTTTATTTAATTTATTCATTTTTAATCAAATTAAATCATAAAAAAATCCAAAGCTTTGATTACATGATATCTTTTAGCTATTTCAGGATTGGATCATCATCATTAAGAGCATCAAACTCGAATCTCACCATACCATGTGCAAAAAGATTGAAAAATTGGCAAATTTGGCAAGTTGATAATGGTGAATCAAATCAAATATGCAATGCATTGATGTGGAAGATTCAAGCCATATTTGTTACCCTAATGCAATATACATTACATAAGGAAGGCAAAGGCAAAGGCAAAGGCAAAAAAAAGGGTTGGAGGCTGCAAGAACAAGCAGAACCAAGTTTGAAAAAAGTGACAAAAAGTTGGAATTCGAAATCATAGCAAGAGAGGTTTTCAGAATCCAAAAGCTATCCCAATCGATTCCTGGGTGTCCACTCAACCTTCTTGGATCAAAAGCACGCATTTTCCAACCTCCTAGAGCGCTGTAAGTGTCACGCGATTCCCTTATGCACTTGGTTTCGTATTTCAAAAATTATGCATTGTTACAATGAATTAATGGTATATTTGTAATCACCAGATCATTTCGAAGCCTTTTGCATTATTTGATTTCATTTATATGCTCTGTGGTGCAAAACGCCATTGTTAGGGTTTTGCTTCTTGGTTTAGGGTCTATTGTTATAGATAAAATTAGCCTTAGTGATGGCTATGGACGTGAGCGGGAGAGGAAGACAAATGTAACCATGGCCTTGGAACGAATTTATATAGCCTGAGACAGATTCTAGGATGGACCTATGCTTTTAGTTGCGGATTCAAATCCGCAGGTAAATCATTTGCAGGTTTTAGGACAGGGATGATGAGGTGTCCCCGACCCATAGGTCCATTCAAATATGGCGCGCTTCTTTTTGCTTTGCTGGCATATTGACTGGTTTTACTTCATTATATTTCTTTTGTATATTATTATCAAATGAACAAAGTGGCTCAGTGGTCAGCGTGTCCAATTCCAAGGCGTTGATAGCTGGAGGTAAGGGGTTTGATCCCTGCCTCCAGCGCTTTGCATTTTCTCCATGTTTTTCATGTAATCAGGTACATATCCAGGTTTATAGCATACCATACGCCTTCACACGTCCAACAGCCAGATGGCCAAAGGCCAGATCTGGTGATCCAAGTTGATGGTCCACCATAGACCAAGTCAACATGCGCGCATAGAATCAAGAAAGTCAAACAGGGCCAATGCAAATGGGCCTCAGGATTGCTATTCTGACCTCCAAAAAACAGGCCCATACCTCTTTTCTCTTATATATTTACATTTTTTTGTTTTATTTAATTGTTTTATTATATTTTATTTAATTAACTAACCAATCAAATTTTTTCCTTTATAAAATTAAAATCACAAAAAATATTTTCTTTATCAAATTAAATTTTAGTATTTTATTTTTTATTAACAAATCTATTAATTAATTTAGGCTATTAACTAGAAATAACTTTAATATATTTTTGTAAATAATTAAAATTAATTAGACTTAATTAGGTTTTTACTAACATTGATTAATTTTATTTTCTTTCTTTAAATACCAAAAAATCCAAAAATAATTTACTTTATTAATTAATTTTTTTATTAATTTAATAATTAACTTAGGTAATTTCTTTCTTAATTCAAAAACAACAAAAAAATCATTTCTTTAACAAAAAGGGTCAAAACCCTAGAACTTGGCACTCGATTTAATTTCCCGCATGCGATTTATTTTTATCCAATTATGTACTTGCTCCCAGATTGTAATAGCTT
Source organism: Vicia faba (assembly GCA_948472305.1). Classification (NCBI taxonomy): domain Eukaryota; kingdom Viridiplantae; phylum Streptophyta; class Magnoliopsida; order Fabales; family Fabaceae; genus Vicia; species Vicia faba. The sequence goes on along the minus strand of OX451739.1, from coordinate 1,637,622,088 downwards.
AATAGGACTTTTATTTTATTTTTATCGCTTTATTTATTTTTAAAGGGTTTGTCTTTGGCGATGTAAATACCCGACGCCTTATAATTTAAATTCCGCAATTTATTTTCTGCAAATATAACTGTTAGATGTTTGATAATAGGATGCATGACAAGACTGAATGTTTTAACCTAAAATCAACATAGATAACCATTAACATGTACAAAGATAAAATAAACTGAAAACGACACACTCGCACATGTGCACTCTTAGAATACACCCCACTTGGTTGCCTTTGTACACGGTCATTGAGTATAGGTCGTTTTAGAGGTCGTCCTCTTGTCTAAAAGATCATAGTCGCCTCGAAACGGTTGCCTCGAATATTGTTGCCTCAAAATAAATGATCTAAGACATTAGGGTTACCGCTAAGGCGTCCTAGCATTGCTTTAGTGATCGTAAGTCCCTAAATTCGAATTGACCCTTAAACTCCAACGACAGTGCTACCTACTCATCAATAGTGGGATATCATTGTCTAAAGGAAGATAGCATAGAACGATTCCTTTTTCGAGTAGGTAGATGGTTCTTAGATACTTGCTCTTTCAAAAAACAAAAACTCTTCACACTTACACTTTTCGAACAAAGTTTTCAAAAACACTTCATACGCTCTTGAGGACAGAAGCAAGAGTTAAATCGAAGTTTCAAATAAAAACTTTTTTTCAAAACCCACAAGCACAAAGAAAGCAAATTTTGAAAACAATATGAGCAAGTATCTAAGAGCCCGTGGATAACCACGGATAGAAAGGGTGCTAACACCTTCCCTTTCTATAATCTACCCCCCGAACCCGAGAAATATCTCAAAAAAGGAATTTTTCTGTGCTTTTTTCCTTTCCTTGTTGGATAAAATAAAATTCGGTGGCGACTCTTGCTTACCGCGACATTTTGTGAAAACAAACGCAAAACGCAAACCAGCATTCCAAAAAACAATCAGTTCTTTCCCACTGTATCACAGAACTGGCGACTCTGCTGGGGATGCTTAATAAGTGGGTGTACCTTAGGAATAGTTCATATTGTTTTCAATTGCTTGACTTGTATGCTTTATATTTGTGGGCTTGTATCGGAGTTACTATAGATCCTAACCTGGATCTGGGGGACACCCTTTAGGTAAGTAGCAATAAACTGTGAGGGAATTGTATGGCGTAGACTGATACGGTTGAAGCAGTAGCTACGTTGGTGTGGCACTTTAGTATGTACCGATATCCCTTGTGGCGCAACGAGGAGAATATGGGTCTGTTAAGGGGTCATTAAGCACCAACTGACCTTAGAACCTTTAAATTGACCAACTTGGCCATAGAACAGTAGCAGTATGCTACACTCATTGAGACTAAACTCTCGCGATGATTCCGACCGCAAGAAAAGGTTGCTAAACTAGAATTATGATTGATCGAGGGTAGTCAGTGATATTGAGATCCTCTAGAACCCGGTTACTATTTTTAGGACAGGTTTGAACCAACTAAACTGAAAGAGGGCAGTACCTAGACTCCTTGCCAGCCTGAAATCTAAGGGCTCTCTGTGTGACTTGTGTGCCTTTACCATGTTTGCTATTTGTGGATACTTGTGGTGTGTTTTCTATCATGACATTATGACATCATAACATTGCATGCATATTGCATTAGACTAACCTTTTTCAAAGACAGGAGGGATTCATCTTTGCTCTGTTTTGTAGGTCATGGCACCTATGCGTAGGAACACCATCCGGATCAACTTTGTCCAGGTTCTCGCCATGCTTAAAGAATTGGTTGCAAAGATCTCAGATACTTCCTCCTTTATCAGGAGACATGGGCATCTTCTTGGTTTGGTCACCTCCAAATTGGACGAGCAGATGATGAGTGTCCTAGTTCAGTTCTTTAATCCATTTTACCATTGCTTTACTTTTCAGGACTACCAGTTGGTCCCCACCTTAGAAGAGTTCTCTGATCTGCTTGGTATCTCTATTCTGGAGCAGACCCCGTTCACAGGTTGGGAGAAGATCCTTAGGCCAGAAGAGATTGCTTCAGCCCTCCATCTGACAAAGGCTGAAGTGATGTCTAATTGGGAGACTAGAAGTGGAGCAAAGGGCTTTTTGACTAAGTTTTTGGTTGGTAAAGCAAATCATTTCTGGGACAGTCTAGACTTCCAGGCCTTCAAAGACATTATGGCTCTTCTCATATATGGTTTGGTGTTGTTTCCTAACTCAGATGCTTTCGTCGACGTGAATGCGGTAAAGATTTTTATGTCTGGTAACCCTGTACCCACTCTCTTGGGTGACATTCTTCATCAGCTTTATGCCCGTACTGCTCGGAAGCGAGGAACCCTGAAGTGTTGTGCTCCGCTGTTGGTGAGGTGGTTTATTTCTCACCTCTCCAAATCAGTTTTGAAGAACAAAGAAGGCATGGGCTGGGCCTACAGGATTATGTCTCTCTCTCTCATAATGACATCATTTGGACTATCAAGGGTATGGATGAGGTGGCTATTATTGATCGTTGTGGGGAATACCCCAATGTTCCACTTATAGGAACCAATGGAGGAATCACCTATAATCCATGCTTAGCCTTACGTCAGTTTGGGCGTGCTAGAAGGGAAGGACCTCATGAGTTGCTAATGCCCAGTATTGTCTTTGATTTCCTAGGGGATAGCGACGAGCAACGCCGCAGATTCATAAGAGCTTGGGATAGAGTACACATGTCTGATCCGCACGAGCTGGGTGCAAAAACGTCTCTTCCGATGGAGCCATATCTCCGATGGGTTCGTATCCGTGCCCAAAAGCCGGGAATGCCCTATGAAGCCGTCTTGCCTATCATTGTTGAAGTTGCTGATGAAGAAGGGGTTCCTCCTACCATCCTCCATCCTCATATGCCCACTGACATTGGGGCACTGAAAAGGTCCTGGATGCAGCTGAAAGAAGAACGGGATACTTATAGAGAAAAGTATCACGAGCAAGAGAAGAAGATTCAGAAGTTGACAAGACAGCTGGAGAATGAGAAGATCATCAACGACTATGTCAGCACTAAAGGAAAACGACCATGGGAGCGCTGATGTCCTTTGATTGTTTCCAGTTTTTATTTACTTTTCAATATTTCCTTTCTTGTAACGTCTTAAGGGAATTTGTTGAACAATTGATTTCAAAGTTTATCTAATAAAAGTGTGTTTCATTCCTGGTTTACGAATTTGAATCTCTCGATGTCTTTGAAATCATATCATGCACATATCATTCCCATGCACCTCATAACAGGTACACCTTACAGGTTTTCTTATCTTCTTCGTTGTTTATTGCAGCATCATGTCTTCTGAGCTATCAACTGAACAAGCAATCAAGGCTCTACAGGCTCAAAACGCCCAGTTCCAGGAATTGTTCATGAATCTAGCTAAGGGTCAGCAAGATCTGAAGGACCTTATCTTGAAAGAGAAGAAGAAGAAGAAGAAGAAGAAGAAGAAGACGGTCCTGTTTAACATTGGCCACAGGTTTGGAAACAGGCTACGAGATGAAGTTGATTTGACCCCCTCATCTGGAGGGAAAGATAGTCAGGAAGAAAGGAGGGCTCCTAGCCCTGTGGTTTCAGACAACGAGACGGACTTCGATGAAGACCAGTATCCTCCGGATGAGGATAGATACAAGCAACTGGAAGACCAGTTGAGTACGATGGAAGTTCAGAAAGTGTCTGGTCTGGACTTTGGTGATTTGGGTCTGTCATCTGGGGTGGTGATTCCCCAACAGTTTAAAGCGCCAGCCTTTGCTAAGTACGACAGAGTTTCTTGTTCAAAGCTGCACCTCTGGTCGTATGTTAGGAAGATTCAGTCGTACACCGCTGACAAGAATCTCTGGATCCACTTCTTTCAAGACAGTCTCTCAGGGACTCAGCTTGAATGGTTTTACCAGTTGGAAGGAACTAGCATCCGTAATTGGGAAGACTTGGTTGCTGCTATCTACAAGCAGTACCAACAATGCCGACCTCGCTCCCACGCGTACCCAACTCCAGGGTATGTATATGGGAACGGGTGAAGGTTTCAAAGATTATGCTCAAAAGTGGAGGGATCTTGCCGGTAGAGTGCAACCACCCTTGGCTGATCGGGAGCTTGTGGATATGTTTCTGGGGACCTTGTCTGGTCCGTATTTCAACCATCTAATCGGAAGTTCGTCATCCGAGTTTATGGAGCTGATTATGACCGGGGAAAGGGTTGAGGCTGGTATCAAATCCGGTAAAATACAGAAGGGTGCTTCATCAGGCACCGAGAAGAAGCCTTTTAAGAAAGAGTCCAGTGTTGTTTACAGTTCGAAAAGCCAGAATAGACATGAATACCGCCAAGCTGTTAATGCGGTTATTATTTCAAGACCTGTTGGTGCCCCTCAGCGCAACAATCAGCCAAGGGCCGAGAAACCTCGAAGACAATTCACTCAGCTCAACATGACTTTATCTCAGATTCTGCCACAGTTATTGAAAACCAATCTAGTGATTCCAAGGGAGGCCCCACAGAATCCCAACACTACATCACCAAAGTACAACCCTAATGCCCGTTGTGCTTTTCACTCTGATAGCCCGGGGCATGATACGGATGATTGTTGGGTTTTGAAGAATAAAATACAGGACTTGATTGATGCTAAGGAGATTGAGTTCGAGGCGCCTGAAAGACCTAATGTTGTGACTGCTCCTATGCCCAAGCATGGAGTAAATGTTGTAGATGAAGACTCGTTTGTGGTTTCTGTGAAAGACATTGTTACTCCCTTGATGGCAGTGAAGAAGAACCTTTTGTTAGCCGGTTTATTTCCGGGATGTGACGAAGGTTGCCGTATGTGTTATGTCCTACCTACCGGTTGCCATCTTTTGAAGTCAGGTGTCCAACGCCTGATGGATAACAAGGAAATCCTGTTTGAGAAGACTGTTGTTCCTTTGATTCCTACTGAAGAAGTTGCTATCATCACCATTTTCGACAATTCTTCCAAGGCTTCCTCGAGAAAGCCTGTTAGATTTACATTTGTTCCAAGAATCGCACCATTGATCATCACTGTTCCTGGGCCTATCCCCTATACATCTAATAAAGTTGTCCCTTGTCATTACGGGGCTGATGTTTATTATCATGGAGTTAAACAAGATTTGGATGCTGATACTAACGTCAGCAATATTGTTAGACCTGCCAAAGTCACCCGCAACGGAAGACTTTTCTCCCCTGATATCTCTCCACCAACTGCCCAGAAACCTGTTGTTATCACACCTGCTAGTGTACCTTCTATTATTCATGTTCAAGTTCCAATTCTTACCCATGTCGCCGAGTCGTCTGACACTCGGGGCAAAGGCACCACTGATGAGCCTGCCCAGACGGAGGCACCGAAGAAGATTTCTGTTGAAGCCTCTAAACAAGAGATGGAGGAAATCTTAAAGATCATCAAAAAGAGCGACTACAATGTAGTCGAGCAGCTGGGGCAGACCCCATCCAAAATCTCTATGTTGTCACTGTTGCTATGCTCAGAAGCCCATGCCAAGGCACTGATTGCTTTCCTGAAGATTGCACACGTACCACAAGAAACATCAGCTGATCAGTTTAAAGATTGCGTGGCTAGTCTGACTGCTGATAATGGGTTGGGTTTCTCGGACACCGACTTGACTGCTAAAGGAAAGAATCATAATGATGCCCTGTATGTCTCCATTTAATGCAGGGGCACTACTCTTGCTCATTTATTAGTGGATACTGGTTCCTCAATTAACGTTTTGCCTAAGAAAGCTCTAGACCGGTTGGACTGTGAAGGGTTGGAGCTGAAACCAAGCAACATTGTCATCAGGGCCTTTGATGGGTCTAAGAGGATGGTGCATGGAGAAGTGGATATTCCGATTAAGGTTGGTTCTCAAGTTTTCGCCTCTACATTCTATGTGATGGACATTCGGCCATCTTATTCATGTTTGTTGGGTCGTCCATGGATCCACAAAGCTGGGGCAGTGACGTCTACGCTCCACCAGAAGCTAAAGTACCCAGTGAAAGGGAAAATTGTGACAGTGCAAGGAGAAGAGGAGTATATGGTGAGCCACCTCAACTCTTTCCGATATGTAGAAATGGATGGGGAGTTCATTGAGACCCCGTTCCAACATTTTGAAGAGGTTCCCCGGACGCTGGCATCAATTGAGACTGTTGTTGAAGATCCTCTTATGAAGATGGCTTCCTTCAAGGATGCTCGGGCTGTTATCGAGAAATAAGCTCAGAAGGCTGTTCAGAATGCACGGATCGGAAGACCTCCCTTGTTCATCAGTAATTCAGGAGTGAATGACATTGAAGACGACATTGAAGAGTCTGAGTTCGACAGTTGGATCTACCCAACGACCAACGGTGGACTAAGAAACTGGACAGCAAAGGACTTCATCCCAATTTCTTTTGTTACCCAGTAATGAGACTTTTGTTTTGAATTTGTAACAAATAATGTTTTAAACTTTATGGCCTGGTGTCTTACCCGGGGCACCGTGGCTTCATTTTGTGAAGGCTTTATGTGTGTCATCTACATATATCATTAATAAAAGCATTGGACGTTTCTTGCATTTCAAATCTTGCGCTCCTTGTTTTTCTTTTATATATTGCAAAACATCTATTTTACACACACTCACATATACAGGTCTACATCCACTCTGGATCTCACTGGTAACGACTCTGTTACTGCCAGTTATGACTTCAAAAGTCTGATCAACTTAGCCGAAGACGAAGGTGAAGATGATTGCGAAGTTCCTGGTGAACTTGTAAGACTGCTACTCTAAGAAGAGAGGGCTATTCATCCGCATGAAGAGCCTGTGGAAACGGTAAATCTGGGTACAGAAGAGGACAAGAAAGAGGTCAAGATCGGTGCAAATCTGGAACCTAGTGTCAAGCAACGGTTGATTCAGATGTTGCGTGACTATGTTGAGATCTTTTCCTGGTCTTATGAAGATATGCCTGGGTTGGATACCGATATTGTGGTTCACTGCCTGCCTCCCAAGGAAGACTGTTCTCCCGTAAAACATAAGGTACGCCGAATGCGCCCAGAGATGTCTGAGAAAATCAAGGCTGAAGTTATGAAACAATTTGACGCCGGTTTTCTAGTTGTTACTTCTTACCTGCAGTGGGTTGCCAATGTGGTTCCTGTGTCGAAGAGGGATGGTAAGGTTCGAATGTGTGTTGATTATAGGGATCTGAACAAGGCGAGCCCCAAGGATGATTTCCCTCTACCTCATATCGACATTCTGGTTGACAACACCGCTCAGCATAAGGTTTTCTCCTTTATGGATGGTTTCTCCGGTTATAAGCAGATTAAAATGGCTCCCGAAGACATGGAGAAGACAACCTTTGTTACTCAATGGGGTACCTTTTGCTACAAGGTCATTCCTTTTGGATTGAAGAATGCTGGGGCAACATATCAGCATGCCATGGTCGCCTTGTTCCACGACATGATCCATCATGAGATTGAGGTATACGTCGATGACATGATCGCAAGATCCCAAACTGAAGAAGAACATCTGGACCATCTTCAGAAGCTATTTGACAAGTTGAAGTTGTACAAGCTGAGGTTAAACCCGAACAAGTGAACCTTCGGGGTGAGATCTGGTAAGTTGCTGGGTTTCATCGTAAGTGATAAAGGTATTCAAGTGGATCCTGCAAAGGTGAAGGCTATACAGGAAATGTCGGCTCCCAGAACAGAAAAAGAAGTCAGAGGCTTTCTGGGACTTCTGAACTACATTGCCCGATTCATCTCGCACCTAACTACTACTTGTGAGCCAATCTTCAAGCTACTGAAGAAAGATCAAGTGGTAAGATGGAACGATGAATGTCAGGCCGCTTTCGAAAGGATCAAAGAATATCTACAAGAGCCACCCATTCTGATGCCTCCAGTTGAAGGGAGACCTTTGATCTTATACTTGACAATACTCGACAACTCAATGGGGTGTGTGTTGGGCCAACATGACGAGTCTGGCCGAAAAGAGCATGCTATTTATTACCTTAGCAAAAAGTTTACCGCCTGCGAGACTCGATACTCGTTGCTCGAGAAAACTTGATGCACTTTGGCATGGGCTGCTCGCCGGCTGAGACAGTATATGTTGACTTACACTACTCTATTGATATCAAAAATGGATGCAATCAAGTATATCTTTGAGAAGCCTGCCTTATCCGGAAGAATAGCAAGATGGAAGATGATCTTGACTGAGTATGACATCCAGTACACGACCCAAAAGGCAATCAAGGGAAGTGTGTTGGCATACCATTTGGCACATCAGGCAGTGGATGATTACCATTCTATGAACTTTGAGTTTCCGGATGAGAATATCATGATAGTGACTGACTGTGAGACATCTGGACCGGATGAAGGACCTGAGGAGGGATCCTGATGGTCTATGTACTTTGATGGAGCTTAGAACGCTTTGGGTAATGGCATTGGTGCCGTGATCATATCTCCTAAAGGCTCTCATACTCCATTTACGCCCGACTATGTTTCAACTGCACCAACAACATGGCGGAGTATGAAGCATGCATTATGGGTCTTCGAGAAGCTATTGAATTAAGGATTAAGTTCTTGAGTGTCTTTGGAGATTCCGCTCTCGTGATCAGTCAGATCAAAGGCGAGTGGGATACGAAACACCCTAATCTTATTCCTTACAAGGAGTATGTGTTGACACTGCTTCCATATTTTGAAGAGATAACCTTTGAACACTTCCCTAGAGAGGAGAATCAGTTGGCGGACGCGCTGGCTACGATGTCTTCTATGTTCAAAGTCAATTGGGACAATGAAGCTCCCCGGATTATCATTGAAAGATTGGACGAACCTGCACATTGCTGTGACATTGAGACTGAAGAGGTAGCAGATAAACCCTGGTTTCATGAGGTGAAAAGATATCTTGAGGCTCAGGAATACCCCGAGGGTGGATCTGTTAATGACAAGAAGTTTCTGAGAAGGTTCGCAGCGAAGTTCTTCATCAACAATGGCATCCTTTACAAGCGTAACCACGATTCAACCTTGTTGCGATGTGTGGATAAGAGCGAGGCAGACAGAATCATAACAGAATTACATGTAGGTACTTTCGGAACTCATTCCAGTGGACATACCATGGCAAAGAAGATCCTTCGGGCAGGATACTATTGGTCCACAATGGAAGCCGACTGTTATCAACATTCTCGGACCAGTCACAAGTGCCAAGTCTATGCTGATAAGGTGCACATACCTCCAGTTCCTCTGAACGTCTTGACAGCTCCTTGGACTTTTGCAATGTGGGGCATTGATATGATTGGCGAGATCAGACCTACTGCGTCCAACGGGCATCGTTTCATCCTGGTAGCAATTGATTACTTTATGAAGTGGGTTGAAGCGGCTTCGTTTGCTACTGTGACTAAGAACGTCGTGGCACGATTTATTCGACACAATCGGATTTGTCGATATGGTGTACCAGAGAGAATCATTATGGACAATGGTACAAATCTCAACAATAAGATAATTACTGAGCTCTGCAAGCAGTTCAAGATACAGTATCACAACTCTTCTCCCTACCGGCCGAAGATGAATGGGGCTGTAGAAGCGGCTAATAAGAACATCAAGAAGATCATGCAGAAGATGACGGTGACGTACAAGGACTGGCACGAGATGTTACCATTTTCTCTTCATGGGTACCGCACCTCAGCGCGAACGTCAACAGGGGAAACCCCCTATTCCTTGGTATATGGTATGGAGGCCGTATTACCCATTGAAGTTCAGATACCCTCTCTTTGGATTATGAAGGATACAAATTTGAGCGAAGATGACTGGATTCAGACCCGGCTTGATCAGCTGAACTTAGTCGACGAAAAGAGACTTACTGCTATTTGTCATGGTCAAACGTATCAGAAGCGGATGATCAAGGCATTTAACAAGAAAGTCATACGACAAGTGTATCAAGTTGGGGACCTGGTTATCAAATGTATCATACTACCACAAGGTTGTGGTTAAGAACATTTTCTCAGGAGGAGCTATGATTCTAACCACCATGGATGGTGACGACCTTCCTCACCCCGTCAATGCAGACATAGTGAAAAAATACTACGCATGATCAAAGACCCGCTAGGTCGACTGGCCTAGGAAAAAATAAGGGCTTCCCGGCGAACCAAAAGGGTTCGGGTTAAAATAAGGGACGAAAATGAAAAGAGACTGTACACCGGGCAAGTCGAAAACCTGAAAAGGCGGCTTGGGCAAAAAAGGGTATCCCGGTGGACGGAAAACCCGAAAGGGCAGTCCAGGCAAAAATTAGGGATCAAAGTGTAACACTATGTCTCATTGGATCACCTTGTATCCAAACTTCGGTATCAACTATCAAGCTCGGACGACACTAATCAATATGATCTACCTTCAACAAGTAGCAAAGTGATGAGATGCTCGAGGACATAAAGGAAATAGCAGAGTTGGAACCCAGTGGGATCATTCACATAGCTGTTTTGTTTAGTTTTTCACAAATTGTATAAACTATATCTGTTTGGCGGCGTTCTCTTACTAGGACGTCAGCCTCTTGTACAAAGACGCCTATTTACAGGCCAAATTTCAAAATCAATACAATTCATTTTCGAAGAAATTTCAAGCTATTTTTTCCTTTATCTGTTTTGTTTTGCAAAGAACGTCCAATGTTCATTTTTGATATATGCATTTTACATTAATTGTTGCTCATGAATGTTTACATACCAAACAAAAGACGTTTACTGGTAATATCAGAAACAGGGGCAATAAAATTGTCCAAACTGTACAGTTGCTCTATCCACCAGGTACAAAGGTAAATTCAGCTAAAGAATATGGCTAAGATACTTTCACTCCCCGCAGAGTAAGACAGTAATGATAGCTCTCCCCAGTTGAGACTTGCAACCGTGAATGAATCGTTGATATTCTCCGGCCAAGCAGAGTTTATCTACCATCAACACTAAGAAGGCTTAATATCCCCTGCAGTCTTAATATTCCCCAACGGAGTATAAGAATATTCCCCGGCAGAATACAAGATATCCCCAGTGGAGTTAAAATTTTCCCAGCGCAGTCTGAAAAAGCTTCCCCAGTGGAGTTGAAGAAACATCCCCAGTAGACTCTGGAAGTTCGTCCTCGGCGGAGTATAAAAATAAATATCCCCAGCCGAGTTCAAAGGAAGATTGTCCCCAGCAAAGCTCAAAGTATTGTCCCCACAAGAGTCTAACAGGTTATCCCCAGTGAAGTCGCAACTGAAAGATCATCCCCAGCGGAGTTCTTTCCTTTCACAAACAGGAATTCAATCCCCAACAGAATTCAGTATCACCAGCAATGGTAATTCGTCTCCAATGGAATTTATCAGTGGAATCCTCCACAGAACATCTCTTCCCCACATAGTAATCTCCTCATCAGTTTATCCTCCAACGGAGTTATCCTCCCTTGCAGGTTTATTCTCATCAATGATCGTCTTACGCTATCTCTAGCAGAAACGAAGAATTCAACTCTATTCTCCAGCAGCTATCCGGGATTTATTTTCCCCAACTAGAAACATTACATTTCCATACATCATGATACATGCATATACGCATCATACAACACAATCTCATTTATTTTGAGAACATCATTGCTTGATCTATATCATGCATTGCATATGACTGACCTTTACCTTTCAGGAAGGAGGCAGTTAAGTTCTCAGTAGTCGAAGACCTTCCGGTTCTTAAATCTCAACTAAATTATCCTCGGTTGAATTTCAGATAAGGTTCTCAATCTCGAAAATTTTCCTCCATCAAAGTGTGGACGAGTTCTACAATCTCAACAGAATTATACTCCGTTGAAGACCAGACAGTTCCTAGATCTTGATGAAGATGTTTCCCTCAGTCGAAGACCTGACCGGTTCTTAAATCTCAATTGAATTATCCTCGGTTGAATTTCAGATAAGGTTCTCAATCTCGACAATTTTCCTCCGTCAAAGTGTGGACGAGTTCTACAATCTCAACAGAATTATACTTCGTTGAAGACCAGACAGTTCCTAGATCTTGATGAAGATGTTTCCCTCAGTCGAAGACCTGACCAGTTCTTAAATCTCAACTGAATTATCCTCGATTGAATTTCAGATAAGGTTCTCAATCTCGACAATTTTCCTCCATCGAAGTGTGGACGAGTTCTACAATCTCAACAGAATTACACTCTGTTGAAGACCAGACAGTTCCTAGATCTTGATGAAGATGTTTCCCTCAATCGAAGACCTGACCGGTTCTTAAATCTCAACTGAATTATCCTCGGTTGAATTTCAGATAAGGTTCTCAATCTCGACAATTTTCCTCCGTCAAAGTGTGGACGAGTTCTACAATCTCAACAGAATTACACTCCGTTGAAGACCATACAGTTCCTAGATCTTGATGGAGATGTTTCCCTCAGTCGAAGACCTGACCAGTTCTTAAATTTCAACTGAATTATCCTCTGTTGAATTTCAGATAAGGTTCTCAATCTCGACAATTTTCCTCCGTCAAAGTGTGGACGAGTTCTACAATCTCAACAGAATTATACTCCGTTGAAGACCAGACAGTTTCTAGATCTTGATGAAGATGTTTCCCTCAGTCGAAGACCTGACTGGTTCTTAAATCTCAACTGAATTATCCTCGGTTGAATTTCAGATAAGGTTCTCAATCTCGACAATTTTCCTCCGTCAAAGTGTGGACGAGTTCTACAATCTCAATAGAATTATACTCCGTTGAAGACCAGACAGTTCCTAGATCGTGATGAAGATGTTTCCCTCAGTCAAAGACCTGACCAGTTCTTAAATCTCAACTGAATTATCCTCGGTTGAATTTCAGATAAGGTTCTCAATCTCGACAATTTTCCTTCGTCAAAGTATGGACGAGTTCTACAATCTCAACAGAATTATACTCCGTTGAAGACCAGATAGTTCTTAGATCTTGATGAAGATGTTTCCCTCAGTCGAAGACCTGACCGGTTCTTAAATCTCAACTGAATTATCCTCGGTTGAATTTCAGATAAGTTTCTCAATCTCGATAATTTTCCTCCGTCGAAGCGTGGACGAGTTCTAAAATCTCAACAGAATTATCCTTTGTTGAAGACCAGACAATTTCTAGATCTTGATGAAGATGCTTCCCTCAGTCGAAGACCTGACCGGTTCTTAAATCTCAACTGAATTATTCTCGATTGAATTACAGATAAGGTTCTAAATCTCGACAAGTTTCCCCTAGTTGAATTACGGACAAGTTCTTAAAACTCAGCAGAAGCATTCTCTCAGTTGAGGTACAAGCAAGTTCCTAAATATCAACAAGATCATACTTCCCCCAGCGGAATCTTCCACAACAACAAGTATGCAAGTTCTCGCTAAGGAATCTCTTACGCGATCGACACTCCGGAAGATGGCATCTTTAAGCCCATCCTCCCGTCAGCAATCTCCAAATGGCATCTTTAAGCCCATTCTCGACATCACAAGGCTGACACCATTTCATGCGAGTGCAAATTTCTGGGCACTCTAGTGTTCAATCATCTTCCACCTTCGGATCACGAAAAGCACGAAAGCCAATCTATGTCCTCAGGTTTAAGAAGATTGAACAGGGGCAGCTGTTGTACCCCGAAATTTTCCCTCTCATATTTCTCAAGACATTGCAAGAAAAGTCTCCAAGTTGCTCAAGTTTGCTCAAAAGTTGGACAGACAATCATCTCCTAAGACAGTCTTCCCCAAATTAGGGTTTTGTGTTGCATCAATATTTTTGAATCCAAATGACCTAAAGTGCTCCCCAATGTCCTAAAATGTTCTCAAGGTCATCCATGTCAAGTTTCAAGCATTGCAGAGGAAGTTTGCTCAGTCAATTGCTCAAAGGGTCCAAAAATCGACTGTGCTAGGGCAAAAGTCAACTGTGACCTATAAACAGTCAAACTTCAAGATTTTTTGTCAACGTTCTCATTTTGAAGGATATTTCATCATTTGATCAAGGGTTTATCATGATTCACCAAGGATTTCTCAAAATTCATCAAGACTCAAAAGTTGCTAAATTAGGGTTTTGTAGGAAAAGTCAACTCAAATTTGACCAAGCATAACTTTCTCATACTTTATGATAAATGACCCATCCAAATCTCATTTTTAAGAGGATGTAATTTCCTAAAATACATTTTCATACCCCAAGATCCAAAAATGCACTCACAAGAAGTTATAAATTTGGACATTATAGGTCATTTTTGAAAGTCAACAAAAACACTTTTTTGCCAAAGCTTATAACTTGAGCATGGAACATCAAAATGCGATGAAACTAAAATGGTTGGTTAGAGGACATCTCAAGCTTTCTAAAAAGTCTAAGAACACCTCCAAAAGTTCAAAATTGAAGAAGTTATGCATTGTTGAAGTTGGATATTTTTGCAAAATTGCCAAAAGTCAACTATCCCCAAAACTTCAAATTTTGTCAAATGGGCTCATTCTTTTCCACTTGATTTGAGCTTGCATCATTGCACACGTGTTCTAGCTTCAGCCATGAGCCTATATTTTATTTTTATTATTTTATTTATTTTTTATTTAATTTATTCATTTTTAATCAAATTAAATCATAAAAAAATCCAAAGCTTTGATTACATGATATCTTTTGGCTATTTCAGGATTGGATCATCAGCATTAAGAGCATCAAACTCGAATCTCACCATACCATGTGCAAAAAGATTGAAAAATTGGCAAATTTGGCAAGTTGATAATGGTGAATCAAATCAAATATGCAATGCATTGATGTGGAAGATTCAAGCCATATTTGTTACCCTAATGCAATATACATTACATAAGGAAGGCAAAGGCAAAAAAAAGGGTTGGAGGCTGCAAGAACAAGCAGAACCAAGTTTGAAAAAAGTGACAAAAAGTTGGAATTCGAAATCATAGCAAGAGAGGTTTTCAGAAGCCAAAAGCTATCCCAATCGATTCTTGGGTGTCCACTTAACCTTCTTAGATCAAAAGCACGGATTTTCAACCTCCTAGAGCGTTGTAAGTGTCACGCGATTCCCTTCTGCACTTGGTTTCGTATTTCAAAAAGTATGCATTGTTACAATGAATTAATGGTATATTTGTAATCACCAGATCATTTCGAAGCCTTTTGCATTATTTGATTTCATTTATATGCTCTGTGGTGCAAAACGCCATTGTTAGGGTTTTGCTTCTTGGTTTAGGGTTTTTTGTTATAGATAAAATTAGCCTTAGTGATGGCTATGGACGTGACCGAGAGAGGAAGACAAATGCAACCATGGCCTTGGAACGAATTTATATAGCCTGAGACGGATTCTAGGATGGACCTATGCTTTTAGTTGTGGATTTAAATCCGCAGGTAAATCATTTACAGGTTTTAGGACAGGGACGATGAGGTGTCCCCTGCCCATAGGTCCATTCAAATATGGCGCGCTTCTTTTTGCTTTGTTGGCATATTGACTGGTTTTACTTCATTATATTTCTTTTGTATATTATTATCAAATGAACAAAGTGGCCCAGTGGTCAGCGTGTCCAATTCCAAGGCGTTGATAGCTGGAGGTCAGAGGTTCAATCCCTGCCTCCAGCGCTTTGCATTTTCTCCTTGTTTTTTATGTAATCAGGTACAGATCCAGGTTTGTAGCATACCATACGCCTTCACACATCCAACAGCCAGATGGCCAAAGGCCAGATCTGGTGATCCAAGTTAATCGTCCACCATAGACCAAGTCAACATGCGCGCCCATTTGCAATCTTTTTGCACATGACCATCAAACTCGAGTCTCACCTGAGGCCCATTTGAATTGGCCCTATTTGCTATTCTGACCTCCAAAAAATAGGCCCATACCTCTTTTCTCTTATATATTTACTTTTTTGTTTTATTTAATTGTTTTATTATATTTTATTTAATTAACTAACCAATCAAATTTTTTCCTTTATAAAATTAAAATCACAAAAAATATTTTCTTTATCAAATTAAATTTTAGTATTTTATTTTTTATTAACAAATCTATTAATTAATTTAGGCTATTAACTAGAAATAACTTTAATATATTTTTGTAAATAATTAAAATTAATTAGACTTAATTAGGTTTTTACTAACATTGATTAATTTTATTTTCTTTCTTTAAATACCAAAAAATCCAAAAATTATTTATTTTATTAATTAATTAATTTATTAATTTAATAATTAACTTAGGTAATTTCTTTCTTAATTCAAAAACAATAAAAAAAATCATTTCTTTAACAAAAAGGGTCAAAACCCTAGAACTTGGCACTCGATTTAATTTCCCGCATGCGATTTATTTTTATCCAATTATGTACTTGCTCCCGGATTGTAATAGCGTAATAGGACTTTTATTTTATTTTTATCACTTTATTTATTTTAAAAGGGTTTGTCTTTGGCGATGTAAATACCCGACGCCTTGTAATTTAAATTCCACAATTTATTTTCTGCAAATATAACTGTTAGATGTTTGATAATAGGATGCATGACAAGACTGAATGTTTTAACCTAAAATCAACATAGATAACCATTAACATGTACAAAGATAAAATAAACTGAAAACGACACACTCGCACATGCGCACTCTTAGGGTACACCCCACTTGGTTGCCTTTGTACACGGTCATTAAGGATAGGTCATTTTAGAGGTCGCCCTCTTGTCTAAAAGATCATAGTCGCCTCGAAACGGTTGCCTCGGATATTGTTTCCTCAAAATAAATGATCTAAGACATTAGGGTTACCGCTAAGCCGTCCTAGCATTGCTTTAGTGACCGTAAGTCCCTAAATTCGAATTGACCCTTAAACTCCAACGACAGTGCTACCTACTCATCAATAGTGGGATATCATTGTCTAAAGGAAGATAGCATAGAACGATTCCTTTTTCGAGTAGGTAGATGGTTCTTAGATACTTGCTCTTTCAAAAAACAAAAACTCTTCACACTTACACTTTTCGAACAAAGTTTTCAAAAACACTTCATACGCTCTTGAGGACAGAAGCAAGAGTTAAATCGAAGTTTCAAATAAAAACTTTTTTTCAAAACCCACAAGCACAAAGAAAGCAAATTTTGAAAACAATATGAGCAAGTATCTAAGAGCCCGTGGATAACCACGGATAGAAAGGGTGCTAACACATTCCCTTTCTATAATCTACCCCCCGAACCCGAGAAATATCTCAAAAAAGGAATTTTCTGTGCTTTTTTCCTTTCCTTGTTGGATAAAATAAAAGTTGGTGGCGACTCTTGCTTACCGCGACATTTTGCGAAAACAAACGCAAAACGCAAACCAGCATTCCAAAAAACAGTCAGTTCTTTCCCACCGTATCACAGTAACAGTAATCACATTCAAATGCATATGTTCAAAAATAAATCATTGGACGTTTTTGTAAACAAGACACAGAAATAAAGAAAAAGAAAACAAATGGTTTTTCATTTTCCAAAGGGTACATATTTGTATTAACTTGAATAAGTATTTTTGTACAATGAGACGAGCATTCTAGCAAGAAAATGTCGTCCGAAAAAATGAAAATTAATACAAAGGAAGGATAGTTATGTGAAATAATCCCATGGGGTTCCCATTCTGCTATAGTCTTCATGTCTCTGAATGTCTTATCCACTTGTCGCCTCGGCGAAGTCGATTGGATTGATTTAGAGCCATTTGAGTTGATTGGTCAACGCTGAAGATTTTCTGTCAAATGATCCAATGGGACATAGTCATACGCTTTAATCCCTAACTTTTTCCTGGACAGTCCTCTCGGGTTTTCAGCCCACCGGGATACCCTTTTTTGCCCAAGCCGCCCTTTCGGGTTTTCGACTTGCCGGGTATACAGATTTTTTTTAATTTCTATGATACGGTGGCAGAACCAGACTGTTTTAGGAAAATGTTGGTTTGCATTTTGCGTTTGTGTTCGCAAAATGTCACGGTAAGCAAGAGTCGCCACTGACTTTTATTTTATCCAACTGGAAAGGAAAAAAGCACAGAAAAATTCTTTTTTCAAGATTTTGAGTATGGGGGGTAGATTATAGAAAGGGAAGGTATTATCACCCTTTCTATCTGTGTTTTCCACGGGCTCTTAGGTACTTGCTCATCATTTTAAAAATTGCTTCAGTGTTTGTGTATTTTGAAAAAAATTTGTTTTACTTCGTTTTAACCCTTGTATCTGTCCTCAAGAGTGTTACGAAGTGTTTTTGAAAACTTTGTTTGAAAAGTGTATGGTGTGAAAAGTTTATTATGAGCAAGTACCTACTAGCATCTACCTACTCGAAAAAAAAGAATGTCTTTATTCTTGTTTCCTTTAGACAATGCTATCCAACTATTAATGAGTAGGTAGCACCGTCATTGGAGTTGTAAGGGTCAATTCGAAAGGGACGTAATGGTCATTGAAGGCAACAAGTAAGGATACCTTAGCATTTCGAAGGGACTGTCATCATATATTCGTAGGCAACATCGAGGAACAAGATCATATACCGTAGGTAACTTCGAGGGACATCGAGGGACCATGATCTTTATGATGATTTTAACCGAGGGTCTTTGCTAAGGGTATCCCTACGTTCGAGGGATATGACCATTGTTTTACGAGGTAACCAAGTGAGGCATACCCTAAGAGTGAGCATGTGCATGTGTTTGATTTCAGTTATTTAATCTTTGCACAATTAAGGTGATCTACTGTTTTAATTTTCAATTAGTCTTTCCATACAATCCTATTAACATTCATCTAAGCAGTTTATAGTTTGCGGAAATTTAAATGCGAGAAATTAAAGTCCTGGCTATTACAAGGCTTTTGCAGATACATAATTATTTTGGACTGAAAATAAAAAGGCCAAATTTAAACCTAGGCTATTACAGAGCTTTGGGGCAGTTACATAATAATGAAGAGTGCGGAAAAAAATCCTAAAACTATTACATCCCGGAAGCAATTACATAATTAGAAAAAAATACGAGAAAAGATAAATCTACGCTATTACATTAATAATGCGACCTATACAATTTTTCTAGAAATTAAAATGTAAAAGAATAAATAAAAAGAAAATAAGGAAGAATTAAACCCTAAAATTCTAAGTTAATGTTTTTGGTGTTTTTTGTAGAAAATAATTTTAAGTTAATTACAAACCTAATTCTAACTAATTTTAATTAAAAAAAAGGTTAATTAACTTAATTTATTAATAAATGAAAAAAAAGCCAAAAATTCAGTTACTAACTAAAACAAAAACCTAATCCTAATTTGTTAAAAAAAAGTTAATTAAATGGTTAATTACAAGGAAAACCTAAAACCTAATTGTTTAATTTTAAAAAAAAAGTTTTTTAAAAAAAAAGCTTATGTTTAATGATTAACAAAAAAAAATGATTAAGTTTGCCAAAAAATAGATAGAGAAAAAAACACCAATGAAAAATAGGGTTAAAAAATAGGGTTAGAAAATACAAATAATGCAAATGTTAGGGGTGGGTGTTTACCCAAAAATTAATTAAAAACCTAAAATTAAAAAAAAAACTAAAATTAATTATTCGAGTTTATTATGAAAAAATCAAAGGTTTCTGAAAAATGTTAAGTTTTATGAAAAAGATTTTAAACAGAAAGAATAAAATAGGTAAAAGATAAATAGAAAGGAAGAAAACCAAAACCAATTGGGGTGGTTGTTGAATCCACGTCCTTAGCCTCCTCAGGATGCCTTCCTTTCCATGAGGCATGCATTGGTTGTTGTTCTGTTTTGGCCATCAGCTTCTATTTTGGCCATCAGCGTTTTGTAATAATCCTGCATGGGATCCTGTCTAAATATGCAGTGTTGAATCTCATAGCCACATTAAACAAATTAGTATATATCATGAAATACAAATAAAACAAATATATATATAAAAGGTTAATGCTAAAACCGATATGGCATGTATGAATGATTATACCCTTTTGATCATGGAGATCAAATCAGCCTTACTCTTACTGGAGAAGTAGTGATATGAATGCTTCTATGTCCTTTTGATCATGGAGATCAAACCAAGCCTTACCCTTACTGGAGAAGTAGTGAGATGTGGGTTTGTAACAAGGATGGCTTGTTTGTAATGAGATGAGGGATTGTAATAAGGATTTCAAGGTTTTAGGGTTCTTGAAAGAATTTGATATTTTGGCAGGATTGTGGCAAAGGTTTGTTTCTCTTTCTGTTTGCCCTCCTCGTTTGTGTGAAAAAAGTGAGATTATATAATGGAAATTAGAGAGAAAAAAATAGGCTTTGAATGTGCAATTGGGCCTCCAATGTTCACTTGAGTCTGTCACGTTCTAGGCAAAATTGCAGGGGCTTAAGTGCACTTTTTGAAGTTGAAATGTGAAAACAAAATGTAGCCGACATCGAGGACTAACTCCTGTCCGAAAAAGGGCTCAATTGGATAAACGGTGAATTAGTTATAAATTTTTGAAGTTTCAGCTCAGTCAAACTTATTTTGGGCTCTAGTGTCGATTCTGACACGTTCTTCAATAAAAAATTGGTATTGATCGGAGTATAATCTAGTATCGACTTTTGAAGAAAAGTTGTAGATCTCTGAGTCAGTGACCTTGTGTAAAAATATTATCCCAATTCGATAAAAATTGACCGAGTTATGAATTTTCGATGTTTCGACCCAGATAAAATAATATTCAGTATTCAAGATTTTCGGCGCGTCACGCGTACTCTGAGAAAAAACTGAGGTCCTTTTGGATACCGTTCGAACTCAATACCTTCTGTGAAAACTTATCCAACTCAATTTTTGAAATTTTGGCGCCGGAACCAGCTCGATACGATGAAAATCGACCAGGTTATGATTTTCTGAACATGGCGCAAATAAACTTTTGTCACAAATTTTCTGTACGAAAATACTTGATAAATCCGCATTTTTGAAGACCTTCTGATCGAAATTGGCTTCCATCCATGAGAGATGAAAATGTAGATAACGTCAAGACAGAATTTTGGCCACTGGAACGGGTTCAAAACGAGCCACGATCTTCAAGTTATAAATTTTTTAGCGCGTAAAAATTGCACTTTCAGCACATTTTTTCACCATATTTCTTCGAGAAAACTCACACATTCAGAGACCTTGTTTAAAGAATTGACTCTTGAGCCGAACCTGAATTTGAGAATACGTTATCATAGATTTATTTGGGCAAAGAACACCTGAATATGACGCACCAGGTTGGACTTGTGAATCTTTGAACCCCGAATCGTTGCAAAACGGTGAACCGATCTTCAGCACGGAAAATACTCTGAGAATATCCATTAACGAAATAAACGTCACTTGTAACCTGAAGAAGCTTGATAAATATACCTTTATTCCATAACCATAAAACCAATAATATGCGTGTATGAAAAGAGGGCAAATTTTGGGGTACAACAGCTGCCCCTGTTCAATCTTCTTAAACCTGAAGATTTAGATTGACTCGTCTGCCTTTCGTGATCTGAAGGTGGAAGATGATTGAAAACTAAAGTGCCTAGAAATTTGCACTTGTCTATAAAGATGCTTGACTATGTAGGTAGTATCGGGAATGGGCTTATAGATGCCATTTGGAGGAGATGATGGAAGGTCACCAAAGATGGGCTTAAAGATTCCATCTGGAAGATATAACGGAGAATCGTCGGAGATGGGCTTAAAGACGCCATCTAGAGGGTGTTGATTTCCCGAGATATTCCTTTGATGAGAATTCCTGTTCCTATCATTGGGGAGGAATCTACTGAGGAATGTTGGTCTCTGTCTTGGGAGAAATAGAATTTTAGGAGCTTCAGTTGTCCGTTACTCTACTGGGGAATCATCTCTTAGTTGAGGAGGTGAAAGTGAACTGCTATCTGGTCGTACTCCAGGCTTTACAGTGTCTTACTTGGGGGATGAGATTAAACTTGCTATCTGGTCGTTCTTCGGGCTTCACAATTTCTCAATTCTTATCTGGTCGTAATCCAGGCTTCAGAAGGAATTAAGTTGTTATCCGGTCGCCTCCGGGCTTCAACTTGAATTTAAGGCAATACTAATATCCGGTTGATTCCGGGCTTCTTAGTAATTGGCCAGGTAAACTGCTATTTGGTCGAAATCCAAGCTTCACATTGTCTCATGCTGTTATCTGGTCGGGTCCAGGCTTCAGTGTCTTTTGCTGTCATCCGGTTGAGTTCAGGCTTCACAGCGTCCTATACTATTATCTGGTCGAGTCCAAGCTTCACGGTATTTGGAGAAATCAAGATATTATTCGGTCGAGTCCGGGCTTCATAACTTGCATTAAATATATACCACTATCTGGTCGATTCCATGCTTCATGGTGCTTCGTTGTTATCTGGTCGAGTCCAGGCTTCACAGCATCCTATACCATTATCTGGTCAAGTCCAGGCTTCACGGTATTTGGAGAAAATCAAGATATTATCCGGTCGAATCCGGACTTCATAGCTTGAATTTAAGATGTACCACTATCTGGTCGAATCTAGGCTCCATGGCGCTTTGTAGGGATCAAGATACTATCTGGTCAAATTCGGGCTTCATAGCTTGAATTTAATATGTACCACTATCTGGTCTATTCCAGGCTTCATGGTGCTTTGTACTGCTATATGGACGAGTCCAGGCTTCACAGCGCCATATACCATTATTTGGTCGAGTCCAGGCTTCACGGTATTTGGAGAAATCAAGATACTATCCGGTCGAATTCGGGCTTCATGGCTTGAATTTAAGATGTACCACTATCTGGTCGAGTTCAGGCTTCATGGTGCTTTGTACTGCTATCTGGTCGATTACAGGCTTCACAGTAACTTGCTGGGGATTCAACTATTTTCTGGTCGATTTCCGGGCTTCATAGTATGATGGAGAAATCAAGATATTATTCGGTCGGATCTGGGCTTCATAACTTGAACTGGAATAGAAATCTTAGCATTGATTTGACTAAACCAGAGATCTTGTGAGAATTTGATTGTATCTTTCCCTGAAAGGTAAAGAGTTTGTCGTATGTAATGTCATGATGTATTCCATGTAATACGTAATGATATTCTCAAAATAAATGAGATTGTGTTGTATGATGTATATGTGTATGCCATGATGTATGGATAAGCAATGTTCTTGTGATGTCCTCTAGCTGGGAAGAATAAATCCTGGACTGCTATTGAAGAGTCCAAGGAGTTGAGTTCTTCGCGCTCGCTGGGGATAACGACCGAGGATGAATTGAGAATAAATTGGCGGGAGAATACCCTGTTGGAGAATAAACTGGAGAGAAAATGGCTCTGTGGGGAAGAGAGATACTCTGCTAGAAGATATGTTGATTTAGAGAAAACCTCGGTTGGGGATGAATTACTGTCGCTGGCGATAATGAATTCTGTTGGAGATTGAATTTCTGCTTGTGAGAGAAATAAACTCTGCTTGGGGAAAAATTTACCTACTCGAAAAATGTCTGTTCATTTTCGTTTCCTTTAGACAGCGCCATACTACTATTAAGGAGTTGTTAGCTCCATCGTTGGAATTTTAAGGGACATTCGAAAGGGACTAAATGGTCACTGGAGGCAACAAGTAAGGATACCTTAGAATTTCGAACGGACTATCGTCATAAGATCATTTCTCGTAGGCAACTCAAGGGACAAGGAGGGACTATGATCTTTATGACGACTTTTGAATTACGGGTCATTGCTAAGGTATCCCTGCGTTCGAGGGACACGACCATTATTTTTCGAGGCAACCAAGTGAGACAAAATCCTAGGAGTGAGCATGTGCAAGTGTTTAATTTCAGTTTCATTTATCTTGCGCATTTAGGGTTTTTGACTGTTTTAAATTGATTTATCTTGTCATTCAATCCTATTATCAATACATCTAGGCAGTTTATAATTGTAGAAAGTAAAGTGCGAGAAATTAAAACCCCAGTTATTACAAGGCTTTGGGGAGGGGGTTACATAATCAAAAACCGGGGAGAAATAATAAATGCGAAATAGTAAACCTAATTAACTATTACAAACTCAGAGCAGATACAATAATTAATCAAATAATGGAAACAATACGCGCGCGAGTAAATCAAACGAGGAATTAATGTCAAGTTTAGGAACAATTAATTTGCGAATAAAGAAAGGATATTTTTGGATTTTTGTGAGAAAAGATAATAATCTTGCAAACTAACCTAATTTCTATTTAATTTTAATTATGAAAAAAATAGTTTAAATTAACCTAATTAAACTAATTAATTAATTGTAATTAAATATTTTATGAAAAAAACTAAATCTAATTTTTTAGTGATTTTATCATTTGATAATAATAAAAAATGATTTTGTAAAAAAATAATTAAGATAAATAATAAAATAAGAGAAATTAAAAAAGAATTGGAGTTGGGCCTGGTATGATGAGTAATTTGGGGGGTGTGCACTGAATTTGGTCTTAGGCCCAAGATGATGGCCCAGTTTGTCTAGCGCGTGATTCCCTGAGGCTTCCTTCTGAGGGTTCATGGTGGGCCTTCAATCCTGTGGCGCTGGATCTACATGATGATGGATCCCAAGGATGAGATCTGAGGTGTATGGTGGATGTTGGGCATTGAGGCACGCTGGATCTGGAAAGTAATTGAAAGAAAAATACAAAAGCAACATGCCTGAGATCGAACTCAGGATGTTTGCTTCAAACCCTCCGTCCTTAACCATCTGCGTTGGCTGTTAATTCATATACATAATCAAATAAAAATAATATAAGAAAAACAAACATGTGATGTCCAGAAAACACGCCAATATTCAAATTGCCCAACAGGAGCTTGCCACCTAGCCTTCTTCTTCCTCAGCATTGTCGTTTTAGATGCTAGACTTTTACCTACGGTTCCATGCTTGTAACTAGAACTTGTTCATATCAACAAACTTAAACAAACAAGATAAATAAAATCCAAGTATGGCAATCAACCAAGCTTGATCTCGTGAGCATGATGGTGCCCATGTTTGGCCCTAATTTTACCTGTACAATAAAACTCTAAAATTCAACCTTAAACCCTAATAATGGCAATTGTCCTTGTAAGCATCAAAACTTATAATTAATCATGCTAACACGTTCCAAATGACAACACAAACATGAATGTATGCTTAAAAATCGTTAACCATGCGCAAATAATCAAAACCGAAATCAAGAAATATGGCAAACCGTGAGAGATATGGAGGTTGGTTTTAGGCATCTTAATGCGTGCAAATGGTTGGAAAAGCTTCTGAAGGTGTCCAGGAACGTATTGCAAACCTTAAATCTCCTTGAGGATGGTTGTAGTATGTGTGATAGGGTGGGAGAACTGACTTGATGTTTTGCGTTTTGATCGCATTTGTGCGGATAGCAAGAGTCGCCACCGACTTTTCTTTTATCCAAAAGGAAAGGTAAAAAAGCACAGGAAAGACCTTTCGAGATTATTTCTCGGGTTTGGGGGGGTAGATTATGAAAAAGGAAGGTATTAGCACCCTTTTCATCCATGGTTTTCCATGGGCTCTTAGTTACTCGTTTAGATCACTTGCTTTTATTTGACAATGTGCTTGTGGTGTGGGCTTTAAAAGTATTTTAGAAAATCTCTTTGTAATAGTTCTCGTTTCTATAAGAATGCGTACAAAGTTTTTATTTCGAAAAGTGGTTCAAAGATGTGTTTGTGGATTGTGTTTCGGAAAATGTTTTGAAAAGATGTTTTGCAATGGTTCTCATCTCTATAAGAACATATACAGAACATTTTGTCTTTTGAAAATGTTTTGAGATGAAAATGTAGGTGCAAGAATGTTTTTATCGTGAGCAAACGAGTAACTAGGAGCGAATCTACCCACTCGAAAGGTCTTAAATGTTCTTTTCTTTCTCCTTTAGACGTTTCTATCTTACCATTGATTTGGTAAGAAGCCCCATAGTTGGATGGGAAGGGACAGGCGCAGGTCAATTTTACAGTCATCGAAAGCAACTTATGAGACGCTTTAGCAATTTTCGTAAGGGACGAGATTGTTTTATTAAAGGCAACGTCGAGGGTCATCGAGGGACTACGATCTTTTATTGAAGGGTCATTGCTAAAGCACCCCATATTCGAGGGACATGACTTTTTTCGAGACAACAAGTGAGATTACCCTAGAGGTGCATGTGTGAATAATGTGTTTGATTTGCATGCATTTAGTCTTTGATTAGGGTGGCCTATTTGTTGGTTTTATCTTACCATACATCCTAGTTACTAACATTTGTATAAAGCAATAAAAATGCAGGAAATAAATATCCTACACTATTACAACCATATTGAAAGGCAAGAAAATGTAAAGGCAAAAACAAAATAAAGGAAAGGAAAATGAGCTCTTCGACCCAGGCAGTAGCACCCTTCGACTCAAATCTTCATGGCCCCTTTCGAATCTGCCTTTTTTTTTCCTTCGACTACAGGAGTGTTAGCCGGTAACCTTCGACTCACCCTTCTTGCTATTTATTTTGACAGGGTTTAGGAGTCAGCATGGAATGCACACCTTTCGTTTCAAACTCTTTGATGTCTCCTTTGATTGCAGGAATGAAAAGCACCCAAGTTTAGATTTCGAGAAGGCTCCAATGTTTAGCCAGTCAAAAGATGCATGAAACCTGTCTAAACTTGAAAATGAAACCAACAAGTGTAACTTTCAACAACTACAAATCAGGGGTTAGCACAAGATTATTGGGAACCAGGATCCAAAGTCTAACTAGTCAGGGTTGAGATTCTCAGTATACAAGCAGTGAGGGTCGAAAGCATGATCGACTTCCTAGATAGGATATCTACATTTTCCTTTTATTCACATTCACAAATTATATTTAAGTGAGCAAAGTTTTTAGTTTAGAGGAAAACTTACCTCTTGAAGTGCTTAGTCGTAGGACTTGTAAGTGGCTTCTTCGATGATGGATGGAGCTTCGCTGGAACCTTCCCGAAGCTAGTTTCGTTGCTGTTTTATTTGGGAAGTCAGTTGTGGTTAACTATCTGGCAGTTGGGGATTGAGTCGAAAGGTTTGCTTATGTATGAAGGGATCTGAGTTGTTTAAAGTTTGAGTGTTTGGGAATGTTTGAGAATTTTTAATAGTGTTTGAGAGTTTTTGAGAATTTGGTAATTTCTTCACAAACAAAGTTTTTTTTCAACTATCAGGGCCCCTAAAATGTGTGATGGAGGCTCTTATTTATAGATGAGTTTTGCTGAGGTTTGGGAGGGAAAACAAAAGAAATTTGAACAAATTTGGTATGTTGTTCTTGTAGCCTTTGAGGTACAGTTTTTATATGCCAATTTGGTGCAAGGATGGGGGCAGCATGCCAGGACTGGTTTGTAGCAGTTTTGGACCATTGTGGCCAGTGCAACAGATTTGTACCTGATACTACTAGCATATGGACTACTTCTCCTTTGTTTTGACCAACTGGCTCTAGCTTTCGACTAGACTTCTTTTCAGATAACAATGTTTCTTTCAAAATGTCCTTCGAATGGACCACATATGCATCTTGTAATTCTTCAGATGGGCCACCAAGGTATAACCTTCGATTGGAACATCCAGACATGTCATGGTATAGAGGCTATGCATGTGTCAAAGGGAAGCTGCAGGGGGGCAATAGGAATCCACCAAGTTCTGAGTCGAAGGACATTAACAGGGGGCTTCTCTCTTTGAGTCGAAAAAGGCTACAAGAGACTCTTCCTCTTGGAGTCGAAAAAGGATACAAGAGGCCCTTCCTCTTTGAGTCAAAGGAAGCTACCAGAGACTTTTCCTCTTTGAGTCAAAGGAGAATGTTCCAAAGGAAAACCAAACTCAGTCGAAGCTAAAATGGAGGAGCAACTTCTGTTGAAGTTAAGCACCAGTCGAAGCAAACTTATTTACTTTGATTTTGTCAAAAACAGTCAAATTTATCTACTTTACTCTTTCAATAGCTTCCTCCTTGACCTAATGCTTAAAAATCCAATATGGTCCATGGTGACTTGAGCTAATCAAACCTTGTGCAATATTGGCCCAGTAGAAATCTTGTGAGGAGATTCTTGAAAAAGTGAGAGGGCAAATTTTGGGGTACAACAGCCGCCCCTGTTTAATCTTCTTAAACTTGAAAAGCGAGATTGATGTGTTTGTCGTTTGCGGCTTGAAAGTAGAAGATGATTGAACACTAGAGTGCCCAGAAATTTGCGCTTGATGATGCACTGGTCGATTGCATAAGGAAATGGGCTTAAGAGGCCATTTGGAGAAGTAAAGGAGAATTGTCGGAGATGGGCTTATAGATGCCATCCAACGACGATTATTGACAGAAAGTTTGAACTCGATCTCTCTCTTTTTTTTTACAGAAAATGAATCAGAATAAATCGTTGAGAGATTTATTTGAACCAGTGAAAATCTAGAGACGAATCAGAATAAACCGTTGAGAGATTTATCTGAACTAGCAAAATAATCTGGAGATGAATCAGAATAAACCGTTGAGAGATTTATCTGAACCAGTGAAATAATCTGGAGATGAATCAGAATAAACCGTTGAGAGATTTGTCTGAACCAGCAAAATAATCTGGAGATGAATCAGAGTAAACTGTTGAGAGATTTATCTGAACCAGTGAAATAATCTGGAGATGAATCAGAATAAACCATTGAGAGATTTATTTGAACCAGTGAAATAATCTGGAGACGAATCAGAATAAACCATTGAGAGATTTATCTGAACCAGCAAAATAATCTGGAGATGAATCAGAATAAGCCGTTGAGAGATTTATCTGAACCAGTGAAATAATCTGGAGATGAATCAGAATAAATCGTTGAGAGATTTATCTGAACCAGTGAAATAATCTGGAGACGAATCAGAATAAACCGTTAAGAGATTTATCTGAACCAGCGAAATAATCTGGAGATGAATCAGAATAAACTGTTGAGAGATTTATCTGGACCAGTGAAAATCTGGAGACGAATCAGAATAAACCGTTGAGAGATTTATCTGAACCAGTGAAATAATCTGGAGACAAATCAGAATAAACCGTTGAGAGATTTATCTGAACCAGTGAAATACTCTGGAGATGAATCAGAATAAACCATTGAGAGATTTATCTGAACCAGTAAGATTCTGGAAGAAATATTTTGTTATGTAGATGGTCGACCAGTCTTTTCTTGTTGAAAATCTTGGTCTGTTGGAAATTTGTTGATGATGATTTCCTGTCAAATGACTCTTTCCTGCAAAAGGTGAAGAGTTAATTGTATGCAATGCTATGATGTATGCGATGCATAGGGTGATATTTTCCTCTCAAAAAGAATGAGATTACATGGTATGTACTTGAGTTGTCAATGTTATGACGTATGGATGCAAATGTATGGAATTAAAGATTATTTGTACCGTAGCATTGCTGGAAGCGGGGAAAATAAATCCCTTCTGAAGCACTGATGGATGAGTTTCCAAATATAAACTCTGTTGTAGAAGGGAAAAGCCAGACACGGCTTGTAGACTTTGTGAAATTCTGCTGGGGAAATCTGAGAAGCTGGGCAACTTACCGGGGAACCTCTGGAGCGGTATTGGAAGTTCTGCTTTGTCAGGAATATGAGAATGCTTGATACTGACAGGCTGCATACTGGGGATATGTTAGCGATTCTGTAGTAGGATGTATTTGCTTTCGCTCTGGCTGGAGAAAGTACCTGCAGGGGTTTTATGGAATGGCTTATAGATATTATCCTATTTCTTAGAGTCATTAGTAACTGTCTTTCCGTTTTTTTTTTTGTTTATTTGTAACAGTAATCACATTCAAATGCATATGTTCAAAAATAAATCATTGGACGTTTTTGTAAACAAGACACAGAAACAAAGAAAAAGAAAACAAATGGTTTTGCATTTTCCAAAGGGTACATCTTTGTATTAACTTGAATAAGTATTTTTGTACAATGAGACGAGCATTCTAGCAAGAAAATGTCGTCGTAAAAAATGAAAATTAATACAAAGGAAGGATAGCTATGTGAAATAATCCCATGGGGTTCCCATTATGCTATAGTATTCATGTCTCTGAATATCTTGTCCACTTGTCGCCTCGGCGAAGTCGATTGGATTGATTTAGAGCCATTTGAGTTGATTGGTCGACGCTGAAGATTGTCTGTCAGATGATCCAACGGGACATAGTCATACGCTTTAATCCCTAACTTTTTCCTGGACAGTCCTCTCGGGTTTTCACCCACCG
The DNA here is from genome assembly GCA_948472305.1 of Vicia faba. Lineage (NCBI taxonomy): Eukaryota > Viridiplantae > Streptophyta > Magnoliopsida > Fabales > Fabaceae > Vicia > Vicia faba. The sequence continues at coordinate 1,637,592,121 of OX451739.1, read as the reverse complement.
GGATACCCTTTTTTGCCCAAGCCGCCCTTTCGGGTTTTCGACTTGCTGGGCATACAAATTTTTTTTAATTTCCATCCCTTATTTTTGCCCGAACCCTTTTGGTTTGCCGGGAAGCCCTTATTTTTGCCTAGGCCAGTCAACCTAGCGGGTATTTGATCATGCGTAGTATATTTTAACTATGTCCGTATTTACAGGGTGCGGGAGGTCGTCACCATCCATAGTGGTCAAGATCATTGCTCCACCAGAGAATATGCTTTTGATTACAAACGGCCCTTCGTATGTAGGGGTCCATTTTCCCCTGGGATCACCTTATGGAAAAATGATACGCTTGATTACCAAGTCACCGACCCGATATACCTGACGTTTGACCTTTTTATTAAAAGCTTTGATCATGTGTTTTTGGTACATCTGACCATGACAGATAGCTGTAAGCCTCTTCTCATCAATCAAGTTTAGTTGGTCAAACCGAGTCTGGATCCAATCTTCTTCATTCAAACCAACATCCTTCATGATTCTTAGAGAGGGGATCTGGATCTCAATAGGCAAGACAGCCTCCATGTCGTATACCAGAGAATAAGGTGTTGCCCCAGTTGATGTGCGAGCTGTGGTACGATACCCATGGAGAGCGAACGATAGCATCTCATGTCAGTCTTTGTATGTGACTGTCATTTTCTGTATGATCTTCTTAATGTTTTTGTTAGCAGCTTCTACAACACCATTCATCTTTGACCGATAAGGGGAAGAATTGTGATGTTGAATCTTGAATTGCTCGCACAAGGCGGTGATCATAATGTTGTTTAGATTCGTACCATCATCAGTAAGGATTCTCTCTGGGATGCCATATCGACAGATGAGATTCTGTTTGATGAATCGGGCGACCACATTCTTAGTAAAGGAAGCGAAGGAAGCTGCCTCAACCCACTTTGTAAAATAGTCGATGGCCACTAAGATGAAGCGGTGTCCATTGGAGGTCGTTGGCTTGATTTCCCCAATCATATCGATTCCCCACATAGCAAAGGGCCAAGGAGCCGTCAAGACGTTTAGAGGAACCGGAGGTACGTGCACTTTATCCACATAAATCTGACACTTCTGGCAAGTCCGAGAGTGTTGGTAGCAATCTGCCTCCATGGTAGACCAATAATAGCCTGCCCGTAGGATTTTCTTTTCCATTGTATGCCCACTGGAATGGGTACCAAAAGTGCCTTCGTGTAATTCAACCATGATCCTTTTAGCTTCAACCTTGTCTATGCACCAAAGTAAAACAGAGTCATGACTGTGTTTGTATAAAATGTCGTTACTAAGGAAGAACTTAGCCGAGAACCTTCTTAGGAACTTCTTGTCATTTACTGAAGTTCCTTCTGGGTATTCCTGAGACTCGAGATACCTTTTAACTTCATGGAACCAAGGTTGATCCACTATTTCTTCAGTACCGATCTCGTGATAGTAGGCTAGTTCATCCATCCGCTCAATGGTGATTTGAGGAGCCTCTTTATCCCAATTAAGTCTAAACATAGATGACATTGTAGCTAATGCGTCTGCTAGCTGATTTTCTTCTCGCGGGAAATGCTCGAAGGTAATCTTCTCGAAATGCGGCAGCAATGTCAACACATGTTCTTTGTAAGGGATAAGGTTGGGGTTTTTGGTGTCCCATTCCCCTTTGATTTGACTGATGACCAAAGTTGAATCTCCAAATACATCCAAGTATTTGATCCCCAAGTCTATAGCATCTTTGAGACCGAAGATGCATGCTTCGTATTCTTCCATGTTGTTGGTACAGTTGAAGCAAAGTCTGGCAGTGAAGGGAGTATGAAATCCTTCTGGAGATATGAGTACAGCATCGATACCATTGCCAAGTGCGTTGGATGCCCCATCAAAGAACAGGGTCCATCAGGATCCTTGTTCAGGTCCGTCATATGGCCTGATTTCTTCACAGTTGTCTAACATCATGATGTCTTCATCCGAGAATTCGAACTTCATGGATTGATAGTCTTCCACAGCTTGGTGAGCAAGGTGATCAGCCACTACACTACCCTTTATAGCTTTCTGGGTAGTATATTGTATGTCATATTCTGTCAGGATCATCTACCATCTCGCTGTTCTCCCAAAAAGAGCGGGCTTCTCAAAGATGTATTTTATCGGATCCATTTTAGATATTAACAGAGTAGTATGGGTCAGCATATACTGTCTCAGCCGGCGAGCAGCCCATGCTAGAGCGCAGCAATTTTTCTCGAGCAGTGAATATCTTGTTTCACATTCGGTAAACTTTTTGCTCAGGTAATAAATAGCATTCTCTTTTCGGCCAGACTCGTCATGCTACCCCAACACACACCCCATTGAGTTTTCTAAAACAGTCAAATATAAGATCAATGGCCTTCCCTCGACAGGTGGCAACAACATAGGAGGCTCTTGCAGGTATTCTTTGATTTTTTCAAAAGCAACTTGGCATTCGTTATTCCATTTGACTACTTGATCTTTCTTCAAGAGTTTGAAGATTGGCTCACAAGTAGTTGTCAGGTGAGAAATAAACCTGGTTATGTAATTCAGACGTCCCAAGAATCCTCTGACTTCTTTCTCAGTACAAGGTGACGGCATCTCTTGTATTGCTTTAACCTTGGCAGGGTCAACCTCGATACCCTTGTTGCTGACGACAAAGCCTAAGAGTTTACCAGACCGTACTCCGAACATGCACTTGTTTGGATTCAATCTCAACTTGTACTTCTTCAGCCTCTCAAACAGCTTCTGTAAGTGATCAAGGTGCTCTTCTTCTGTCTGTTATCTGGCTATCATATCGTCTACGTAGACCTCTATCTCATGATGTATCATGTCATGAAATAAAGCTACCATGGCGCATTGATAAATTGCCCCAGCATTCTTCAGTCTGAATGGCATGACCTTATAGCAGAAAGTGCCCCACTGTGTAACAAAGGTCGTTTTCTCTATATCCTCAGGCACCATTTTGATTTGGTTGTAGCCAGAGAAACCGTCCATGAAGGAAAACACTTTTTGATGCGCCGTATTATCAACTAGGATGTCGATGTGGGGGAGTGGGAAATCATCTTTGGGGATTTCCCTGTTTAAGTCTCTGTAGTCCACACACATCCTCACTTTACCGTCTTTCTTGGGTACAAGAACAACATTGGCCACCCATTGGGGATAAGAGGTGACAGTCAAAAATCCGGCATTGAATTGCTTCATGACTTCTGCTTTGATCTTTTCAGACATATCGGGCCTCATGCGACGAACCTTTTGCTTTACTGGGGGACAATCTTCTTTTATAGGCAGATGATGTACCACAATGTCTGCATCAAGTCCCGACATGTCTTTATACGACCAGGCAAAGATCTCAACATAATCGTGCAATAACTGAATCAGATGCTCCTTGACATTAGGTTCCAAGTTGGCACCCACCTTGACCTCCTTTTTGTCTTTCTCAGTTCCCAAGTTAATTGTTTCGACCGGCTCTTCGTGCGGCTGAATGGTCCTTTCTTCCTGTTGCAACAACCTAGCCAACTCCCCTGGCACCTCATAATCTTCCTCACCTTCGTCGTCGGCTTGGTAGATCAGATTTTCAAAGTCACAATTGGCCATAATAGAACTGTTACCCATGGGATCCTGAGTGGATGTAGATCTGCATTTTTAATATGTGAGTGTGTGTAAGAGCATAGCTACCTTTGAAAGAAATAAAATGTAAGAAAGAAAAGACAAAGAACACAAAATTTGATGCAAAAACGTCCATGATTCATTAATGACATATGAGAATGAAGTGACAACCCTCACAAATGGACCATTGTGCCTCGGGTAAGACACAAGGTTTTAAAAGTCTGAATTCTTTAAATATTACAAGCCTAAAAATATTAAAAGACAATTACTCTTGAATAAAAGTAATAGGAATGAAATCTTTGGCCTCCTAATTGTTGAGCCCACCGCCGATGGTTGGAAAAATCCATTTGTCCATGTCACAGCTGCCATCACTGTCTCCTATTGCATTGATTCCTTGATTGCTGATACGCAGAGGTGGTCCCCCAACACGAGATAGTCGAACAGCTCTTTGGGCCTCTGAAGTGAATCCCAACCCAAACTTGTCGGACTTGTAGGGAATATCCGGAAGCTGACCCCAGATAGTACATCCTCCCTCTTCAACCACTGCTCGAGCATCTTTCAATGAGGCCATCTTTAGTGGAGGTCTGGTAATCTTCGGAACCTTTGGAGTAGATTTGGTTTCCGCGACCGTTGCTGGAACCTCCTCAAAGTTCTGACAGGGAGTCTCTATGAATTCACCATCCATTTCAACATACCTGAAAGAGTTCAGATGAATAACCATGTACTCCTCCTCTCTGTGAACTGTGACAATATTTCCTCTGATCGGGTATTTTAGCATTTGGTGTAGGGTAGAAGTGACGGCACCAGCACCATGGATCCAGGGTCGACCCAACAGACAAGAGTATGAAGGGAGGATGTCCATCACATAGAAAATTGAGTCAAAAGTCTGAGTCCCGATTTTTATGGGGATACCAACTTCTCCATGCATTGTCCTCTTGGAGCTATCAAAGGCCCTTACTATGATGTTGCTTGGTTTCAAGATAAGCCCCTCGCAATCCAGTCGGTCGAGAGCATTTTTGGGCAAAACATTCAAAGATGAGCCGGTATCCACCAAAACATGGGCAAGTGTGGTGCCCTTGCATTCAATGGAAATATGTAAGGCATCATTGTGTTTCCTTCCCTTAGAGGATAAATCAGCATCGGAAAAGCCCAATCTGTTATCAGTAGTTAGACTGGCCACACAGTTTTCAAATTGGTCGATGGAGGTCTCTTGGGGCACGTGAGCGGTCTTAAGGAACTTTACCAAGGCTTTGGCGTGGGTCTCAGAACACAAAAGTAAAGACAACAATGATATCTTCGAGGGGGTTTACCCCAACTGTTCAACAATGTTGTAGTCACTTTTCTTGATTATCTTCAGGATTTCTTCTATTTATTTTCTAGAAGCTTCAAGGATGATCTCAGGATGCTCTCTTGCTTAGACAAACTCATTCAGAGCCTCTTTGCCCCTTGTATTGGCAGCCGGGATATCAGTAGGAGTATCATTGGGAGTGTCGGTAGGTGTGGCAGTAGGAATGATCACAGGATTAGCAATGGTCTTTGGAGAAATATCAGGTGAGAAGACTCTTCCACTTCTTGTTATTTTGCTGGTTCTAGTGATGTTACCGATATCGGGATCAATATCTCTCGCAACTTCATCCTTGACATCCAACTAATCTTGCTTGACACCGTAGTGTAATACGGCTGGAGAACTGACTTGAGGTTTTGCGTTTCATCACAAATGTTTCGGTTTAGCAAGAGTCGCCACCGACTTTTATTTTATCCAAAAGGAAATGTAAAAAAGCACAAGAAAGACCTTTGAGATGTTTTCTTGAGTTCGAGGGGCAGATTATGAAAAGGGAAGGTGCTAACACCCTTTTCATCCATAGTTTTCCATGGGCTCTTAGTTACTTGTTTAGATCACTTGCTTTGCTTTTGCAATTGTTTGAAATGGTGCTTTGTGTGGTTTTGAAAGTATTTTGAAAAGAGGCCTTTGTTTAGGCAATCTTTGTAATGATTCTCGTTCGTAAGAATGTATACAAAGATGTTTGTCTTTTGAAAAATGTTTCAATATTTTGAAAGTTGTTTGGAAATGTTTTGAAGGTTGTTTGGAAATGTTTTGAAATGTGTGTGTGTTTGTTTGAACATAGCAAGGATTATTTGCAAATTGATCAAGTAACTAGGAGCATCTACCTACTCAAATGTCTTTCTTGTACATTTTTATTCCCTTGACATTGTTGATTTACCATTGATTTGGTAAACAACCCTATCTTTGGATGTTAAACGGGACGGGCGTGGGTCATCGTATGACCATGATAGCAATGTTGCCAAGTATCTTTAGCATTTTGAGGGACCAAGATCATTTGTTTAGGCAACCTTTTTGATAGCGTCATCGAGGGACTATGATCTTTTGTTTTGTTTTGTTTTGCCAAGATACTTTACATGCATACCATGGCCATTTTTAAGGCAACAAAGTGGATGAAACCCTAAGGGGTGCTTGTGTGCAATATGTGTCATTTTACATGCATTTTTGTCTTGGATTAGGTCATGCTATTTGTTTGATTTTTGTCTTATCATGCAAACTCTAATTTTACTACACATATATATAATGTGATAAATTGCGTAAAGTAAATCTAAGCTATTACAACAATATTATGGGAGGGGGGATACAAGTTTTTTTTTTTTGAATGGGGGATATTACTCAAAATAAAACCCTAAAAATTAGTACAACCCAATTGAATTCTTGTACAATTAATAAATGAACAATTATTTAAATATGCAATAAAATGTATGGATGCAAAATGTTTTTTTTTTGTATCTATTTTATATATGTAAAAATAAAATTATTTAAGTCCTAAAAATAAGAAAAATAATAATATTATTTTTTGAAAGGGTGAAACCCTAGTTTTTTTATTAAAAGAAATATATGTTTTCTATATTATTTATTTGTCCATTTTTTACAAGAAATAATAAATAAAATTATTTACAAGTATTAAAAATTAAAATATATGTGGAAATAATGTTTTATGTGTATGATAATAAAAATAAAAATGTATAGTATTTTTTTATATGTTTACTATTTATTTTGAGAAAATAGATTCTATTTATTCTAATAAATCAATATTTTACGGAAAAAATAAGATAAAAAAATAAAATAAAATGCAAAAAATTAAGAAAACCTTTTTGTGATTTTTTAATGTTCAGAAAAAAAATATTAAAGTCAATAAGCATAAAAGAAATGAAAAAATATGCAAAATATAAAAATATGAAGCAAGGGGTGCAAATAGTAAACTGGGGGGTATGGGAAGTAAAACAACAGGCCCAAGCGCGCCAGGCCCGGAACATCATCTTCATCCCTGTCCTTGGCTTCTTCGCGCGTGTTTCTGAGTACAAACTTGTATCTTGCTCTAGCTTGCATAAAATCAAAAACTCATAACACAAAAATGTAGCTTATGATCACACGATTCCAGTGATATAAAAAACATAATCTAACTCTTAAGGATCATGGAGAATTTAATCACCCCTAATTTCTGACCTAGTTTTTTCATGAACTTCAAGCTTCAAATTCTCACTACTCAGTTAATATAAATGACAACTATGCATATGTACAACTTCAACAAGTTAAGGACTACATTTTTGCTTCACAAATCGTGACTTAAGGATGCCTAAATAAGGAGATAGAGATTTGAAAAATACCTTGTTCAGCTGAGTTTGGATATGGCAATGTGGGGGCTTTGAGTGAGGCCTGAATATCGTGAGAGCTTCCTTGAAGTTCCCTCAAGCTATTCCAATGCTTAGCTTGCCTTGAGGATGCTTGAAACTCCTTGTACAAGTCAACCTGCAACCTTCCAAAATGAAAATGGTGATTTCTGAAATAGGGCTTACAGAACCAGGACAAGGGCTTGGGTAGTTTAGGTAGGATGTATGTAAAGTGTTTGAAGTCTTAAAGTGAGAAACGCACTAGCCAATATTGATTTGGCAAGAGTTCTGCAGATGATGCCCTGTTTGGGCAGAAACGTGTGTTTTTTGTGTTTGGGAGAGTTTCCAATGCTATGAATTCGTGTATTGTCTTGTTACAAGTTTATGAAGTTATGTAGAATGATGCCAAGCCTTTCCTTTAACAGATGTGCAAGTTCTGATCCCTTTTGCCAATTTTCTTGCTTTTGAAGAAAGGTTGAAGTGACAATGCCAAAGTGTTGTACTTGCTAGTTCTAGGGCTGACGAGAGTTGGTAAACATTGCCTGATGTTTGTGCATATTTCTTGTAACAAAAGATCAGGTCCAAGGCTCAAGAATTATAAAGTTGCAAAAAGCATGCTTTATGAAAATGGCAATGTGCCCTTTATGCCATTAATGGAATAAACTCTTGTACAATGCTCCAAAGGTAAAAATAAAGCCATTATCCAATGAGTTTGCATTTTATTATGGAGTGTAGAAGGGATTAGGACCTGTAATGCAAGGTACAAGCATGCTAGGATCTGATTTGCAACTTGGTGCATTGTAAAAATGGCTTGAATAAAAGTGACAAAATGCCATTTTCTCTTCTTCGATTATCCCTAACCACAAATGATCTTGGAGAGTTCTTGGACATTTTGGAAAGCTTGTAACATTATCTACAATCCATCTTTGGAATGCAACTTGAGATACCTCTTGGAAATAGGTGAAAAGTTGCCATGAAGTTAGGTCAAAAACCTGCCTAAACTAGGGCAAAATTTCACTAAGTTATTTAGTTCATGGACTCTTATTCACATAATCATAACTTGAGATACATGCATCTTTTGGGAAAACTTTGTGAATCAAAGTTGTATATTACATGGAGGACTACAACTTTCATGTTGGAAGTTTTCTTTGAATCCAATTGCATCATGATGAAAAAATTATGCAAAGTTAGGAAAAAATAAGAAATTTTTCATACTTAGAAAAATTCTAAGTTGTGAAAAATTTCAAATCAAAACCCTAATTTGCAATTTTAGGTTTCTTGGCCAACAAGTTTCACATTTTGACATATCTTGATGAATTATGACCTTTGGCACTTGATTTTGACCAAAAAGTCAAAGTTTGACTTTTCAGTGTACAGTTGACTTTTGATCAGTTTACTGCAAAATTCATCTGTCAATCCTATGCATTTGAGATCTTTTGAACTATGTGATTAGGTAAAGATGATGCCATTGAGTCCTTGAAATCATGTTTGAACCCAATTGGTCATTGGCTAGGTTAAAAATCATAAATTTCCCTTTCTCAGTCAAAACACTAATTTTGACCATTTTGCCCTTTTGATGATTTGATCAAATTTCTTGAGGAGTTGTGATCCAAACTTGATCAAATGGTACATAGGAGTCTAAAATGTTGTTTTGGATCAAAAATTATGAATTTTGACTGTAAATTGGCCATAGTTGACTTTTTCCCCAATATAGTTTATTTTTAGGTCAATTGTCTAATTGACTGGTCAAAATGTGGTCCAAGGCTTGAAACTTAGTATGAGCAATCTTGGGGGTCCAAGATGGTGTATGAAAGTCACATGAAGCATTGATGGTCCAAAAACCCTTATGCAAACTCAAACCCTAATTTCAGGTTATCAGTGCAAGGAGATGTCTTGAGCTGACCAAACCCTAATCTTGTCTTGAGTCCAAGAAGTCTTATGAGGGGAAATCTTGATAAAATGAGAGGGAAAATTTTGGTGTACAACAGCTTCCCCTGTTCAATCTTCTTAAACCTAAAGAGTTAGATTGGCGAGCTTTGTCGTTCGTGACTCGAAGGTAAAAGATGATTGGACACTAGAGTGCCGTAAATTTGCACTCGTCAAATTGTAGTTGAGGGAATGGGCTTAAAGATGCCATTTGGAGATGTGATAGAATCTTGTTAGAGATGGGCTTAAAGATGCCATCCAAGAATGTTTGCTGAGCTGTAAGTTGTAAGTCAAAATAATGAGTATCAGAATGGTGTCCGTATCTGGAACGTATCTGAACCGTATCAGGAGACTGAATCTGTATGAGCAAGGGAATAGCAGCCGTGTCTGGAGCGTATCCGAGCTTGAATCTGAATAAATAACAGAATGACTTCAGTGTCTGGAGTGTATCTGTATTGTAGCATGAATCTGAAATTTGAATAAGCGACAGAATGGCATCCGTGTCTGGAGCGTATCTAAGCTGGGGAAAATCAGAATAAGTGACAGAATGGCAACCGTGTCTGGAGCGTATCTGGACTGGGATTCAAATAAGTAGCAGAATGACTTCCGTGTCTGGAGTGTATCCGTACTTGAATCATGATTGTTGAAGTCTAAATGGGTGATAAAATGGCATATGTATCTGGAGCGTATCTGAACTGTATCTTGAGGGTTAAGATTTGCATGAGTAGCAGAATGACTTCTGTGTCTGGAGTGTATCTGTACTGCATCTGAAATCTTTGAACATTGTTAATGATAGTTGTCAATCTTATCCTGAAAAGGGTAAAATATTAGCTGAAAAACAGAGTTATGTTGCATGAAATGTATGATGCAATAAATGTGTTTTAGCAATGTTTATGATATATGAATGTAATGTATGCGCATGTAAGCTGATTTGCTGAGGAAAATGAATCTTGACAGCTGGGGATAATAAAATCTTTTACTGCTGTCGGGGAAAATAAATCCTTGACTGCTGCTGGAGATTCAAAATCTTTGATTGCTGAGGATGAGAAGTCCTTGGTGACTGTTGGGGATTAAAGATCCTTGATGACTTTCCTGGGGATACAGGGATCCTTCAAGTCTTAGAGTTAGAGTATTGACAAAAATTCTGTTGTGAGAGTAATGCCATGTACTATCTGAGAAATCTTCTTGGGGAATCCAGAGAACTTTGTTGACGTCTACTGGGGATTACACAATGGGAAACCTTGCTCCGCTGGGGAATAGAGAAAACTCTGATGACTTCTGTGGGGAATTAAGAATGAGAATCTTCATTCTGGCGACCTCATTGGGGAATAATAAAGCTATGCGGGGAAGAAGGCTTACTGCTAGGGAGTAGGTTCAGGAGTTTGGGTTGTATGCCACTCTACTGGGGAATTATCCTAGGTTGGGGAGAGACAAAAGTTAACTGTTATCTGGCTGGTTCTCAGACTTCAAGACAACCTGTTGGGGAATTTGGGGAAAACTGAATGGTTCCCGCTGGGGATTGATAGTTGGAAATTTTGACTCGACTGGGGAAGAAGGTTTCATCTCTGCTGGGGATCTGTAATTCAAAGTTTTGGATCCGCTGGGGATTGGGAGTTTGAAGTTTTAACTCTGATGGGGATTAAAGGTTTGAAATTTAGCTCCACTGGGGATCTATATGATGTATTGTAGGGATTGCTCATGGAATAGCCGAAAGACATTTTCCTATCCTTTCAACCTGTCAGTAATTTTTCTTTTCCACTTTGTTTATTTGTAAACAGTAATTATGTTCAAATGCATATGTTCACTAATGAATCATTGGACGTTTTTGCAAATAAAACACAAGTGTAAAAAAGAAAAAGGAAAATAGTTTTCTGCACTTTAAAGAGATATCTTTGTATTAACTTTGAATAAGTGTTTTGTACTAAGGAGACAGACATCCTAGTAAGAGGACGGTGTCATAAAAGATGAGAAAAAATTATACAAAGGAAGATAGCTATGTGTAAAAAATCCCATGGGGTTCCCATTCTGCTATAGCCTTCGTAACTCCGAATATATTATCCATCCGTTGCTTCGTCCGAAGATGATTGGATTGATCAGAAGCTCCAGAGTTTGTCTGTGAAGATATTGTCCTTAAAGTGATCCGACGAGACATAGTCATACGCTTTAATTCCCTAACTTTTGCCTGGACCGCCCTTTCGGGTTTTTGATCCACCGGGAAACCCTTTTTTCCCAAGTTGCCCTTTCGGGTTTTCAACTTGCCGGGTGTATAGATTTTTTTGTTTATCCCTAATTATTTCCTGAATCGCCCTGTCAGGTTTTCGATTCACCGGGATGCCCTTTTTTTCCTAGGCGTATCAACCTAGCGCGTCATTTATGCGTAATATATTTTGACTATGTCTGTGTTTGTAGGGTGCGGTAGGTCGTCGCCGTCCATGGTGGTTAGGATCATTGCCCCACCATAAAAGATGTTCTTGATTACAAATGGTCCTTCATAGGTAGGAGTCCATTTTCCCCTGGGATCACTTTGTGGCAAGATGATGCGCTTGATCACTAGATCTCCAACTTGATACACTTGTCGTCTGACTTTCTTGTTGAAAGCCTTGATCATCCGTTTTTGATACGTCTGACCATGGCAAACAGTAGTAAGTCTCTTTTCGTCAATTAGGTTTAACTGATCAAGTCGGGTTTGGATCCAATCGTCTTCACTCAGACCTGCATCCTTCATGATTCTCAAAGAGGGGATCTGAACCTCAATAGGTAAAACAGCTTCCATGCCATATACCAAGGAATAGGGTGTTGCCCCAGTTGATGTACGTGCCGTGGTACGGTACCTGTGGAGAGCAAACGGTAGCATCTCATGCCAGTCCTTATAGGTGATTGTCATCTTCTGTATGATTTTTTTGATGTTTTTGTTCGCAGCTTCAACAACACCGTTCATCTTTGGCCGATAGGGAGATGAATTGTGATGTTGAATCTTGAACTGCTCGCACAAGGCGGTGATCATAGTATTGTTAAGGTTTGTACCGTTGTCAGTGATGATCCTTTCGGGGATACCATACCGGCAAATAAGGTTCTGTTTGATGAAGCGGGCAACAACATTCTTAGTAACGGATGCGAAGGAAGCTGCTTCGACCCACTTGGTGAAGTAGTCAATGGCCACCAGAATGAAGCGGTATCCATTGGATGTTGTAGGCTTGATCTCTCCAATCATGTCGATTCTCCACATAGCGAAGGACCAAGGAGCCGTTAAGACATTTAGAGGAACAGGAGGCATGTGCACCTTGTCTGCATAGATTTGACATTTGTGACAGGTACGGGAGTGTTGATAGCAGTCAGCTTCCATGGTAGACCAGTAATAGTCTGCCCGTAGAATCTTTTTTGCCATCGTATGCTCGCTAGAGTGAGTGCCGAAGGTTCCTTCATGCAATTCAACCATGATATTTTTAGCTTCAGCTTTGTCCATACAACGGAGTATAATAGAATCATGATTGTGCTTGTACAAGATGCCATTACTTAGGAAGAATTTAGCCGAGAATCTCCTTAAGAACTTTTTGTCATTGACTGTAGCTCCTTCAGGGTATTCTTGAGCCTCGAGATACCTTTTGACTTCATGAAACCAAGGTTGGTCCACTACTTCTTCGGTATTAATCTCGTGACATTGTGCAGGTTCGTCCATCCATTCAATTGTGATTTGGGGAGCCTCATTATCCCAATTAAGTTTAAACATGGATGACATTGTAGCTAGAGCATTTTCTAGCTGATTTTCTTCTCGCGGGAAGTGCTCGAAGGTAATCTGCTCGAAATGTGGTAACAATGTCAAGACATGTTCTTTGTAAGGGATGAGTTTTGGATGCTTAGTGTCCCACTCTCCTTTGATCTGACTGATTACCAGAGCTGAGTCCCCAAACACAACTAAAGATTTGATTCCCAAGTCTATGGCAGCATTGAGTCCAAAGATGCATGCTTCGTACTCTTCCATGTTGTTCGTACAGTTGAAACATAGTCTGGCTGTAAAAGGAGTGTGGCAACCCTCTGGAGATATAAGCACAACACCGATACCGTTACCAAGCGCATTGGAGGCCCCATCAAAGTACAGGGTCCATCGGGATCCTTGTTCAGGTCCGTCATATGGTCTGAAGTCTTCAATGTTGTCCAATGTCATGATGTCTTCGTCAAGGAAGTCGAACTTCATGGATTGATAATCTTCTACAGCTTGATGAGCCAAATGATCGGCTAGCACACTACCCTTTATAGCTTTTTGGGTCGTGTACTGTATGTCATACTCTGTAAGGATCATCTGCCATCTAGCTATCCTTCCAGACAAAGCAGGCTTTTCGAAGATGTATTTTATCGGATCCATCATAGATATCAGCAAAGTGGTATAAGTCAACATGTACTGCCTTAGCCGGCGAGCAGCCCATACCAAAGCGCAGCAAGTTTTCTCGATCAGTGAATATCTGGTTTCACAGTCGGTAAACATTTTACTAAGGTAATAAATGGCATGCTCTTTTCGGCCAGACTCGTCATGCTTCCCCAGTACGCACCCCATTGAATTCTCCAAGACGGTCAGATACATGATTAGCGGTCTTCCTTCGACGGGCAACATCAAGACAGGAGGCTCTTGTAAATACTCCTTGATTTTATCGAAAGCAATTTGACAGTCATCATTCCATCTAACTACCTGATCTTTCTTCAACAGCTTGAAGATTGGCTCACAAGTAGATGTTAGGTGAGAAATGAACCTAGCAATGTAGTTTAGGCGTCCCAAGAAACCTATGACTTCCTTCTCAGTGCGAGGAGTAGGCATTTCTTGTATAGCTTTGACTTTGGCAGGATCAACCTCAATGCCTTTGTTGCTGACAATGAAACCCAAGAGTTTACCGGACCAGACTCTGAATGTGCACTTGTTAGGGTTCAACCTTAGCTTGTACTCCTTCAACCTGACAAACAGCTTTTGCAAGTGATCAAGGTGTTCTTCTTCAGTTTGTGATCGGGCTATCATGCCATCTATGTAGACCTCTATCTCATGATGTATCATATCATGAAACAAAGCTACCATGGTGCATTGATAGGTTGCCCCGGCATTCTTCAGTCTGAATGGCATTACTTTGTAGCAGAACGTACCCCACTGTGTAACAAATGTAGTTTTCTCCAGGTCTTCAGGTGCCATTTTGATCTGGTTATAGCCTGAAAATTTGTTCATAAAAGAAAATAATTTGTGTTGAGCTGTGTTATCAACCAGGATGTCGATGTGCGGAAGTGGAAAATCATCTTTAGGGCTGTCCCTGTTTAAGTCTCTATAATCCACGCACATTCTGACTTTGCCGTCCTTTTTAGGCACGGGCACAATGTTAGCAACCCATTGTGGATAGGAAGTAACAACAAGAAATCCAGCATTGAATTGTTTCATAACTTCGGCTTTGATCTTCTCAGACATGTCAGGCCTCATGCGGTGTACCTTTTGCTTAACTGGTGGACAGTCTTCTCTTGTGGGTAGACGATGTACCATAATGTCTGTATCGAGTCCCAGCATGTCTTCGTATGACCAGGCAAAGATCTCAACATACTCATGCAACAGCTGAATTAGGCGCTCCTTGACACTTGGCTCTAGGTTGGCACCCACTCTGATTTCTTTCTTGTCTTCATCAGTGCCTAAGTTGATTGTATCTAACAGCTCCTCATGAGGCAGAATTGCTCTTTCCTCTTGTTGTAGTAATCTGGCCAATTCCCCTGGAAACTCACAATCTTCCTCACCTTCGTATTCGGCTTGGTTGATCAGATCTTCAGAGTCACTGAAGGTTATAGCAGTATCGTTACCCATGGGTTTCAAAGTGGAAGGGTACATGCATTTGTAAGTGTGGGTGTGTGTAAGGGCATATCCATCTTAAAACAACAAAATGTAAAAGAAAGACAATGAGAACAAAAGTTTTATATATGAAAAGCGTCCATGATTCATTAAAATGACATATGAAAATGAAATAAGAACCCTTACAAATGGACCTATGTGCCTCGGGTAAGACACAAGGTTGAAAAATTACGAATTGTTTGTGAATTATTACAGATCCAATAGAAATGGAAAAGATAAATTACTGCAGTATGAAAGTAATTGGAACAAAGTCTTTTGCTTCCCAGTTGCACAGTCCTCCGCCAACAGTAGGAAAAATCCAGTCTTCCAAGCTGCCTTCTTCATCACTGTCCTCTAGTGCATTAACCCCTTAGTGGCTGATCTTCACAGGTGGCCCTCCGGCACGGGCGCGGCGAATAGCTTTCTGAGCATTCTAGGTAAATCCCAAGCCGAATTTGTCTGATTTGAAAGGAAAGTCTGGAAGCTTCCCCCAGATAGTGGATTCGCCTTCTTCCACTAATGCCTTTACACCTTTTAGATAAGACATCTGAGGCACAGGTCTTATGATCACTGGAGTTGAGGACACCGTCTTGGTCGCCGCTAATTCATGAGAGACTTCTTCAAAATGCTGGAAAGGGGTCTCTATGAATTCGCCATCTAACTCCATATAACGGAAGGAATTCAGATGACTAATCATGTATTCCTCTTCACCATGGACAATTATGATTTTCCCTTGGACATGGTATTTCAGCATCTGATGCAAATTCGAGGTGACCGCACCGGCATTGTGAATCCAGGGACGTCCCAACAGGAAAGAGTAGGAGGGACGGATGTCCATCACGTAGAATGTTGAATTGAACGTCTGGGTACCCACCTTGATCGGTATCCAAGGCTTTCTTTGGAAAGACGTTCAGAGATGATCCAGTATCAACCAGGACGTGGGCTAGGGTGGTCCCCCTACACTCCACCGAGACATGTAGTGCATCGTTATGTTTTCTCCCTTTGGAGGTCAAGTCGGCATAGGAGAAACCCAGGCCATTGTCAGTTGTCAGACTGGCTACACACTCTTGGAATTGATCAGCCGAAGTCTCTTGCAGAACATGAGCCGTTTTCAAAAATTTTACCAAAGCTTTAGCATGTGCCTCAGAGCAAAGCAGCAATGTTAACATAGAGATTTTGGATGGGGTCTGCCCCAGTTGTTCTACCACATCATAATCACTTTTCTTAATAATCCTCAGGATTTCTTCCATCTCTTTCTTGGATGTCTCCGGAATGACTAATGATTGAGCCTTCATCAAGACAGGCTCCTCTTGAACGTTCTTTCCTTTTTTCTCAGCAACGGAAACATGGATGGAAATTGTATTGTTATTGTCAGCGGGTACACTTGTAGGTACAATCACAGGGGTAATCTTCGGAATGGCCACGGGTCCAAAGACTGCTGTTGGAGGAGCAATCTCTGGAGAAAAGATTCTTCCACTACGAGTAACCTTGCTTGTTCCGGCAATGTTACCGATGTCGGGAGTATCCTCTTCGGATCTTTCTTCTTCTGCAATCTGTTCAATTTGTTTGACACCATGGTAGTAGATTTCTCCACCATAGTTCCATGGTACCATTTTATCGGATTTGTATGGGGTTGGCCCGGGCATTGTTATCTTCAATGGAGTAGTCATATGAGCGGATGTAATCCTAACGGGTTTTTTAGGAACCCTGGAAGGATTGGCGTATATGGTCATTATTGAAACTTCTGGAACTGAAATGGATGAGACATGAGCTTTCTCAAACAAAATTTCCTTGTTATCAATCAATTGTTGGATTCCTTTCTTCAATAGAGGACAGTTAAATGGGGAGGATAGGCAAGTATGGAAATCTTGGTCACAACCTGGCAACACCCCGGATTTCAACAAATTCAACTTGATTGTTAAGAGAGGAGTTGACAGTTCATCCACAGTAGAAACAAACAGATCTTCTTCCACAGCACTGGAATTGTGACCATGCCTAGGCTTTGGAGCGGAGATAACATTCGGCTTTTCAGGGGCTTCAAATTCAACTTCCTTTGCGTCAATCAGATCTTGAATCTTGTTCTTCAGAGCCCAACAGTTGTTGGTGTCGTGCCATGGACTTTCTGAATGGTAAGCGCACCAGGCATTCGGATGGTAGTGTGGAGATGCAGTATTGGGATTTTTAGGGGCCTCTTTTAGCATGGCAAGATTCAACTTCAAGAGATGTGGTAGGACTTGAGCAGGAGTCATGTTTATCTTGGTGAATTGCCTTACAGGCCTTTCCACCCTTTGTTGGTTATTTCTCGGCTGATCGTTTCTCGACTGGTTGTTTCTTGGTTGGTCTGATGCAGACTTTTGAATCATAACAGCCCCCATTGTTGGTCGTCTTTCGATTCTTCCCTGATTCCTCTGTGCGTAGACAGAAGACACTTCCTTCTTTCCAGTGAAGGGCTTTTTGGCAGCAACAGAGGTAGACACATCTTTCTGAATTTTCCCGCTTCTAATACCGGATTCCACCCTCTCGCCAGTTAGAATCAACTCAGTGAAACCCGCAGAGGAGCTTCCAATCAGGTGATTAAAGAAAGGACCTGACAGAGTTCCCAAGAACATGTCCACTAGCTCTCTTTCAGATAAAGGTGGTTGCACCCTTCTGGCTAAATCCCTCCATTTTTGGGCGTAGTCTTTGAAGCCCTCATTGGATACCATAGCCATACTCTGGAGTTGAGTACGGGTTGGTGCCAGGTCGGCGTTGTATTGATACTGTTTATAGAAGGCGGCTGCCAAATCTTCCTAATTATGCACATCAGACCTCTCCAACTGGTAGAACCAATCAAGTTGTGTTCCTGACAAACTGTCCTGGAAAAAGTGAACCCACAAGTCTTTGTCTACAGAATGTGGCTGTATCTTTCTGACATAAGAACGAAGGTGCATCTTGGGACAAGACACCCCATCGTACTTAGCAAATAGAGGTATTTTAAACTTAGGAGGGATTACAATTCCAGATACCAAACCTAATTCTTCAAAGTCCAGCCCCGGGGCTCTCTGTGTCTCCATAGAAGCTAGACGCTCTTCCAAGTTTTTGTATTTGTCATCCGCTGGAGGGTACTGTTATTCTGAGTAGTCCTCTTCTTCCTCTTCTTCAGCTTCAGATTCAGATGGTACCGCAGTCTCTTTACCTTTTCTCTCTCCTTCCTCAAAGGTTGATGGAAATTCCAAGGTCCGTCTGGCTTGTCCTTCAAACCTTCTGCCCATAAGAACCACACTGGCTCGCTTCTTCTTCTTTTTCTCTTTTTCCTTCTCTAGTAGAGCCTTGAGCTCCTCCTGCCCCTTGGCCAAGGTCAGGAGTAACTGTTGGAATTGTGAATTCTGAGCTTGCAAGTCTTTGACCGTTTGTTCAATATCCATCTTGCTGAAATAAAAAGCAGAGAGATGAGGAAACTTGGTCTGAAGACCTGTTTTATGCATATGATGAATGATATGTATTCATGTAATGCTTTCAAGGATTTGAAAATTCAAATTTGTGTTAAACAAAAAGGAACAAACGTTATATTAATAAAAAAATAGAATTTGTTTACATCAGTGCCCCTAGGGAAAAATAGTACAAAATTCTAAGATAAAAAGACGTTGCGCATCCTCTTTGGTGCAATGTAGGTGTTGAGAGTCTTCTCTTCGTGAAGTAACCGAGTAAGCTCTAAAACCTTCTTCTCTCTTGCGTAGAATTGGGCTTCAAAAGTATCGTGTTCTCCCTTGAGCTATATCCAACTCCTTTGCAGATCTTCGAGTGATGTTGGCATGTCAGGATGTAGGAGGGTGTATGGAACCTCTCCTTCCTCAACAGGCTCTATAATCACTGGGAGAATAGAGGGGTAAGGCATCATAAGACTTTGGGCGCGGGTTCGTACCCACTTGAGGTAAGGCTCAAGGGGGATAGAATTCTTGTGTCCCAAGGTCTTACTGTCTACCTTGTTTGGAATCCTCCAAGCTCGGATGAACCTTTGACGAAGTCCTTGATTGTCGTTGTAGAAGTCGAAAACCAAGTTTGGAATTAACATGTCATATAGGCCATCTCTTCGGGCATAACCAAATTGTCTCAGAGCCAAGCAGGGGTTGTAGGTGATGCCTCCCCTAATGCCAAGTAGAGGGACATTAGGGAATTCCCCACAACGATCGATGATGATAATATTCTCTTTGGTTCGAGAACACCAATGAACATCTGAATGTGTAAGAGTCATCAATCGTTGTGACCACCTCAAACCTTGCTCATTCTTCAAAATTTATTGGGGAAGATGAGAAATAAACCATCTTGCCAGTAAAGGTGTGCAACACATGAGAACACATCTTTTCCTCATTGTTCGAGTGTGAAAAGAGTGCAAGATATCTCCAAGCAATGTAGGCACCGGGTTACGAGCCATGAAGATTTTGACAGCACTCACATTCATGAGTTGGTCAGGGTTAGGGAACAAGACCATCCCATAGATGAGAAGATCTATAATCTCATCAAAATCTTGTAAGTCCAAGGAATTCCAGCAGCTTTGGGCCTTCTCAACAAGAACTTTGCCAAGAAGCCTTTGACACCACTTCTAGTTTCCCAATGGGTTGTGACATCAGATGAGTGCAAGTGCAGGGCTTGAGCAATCTCTTCTGGCTTTGGATCTCTTTCCATACCGTTGAAAGGTAGTTGATTGAGAATAGGAATCCTCAAGAGTTGAGAAAATTCCTCCAAAGTGGGCACAAGCTGGTAGTCAGGAAATGTGAAGCAGTGATGCAAAGGGTCAAAGAACTGGAAAAGAACTTTCATCATGTCTTCCTCTGTGTTGGAAGTGACTAAGTTTAGAAGGCGACCATGTCTCTCGTTGAATGGAGAGTTCTCAGGAATCCTTGAAGCTAGCTCCTTGAGTTGTGGAGGAATTCTTACAAGGTTGACTTGGATGGTTTTCCTGCAAAGTGAATCCATGACCTACAAAACAGGAACAAAGATGAATTTCCAAAATCCTTGAAATGGTTAGTGGATACATATGATGTTCATGATGTCCATGATGTTATGCACAAGTATATATGTACAAGCAAATCACACAAGTTCCTAGTTTAGGCTTGCATGGGGTTTCATAGGTAAGTACCCTCTTGAAGTTTAGTTGGCTCAACCTGTCCTAGAAATAGTAATCGGGTTCTAAGGAGCTCAATATCACTGGATTGTTTTCTTGTTCATTGTTTAAATTCAGCCTCTTTACTGGCGACCGAAATATTCCAAGGAACCAACCCTCAATGAGTGTAGTAACGAGTATCTACCAACTTCGGACTGCACCAAAGTCGGTCATCTCACTACATCCTAAAAGGCCAAGATGGTCAAGTAAAGGTTCTAAAAGTTCGTTAGTGCTTCATGACATCACTCAGCGGCCCCGTATTCTCTTTGATTGACTCAAAGGCTACCGGTACCCACAAATATGTCACACTAACATAGCTATTGCTTAGACTGTGTCGGTATACCCCACATAGTTTCCACAACGTATTGCTATTTACCTATAAATGTTTCCCAAATCCGGGTAGAGGATTTCAAACCCAAACAATAGAACCAAAGTGTAAAGCAAACAAAGCAAACATGGTAAGCAAATAAAGGTGATCTAAAACCTAAGGTAACCCTACTTTTATAATTTTCCCCAGCAGAGTCGCCAGTTCTGTGATACGGTGGGAGAACTGACTTGAGGTTTTGCGTTTCATCGCAAATGTTTCGGTTTAGCAAGAGTCGCCACCAACATTTATTATATCCAAAAGGAAAGGTAAAAAAGCACAGGAAAGACCTTTGAGATGTTTTCTTGAGTTCGGGGGGTAGATTATGAAAAGGGAAGGTGCTAGCACCCTTTTCATCCATGGTATTCCATGGGCTCTTAGTTAATTGTTTATATCACTTGCTTTGCTTTTGCAATTGTTTGAAATGGTGTTTTTTGTGGTTTTGAAAGTATTTTGAAAAGAGGCCTTTGTTTAGGCAATCTTTGTAATAATTCCCGTTCGTAAGAATGTATACAAAGATGTTTGTCTTTTGAAAAATGTTTCAATGTTTTGAAAGTTATTTGGAAATGTTTTGAAGGTTGTTTGGAAATGTTTTGAAATGTGTATGTGTTTGTTTGAAAATAGCAAGGATTGTTTGCAAATTGATCAAGTAACTAGGAGCATCTACCTACTCAAATGTCTTTCTTGTACATTTTTATTCCTTTGACATTGTTGATTTACCATTGATTTGGTAAACAACCCTATCTTTGGATGTTAAATGGGACGGGCGTGGGTCATCGTATGACCATGATAGCAATGTTGCCTAGTATCTTTAGCATTTTGAGGGACCAAGATCATTTGTTTAGGAAACCTTTTTGATAGCGTCATCGAGGGACTATGATCTTTTGTTTTGTTTTGTTTTATTTTGCCAAGATACTTTGCATGCATACCATGGCCATTTTTAAGGCAACAAAATGGATAAAACCGTAAGGGGTGCTTATGTGCAATATTTGTCATTTTACATGCATTTTTGTCTTGGATTAGGTCATGCTATTTGTTTGATTTTTGTCTTATCATGCAAACCCTAATTTTACTACACATATATATAATGCAATAAATTGCGTAAAGTAAATCTAAGCTATTACAACAATATTATAGGAGGGGGGATAGAAGTTTGTTTTTTTGAATGGGGGATATTACTCAAAATAAAACCCTAAAAATTATTACAACCCAATTGAATTCTTGTACAATTAATAAATGAACAATTATTTAAATATGCAATAAAATGTATGGATGTGTGATACAATGGGAGAACTGACTTGAAGTTTTGCGTTTGTGTTCGCAAATGTTTCGGTTTAGCAAGAGTCGCCACCGGCTTTTATTTTATCCAAAAGGAAATGTAAAAAATCACAGGAAAGACCTTTGAGATTGTTTTTTGGATTCGGGGGGTAGATTATGAAAAGGGAAGGTTCTAGCACCCTTTTCATCCATGGTTTTCCATGGGCTCTTAGTTACTTGTTTTAGATCACTTGCTTTGCTTTTTCAATTGTTTGAAATGGTGCTTTGTGTGGTTTTTAAAGTATTTTGAAAAGAGGCCTTTGTTTAGGCAATCTTTGTAATGATTCTTGTTTGTAAGAATGTATACAAAGATGTTTGTCTTTTGAAAAATGTTTCAATGTTTGAAAGTTGTTTGGAAATTGTTTTGAAATGTGTGTGTGTTTGTTTGAAAATAGCAAGGATTGTTTAAAAGAGATCAAGTAACTAGGAGCTATCTACCCTACTCAAAAGTCTTTCCTACATATTTTTATTCCTTTGATGTTGTTGACCTACTATTGTTTTAGTAGACAAACCTATCTTTGGATGTTAAACGGGATGGGCGTGGGTCATCGTATGAACATGATAGCAATGGTGCCAAGTATCTTAGCTTGTTTGAGGGACTAAGATCATTTGTTTTTAGGCAACTTTTTGATAGCATCATCGAGGGACTATGATCTTTTTGTTTTGTTTGATTTTGCCAAGATACCTAGCATGCATACCATGGCCATGTTTTAAGGCAACCAAATGGGTGAAACCCTAAGGGTGCTTGTGTGCAATGTGTTGTCATTTTCATGCATCTTTGTCTTGAATTAGGTCATGCTATTTGTTTGATTTTTATCTTATCATACAAACCCTAATTCCCTGAACATGCATATAATGCGATAAATTGCGTAAAATAAATCTAAACTATTACAACAAAATTATGGGAAGGGGGATACAAGTTTTGAATATGGGATATTTGCACAAAAATAAAACCCTAATTCACTATTACAACCCAATTGAATTAATGTACAATAAATAAATAAACAATTATTTAAATATGCAATAAAATGTAAATATGCAAGAAAATGTTTTGGAATTGTTTTATGTATGTGAAAATAATATTATCAAAGTCCTAAAAATAAGAAAAAATAATGTTATTATTTTTGAAAGGGGAAACCCCAATTTTTTGATTAAAAGAAAAATATATGTTTTCTAATATTCTTGTCCATTTTGTTTAAGAAAAATAAAAATAATATTATGTATAAATATTAAAAATTAAAATATGTGAAAAAATAATTTTTTTTGTGTATAAAATGTAAAATAAACTATTAAGTATTTTATTATTATTTACAAGTTTATTTAAGAAAATAAATTCTATTAAACCTAATAAACTATTTTTATGCCATAAAAAATAATAAAAATAATAAAATAAAATGCAAAAAATTAAGAAAATATTTTTGGGGTTTTTCAATGTTCAGAAAAAATAATAATAAAGTCAAAAATATAAAATATACAAGAAAATACAAAAATATAAAAATAATAAGTCAGGGGGGTGTAAAAGTAAAAGGGGGTGCAAAAATTAGAGACAACAAGCCCAAGCCCAAGCTAACTTCGTCCCTGACCTCCAGACCACAAACGCGCGTGTTTCCTCTTCAACATGTATCTTGCTATTCTTTGCATAAAATAAAAAACTTATAACAAGAAAAATGTAGCTCATGAACTCACGATTCCAATGATATAAATAACACGACCTAACTCTAAAAGACCAAGGAGAATTTTAATGGCCCTAATTTCTGACTTAGTTTTTTCAGCAACTTCAACAATCAAATACTCTTAGCTCAGTTAATATAAATGGAAACTATGCATATGTACAGCTTAAGCAAGTTAAGGACTACATTTTTGCTTCACAAATCATGACCTAAAGATGCCTAAATAGAGAGATAGAAACTTGACAAATACCTTGTTCAGTTGAGTTTCGATATGGCAATGTGGGAACTTTGAGTGAGGCCTGAAGATCGTGTGAGCTTCCTTGAAGTTCCCTCAAGCTATCCTAATGCTCATCTTGCCTTGAAGTTGCCTGAATCTCCCTGTAGAAGTCAACCTACAAACCTTCAAAATGAAAATGGTGATCCTTGAAACAGGGGTTACAGTTGCAAGACAAGGGCTTGGATAGTTTAGATGTGATGTAGAGAAGATATTTCAAGGGTTGAATCAAGAAACGCACGAGCAAATTTCAAGTTGGAAAGAAATTTGCAGAGGCTGCCCTGTTTTGGACAGAAATGTGGTTTTTTGTGTTTTGGGGTATTTTGGGTGCTATGGATTCGTGCTTAGGCTTTCAACAAATTTCTGAGGTTGTTTGAAATGAATCCAAGCCTTGCCTTTATCAGATACACAAGTTGTATTGACTTTTGCAAGTTTCTTGCTTTTGAAGAAAAGTTTGAGATGACAATGCCCAAGGCCTGTACAGGCTAGCTTGAGGTCTGATGAGAGTTGGTAAACTTTTTATGATGTTTGTGGATCTTGTTTGCAACCAAAGATCAGGTCCATGGCTCAAGAAATACAAAATTGCAAAAAGCATGCTTTATCAAAGTGGTATTATGAACTTTATGCCATTTTGGAATAATTATTTGTGCAAAGCTCCATAGGTCAGAATAAAGCCAATATCCAATGTGTTAGAATTCAATTATGCAGTGTAGAAAGGATTAGGACCTGTAATACCAAGTACAAGCATGTTTGAAACTGATTTGCAACTTGTAACATTGTGAAAAATACCTTGAACAAAAGTGATAAATTGCCATTTTAATTTCTTCGATTCTCCCTAACCATAAATGATCTTGGAGAGTTCTTGGACATTTTGTAAAGCTTGTAACATTATCTACAATCCATATTTTAAATTCAACTTGAGATTCCTATTGAAACTAGGTGAAAAGTTGCCATGAAGTTAGGTCAAAAATATGCCTAAACTAGGGCAAAATTTCACTAAGTTAAAAAGTTTATGGACCCCTATTCACAAAATCATAACTTGAGATACAAGCATATTTTGGGAAAACTTTGTGAATCAAAGTTTTAGATTTCATGGAGGAATACAATTTTCATGTTTGAAGTTTTCTTTGAATCCAATTGCATCATGGTGAAAAAGTTGGGAAAAGTTGGGAAAAAATAAGAAATTTTCATAACTTGGAAAAATTCTAAGTTATGAACAATTTAAAATTAAAACCCTAATTTTCAAAATTAGGTTTCTTGGTCAACAAGTTTCACATTTTGACATATTTTGATGAATTATGACCCTTGGCACTTGATTTTGACCAAAAAGTCAAAGTTTGACTTTTCAGTGTACAGTTGATTTTTGATCAGTTGACTGGAAAATTCATCAGTCAATCATATGCATTTGAGATCTTTTGAACCTTGTGATTAGGTCAAGATGATGCCATTGGATCCTTGAAACCATGTTTGAACTCAATTGGTCATTGGCTAGATCAAAAATCAGAAATTGCCCTTCTACAGTCAAAACCCTAATTTTGACCATTTTGCCCTTTTGATGATCTGATCAAATTTCTTGAGGAGTTGTGATCCAAACTTGATCAAATGGTACATAGGAGCCTATAGTGTTGATGTGGATCAAAAATTATGAAGTTTGACTGTAAATTGGCCATGGTTGACTTTTTCCCCAATACAGCTGATTTTTAGCTCAACTGTCCAATTGACTGGGCAAAAATGTGATTCAAGGCTTGAAACTTGGTATGAGAAATCTTAGAGGTCCAACATGGTGTATGAAAGTCACATGAAGCATTGATGGTCCAAAAATCCTTGTGCGAACTCAAACCCTAATTTCAGGTCATCAGTGCAAGATGAGGTCTTGAGCTGAGCAAACCCTAATCATGTCTT
Source organism: Vicia faba (assembly GCA_948472305.1). Classification (NCBI taxonomy): domain Eukaryota; kingdom Viridiplantae; phylum Streptophyta; class Magnoliopsida; order Fabales; family Fabaceae; genus Vicia; species Vicia faba. The sequence goes on along the minus strand of OX451739.1, from coordinate 1,637,566,408 downwards.
GAGTCCAAGAGGTCTTGTGAGGAAAATCTTGATAATATGAGAGGGAACATTTTGGGGTACAACAGCTGCCCCTGTTCAATCTTCTTGAACCTGAAGAGTTAGATTGGCGAATTTGCCGTTCGTGACTCGAAGGTAAAAGATGATTGGACACTAGAGTGCCCGTAAATTTGCACTCGTCAAAGTGTAGCTGAGGAAATGGGATTAACAGATGCCATTTGGAGATGTGATATAATATTGTTGGAGATGGGCTTAAAGATGCCATCCAAGAATGTTTGCTGAATTGTGAATTGTAAGTTAGAAGAATGAGTATTCAGAATGGTGTCCGCGTTTGGAACGTATCTGAGTTGTATCTGGAGACTGAATCTGAATGAGCAAATAGAATAGAATCCATGTCTGGAGCGTATCCAAGTTGTATCTGAATGTTGAATCTGAATAACCAATAGAATAGCATCCGTGTCTGGAGCGTCTCTGAGCTGTATGAGCAATAGAATAACATCCGTGTCTGGAGCATCTCTGAGATATAACTATACTTGAATCTGAATGAATAACAGAATGACTTCCGTGTCTAGAGTGTATCTGTATTGTATCTGAGTCTGAAATTTGAATAAGCGACAGAATGGCATCCGCGTCTGGAGCGTCTCTGGGCTGGGGCAAAAGTCAGAATAAGTGACAGAATGGCAACCGTGTCTGGAGCGTATCTGGACTGGTATCTGAATAAGTAGCAGAATGACTTTCGTGTCTGGAGTGTATCCTTACTTGAATCATGATTGTTGAATTCTGAATGAGAAATAGAGTAGCATCCGTGTCTGGAGCGTCTCTGAACTGTATCTTGACTTTGAATTCTGAATGAGCAATAGAATGACTTCCGTGTCTGGAGTGTATCCTTACTGTATCTGAAATCTTTGAACATTGTTAATGATAGCTGTTAATTTTATCCTGAAAAGGGTAAAATGTTAGTTGAAACACATAGTTATGTTGCATGAGATGTATGATGCAATAAATGTGCTTTATCAATGTTTATGATATATGAATGTAATGTATGCGCATGTAGGCCGATTAGCTGCATTGTTGAGGAACATAAATCCTTGACGGCTGGAGATAAAAACTCTTGACTGCTGCCAGGGAAAATAAATATTGGGCGACTGTTGGAGATTAAAAAATCCTTGATAACTTCTGTGGGGATATGAGGATCCTTCATGTCTTGGAGTATTGACAAAATTTGTTATGAGAGTAATGCCAAACTGCTTGAGAAATCTGCTTGGGAAATCCAGAGAACTTTATGGATGTCTACTGGGGATTACACAATGGGAAACCTTACTCCGCTGGGGAATAGAGAAATCTCTGAGGACTTCTGTGGGGAATTAAGAATGAGAATCTTCATTCAGGCGACTTCACTGGGGAATAATAAAGCTCAGCGGGGAAGAAGGCTTTACTGTTGGGGAGTAAGTTCAGGACTCTGGGGGAAAAAGCTTATTCCTGTTTGGAAAAAGTTTAGGAGTTTGGGTTGTATGCCACTCTACTGGGGAATTATCCTAGGCTGGGGCGAGACAAGAAGTTAACTGTTATCTGGTTGATTCTCAGACTTCAAGACAATTTGCTGGGGAATTTGGGGAAAACTGAATGGTTCCCGCTGGGGGTTGATAGTTGGAATTTTTGACTCGACTGGGGAAGAAGGTTTCATCTCCGCTGAGGATCTGTAGTTCAAAGTTTTGGCTCCGCTGAGGATTGGGAGTTTGAAGACTTAACTCTGATGGGAATTAAGGGTTTGAAATTATAACTCTGTTGGGGATATGTATTTCAAGGTTTTAGCTCCGTTGGGGATCTAGATGATGTACTGTAGGGATTACTCATGGAATAGCCGAAAGACGTTTTCCTATCCTCTCAACCTGTCAGTAATTGTTCTTTTTCACTTCTGTCTATTTGTAAACAGTAATTATGTTCAAATGCATATGTTCATCTATGAATCATTGGACGTTTTTGCAAATAAAACACAAGTGTAAAAAGAAAAAGGCAAATAGTTTTCTGCACTTTGAAAGAGATATCTTTGTATTAACTTTGAATAAGTGTTTTGTACAAAGGAGATAGACATCCTAGTAAGAGGATGGTGTCATAAAAAATTGAGAAAAACTTATACAAAAAAAAAGATAGCTATGTGTAAAAAATTCCATGGGGTCCCCATTCTGCTATAGCCTTCATAACTCCGAATATCTTATCCATTCGTCGCTTCTACCAAAGATGATTGGATTGATCAGAAGCTCCAAGTTTGTTTGTGAAGAGATTTTCCTTAAAGTGATCCGACGAGTCATAGTCATACGCTTTAATTCCCTAACTTTTTCCAGGACCGCCCTTTCGGGTTTTCAATCCACCGAGAAACCCTTTTTTGCCCAAGTCGCCCTTTCGGGTTTTCAACTTGCCGGGTGGACAAATTTTTTTATTTATCCCTAATTTTTGCCTGAACCGCCCTTTCGGGTTTTCAATTCACCGGGATGCCCTTTTTTTGCCTAGGTGTGTCAACCTAGCAGGTCATTTATGCGTAGTATCTTTTAACTATGTCTGCGTTCGCAGGGTGCGGCAGATCGCTGCCGTCCATGGTGGTTAAGATCATTGCACCACCAAAAAAGATGTTTTTGATCACAAATGGTCCTTCGTAGGTAGGAGTCAATTTTCCCCTGGGATCACCTTGTGGCAAGATAATGCGCTTGATCACAAGATCTCCAACTTGATATGTTTGGCGTCTGACTTTCTTGTTGAAAGCCTTGATCATCCGATTTTGATACGTCTGGCCGTGGCGAACAGCAGTAAGTCGTTTTTCATCAATCAAGTTTAGCTGATCAAACCGGGTTTGGATCCAATCGTCTTCACTCAAACCAGCATATTTCATGATTCTCAAAGAGGGAATCTGAACCTCGATAGGTAAAACAGCTTCCATGCCATATACCAAGGAATAGGGTGTTGCCCCAGTTGATGTACATGCCATGGTGCAGTACCCGTGAAGAGAAAGCGGTAACATCTCATGCCAGTCCTTGTAGGTGACTGTCATCTTTTGTATGATCTTCTTGATATTTTTGTTCGCAGCTTCAACAACACCGTTCATCTTTGGCCGATAGGGAGATGAATTGTGATGTTGAATCTTGAACTGTTCGCACAAGGCGGTGATCATAGTATTGTTAAGGTTTGTACATTGTCAGTAATGATCCTTTCGGGGATACCGTACCGACAAATAAGATTATGTTTGATGAAGCGGTCAACCATATTCTTAGTAACGGATGCGAAGGAAGTTGCTTCAACCTCCTTGGTGAAATAGTCAATGGCCACCAGAATGAAGCGGTGTCCATTGGATGTTGTAGGCTTGATCTCTCTAATCATGTCGATTCCCCACAAAGCGAATGGCCAAGGAGCTGTTAAGACATTTAGAGGAACCGGGGGCACGTGTACCTTGTCTGCATAGATTTGACATTTGTGACAAGTATGGGACTGTTGATAGCAGTCAGCTTCCATGGTAGACCAGTAATAGCCTTCCCTTAGAATCTTCTTAGCCATCGTATTCCCGCTAGAGTGAGTTCCAAATGTACCTTCATGCAATTCAGCCATGATCTTTTCAGCTTCAAGCTTGTCCACACAACGGAGCAGAATAGAATCATGATTGCACTTGTACAGGATACCATTGCTTAGGAAGCACTTAGCTGAGAATCTCCTTAAGAAATTTTTGTCATTGACTGAAGCTCCTTCAGGGTATTCTTGAGCCTCGAGATACCTTTTGACTTCATGAAACCATGGCTAGTCCACTACTTCTTCGGTATTAATCTCGAGACAGTGTGCAGGTTCGTCCATCCGTTCAATGGTGATTTGGGGAGCCTCATTGTCCCAGTTAAGTTTAAACATGGATGACATTGTAGCTAGAGCATCTGCTAGATGATTTTCTTCTCGCGGGAAGTGCTCGAAGGTAATCTGCTCGAAATGTGGTAACAATGTCAAGACATGTTCTTTGTAAGGGATGAGGTTTGGATGCTTAGTGTCCCACTCTCCTTTGATCTGACTGATGACCAAAGCGGAGTCCCCAAACACAATCAAAGATTTGATTCCCAAGTCTATAGCAGCCTTGAGTCCAAAGATGCAAGCTTCATACTCTGCCATGTTGTTCGTATAGTTGAAGCAAAGTCTGGCTGTGAAAGGAGCATGGCAACCTTCTTGGGAGATGAGTACTGCGCCGATATCGTTGCCAAGTGCATTGGAGGCACCATCAAAGTACAGAGTCCATCGGGATCCTTGTTCAGGTCCGTCATATGGTCTGAAATCTTCAACATTGTCCAATGTCATGATGTCTTCGTCAGGGAAGTCAAACTTCATGGATTGATAATCTTCGACAGCTTGATGAGCCAGATGGTCAGCTAGCACACTCCCCTTTATAGCTTTTTGGGTCGTGTACTGTATATCGTATTCGATCAGGATCATCTGCCATCTAGCTATTCTTCCAGACAAAGTAGGCTTCCCAAAGATGTATTTTATCGAATCCATCTTAGATATCAGCAGAGTGGTATGAGTCAACATATACTGCCTTAACCGGCGAGCAGCCCATACCAAAGCGCAGCAAGTTTTCTCGAGAAGTGAGTATCGGGTCTCACAGTCGGTAAACTTTTTGCTAAGGTAATAAATGGCATGCTCTTTTCGGCCAGACTCGTCATGTTGTCCCTGTACGCACCCCATTGAGTTATCCAAAACGGTCAGATACATGATTAGCGGTCTTCCTTCGACGGGTGGCATCAAGATAGGAGGTTCTAACAAATACTCCTTAATTTTATCGAAAGTAATTTGACAATCATAATTCCATTTAACTACCTGATCTTTCTTCAACAGCTTGAAGATTGGTTCACAGATAGATGTTAGGTGAGAAATGAACCTAAAAATGTAGTTTAGGCGTCCCAAGAAACCTCTGACCTCCTTCTCAATGCGAGGAGCATGCATTTCTTGTATAGCTTTGACTTTGGCAGGATCAACCTCGATGCCTTTGTTGATGGCAATGAAATCCAAGAGTTTACTGGATTAGACTCCGAATGTGCACTTGTTAGGGTTCAATCTGAGCTTGTACTCTTTCAACCTGACAAACAAATTTTGCAAGTGATCAAGGTGTTCTTCTTCAGTTTGTAATCGGGCTATCATGTCATCTACGTAGACCTCTATCTCATGATGTATCATATCATGAAACAAAGCTACCATGGCACGTTGATAGGTTGCCCCGACATTCTCCAGTCCAAATGGAATCACTTTGTAGCAGAACGTACCCCACTGTGTGACAAAAGTAGTTTTCTCCATGTCCTCGGGTGCCATTTTGATCTGGTTATAGCCCGAGAATCTGTCTATGAAAGAAAATACTTTGTGTTGAGATGTGTTGTCGACCAGGATGTCGATGTGCGAAAGTGGAAAGTCATCTTTAGAGCTGGCCCTGTTTAAGTCTCTGTAATCCACGCACATTCTCACTTTGCCGTCCTTCTTGGGCACGGGCACAATGTTAGCAACCCATTATGAATAGGAAGTAACAGTAAGAAATCCAGCATTGAACTGCTTCATAACTTCTGCTTTGATCTTTTCAGACATGTCAGGTCACATGCGGTGGACCTTTTGTTTAACTGGTGGACAGTCTTCTCTTGTGGGTAGACGGTGTACCACAATGTCTATATCGAGTCCCGACATATCTTCGTATGACCAGGCAAAGATTTCAACATATTCATGCAACAACTGAATTAGGCACTCCTTGACACTTGGTTCTAGGTTGGCACCCACTTTGATTTCTTTCTTGTCTTCCTCACTCCCCAAGTTGATTGTGTCCAACAACTCCTCATGAGGAAAAATTGCTCTTTCTTCTTGCTGTAATAATCTGGCCAATTCCCCTGGCACCTCACAATCTTCCTCACCTTCGTATTTGGCTTGGTTGATCAGATCTTCAGAGTCACTGAAGGCTATAGCAGTACCGTTACCCGTGGGTTCCGGAGTGGAAGGGTACCTGCATTTGTGAGTGTGGGTGTGTGTAAGGGCATAACCATCTTAAAACAACAAAATGTAAAAGAAAGACAATGAGCACAAAAGTTTTAAATATGAAAAGCGTCCATGATTCATTAAAATGACATATGAAAATGAAATAAGAACCCTTACAAATGTACCTATGTGCCTCGGGTAAGACACATGGTTAAAAAAGTACGAATTGTTTATGAATTATTACAGTCCAACAGAAATGGAAAAGATAAATTACTGCAGTATGGAAGTAATCGGAACAAAGTCCTTTGCTTCCCAGTTGCACAATCATCCGCCAACAGTAGGGAAAATCCAGTCTTCCAGGCTGCCTTCTTCTTCACTGTCCTCTAGTGCATTAACCCCTTGGTGGCTGATCTTCACAGGTGGCCCTCCGGCACGGGAGCGGCGCACAACCTTCTGACCAGTCGAAGTGAACCCTAAGCCGAATTTGTCTGATTTGAAAGGAAAGTCGAGAAGCTGCCCCCAGATTGTGGATCCGCCTTCTTCCACTATTGCCCTAGCATCCTTGAGAGATGACATCCGAGGCACAGGTTTTATGATCACAGGAGTTGAGGACACTGCTTTAGTCGCCGCTATTTCAGCAGAAACCTCTTCAAAGTGTTGGAAAGGGGTCTCTATGAATTCGCTATCTAACTCCACATAACGGAAGGAATTCAGATGACTAATCATATATTCCTCTTCACCATGAACAGTTATGATTTTCCCCTGGACAGGGTACTTGAGCTTTTGATGCAGAGTAGAAGTGACAGCTCCAGCATGGTGAATCCAAGGTCTTCCCAACAGGCAAGAGTAGGAAGGACGGATGTCCATCACGTAGAATGTTGAACTGAACGTCTAGGTACCCACCTTGATCGAGATGTCCACCTCCCCGTGGACCATCCTCTTAGAACCATCAAAGGCTCTAACAATAATATTGCTGGGTTTCAGGGTTAGGCCCTCACAGTCCAATCTATCCAAGGCTTTCTTTGGCAAGACATTTAAAGACGAACCAGTGTCTACCAGTATGTGTGCTAGGGTTGTCCCTATGCATTCCACCAAGACATGCAAAGCATCATTATGTTTTCTCCCTTTCGAAGTCAAATCTGCATCGGAGAATCCTAGACCATTGTCAGCTGTTAAACTAGCCACGCATTCCTGGAACTGATCAGCGGAGGTTTCTTGCGGCACGTGGGTTGTCTTCAAAAACTTGACCAAAGCTTTAGCATGCGCTTTGGAGCACAACAGCAAAGCTAACATTGAGATTTTGGAGGGGGTCTGCCCCAGTTGCTCAACAACATCGTAATCACTTTTCTTAATGATCCTCAGAATCTCTTCCATCTCTTTCTGGGATATTTTAGGAATGACTAGTGACTGAGCCTTCGTCAAGACAGGCTCCTCTTGAACATTCTTTCCTTTTTTCTCAGCAACGGAAACAGGGACGGGAATTGTATTGTTATTGTCAGCGGGTGCACTTGTAGGTACAATCACAGGGGTAATCTTCGGAGGGGCTACGGGGCCAAAGACTGTTGTTGGAGGATCAATCTCTGGAGAAAAGATTCTTTCGCTACGAGTAACCTTGCTTGTTCTAGCAATGTTACCAATGTCGGGATTATCTTCCTCAGAGCTTTCTTCTTCTGCAATCTGTTCAATCTGTTTGACACCATGGTAGTAGATTTCTCCACCATAGTTCCATGGTACCATTTTATCGGATTTATATGTTGTTGGTCCGGGCATTGTTATCTTCAACGGGGTAGTCATAGGAGCGGATGTAATCCTAACGGGTTTTTTAGGAACCCTGGAAGGATTGGCATATATGGTTATTATTGAAACTTATGGAACTGGAATGGGTGAGATGGGAGCTTTCTCAAACAAAATTTCCTTGTTATCGATCAATTGTTGGATTCTCTTCTTCAATAGAGGACAGTCAAATGGGGAGGATAGGCAAGCATGGCAGTCTTGGTTACAACCTGGGAACACCCCAACTTTCAACAGATTTAACTTGATGGTGAGGAGGGGAGTTATCAATTCATCCATAGTAGAAACAAACAGGTCTTCTTCCACAGCACTGGCATTGTGTCCATGCCTAGGCATTGGAGCAGAGATAACAGTTGGTTTTTCGGGAGCTTCAAATTCAACTTCTTTTGCATCAATCAGATCTTGAATCTTGTTCTTCAGGGCCCAACAGTTGTTGGTGTCGTGCCCTGAACTTTCTGAATGATAAGCACATCTGGCATTGGGATGGTAGTGTGGAGATGTAGTATTAGGATTTTTAGGGGCCTCTTTTAGCATGTCCAGGTTTAACTTCAAGAGATGTGGTAAGACTTGAGCAGGAGTCATGTTTATCTTGGTGAATTGCCTTACAGGCCTTTCCACCCTTTGCTGATTATTCCTCGGCTGATCGTTTCTCGGTTGATTGTTCCTCGGCTGATCTGAAGCAGACTTTTGAATCATGAAGGCCCCGACTGTTGGTCATCTTTCGGTTCTTCCATGATTCCTCTGGGCATAGACAGCCGATACTTCTTTCTTTCCCATGAAGGGATTTTTTGCAGCAGCAGAGGTAGATGCATCTTTCTGAATTTTGCCGCTTCTAATACCAGCTTCAACCCTTTCGCCAGTTAGAATCAACTCAGTGAAACCCGCAGAGGAGCTTCTAATCAGGTGATTAAAGAAAGGACCTGACAGAGTCCCCAAGAACATATCCACTAGTTCTCTTTCATATAAAGGTGGTTGCACCCTTCCGGCTAAATCCCTCCATTTTTGGGCGTAGTCTTTGAAACTCTCGTTGGTAGCCATAGCCATACTCTGTAGCTGAGTACGGGTTGGCGCCAAGTCGGCGTTGTATTGATACTGTTTATAGAATACGGCTGCCAAATCCTCCCAATTATGGACATCAGACCTCTCCAACTGGTAGAACCAATCAAGTTGCGTTCTCGACAAACTGTCCTGGAAAAAGTGGACCGACAGGTCCTTGTGAGAAGAATGTGGTTGAATTTTACTGACATAAGATCGTAGGTGAATCTTTGGGCAAGACACTCCACCGTACTTAGAAAACAGTGGCACTTTGAATTAAGGAGGGATTACAATTCCAGAAACCAAACCTAACTCCTCAAAATCCAGCCCCGGAACTCTCTGTATCTCCATGGCAGATAGACGCTCTTCCAGATTTTTGTATTTGTCATCGGCCGGAGGGTACTGCTGTTCTGAGTAGTCCTCTTCTTCCTCTTCTTCAGCTTCAGATTCAGATGGCACTGCAGCTCATTTACCCTTTCCTTCCCCCTCTTCGGAAGTTGATGGGAATTCCAAAGTTCGTCTGGCTTATCCTTCAAATCTTCTACCCATAAGAACCACCCCAGCTCGCTTCTTTTTCTTTTTCTCTTTTTCCTTTTATATTAGAGTCTTGAGCTCCTCCTGCCCCTTAGCCAAGGTCAGGAGTAGCTTTTGGAATTGTGAATTCTGAGCTTGCAAGTCTTTGACCGTTTGTTCAATATCCATCTTGCTGAAATAAACAACAGAGATATGAGGAAACTTGGTGTGAGGACCTGTTTATGCATATGATGAATGATATGTATTCATGTAATGCATTCAAGGATTCATAAAATTAAAATTTGTGTTAAACAAAAAGGAACAAACGTTATATTAATAAAATATAATTTGTTTACATCAATGCCCCTAGGGCAAAATAGTACAAAATTCTAAGATAAGAAGACGTTGCACATCCTCTTTGGTGCAATATAGGTGTTGAGAGTCTGCTCTTCATGAAGTTGACGAGTGAATTCTAAAACCTTCTTCTCGCTTGCGTAGAATTGGGCTTCAAAAGTATCGCGTTCTCCCTTGAGTTGTATCCAACTCCTTTGCAGATCTTCGAGTGATGTTGGCATGTCAGGATGTAGGAGGGTGTATGGAACCTCTCCTTCCTCAACAGGCTCTATAATCACTGGGAGAACAGAGGGGTAAGGCATCATAAGACTTTGTGCGCGGGTTCGTACCCACTTGAGATAAGGCTCAAGGGGGATGGAATTATTGTGTCCCAAGGTCTTACTGTCTACCTTATTTGGCATCCTTCAAGCTCGGATGAACCTTTGTCGAAGTCCTTTATTGTCGTTGTCGAAGTCGAAAACCAAGTCTGGAATCAGCATGTCATGTGGGCCATCCCTTCGGGCATAACCAAACTGTCTCAGAGCCAAGCAAGGGTTGTAGGTGATGCCTCCCCTAATGCCAAGTAGAGGTACATTAGGGAATTCCCCATAACGGTCGATGATGATAACATTTTCTCTGGATCGAGAACACCAATGAACATTTGAATGTGTAAGAGTCATCAATCATTGTGACCACCTCAAACCTTGCTCATTCTTCAAAACTGATTGGGGAAGATGAGAAATAAACCATCTTTCCAGTAGAGGAGTGTAACACATGAGAACACCTCTTTTTCTCATTGTTCGAGTGTGAAAAGAGTGTAAGATATCTCCAAGAAATGTAGGCACCGGGTTGCGAGCCATGAAGATTTTGACAGCACTCACATCTATGAGTTGATCAGGGTTAGGGAACAAGACCATCCCATAGATGAGAAAAGCTACAATCTCCTCAAAAGCTTGTAGGTCCAAAGAATTCCAACAGCTTTGGGTCTTCTCAAACAGAAACTTTGACAAGAAGCCTTTGACACCACTTCTAGTTTCCCAATGGGTTGTGACATCAGATAATTGCAAGTGCAGGGCTTGAGCAATATCTTCTGGTTTTGGATCTCTTTCCGTACCGTTGAAAGGTAGTTGATTGAGAATAGGAATCCTCAAGAGTTGAGACAATTCCTCCAAAGTAGGCACAAGCTGGTAGTCAGGAAATGTGAAGCAGTGGTGCAAAGGGTCAAAGAACTGGAAAAGAACTTTCATCATGTCTTCCTCTGTGTTGGAAGTGACTAAGTTGAGAAGGCGACCATGTATCTCGGTGAACGGAGAGTTCTCAGGAATCCTTGAAGCTAGCTCCTTGAGTTGTGGAGGAATTCTTACAAGGTTGACTTGGATAGTTTTCCTGCGAAATGAATCCATAACCAACAAAACAGGAATAAAGATGAAAATCCAAAATCCTTGAAATAGTTAGTGGATGCATATGATGATTCATGATGTCCATGATGTTATGCACAAGTATATATGTACAAGCAAATCACACAAGTTCCTAGTTTAGGCTTGCATGGGGTTTCATAGGTAAGTACCCTCTTGAAGTTTAGTTGGCTCAACCTGTCCTAGAAATAGTAACCGGGTTCTAAGGAGCTCAATATCACTGGATTGTTTCCTTGTTCATTGTTTCAATTCAGCCTCTTTACTGGCGACTGAAATATTCCAAGGAACCAACCCTCAATGAGTGTAGTATCGAGTATCTACCAACTTCGGACTGTACCAAAGCCAGTCATCTCACTACATCCTAAAAGGCCAAGTTGGTCAAGTAAAGGTTCTAAAAGTTTGTTAGTGCTTTATGACATCACTCAGCGGCCCCGTATTCTCTTTGATTGACTCAAAGGATACCGGTACCCACAAATATGTCACACTAACATAGCTATTGCTTATACCGTGTCGGTATACCCCGCACAGTTTCCACAACGTATTGCTATTTACCTATGAATGTTTCCCAAATTCGGGTAGAGGATTCAAACCCAAACAATAGAACCAAAGTGTAAAGCAAACAAGTCAAGCAAGATAAGCATGTAAAGGTGATCTAAAACCCTAAGGTAAGCCCACTTTTAAATTTTTCCCCAGCAGAGTCGCCAGTTCTGTGATACGGTGGGAGAACTGACTTGAAGTTTTGCGTTTGTGTTCGCAAATGTTTCGGTTTAGCAAGAGTCGCCACTGACTTTTATTTTATCCAAAAGGAAAGGTAAAAAAGTACAGGAAAGACCTTTGAGATTTTTTTTTGGATTCGGGGGGTAGATTATGAAAAGGGAAGGTGCTAGCACCCTTTTCATCCATGGTTTTCCATGGGCTCTTAGTTACTTGTTTTAGAAAACTTGCTTTGGTTTTTCAATTGTTTGAAATGGTGCTTTATGTGGTTTTGAAAGTATTTTGAAAAGAGGCCTTTGTTTAGGCAATCTTTGTAATGATTCTTGTTTGTAAGAATGTATACAAAGATGTTTGTCTTTTGAAAAATGTTTCAATGTTTAAAAGTTGTTTGGAAATTGCTTTGAAATGTGTGTGTGTGTTTGTTTGAAAATAGCAAGGATTGTTTGAAAGAGATCAAGTAACTAGGAGCTATCTACCCTACTCAAAAGTATTTCCTACATATTTTTATTCCTTTAATGTTGTTGACCTACTATTGTTTTAGTAGACAAACCTATCTTTGGATGTTAAACGGGACGGGCGTGGGTCATCGTATGACCATGATAGCAATGGTGCCAAGTATCTTAGCTTGTTTGAAGGACTAAGATCATTTGTTTTTAGGCAACTTTTTGATAGTGTCATCGAGGGACTATGATCTTTTTGTTTTGTTTGATTTTGCCAAGATACCTAGCATGCATACCATGGCCATGTTTTAAGGCAACCAAGTGGGTGAAACCCTAAGGGTGCTTGTGTGCAATGTGTTGTCATTTTCATGCATCTTTGTCTTGAATTAGGTCATGCTATTTGTTTGATTTTTGTCTTATCATACAAATCCTAATTTACTAAACATGCATATAATGCGATAAATTGCGTAAAATAAATCTAAACTATTACAACAAAATTATGGGAAGGGGGATACAAGTTTTGAATGGGGGATATTTGCACAAAAATAAAACCCTAATTCACTATTACAACCCAATTGAATTAATGTACAATAAATAAATAAACAATTATTAAAATATGCAATAAAATGTAAATATGCAAGAAAATGTTTTGGAATTGTTTTATGTATGAGAAAATAATATTATCAAAGTTCTAAAAATAAGAAAAAATAATGTTATTATTTTTGAAAGGGGAAACCCTAATTTTTTTATTAAAAGAAAAATATATGTTTTCTAATATTCTTGTCCATTTTTTTTAAGAAAAATAATAATAATATTATGTATAAATATTAAAAATTAAAATATGTGAAAAAATAATATTTTATGTGTATAAAATGTAAAATAAAATATTAAGTATTTTATTATTATTTACAAGTTTATTTAAGAAAATAAATTCTATTAAACCTAATAAACTATTTTTATGCCATAAAAAATAATAAAAATAATAAAATAAAATGCAAAAAATTAAGAAAATATTTTTGGGATTTTTCAATGTTCATAAAAAAAAATAAAGTCAAAAATATAAAATATGCAAGAAAATACAAAAATATAAAAATAATAAGTCAGGGGGGTGTAAAAGTAAAAGGGGGGTGCAAAAAGTAGAGACAACAAGCCCAAGCCCAAGCTAACTTCGTCCCTGACCTCCAGACCACAAACGCGCGTGTATCCTCTTCAACCTGTATCTTGCTATTCTTTGCATAAAATAAAAAACTTATAACATGAAAAATGTAGCTCATGTACTCACGATTCCAATGATATAAAGAACATGACCTAACTCTAAAAGACCAAGGAGAATTTTAATGGCCCTAATTTCTGACCTAGTTTTTTCAGCAACTTCAACAATCAAATACTCTTAGCTCAGTTAATATAAATGGAAACTATGCATATGTACAGCTTAAACAAGTTAAGAACTACATTTTTGCTTCACAAATCGTGACCTAAAGATGCCTAAATAGAGAGATAGAAACTTGACAAATACCTTGTTCAGTTGAGTTTGGATATGGCAATGTGGGAACTTTGAGTGAGGCCTGAAGATCGTGTGAGCTTCCTTGAAGTTCCCTCAAGCTATCCCAATGCTCAGCTTGCCTTGAAGTTGTCTGAATCTCCCTATAGAAGTCAACCTGCAAACCTTCAAAATGAAAATGGTGATCCTTGAAACAGGGGTTACAGTTGCAAGACAAGGGCTTGGATAGTTTAGATGTGATGTAGGGAAGATGTTTCAAGGGTTGAATCAAGAAACGCACGAGCAAATTTCAAGTTGGCAAGAAATTTGCAGAGGCTGCCCTGTTTTGGACAGAAATGTGGTTTTTTGTGTTTTGGAGTGTTCTGGGTGCTATGGATTCGTGCTTAGGCTTGCAACAAAGTTCTGAGGTTGTTTGAAATGAAGCCAAGCCTTGCCTTTATCAGATACACAAGTTGTATTGACTTTTGCAAGTTTCTTGCTTTTGAAGAAAAGTTTGAGATGACAATGCCCAAGGCTTGTACAGGATAACTTGAGGTCTAATGAGAGTTGGTAAACTTTTTCTGATGTTTGTGGATCTTGTTTGCAACCAAAGATCAGGTCCATGGCTCAAGAAATACAAAATTTCAAAAAGCATGCTTTATCAAAGTGGTATTATGAACTTTATGCCATTTTTGGAATAATTCTTTGTGCAAAGCTCCATAGGTCAGAATAAAGCCAATATCCAATGTGTTAGAATTCAATTATGGAGTGTAGAACGAATTTGGACCTGTAATACAAAGTACAAGCATGTTTGAAACTGATTTGCAACTTGTAACATTGTGAAAAATGCCTTGAACAAAAGTGATAAATTGCCATTTTCATTTCTTTGATTCTCCCTAACCATAAATGATCTTGGAGAGTTCTTGGACATTTTGGAAAGCTTGTAACATACTCTACAATCCATCTTTGAAATGAAACTTGAAAATCCTCTTGTAACTAGGTGAAAAGTTTCCATGAAGTTAGGTCAAAAATCTGCCTAAACTAGGGCAAAATTTCACTAAGTTAAAAAGTTTATGGACCCCTATTCACAAAATCATAACTTGAGATCCAAGCATCTTTTGGGAAAAATTTGTAAATGAAAGTTGTAGATTTCATGGAGGACTACAACTTTCATGTTGGAAGTTTTTCTTTGAATCCAATTGCATCATGGTGAAAAAGTTGGGAAAAGTTGGGAAAAAATAAGAAATTTTCATAACTTAGAAAAATTCTAAGTTATGAAAATTTTTAAATTAAAATCCTAATTTTCAAAATTAGGTTTCTTGGTCAACAAGTTTCACATTTTGACATATTTTGATGAATTATGACCCTTGGCACTTAATTTTGACCAAAAAGTCAAAGTTTGACTTTTCAGTGTACAGTTGATTTTTGATCAGTTGACTGGAAAATCCATCTGTCAATCCTATGCATTTGAGATCTTTTGAACCTTGTGATTAGGTCAAGATGATGCCATTGGATCCTTGAAACCATGTTTGAACTCAATTGGTCATTGGCTAGATCAAAAATCAGAAATTGCCCTTCTACAGTCAAAACCCTAATTTTGACCATTTTGCCCTTTTGATGATCTGATCAAATTTCTTGAGGAGTTGTGATCCAAACTTGATCAAATGGTACATAGGAGCCTAGAATGTTGATGTGGATCAAAAATTATGAAGTTTGACTGTAAATTGGCCATGGTTGACTTTTTCCCCAATACAATTGATTTTTAGGTCAACTGTCCAATTGACTGGGTAAAAATGTGATTCAAGGCTTGAAACTTGGTATGAGCAATCTTAGAGGTCCAACATGGTGTATGAAAGTCACATGAAGCATTGATGGTCCAAAAATCCTTGTGAAAACTCAAACCCTAATTTCAAGTCATTAGTGCAAGAGGAGGTCTTGAGCTGAGCAAACCCTAATCCTGTCTTGAGTCCAAGAGGTCTTGTGAGGAAAATCTTGATAATATGAGAGGGCAAATTTTGGGGTACAACAGGATGCAAAATGTTTTTTTTGTATCTATTTTATATATGTAAAAATAAAATTATTTAAGTCCTAAAAATAAGAAAAATAATAATATTATTTTTTGAAAGGGTGAAACCCTAGTTTTTTTATTAAAAGAAATATATGTTTTCTATATTATTTATTTGTCCATTTTTTACAAGAAATAATAAATAAAATTATTTACAAGTATTAAAAATTAAAATATATGTGGAAATAATATTTTGTGTATGAATAATAAAAATAAAAATGTATAGTATTTTTTTATATGTTTACTATTTATTTTAAGAAAATAGATTCTATTTATTCTAATAAATCAATATTTTATGCAAAAAATAAGATAAAAAAATAAAATAAAATGCAAAAAAATTAAGAAAACATTTTTGTGATTTTTTAATATTCAGAAAAAAAATATTAAAGTCAATAAACATAAAAGAAATGAAAAAATATGCAAAATATAAAAATATGAAGCAGGGGGTGCAAATAGTAAACTGGGGGGGTATGGGAAGTAAAACAACAGGCCCAAGCGCGCCAGGCCCAGAACATCATCTTCATCCCTGTCCTTGGCTTCTTCGCGCGCGTTTCTGAGTACAAACTTGTATCTTGCTCTAGCTTGCATAAAATTAAAAACTCATAACACAAAAAATGTAGCTTATGATCTCACGATTCCAGTGATATAAAAAACATAATCTAACTCTCAAGGATCATGGAGAATTTAATCACCCCTAATTTCTGACCTAGTTTTTTCATGAACTTCAAGCTTCAAATTCTCACTACTCAGTTAATATAAATAACAATTATGCATATGTACAGCTTCAGCAAGTTAAGGACTACATTTTTGCTTCACAAATCGTAACTTAAGGATGCCTAAATAAGGAGATAGAGATTTGAAAAATACCTTGTTCAGCTGAGTTTGGATATGGCAATGTGGGGGCTTTGAGTGAGGCCTGAAGGTCGTGTGAGCTTCCTTGAAGTTCCCTCAAGCTATTCCAATGCTTAGCTTGCCTTGAGGATGCTTGAAACTCCTTGTAGAAGTCAACCTGCAACCTTCCAAAATGAAAATGGTGATGTCTGAAATAGGGCTTACAGAACCAGGACAAGGGCTTGGGTAGTTTAGGTAGGATGTATGTAAAGTGTTTGAAGTCTTAAAGTGAGAAACGCACGAGCCAATATTGATTTGGCAAGAGTTCTGCAGATGATGCCCTGTTTGGGCAAAAACTTGTGTTTTTTGTGTTTGGGAGAGTTTCTAATGCTATGAATTCGTGTATTAGCTTGTTACAAGTTTGTGAAGTTTTATAGAATGATGCCAAGCCTTGCCTTTAACAGATGTGCAAGTTCTGATCCCTTTTGCCAATTTTCTTGCTTTTGAAGAAAGGTTGGAGTGACAATGCCAAAGTGATGTACTTGCTAGTTCTAGGGCTTATGAGAGTTGGTAAACATTGCCTGATGTTTGTGGATATTGCTTGTAACAAAAGATCAGGTCCAAGGCTCAAGAATTGCAAAGTTGCAAAAAGCATGCTTTATGAAAATGGCAATGTGCCCTTTATGCCATTAATGGAATAAACTCTTGTACAATGCTCCAAAGGTCAAAATAAAGCCATTATCCAATGAGTTTGAATTTAATTATGGAGTGTAGAAGGGATTAGGACCTGTAATTCAAGGTACAAGCATGCTAGGATCTGATTTGCAACTTGGTGCATTGTAAAAATGGCTTGAATAAAAGTGACAAAATGCCATTTTCTCTTCTTTGATTCTCCCTAACCACAAATGATCTTGGAAAGTTCTTGGACATTTTGGAAATCTTGTAACATGCTCTACAATCCATATTTGAAATGCAACTTGAGATACCTCTTGGAACTAGGTGAAAAGTTGTTATGAAGTTAGGTCAAAAACCTGCCTAAACTAGGGCAGAATTTCACTAAGTTATTTAGTTCATGGACCCTTATTCACAAAATCATAACTTGAGATCTAAGCATCTTTTGGGAAAACTTTGTGAATCAAAGTTATAGATTTCATGGAGGACTACAACGTTCATGTTGGAAGTTTTCTTTGAATCCAATTGCATCATGGTGAAAAAATTGTGGAAAGTTAGGAAAAAATAAGAAAATTTTCATACTTAGAAAAATTCTAAGTTATGAAAAATTTCAAATCAAAACCGTAATTTGCAATTTTAGGTTTCTTGGCCAACAAGTTTCAAATTTTGACATATCTTGATGAATTATGACCTTTGGCACTTGATTTTGACCAAAAAGTCAAAGTTTGACTTTTTAGTGTACAGTTGACTTTTGATCAGTTGACTGCAAAAATCATCTGTCAATCATATGCGTTTGAGATCTTTTGAACTATGTGATTATGTAAATATGATGCCATTGAGTCCTTGAAATCATGTTTGAACCCAATTGGTCATTGGCTAGGTTAAAAATCAGAAATTGCCCTTTCTCAGTCAAAACCCTAATTTTGACCATTTTGCCCTTTTGATGATTTGATCAAATTTCTTGAGGAGTTGTGATCCAAACTTGATCAAATGGTACATAGGAGTCTAAAATGTTGTTGTGGATCAAAAATTATGAAGTTTGACTGTAAATTGGCCATAGTTGACTTTTTCTCCAATACAGCTGATTTTTAGGTCAACTGTCCAATTGACTGGTAAAAAATGTGGTTCAAGGCTTGAAACTTAGTATGAGAAATCTTGGGGGTCCAAGATGGTGTATGAAAGTCACATGAAGCATTGATGGTCCAAAAACCTTATGCAACTCAAACCCTAATTTCAGGTTATTAGTGCAAGGAGATGTCTTGAGCTGACCAAACCCTAATCTTGTCTTGAGTCCAAGAAGTCTTGTGAGGGGAAATCTTGATAAAATGAGAGGGAAAATTTTGGGGTACAACACGTAGTAATAAACGTCAGCCTCATAACTCCAGGGAACAACTTTTTCCGACGAGTATGATATTGGTCTTGGCATAGTGATGATTAAGTGTGTAAATCTGGGAACAGATGTAATCCTGACGGGTCTTTTGGTGGAGACCCTGGAAGGATTGTCGGAAATGGTGAATATTGAAACATCTCGATAAGAAATTTTGATAAGAGGTAGCTTTTCAAATAGGATTTCTTTGCAGGTCATTAGGCGTTGGACGCCTATCTTTAGTAACAAACAACCGTTCAGTAGAGACCTGCACAAGCGGCAATTTTCATCACAACCCGGAAACAGACTGGCCTGTAGTAGATTCTGTTTAATGGTCAACAAAGGGGTGATTAAGTCATTCACAGAGGAGACGAAACGATCATCATCAATGGCGTTGATACCTTGGCCATGTATGGGCATTGGCGTCGTTATTACATTAGGCGTTTCTGGTAGATCAAAATCAATCTCTTTCACATCAATAAGGTCTTGCACCTTATTCTTTAAGGCCCAACAGTCGTTTGTATCGTGCCCTTGGCTTTCAGAATGGTAGGCACATCGAGCGTCAGGTTATAGCGAGGAGAAGCAGTATTGGGGTTCTTGGGAGCTTCTTTTAAAGTTGACAGATTGGTCTTTAGAAGGTGTGGCAAAATCTGAGACATGGTCATGTTGACCCGGGTAAACCGTCTCATGGGCGCTTCTGGTTTGCACTGATAATTTCACTGCTGATTTGGCGCAGGGTTAGAAATCATGACAGCCCCTACCGCCGGGAGACGGTCAGTTTTGTTTTGATTTCTATAGTCATATGTAGCACTGACCTCTTTCTTTCCAACAAAGGGCTTCTTCACCATACTTGAGGATGAATCTTTTTGAATTTTGCCTCTTTTTGTACCGGCCTCGACCCGCTCACCATTCATGATTAATTCGGTAAACCCAACTGAGGAACTCCCAATCAGGTGATTGAAAAAAGGTCCTGACAAGGTGCCTAGGAACATATCCACTAATTCTCTGTCGGATAGAGGGGGCTGAACTCTGCCTGCAAGATCCCTCCATTTTTTAGCATAGGTTTTAAAACCTTCACCTGTTCCCATAGACATGCTTTGTAATTGCGTCCTAGTCGGAGCCAAATCAGCATTGTACTGATATTGTTTGTAGAAAGCGGCGGCCAACTCTTCCCAATTACGAACATTGGTCCCTTCCAATTGATAGAACCAATCCAACTGTGTCCCAGATAGGCTCTCTTGGAAGAAATGCACCCACAGATCCTTGTCAGCCGTGTGGGGTTGAATCTTTCTGACGTATGACCTGAGATGTAGTTTCGGGCAGGAGACACCGTCGTACTTGGCGAAAGTGGGGACCTTGAATTTTTGTGGGATGACAACCCCCGAGATGAGTCCTAAATCTTCAAAGTCCAAACCGGGTACCCTATGAATTTCCATAGCATTCAAACGATCCTCTAGCTGTTTGTATTTATCATCAGTAGGAGGATATTGTTCCTCAGAGTAATCAGGATCTTCCTCTTCTTTGGATGATGGGTCGTTGTTCACTTCCTGGGCTTGATTATCTCCTTCGCCTGATGATGTTGTAAAGTCCAAAGTTCGTCTGGCATATCCTTTAAACCTCCTTCCCATGATCACAACACCGGTTGATTTCTTCGTTTTCTTCTTCTTCTCTTTAGCCAGCAGAGTCTTCAACTCTTCTTGTCCTTTTGTTAGAGCCATGGGCATTTGTTGAAATTGGGCGTTCTGCGCCTGAAGATATTTCACAGTCTGCTCAACATCCATCTCACTGAAATAAACAGTAGAAGGATAAGGTAACCTGTTATGAGAAACCTGTATGATGTTATGATGAATGAAGATGCAATATGCAAATGATTTCAAGGAAATTTAGAGATTTAAACTTGTTCAAACCAAAAAAGGAACACACGTCATATTAAATCAAACCAAGTTTGAATACATCATGCCTCCTTAGGCTTACAAAGAAATAAACAAAATACAGCAAAATTCCTAAGACAAAAAGACTGAACGCATCCTCTTTGGAGCAATGTAGGCATTCAGGTTTTTCTCTTCACGAAGCAGTTTGGTGAGCTCCAGGACCTTCTTCTCACTGGCGTAATACTGGGCTTTAAAGGTGTCTCTCTCTCTCCCTTTAACTGAAACCAAGCTTTCTGCAGGTCTTCGAGAGAGGTAGGCATGTCGGGATGAAGAACGGTATATGGGACATCTCCTTCAATAACAGGCTCAACGATGACAGGAAGGATGGAAGGGTAAGGCATCAAGAGAGTCTGGGAACGAGCCCGTATCCACCTAAGGTAAGGCCCGAGAGGAATAGAGTTTTTATGTCCCAAGTCCTACTGTCCACCTTGTTCACCATTCCCCAAGCACGTGTAAACCTCTGGCGGTAACCTTGGTCTTCTTTGTCGTAGTCGAACACCAGACCTTGGATGAGCATCTCGTGAGGTCCGTCTCTTCGGCCATACCCAAAATGTTGAAGAGCTAAGCATGGGTTGTAGGTGATACCCCCCCCCCCTAATACCAAGCAGAGGTACGTTAGGGAACTCCCCACAGCGGTCAATGATAGAGATGTCTTCCAAGGATATCGAGCACCAACAAATATCAGAGTGGGTGAGAGAGATCATCCTTTGAGACCAAGTCAGTCTTTGCTCGTTCTTCAATGATGACTGAGGCAGGTGTGAAGTGAACCACTTAGCGAGTAGGGGGATACAACACAAAAGGGTACCTCTTTTCTTCATGGTGCGGGTATGAAGGCAATGCAAGATGTCTCCTAGTAAGGTAGGTATAGGATTGCGAGAGAGAAAGACTTTGATGGCATTAACGTCTATGAATTGGTCCGAACTGGGAAATAGAACCAAACCATAAATGAGGAGAGCTAGTACGTCTTTGAAAGCTTGGAAATCCATGTCATCCCAGAATGAACGAGCTTTTTCCAATAGAAACTTAGCTCGAAAGCCTTTAACCCCACTTCTTGTCTCTCAATTGGCTATGACGTCGGCCCTCTTCACATGTAAAGCTTCGACGATGACTTCAGGTTTTGGAATCCCTTCTAGACCGGTGAAAGGTATCTGATTAAGCATGGGAACCCCTAAGAGTAGAGAGAACTCTTCTAGTGTAGGTACCAACTGATAGTCCGGGAAAGTGAAACAATGATGTACGGGATCAAAGAATTGGAATAGTACACACATCATCTCTTCTTGGAAGTTGGATGTAGCCAAACTGAGGAGTCGACCATATTTCTTGGTAAAAGGAGAATCCCCGGGAACTCTTGAGGCTAGCTCTTGAAGTTGAGGATGTGCTTTTACAAAGCTGATTCAGATGGTGTTTCTTCGGAGAGAATTCATGTCCTACAAAACAAAAACAAAAACAAATTTCTAAATCCTTGAAATGGTTAGTGAGCATGCATATGATGTTGATGATGTTAATGATGTTTATGTACAAGCATATATATACACACATAACAAACAAGTCCCTATGTTTTAGGCTTGCATGAGTTTTGTAGGTAAGTACCCTCTTGAAGTCTAGTTGGCTCAACCTATCCTAGAAATAATGATCGGGTTCTAAAGGATCTCAATATCACCGACCTTTCTCTTAGGCATTGTCTCAGCACAACAATCTTTTCTTGCGGCTGAGATATCCCAAAAGTCTAGCCTCAATGAGTGTAGTATCGAGTATCAACCAATTTTCAGTTCTACATTGAAACCGGCTATCTCACTACGTCCTAATGGCCAAGTTTGTTCAATTAGGTTTCTAAGTTCAATTGATGCTTCATGGCACCACACGGTGGACCTGTATTCTCCTCGATTCACCACAAGGGATATTGGTACCAACCAAAGGGCCACACCAACGTAGCTACTGCTTCAATCGTATCGGTCTACGTTGTACAGTTCCCTCACAATTTATTGCTACTTACCTAAAATGTATTTCCCAGATCCGGGTTAGGATCTAAAGCAATCCCAAACAAAAGAACCAAATGTAAATCATACAAATCAAACAAAGAAGGCAGGTAAATATGATCTAACCCTAAGGTAACCCCACTTTAAAATAGTTAATTCCCCAGCAGAGTCGCCAGTTCTGTGATACGGTGGGAGAACTGACTTGATGTTTTTCATTTTGATCGCATTTGTGCGGATAGCAAGAGTCGCCACTGACTTTTCTTTTATCCAAAAGGAAAGGTAAAAAAGCACAGGAAAGACCTTTCGAGATTATTTCTCGGGTTCAGGGGGTAGATTATGAAAAGGGAATGTATTAGCACCCTTTTCATCCATGGTTTTCCATGGGATCTTAGTTACTCGTTTAGATCACTTGATTTCATTTGACAATGTGCTTGTGGTGTGGGCTTTGAAAGTATTTTGGAAAATCTCTTTGTAATAGTTCTCGCTTCTATAAGAACACGTACAAAGTTTTAATTTTGAAAAGTGGTTCAAAGATGTGTTTGTGGATTGTGTTTCGGAAAATGTTTTTAAAATATGTTTTGCAATGGTTCTCATCTATATAAGAACGTATACATAACATTTTGTCTTTTGAAAATGTTTTGAGATGAAAGTGTAGGTGCAAGAATGTTTTTGTCGTGAGCAAGCGGGTAACTAGGAGCGAATCTACCCACTCGAAAGGTCTTAAATGTTTTTTTCTTTCTCCTTTAGACGTTGCTATCTTACCATTGATTTGGTAAGAAGCCCCATAGTTGGATGTGAAGGGACAGGCGCGGGTCAATTTTACAGTCATCAAAAGCAACTTATGAGACGCTTTAGCAATTTTCGTAAGGGACGAGATCGTTTTATTAAAGGCAACGTCGAGGGTCATCGAGGGACTACGATATTTTATTGAAGGGTCATTGCTAAAGCGCCCCATATTCGAGGGACATGACTATTTTCGAGACATGTGTGAATAATGTGTTTGATTTGCATGCATTTAGTCTTTGATTAGGGTGGCCTATTTCTTGGTTTTATCTTACCATACATCCTAGTTACTAACATTTGTATAAAGCAATAAAAATGCAGGAAATAAATATCCTACACTATTACAACCATATTGAAAGGCAAGAAAATTTAAAGGCAAAAACAAAATAAAGGAAAGGAAAATGAGCTCTTCGACCCAGGCAGTAGCACCCTTTGACTCAAATCTTCATGGCCCCTTTCGAATCTACCTTTTTTTGTTTCCTTCGACTGTAGGAGTGTTAGCCGGTAACCTTTAACTCACCCTTCTTGCTATTTCTTTTGACAGGCTTTAGGAGTCAGCATGGAATGCACACCTTTCGTTTCAAACTATTTGATGTCTCCTTTGATTGCAGGAATGCAAAGCTCCCAAGTTTAGATTTCGAGAAGGCTCCAATGTTTAGCCAATTAAAAGATACAGGAAACCTGTCTAAACTTTAAAATGAAACCAACAAGTGTAACTTTCAACAGCTACAAATCAGGGGTTAGCACAAGATTATTGGGAACCATGATCCAAAGTCTAACTAGTCAGGGTTGAGATTCTCAGTATACAAACAATGAGGGTCGAAAGCATGATCGACTTCCTAGATAGGATATCTACATTTTCCTTTTATTCACATTCACAAATGATATTTAAGTGAGCAAAGTTTTTAGTTTAGAGGAAAACTTACCTCTTGAAGTGCTTAGTCGTAGGACTTGTAAGTGGATTCTTCGATGATGGACAGAGCTTCGCTGGAACCTTCCCGAAGCTAGTTTCGTTGTTGTTTTGTTTGGGCAGTCAGTTGTGGTTAACTATCTGGCAGTTGGGGATTGAGTCGAAAGGTTTGCTTATGTATGAAGGGATCTGAGTTGTTTAAAGTTTGAGTGTTTGGGAATGTTTGAGAATTTTTAATAGTGTTTGAGAGTTTTTGAGAATTTGGTAATTTCTTCACAAACAGAGTTTTTTTTCAACTATCAGGGCCCCTAAAATGTGTGATAGAGGCTCTTATTTATAGATGAGTTTTGTTGAGGTTTGGGAGGGGAAAAAAAGAAATTTGAACAAATTGGGTATGTTGTTCTTGTAGCCTTCGAGGTACAATTTTTATATGCCAATTTGGTGCAAATATGGTGGCAGCGTGGCAGGACTGGTTTGTAGCAGTTTTGGACCATTGTGGCCAGTGCAACAGATTTGTACCTAATACTACTAGAATTTGGACTACTTCTCCTTTGTTTTGACCAACTGGCTCTAGCTTTCGAATATAATTCTTTTCAGATAACAATGTTTCTTTCAAAATGTCCTTCGAATGGACCACATATGCATCTTGCAATTCTTCAGATAGGCCACCAAGGTATAACCATCGATTGGAACATCCATACATGTCATGGTATAGAGGCTATGAAAGTGTCAAAGGGAAGCTGCAGGAGGCCAATAGGAATCCACCAAGTTCTGAGTCGAAGGACATCAACAGGGGGCTTCTCTCTTTGAGTCGAAAAAGGCTACAAGAGACTCTTCCTCTTGGAGTCGAAAAAGGATACAAGAGGCCCTTCCTCTTTGAGTCGAAGGAGGCTACCAGAGACTTTTCCTCTTTGAGTCGAAGGAGAATGTTCCAAAGGGAAACCAAACTCGGTCGAAGCTAAAATGGAGGAGCAACTTTTGTTGAAGTTAAGCACCAGTCGAAGCAAACTTATTTACTTTGATTTTGTCAAAAACAGTCAAATTTATCTACTTTACTCTTTCAATAGCTTCCTCCTTGACCTAATGCTTGAAAATCCAATATGGTCCATGGTGACTTGAGCTGATCAAACCTTGTGCAATATTGGCCCAGTAGAAATCTTGTGAGGAGATTCTTGAAAAAGTGAGAGGGCAAATTTTGGGGTACAACAGTATGGAATCCGATTTGAGATTTTTTGACAAAAATTGCAACTTGTCCTTGTCGTTTCACACGATCAACCCTTCCCCTTGTGCCTTGGATTTGTTATGTATATGTACTAGACTGAATTAGGTTAACAAAAACATTCATATCTTTGTCAATTATCAAGATTTGATTTGATTCTATCCTTTTATTATTTCTTTCTAAATGAAGCCAAATCATACCATTTTCATCGCAATCACCCTTGGCACGATTTGATTCTGTTTGACAGCATATTTGCATTGTAATTCCATTCAAAATCAGATCAAAAACAAATCTTTCATATTTTATATCATTTATTTGATTTAATTTGACTTTTAAATGATAAAAAATCAAAATAAATTAAATAAATAAAGCCAATAATATGTGGGAGAGTGTTTGGGTCGTGGACCATGTTAGAAGAATGATGCAAGCATAAAACGTTAGGCCCACTTGACAAAAAATGCAATTTTGAGTATTGTTGACTTTTGACAATTTTCCAAAAATGGACAACTTTGACAATGCATATCTCCTTAAATTTTGACCCTAAGATGGTGTTCTTGGACTTTTTAGAAAGGTTAGGATGTCCCCTAAACAACCCTTTTGATTTCACCTCAATTGGATCTTCCATGTTCATGTAAGAAGCTTTGACCCAAAAGGTGTTTTTGTTGACTTTTTGGAATGACCTATAATGTCTGAATTCATATCTTTTCATGAGTGCATTTTTTGAGTTTTAGGGATAAGGATGAGTTTTAGGGAATTGGATTCTCTTCAAAATGAGCCTTGGATGGGAAATTTCTGATAAAGTATGACAAAGTTATGCCTAGTCAAAGTTTGGTTGACTTTTCCTAAGAAACCCAAGTTTAACAACTTTTGAGTTTTGATGAATTAGGAGCATTCCTTGGGGAATTATGATCAACCCTTGATCAAATGATGGATATCACTTAAAAATGTTGATGTTGGCCAAAAATCTTGAAGTTTGACTGTATGTGGGCCACAATTGACTTTTGACCTAATACTTTGACTTCCAAGCATCTGAGTAGTTTACTGAGCAAACTTCTTGTGCAAGGCATGAAACTTGACATGGATGGTCTTGAGAACATATTAGGACTATGGAGAGAATATGAGGCCTTTGGAGATCACCCATCTTGATGAAAATGGAAACCCTAGTTGTAGGTTCATTGCTTTAGGAGAGAGTTTGTCTGGTCAACTCTTGGGCATCCTTGAGCAAGTTGAGGATCTCAATGATTATGTGTTGAGTAAAAATGGGAGGGAAAATTTTGGCGTACAACAGGAAGCCTTCAGGATACGATTTTATTTTGAAAATAAAAACCAAAATTTGACTATCACTCAATTTTTGAGACAATGCCACCAGAACTAGCTTGATACGATAAAAATCGACTGAGTTATGATTTTTTGAATACGGAGCAGATAAACATATATCACAATTTTTCTGTGTGAAAATACTTGATAAATCCATATTTTCGAAGACTTTCTGAATGAAATTGGATTCCTTTCGTGGGAGATGAAAACATAGATGACGCCAAGACGGAATTTTAGCCACCGGAACAGGTTCAAAATGAGCCACGAGCTTCAAGTTATGAATTTTTTAGTGCGTAAAAACTGCACTTTCAGCATACTTTTCGCCACATTTCTTCGAGAAAACTCGTACATCCGGAGACCTTCTTTAAATGATTGGCTCTCGAGCCAAACCTGGATTTGAGAATACGTCACTAGGAATATCTTGGCGAAAAAACACCTAAATATGATGCACCGGGTTGGACTTGTGAATCTTTAAACCCCGAATCGTTGCAAAATGGCGAACCGATCTTCAGCACGAAAAATACTCTGAAAACATCCATTGATGAAATAAACGTCACTTGTAACTTGACGAGGCTTGCTAGAGATACATTGATATCATAACCATATAACCAATGATATGCAAGTATGTAATGATGAAATATAATCCAAAAAGGTCGAAATGAAAAGGGTAAATTTTGGGGTACAACCGACTCCAACAGAGGGAAGGTTGACACTACTTTGTTCTGTAAAACTTTCAAAAATGATACCTTGTTAGTTCAAATATATGTTTATGATATTATATTTGGTTCTGCTAATGCTATTCTATGCGAGAATTTTACCAAGTCTGTGCAGGATGAGTTTTAAATGAGCTTAATGGGAGAACTCAAGTTCTTTATGGAAATTCAAATCAATCAAGGAACAGATTAAATCCTTCTTGGTGTTAGAAATACCTTAGAAGGAATCAAATGTCCCAACTCTGGGGTTACCTTATAACAAACTCTTCCATCATATGGCAACTGTTTTCTTCAAAGTCCATTCTGTCTCTTTATTATCTTTTTAATTTTTGACAAAGGGGGAGAAAGTAAAATGATTTTGAAAATATTTATTCTCAAAATATTTAACTCAACCATATAAAATGCTGTTACTACTAACTGTTTGTTTGATGTTTCATTCCAAGAACTTTGAATAAGTTCACTGAGTATTCTAAGACAGGTTAAAAATGAAGATCCTAAAGACCATGGTGCTAAGTTTGAGAACCTTATGGATGAAATCAACTCTGATATCATATATAAGAAGTTGTACACCTTATGAATATATGAATATTCAAACAGGTGTACTAAACATAATTTAGAAGTTATAAACTTTATGAAAGTAAGGTAATCTTGCTTGATATCATAGTGTTCAGAAGTTGTGAACTTTATGAAAATATGGAATTCAGACTTAAAGCTTCAAAAGTTGTGCTCTCTTGAAAGGAAGTCAAGTCAACATTCTGATGCATGCTCCGATACAGAGACGCCACCTAGAAGATGTGATATGATACACGTGCTTCTACAACATATGTTTTATTCAAAAGTTGTGAACTGTATGAATAAATGATATACTGGAATATATCAAATCAAACGCTGATGCTTGAGAAGTATAGTGTTTTAGTTGTGATATCAGAATCAAGAAATAGAAGCGCTGACACATGGTATGTGGCATGCTTCAATCAGGTACAAAATCAAGTTTTGATTCTTCATCAATTGCTGATAGTAACCAGGTTCTGAGATGAAGACCAGGTGCCCTAGTCAGACTCTGATGAGTTGTTGTAGGGAAGTGTTACTTCTCTATCTCTATGTTATGAAAACTCAAAATTTATTTTGTGAGTCTTGGACTCAGGGGGAGACTCTGAACAAGCATAAATGAAATTTTGGGATTAACAGATTCAGGGGGAGTTGTGAGCTTAACTCTGAATTTGTCGATTACGGTGATTACCCTATATAAATTATTATATTAAAATACATGGTTTTGTTATCATCAAAAAGGGAGAGATTGTAAGAACAATAAGTGTTTCTACATTTGGCCTTAAGATTTTGATGATAACTTTACATGGCATCATAAAGAACAATTTTATACTCTAATGGTTTCATTCTAGTGTGTAGCTGTTGTTGTAATGTTCTAACTCTGATATCAAGGCGTGTGACATCATCATGTTCTAAACATACACTACTGGAAGAAAACATTTGGTTACGTGTTATAGTTGAAGTCAAGATTGTGAATACGTCTTATGTAACGTGTCTAAGGAACGTTAGTACAAGAGGTTTTGATCGTGACTATGTGGTTAAGCTTTGGAGGCCTTCTAAAACTTTACTTCTGTGTGTTACAAGTATTGAAGATTATGAAGACAAGGTTCTGTTGAATAGGTTCTGACGATCTGAAGAAAGCAAGTTCTTACAACCAAGTGCTGAAGACTCTGAAGACGAGGTTCTGAATGGACAAGTTCTGAAGACTCCAAGACTTAGGTTCTAAGACTTAAGAGAAAATCTTCTACAACAAGCTTCAACATTCGAATTATCTGAAGCCTCTGAAGATAAGAAGAAGTTCAAATGGTTAATGTGTGATGGTGTAAAAAAGGCACATAAAGTGTTTGTGACCTCTAGTCTTCTAGAGTGGCGCAAGGACAATCCTTTCGTACTTTACTATGACCAGTCAGTCTCATTAAGACCAATGAGAACCAACAACTAGATTTCTGATTACCTTTCTATCCTTTAAAAGGATCTCTTTTATAAGATATAAAAGGAAGACTTTGAAGCTGAAGAAAAGTAAGAATCAACATTACAACGACAAATCTATCAGATTAAATCAAGCTCAACATAACTACACCAAAGCGTTGTGCAAACTCTGTGGTAAGCGAAAAGAAAAATTTGATTCTTGGCAGGAGTTATTCTTGAAGAAATGAGTCTAGGTAGCAAAAAGGCTCTCCATACATCCTGAATCTCCTTGCTCTTGATAGCTTCTGAGAGAGCCATGGTGAACCAGGAAGGTCCATGAGCCCTCGAAGCAAAAGGCGCCATGCTCTCTTCGAACTTGTGCCTTTTGGAGAATATCATGATGTACTTCGAGAATAGAACTTTGAAGTCGTCTTTGTCGTCATTTGGAGTTAATCTTCGAAGCCTAGTGCCTTCGACTATCCTATCAGTTATCCCAGGGTCTTGTTCATCAATGGTGTTGGCAGTTGACAAGGAGGGTTCGAACATGGCATTTATCCATAGCTGAAGTAACCAAAAAGGGCCAGCCAACAGGATATTCTTGGAGGTATGGGATTTGAGGCTCGAAACAGCTGACCTCAGGCTTTCATAAAGGTCAACTAAGAGCAGTTCACTTAAGCACACTTTTCGATTTTCATGCAAATCCCTAGCTAGAGGAATAAACCTACTGGCTACCTGTAGGGATCTACTGCAGAAAACGTATCTTGACAGCCATAGGGTTAGGAAAGCAATGTGTTCTACGTCAGACACATTGTCCCCCTCAGCATGGTAATGACTGATAAACTTGGAAAAACTTGCTAGCTTGACTTCGAAGTCAATTATGCTTGAATGTTCTTCATTGTCGGGGATATATGTTTCTCCTACTGGCGATAGCCCAGTGATGGCCGCTATGTCGAAGAAGGTGGGGGTGATCATTCCACCTGGGAGATGGAAAGTATTATAGGTACTGTCCCATAAATAGAGGGACGCGAATAGCAGAGGGTGGCTGTAAGTGAAACCAGGCTTCGATAGCTTAATCAAATTGTAGATACCTAATTCTTCCCATTGCTGGGATTTCTTGGCTTCTACTTTCTTGAACCAGTTTTGATAAGTAGTATCGAAGGTGGGGCAAGATCGAAACGGCTTAAAATTACTTTTTACATAGTCCAATACAAAGGGGTCCTTAGGAGGAACAGTTGGATTTTCTATGGTGTTTGAACCAGAAGATTCTATTGTCTTAAGGGCGTCCATTTTGTTAAACAAGGGTTTGAAACTATAGCAAACTGGGAAAATTGTCCTGGTATCTTTTAATATTTCAAAAACCGTAAGAGGGCCATTTAAAGCTAACCTCTTACCAGCAACGGTGGTAGGAATGAGTACCTGTGACGCATACAGCATTTCTTTTTCCTTTGAGATCATCTGAGGAGCAAGAACGGATTGACCTTGGTGAGTGATAATCTTACTTTCCATTGTAGTTCCTGCAGTTTTTCCTTTCTTCTTGGAGACCTTTTTGAGTTGGGATGAAGTAGAAGAAGACATTTTTGAAGGATGTTGAGAGCTTAGGGTTTTTGGCGAGAGAAGGAGGGTAAAAGATTCAGAATGTAGAAAGAAAAGAAAAAGACTAAGTGGATGATGTTTTATAATGTGGAAGTTTAAGCATCCACTGAATAAGGGTGTGATACGTGGAAATCATGGGTTGGTGTGATGAAGAGGTGGCGTAAAGTTAACATGGGTAATAGGCGTGTGTTGTACCCCAAAATTTGCCCTCCCATATTTCTCAAAACATTTCAAGAAAATTCACAAGTCCAACCCGGCGCGTCATATTCAGGTATTCTTTCGCCAAGATATCTCTGATAACGTATTCTCAAATTCAGGTTCGGCTCAAGAGTCAATTCTTTAAAGAAGGTATCCGAATGTGCGAGTTTTCTTGAAGAAATATAGTGAAAAAGTGTGCTGAAAGTGCAGTTTTTACGCGCTAAAAAATTCATAACTTGAAGATCGTGGCTCGTTTTGAACCCGTTCCGGTGGCCAAAATTCCATCTTGACATTATCTATGTTTTCATCTCTCACGGCTGGAAGCCAATTTCGATCAGAAGGTCTTCAAAAATGTGGATTTATCAAGTATTTTCGTGCAGAAAATTTGTGACAGAAGTTTATTTGCGTCATGTTCAAAAAATCATAACTTGGTCGATTTTCATCGTATCGAGCTGGTTCTGGCGCCAAAATTTCACAAATTGAGTTGGCTACATTTTCACAGAAGGTATTGAGTTCAAAAGATATTCAAAAGGCCTTCATTTTTTGCTCAGAGTGCGTGACACGCTGAAAATCCTGAATGCTGAATATTATTTCATCTGGGCCGAAACTTCGAAAATTCATAACTCGGTCAATTTTTATCGGATTGGGCTCATATTTTTACACAAGGTCTCTGACTCATAGATCTACAACTTTGCTTCGAAAGTCGAGACCGGATTATGCTCCGATCAATACCAGTTTTTTATTGAAGAACGTGTCAGAGTCGACACTGGAGCCCAAAATAAGTTTGTCTGAGCTGAAACTTCAAAAATTCATAACTAATTCACCGTTTATCCGATTGAGCCGATTTTCGGACAGGAGTTAGTTATCGATGTCGGTTACATTTTGTTTTCACATTTCAACTTCAAAAAATGCACTTAAGTCCCTACGATTTAGCCTGGAAAGTGACGAATTCAAGTGAATATTGGAGGCCCAATTGCACATTCAAAGCCCATTTGCTTTACCCTAATTTCCATTATATAATCACCTTCTTTTCACACAAACCAAAAAGAGAGGAGAAAAGAGGAGGAAAAGAGAGAAAAAACCTTGCCACAACACTGTTAGAATATCAAACTCTTTCAAGAACCCTAAAACCTTGAAATCCTTATTACAAATCCCTCTCTCACTACAAACAAGCCATCACAGTTACAAACCAACACATCACTACTTCTTCAGTAAGGGTAAGGCTGGCTTGATCTCCATGATCCTAATTTTCCAGTAAGGCATAAAAGCATTCAGGCCACTGATTTTCCAGTAAGGGTAAGATTGATTTGATCTCCATGATCAAAAGGGTATAATCATTCATACATGCCATATTGTGCCTAAACATTAAATTTCTTCATATATTGGCTTTATTTGCATTTTATGATTTTATTTAATGTGTTCGTGAGACTCAACTGCAGATTTAGACAGGATCCCAAGTTCATTAAGGAACGTTGAGGCTAAAAGCCAAAAGCCAAATGGCCAAAGTAGAAAAACTTATGCATGACACCAATACATGGCGAGACAGACATCCTGAGAAGATTAAGGAACGTTGAGGCCAAAACGCAAATGGCCAAAAGCCAAAAGCCAAATGGCCAAAGTAGAACAACTTATGCATGATGAGGCCAGAACACAAATGGCCAAACCACTCCAATTCACCTCCAAAAAGGGGACAGAAACCCCCCAAGGTATTGTATTTTCTTTCTTTTCCTTATTTTATTTATTTCAATTATTTCTTTTTTTTAATTAATTCCTTTAATTTAACTTATTTTCATAAAATATAAAAAATAGTAAAAAACAGAAAAGTCATAAAAATCAAAATATATTTATTTAATTAATATTTTTGTAAATAAATTTCACTAATAATTAATTATTTATTTTTATAAATCAAAATTGCATGTAAATAATTAGATTAATTTTAGGTTTAATTTTAACATGTTTTTCTTAATAAATAAAAAAAATTAGAATTAGGATTAATATTTTAATTTCATTTAATCTTTATCATAAAAATACATAAAAAACATAAATACCAAAAACTCAAAAAAAATAAATAATAATTTCTTTTTTCTCTTTAATTTCATTAGTTTAATCATTTAATTTAATTTCATTAAAAAGGGTCCAACGCCCTCGCTTCCAATTTTAATTTAATTCGTGCATTTTACTTATTTCCTTCTTTTAATTATTTATGTAATTCTCCCAAAGCCGTGTAACATTTATCTTTCGTACTTTACTTTATTTTCTGTCAAATCGGGTCCTGGAAATTTTGGCGATGTGGACCCGCGCCTTTGTAATAGTTTAGAACTTTTAATTTCCGCATCTTTTTTAACTGTTAAATAAATGCATGCAAGAATGAATGACAAAAAAATAAAAACAAACGCATAGATCACCCATAACCTGACAAGACAAAAATAAATGAATCTGACACACAAATCACACACCATCCCTAGGGTATGCCTCACTGTTGCCTTGCCTCGAAAGGTGATCGTCGAGTAGAGGATGTCTTAGTAAGTCCTCATGATCCGAGAACCTGGCATGAGGGTAGCTTCTAAGGTGTCTTCCTATTGCTCTGGTGATCACCATGTCCCGAACCTCGAATTGACCCGAACACCTCCAACGGTGGTGCTACCTACCTCTCAATGGTGGGATGGCACTACTTTAAAGGACATTTACACAGACGAATTCCTTAGGGTAGGTAGACGGCTCTAGATACTTGCTCTAAATTTCAAAACAAAATAAAATACTTTTCACACCAACACATTTTCAAAAAGCTTTCGAAAGCAATTTTTCAAACACTCTTGAGGACTGATACAAGAGTCGAACTGGAATTTTCAAAGAAACTTTTTAAACCCACAGTTGAAAAGCAAACAAACCATTTTTGAAAACACAAATGAGCAAGTATCTAAGAGCCCATGGATAACCATGGATAGAAAGGGTGCTAACACCTTCCCTTTCTATAATCTACCTCCCGAACCGAGAGCAATCTCTTTAAGGAATTTTTCTGTGCTTTTGTCCTTTCCATTTGGAGAAAATAAAAGACGGTGGCGACTCTTGCTTCCGCGACATTTCGCGAACCAGCGTTAAACAGTCAGTTCCAGATCCACCGATCACAGAACTGGCGACTCTGCTGGGGACAAACTTAAAGTGAGGTGTACCTTAGGGTTAGTTCATAACTGTGTTTTCAATTGTATTGATTTGCTTGCTTTACTATTGTGGGTTGCATGGGAGTTACATAGATCCTAACCCGGATCTGGGGATACCCTGTTTAGGTAGCATAAGCTGTGAGGGACCTGTCCGGCGTAGACCGACACGGGTGAAACAGTGGCTACGTTGGTGTGGCACCTTGGTCTGTACCGATATCCCTTGTGTCGCAACGAGGAGAATATGGGTCTTCTAAGGAGTCATTAAGCACCAACAACCTTAGAACCTTAAATGACACAACTTGGCCATTAGAACGGTAGCAGTATGCTACGCCCATTGAGGCTAAACTCTCGTGATGGTTCTGGCCGCAAGAAAAGATTGCGATGCTGGAGTTATGACCGATTGAGGGTAGTCAATGATATTGGGATCCTCTAAGAACCCGGTTACTTTGATAGGACAGGTATGAACCCACCAACTTCAAGAGGGTAATACCCAGACCTCATGCTGGCCTTAAACTCTAAGGGCTTCTCTTGTGTGACTTGCGTGCCTTCGTACTTGACTACTTGCATGCTTGTTATCTATCTGACACATGAACTACTTGCAGGTTTTGTTTATAGTCCTTAATTGGGACTCGTAACAGGGTTTACTAAGTCTCTTGCAGGTTTTGTTTATAGTCCTTAATTGGGACTCATAACAGGGTGTACTAACTACTTGCAGGTTCTGTTTATAGTCCTTAATTGGGACTCATGACAGGTTTTACTTGAGTTTCTTGCAGGTTTTGGTTTGCAGTCCTTAATTGGGACTCATAACAGGGTTACTTACATTACCCCCATGCATAGCATAACATCATACCCTTGCATACATCCTGCATAAGGACTAACCCATTTCAAGGATCTCAAGGGTCTGTGATGCAGGTCATGATGAATCAAACATCTAGCAAGGGGCAAAGAGGATTTATTTTCCTCTAGCCAAAGTTGTCAGAGGCTATGACCCACTTGATATGGTGAGCTTTGACTCTTGAAGAAGGTTCCCCCAGCCAAGGTTGTTTGGAAAGCAAAATAAGGTTGACGACTTGAGTCAGGGGCTATGACCCACTTGATATGGTGAGCCTTTGACCCTTGGAAGAGAGACTCTCAACAAATATGAAGTTTCTTTCAATCAAGCTACCGGATCCAAACGCTAACAAATTTTCTTGTTTACCCCGCGAGGTCCTTGAAAACATTACATGCATGTCATACTCATCATTGCATAACAGGTATCCTTGTTGCATGTCACTTACCTTTCTCGCTGTTTATTTCAGCAATGGCTTCACAACAAGATAACCAGGACCTTCACACTCAAGAGACTCAGTTCAGGGAAATCTTCCTAGGTCTATCCAAGGGGCAGGAAGAGTTGAGGACACTCCTCATGGGGAATCTGATCAGAAAGAGTCCTGAAGATGACAAGGACGAACAGCTGAAACGTCTACAAGCTGAGGTAGACACATTGAAAACCCAGATGCTGGGGCAAAGGGCCCTCATTCAAGGTTTAGCTCAGGAGCAAGGAGAGCTGAGAGCCATGATCAGCCAACTTCCTCAAGGCATGAAGCAACCAGCCCAAATCAGGGACCAGGTCATAGAACAGCTTCCAAGAAGGCAAAGGTCGGGTCCAATAAATAGACCTCTCCGAGTTGCTACTACTTCTCAGGTCCAACAACGACCGCGCCAAGAACAGCGGGTTGATCAGAACAGGTCAGACGAGCCTAAGAGACAATTCACCTACATCAACATGTCATGGTCACGAGCTTTGCAGCACATGTTAAGGATGAACCTGATTGCGGTGATCAACCCTCCTGCAAATCCAAAGACTTCCTCTCCAAATTACAACTCAGAAGCAAGGTGCACTTACCATTCTGGTAGCCCGGGGCACGATACTGAGGACTGTTGGGCACTGAAGTACAAGATTCAGAATATGATCGATGCTAAAGAGATCGAGTTCGAGCCCGCCGAGACTCCCAATGTGATCATTGCTCCCTTGTCAAAACATGGCTAGGATTGAGAAATTTTTGTTCATTAGAATCTTTCAAGTTGTAATTTTCTTTTGATTGTTCAAGCATTCCATTCGTATCAAACGTTGTTATTTCATTAATGCATCGCATATGTCTGTTCTAAAACAATATATTCGTATTCACTAAATGCAAATTATTTTCATATTTTTTCTGATGATCAACTCTTAATAATTCTAAGCCTCTTGAGGGAGGATGACGAAAACGATACCATAATCTACAATATGCTTTTGAACAGACCCCGCTGATGAGGTACAGGCATTGTTTCAATCCCTAAACACTGGAGTTATAAGGAAGATAATCCCTCGTCAACCCCTCTGAGCCAAAGAAGTAGGAGTTTTTCTTTTCGAAAATTAAAACCCTTAATCATAACCTGGGGCAGGGTAGTCTCTCAGTTGATCCAAGTGCATAACGAATGACACCAAAGAGGTCCTTACAAAACAAAGAAAGACAGTGATGGTTCCGAAGAATCAACAAAGAAAGGCAGTCATTATCTCTCAAAATAAAAACCCATTAAGTCAAAACCTATGAAGGAGACTTACAAAACTGGGGCATCCCGCTGACTGTAATTCCAAAAAGGAAACAGCTCAGGCAAAAAACAGGGACAACAAAATCAAGAAAGAAAGAGGTCCTACAAACCCTCGACAAAAACAAAAAAGAAATGCATGCCTATTCAGAATAAATCATCAATATCTGAACCATCACAAGTATATCAAAGCAAAGACTCAAACGAGGTCTAACGCACGGTCAACTGAGCTTAGGTTTGGAGAACATCACGAAGAGCGGGTGGGTACAAATAAAATTTGAGTCTTTATCCTTTGTTTCTTAAACTGTGAACCAAGCCACGTTATAACCCTTAAAAGTCCTAGCTGAAGCATGGGTTAGTTCGAAAGCGTACTGTGACGAAAGGTATCCTGACTCCTTAAGGCTCGCAATAAAATAACGAGTTGACATCACGTTTTACAAACAATAATTTGTTTTATGAAAAAAGAATGCATTTTAAAAATCTTCAAGACAGACATAGGCTTTGCATTTTTAACATAACTTTGTTTGCATATGACTTTTTGTTTGAACAGCAGGGAAATTCGCACAATGAAAGTCTAATGAACAAGAGTATCTCCAATCAAGGGGCATGGCATGACTATTGTCCATCATCTGGGGCAGTTAAGTCAAGATTCATAGAATCTCTCAAAAAAGCCTATCAGCCTGGGGCAAATCTCCGCCTGAGTTACTTGGGGCACTCCAGCAACGAATCTTGCCTAATCAAACACCTTCTGGTGGCATGACCAAAACACTTCTAACAGGGGCACCTCCCTACATCCTGAGAGCATGGACATAGTTGAAAAAATACTACGCAAAATCAAAGACCCGCTAGGTTGACATACCTAGGCAAAAATAAGGGCTTCCCGGCGAACCAAAAGGGTTCGGGCAAAAATAAGGGATGAAATGAAAAAAATCTGTACACCCGGCAAGTCGAAAACCTAAAAAGGAGGCTTGGGCAAAAATGGGTATCCCGGTGGACTGAAAACCCGAAAGGGCGGTCCAGGCAAAAGTTAGGGATCAAAGCGTACGACTATGTCCTGTCATCTTGCCACCTGCCTACCGGAAGAAGGTTTGACCCTTAACAACTATCAGCACCTCACAAGTCTTCTTCTCCCACCTCAGAAACAGGGGCAATACAGAGTTGTCCAAGCAATCTAATTGTTCGGTCCTCTAAGGTACCAAGGTAGGTTCAGCTAAAGAACATAACCAGATATCCTAATTCCCCAGAGAGTGAGCCAGCAAGCAGTATACTCTCCCCAAGCAAAGCTATACAGTCAGCCTTAAGGAAGTTGGGTATCCTCCCACAGAGCTCAACATTTCCCAGCAGTATATATGCATTCTTAACAAGCATCCCCGACAATCTTGGCCTAAAGATTGTTCCCCGGAGGTATATCAAACATTCAGTGGAGTTACTTCCCCAATACAGTTCAAAACCTCCCCAGGAGAGTCCAATCCAGTTCCCTCAGGAAAGTTGGGATCCATCTCCCCAAGCAGTAAGCTTATCCCCAG
Source organism: Vicia faba (assembly GCA_948472305.1). Classification (NCBI taxonomy): domain Eukaryota; kingdom Viridiplantae; phylum Streptophyta; class Magnoliopsida; order Fabales; family Fabaceae; genus Vicia; species Vicia faba. The sequence goes on along the minus strand of OX451739.1, from coordinate 1,637,527,935 downwards.
TAGATTCTGGAAGCTTATCCTCCGCAGAGCACGAACGCGTCTCCCGGCTTTATTCAAAGAGTTATTCCCTTACCAGGATATAACTGGGTTATCCTCAGCCAAAAGCAACGGAAAGAGCGTCCTCGACGAAGTCTTCTTATCCCCAACAAAGTCTATCAACACTTCCAATACAACAAGGGTATCCCCAACAAATTATTATCAACAATTCAACAGAGTATTTCTCTCCCCACAGAGTATTACTTCCCAGCAAGATCGTTAGAGTGCTTTTCTCCCCGCAGAGTTATCCATTCGTCAAGTTTATTCCCCAACGGAGCTATCTTCTCCTACCGGTATTCTTGCAACTATCATCCCCAGCGGAAGCAAAGATCTAATTCTCCAACATCAGCCCAGGAGTGACTTCCCAGCACCCGTCAAGGATTTATTTTCCTAAGACGAAAAAATACATTCATAAACATCGCACTTTCATACATCATTATAGCATGCATAGACGCATCATATCTTACAAATCTCATTTATGTTGAGAACATCATTGCTTGATCCATATCATGCATTGCATATGACTGACCTTTACCTTTCAGGAAAGATTCAGTTAAATTCTCAATCATATTTCAAGACCTAGACCGGTTCAGTTAAATCGACTCCAAAGATTTCTTATCCAGTCAAAGGCCTTCTCTGGTCCAGTTAAATCGACCCCAAACAGATTTTTCTGATAAAAACCCAGTTGAAGACATTCCAAGACCTAGACCGGTTCAGTTAATCGACCCTAAGATTCTCTGTTTCTTATCCAGTCCAAGGCCTTCTCTAGTCCAGCTAAATCGACCCCAAACAGATTTTCCTGATAAAGACTCAGTAGAAGTTATCCAAGGTTCTCTCAATGTTTGCTGTTGAGGTGGTAATCTCCTATGGTTCTCTCCCCGATCCTGCGGAGTTGGTAATCCCATGCTTCTCTCAACGATTGCTGTTGAAGTTGAAGTTATCAAAGGTTCTCTCAATGTTTGCTGTTGAGGTGGTAATCGTCTATGGTTCTCTCCCCGATCCTGCGGAGTTGGTAATCCCAGGCTTCTCTCAACGATTGCTGTTGAAGTTGAAGTTATCCAAGGTTCTCTCAATGTTTGTTGTTGAGGTGGTAATCGCCTATGGTTCTCTCCCCGATCCTGCGGAGTTGGTAATCCCAGGCTTCTCTCAACGATTACTGTTGAAGTTGAAGTTATCAAAGGTTCTCTCAATGTTTGCTGTTGAGGTGGTAATCGCCTATGGTTCTCTCCCCGATCCTGCGGAGTTGGTAATCTCAGGCTTCTCTCAACGATTGCTATTGAAGTTGAAGTTATCAAAGGTTCTCTCAATGTTTGCTGTTGAGGTGGTAATCGCCTATGGTTCTCTCCCCGATCCTGCGGAGTTGGTAATCCCAGGCTTCTCTCAACGATTGCTGTTGAAGTTGAAGTTATCCAAGCTTCTCTCAACGATTGCTGTTGAAGTTGAAGTTATCCAAGGTTCCCTCAATGTTTGCTGTTGAGGTGGTAATCGCCTATGGTTCTCTCCCCGATCCTGCGGAGTTGGTAATCCCAGGCTTCTCTCAACGATTGCTGTTGAAGTTGAAGTTATCCAAGATTCTCTCAATGATTGTTGTTGAGGTTGTAGTCGCCCATGGTTCTCTCCCCGATACTGCGGAGGTAGTAATCATCCCAAGTTTCGCTCAACGATTGCTGTTGAAGTTGAAGTTATCCAAGATTCTCTCAATGATTGCTGTTGAGGTTGTAGTCGCCTATGGTTCTCTCCCCGATACTGCGGAGGTAGTAATCATCCCAAGATTCGCTCAATGATTGCTGTTGAAGTTGAAGTTATCCAAGATTCTCTCAATGATTGCTATTGAGGTTGTAGTCGCCTTTAGTTCTCTCCCCGATACTGCGGAGGTAGTAATCATCCCAAGATTTTCTCAACGATTGCTGTTGAGGTAGTAGTCATCCAAGGTTCTCTCACCGTCCCTGTTGAGGTAGTAACCATCCCTGGTTCATTCATCACTTTTTGAAGATCCAGATCCAGCTCCTGTAACCAGTCAGGACACATCTACACAAAGAATCTGAAGACCAACTCCTGTAACAGGTCAGGTAATCATTTTTTCTTTTGCAGGTACGCAAGTTCTCGCTAAGGAATCTCTTACGCGACCAACATCTAGATGGCATCTATAAGCCCATCCACCTATCCATCACCTCTCAGCATGGCATCTATAAGCCCATCATCCTATCAATCAATCTCCAAATGGCATCTATAAGCCCATTCCCACCATCACACTACTATGTGAGTGCAAATTTCTAGGCACTCTAGTGTCCAATCATCTTCTACCTTCGGATTACGAAAGGCACGTCAGCCAATCTACATCCTCAGGTTTAAGAAGATTGAACAGGGGCAACTGTTGTACCCCAAAATTTGCCCTCCCATATTTCTCAAAACATTTCAAGAAAATTCACAAGTCCAACCCGGCGCGTCATATTCAGGTATTCTTTCGCCAAGATATCTCTGATAACGTATTCTCAAATTCAGGTTCGGCTCAAGAGTCAATTCTTTAAAGAAGGTATCCGAATGTGCGAGTTTTCTTGAAGAAATATAGTGAAAAAGTGTGCTGAAAGTGCAGTTTTTACGCGCTAAAAAATTCATAACTTGAAGATCGTGGCTCGTTTTGAACCTGTTCCGGTGGCCAAAATTCCGTCTTGACATTATCTACGTTTTCATCTCTCACGGCTGGAAGCCAATTTCGATCAGAAGGTCTTCAAAAATGTGGATTTATCAAGTATTTTCGTGCAGAAAATTTGTGACAGAAGTTTATTTGCGTCATGTTCAAAAAATCATAACTTGGTCGATTTTCATCGTATCGAGCTGGTTCTGGCGCCAAAATTTCACAAATTGAGTTGGCTACATTTTCACAGAAGGTATTGAGTTCAAAAGGTATTCAAAAGGCCTTCATTTTTTGCTCAGAGTGCGTGACACGCTGAAAATCCTGAATGCTGAATATTATTTCATCTGGGCCGAAACTTCGAAAATTCATAACTCGGTCAATTTTTATCGGATTGGGCTCATATTTTTACACAAGGTCCCTGACTCATAGATCTACAACTTTGCTTCAAAAGTCGAGACCGGATTATGCTCCGATCAATACCAGTTTTTTATTGAAGAACGTGTCAGAGTCGACACTGGAGCCCAAAATAAGTTTGTCTGAGCTGAAACTTCAAAAATTCATAACTAATTCACCGTTTATCCGATTGAGCCGATTTTCGGACAGGAGTTAGTCATCGATGTCGGCTACATTTTGTTTTCACATTTCAACTTCAAAAAATGCACTTAAGTCCCTGCGATTTAGCCTGGAAAGTGACGAATTCAAGTGAATATTGGAGGCCCAATTGCACATTCAAAGCCCATTTGCTTTACCCTAATTTCCATTATATAATCACCTTCTTTTCACACAAACCAAAAAGAGAGGAGAAAAGAGGAGGAAAAGAGAGAAAAAACTTTGCCACAACACTGTTAGAATATCAAACTCTTTCAAGAACCCTAAAACCTTGAAATCCTTATTACAAATCCCTCTCTCACTACAAACAAGCCATCACAGTTACAAACCAACACATCACTACTTCTTCAGTAAGGGTAAGGCTGGCTTGATCTCCATGATCCTAATTTTCCAGTAAGGCATAAAAGTATTCAGACCACTGATTTTCCAGTAAGGGTAAGATTGATTTGATCTCCATGATCAAAATGGTATAATCATTCATACATGTCATATTGTGCCTAAACATTAAATTTCTTCATATATTGGCTTTATTTGCATTTTATGATTTTATTTAATGTGTTCGTGAGATTCAACTGCAGATTTAGACAGGATCCCAGGTTCATTAAGGAACGTTGATGCCAAAAGCCAAAAGCCAAATGGCCAAAGTAGAAAAACTTATGCATGACACCAATACATGGCGAGACAGACATCCTGAGAAGATTAAGGAACGTTGAGGCCAAAACGCAAATGGCCAAAAGCCAAAAGCCAAATGGCCAAAGTAGAACAACTTATGCATGATGAGGCCAGAACACAAATGGTCAAACCACTCCAATTCACCTCCAAAAAGGGGACAGAAACCCCCCAAGGTATTGTATTTTCTTTCTTTTCCTTATTTTATTTATTTCAATTATTTCTTTTTTTTAATTAATTCCTTTAATTTAACTTATTTTCATAAAATATAAAAAATAGTAAAAAACAGAAAAGTCATAAAAATCAAAATATATTTATTTAATTAATATTTTTGTAAATAAATTTCACTAATAATTAATTATTTATTTTTATAAATCAAAATTGCATGTAAATAATTAGATTAATTTTAGGTTTAATTTTAACATGTTTTTCTTAATAAATAAAAAAAATTAGAATTAGGGTTAATATTTTAATTTCATTTAATATTTCTCATAAAAATACATAAAAAACATAAATACCAAAAACTCAAAAAAAATAAATAATAATTTCTTTTTTCTCTTTAATTTCATTAGTTTAATCATTTAATTTAATTTCATTAAAAAGGGTCCAACGCCCTCGCCAATTTTAATTTAATTCGTGCATTTTATTTATTTCCTTCTTTTAATTATTTATGTAATTCTCCCAAAGCCGTGTAACATTTATCTTTCGTACTTTACTTTATTTTCTGTCAAATCGGGTCCTGGAAATTTTGGCGATGTGGACCCGCGCCTTTGTAATAGTTTAGAACTTTTAATTTCCGCATCTTTTTTAACTGTTAAATAAATGCATGCAAGAATGAATGACAAAAAAATAAAAACAAACGCATAGATCACCCATAACCTGACAAGACAAAAATAAATGAATCTGACACACATATCACACACCACCCCTAGGGTACGCCTCACTGTTGCCTTGCCTCGAAAGGTGATCGTCGAGTAGAGGATGTCTTAGTAAGTCCTCATGATCCGGGAACCTGACATGAGGGTAGCTTCTAAGGTGTCTTCCCATTGCTCTGGTGATCACCATGTCCCGAACCTCGAATTGACCCGAACACCTCCAACGGTGGTGCTACCTACCTCTCAATGGTGGGATGGCACTACTTTAAAGGACATTTACACAGACGAATTCCTTAGGGTAGGTAGACGACTCTAGATACTTGCTCTAAATTTCAAAACAAAATAAAATACTTTTCACACCAACACATTTTCAAAAAGCTTTCGAAAGCAATTTTTCAAACACTCTTGAGGACTGATACAAGAGTCGAACTGGAATTTTCAAAGAAACTTTTTAAACCCACAGTTGAAAAGCAAACAAACCATTTTTGAAAACACAAATGAGCAAGTATCTAAGAGCCCATGGATAACCATGGATAGAAAGGGTGCTAACACCTTCCCTTTCTATAATCTACCTCCCAAACCGAGAGCAATCTCTTTAAGGAATTTTTTTGTGCTTTTGTCCTTTCCATTTGGAGAAAATAAAAGACGGTGGCGACTCTTGCTTCCGCGACATTTCGCGAACCAGCGTTAAACAGTCAGTTCCAGATCCACCGATCACAGCGTGATTTAAAGATAATCATTGTTTGTAACCGCACCATACTGTGAAGTGGCTCCAGGCGGTTAAGGAATCCAAAAAGTGCTATAATTGACGTGACTGGAGTCAAATGCATTAAATGTTACGATGATTCGAAGGTCGCATCAAAATCTTGTGTAGATGTTTAAAATAGGTATTTCTCAGAGAGATCGAAATACATATTTTAAAGGGGCATTTTGTTGGCTGGAGATTTTGATAATATTATTAGAAGCCAAGTGAATTGAACGTTTCAATCGAAATGAAACAAAGCGTCATGTTTCGAAGTAGCAGAAGCAGTGTTTCAAATAAGCATATCAAAGCTTGAAGCTTCGAGTGGCAATTATGGGAACATATCTAAAGAAGTCTCGAAATAACAACAAGGCTGTGTCTGAGAAGTGCGTTCGAAACGGAGAAGTACCAAAACATTTGAAATTCAAATGGAAGCGGGACATTCGAAGTTTGAAATTTATGTGCTGGAGCATTTGGAGACACGTGGAAAGAAGAGAGAGGCATTGTTCTGCATGTTCTGAACGTGGCATAATCCTATAGCAAGACCGTTATGGTCGAATTAGTATAAATAGAAGTCTTAGTATTAGGATTTCGTGTGTCATATCTATTGTACTAAATACTCAGTAACATTCAAATTACCACATGGCAAGGGAAACGAATGCAAGAGCAATGTACGTATGATAGCACCACATATTTATGATTTAATGAAAACCTTTTATCATTTCCAGCACTTTCCTTCATCTTTCTGCCAAATAACATTTACAAGTTTTCTCATTCAAAGTCTTTTTATTTCGAAATCTCTTCATTAAAGCTTTACATTTCAATGCTTTCTTTACATTTCAAGCACTTTACATTTCAGAAAACTGTCATACTTTTCATGCCTTTATCTTCAAGTTTTGTCTTTCGAAAGTCTATTTTTACTTAAAGTCATTTACAGATTTCTTGCATTAAACGCTTTCTTCATATTTCAAATCTTTTACGTTCCAGAGCATCTTTTACATTAACTGTTTTTATAATTCGAAGCCATTTACTTACTTTTTATGCAATTTTACATGTCTTTACAATTAACATTTATTCATGCAAGTTAGTTTTGCGCACATACATTTTGATTATACCTTTAGATCTTTAAGTGAGAAATCGAAACAAGCCAAACAACTACACAACACTCAAACACCAACCATGAATATCTGTTCGATCATGAGAGTTACCCTAATGACTAAGGAATCCTAGGATCAATCTAGTCGATCCTGTGAGTTACCAAAGAAATTGAATAACAGTCAGTAAGTTTATTCGATAGTTTGGAAGACTAGCAGTTGTTTACCAGAAATCACTGGAAACAAATTGGCACACCTGGTGGGACCAATAATTGGACATTAGAAATAAAGATTGTTGAGACATAACCATTATAAAAACGTTGGAACCTAAGAAGTTTGCTGTTTTATGAACCTAAGAAGTGGTAAAATAACCAACAGCAACCAACCCTTATCCAGAAGAAAACGTTTGACCAAGATGTCTAATTCTGACAATCAACAAGGGGAACAAAATGCCCCACATACAACAGGCACTAGTGTATCTACTTCGATGGGAACATCTAATGTGATCCCTTCGAATGCACAGTCTGTTGCATCTTCAACCAGTAATATAGCCACCAATGGAGTAAGTGGCATATCAACTAATAGTTCGATCTTAGGAAATACTGGAACCATTGGTTACCCTGGGGGATTCGTTCCACCATCAGGGACACAATCCCATTTCGCCACTCCACTAAGTAGACCACCCGGCTTCGATGGTAATAGAACCATAAATTCCTCTTATGGAATGCCAACTTCCTTTATGGCAGGTTTACACAATTCCACATCGAATTCATCACCTCAATTAGGGTCTGGGTCTGGGGCGAATCAGTTTATGACAAATAACCAAGGGTCAGTAGGTCATAGCACAATGCCTATTTTAACCACAGAAAACCAGTTGGCTTTTAGGCAATTGATGGATGACAGTAACCATAATATGATAGGGGTGTTAGCACAAACTATGCAGGAAATATTTGCCCCAATAGTGCAGAATGTGACTGACAAACAGGGAAAACGCTGACAACATGAGTCGAATAGCAGATTTCTTTGCTCCCCCAGAAAGGCGTAGGCAGAATCAGGCGGGATTTCGAGCAAACATGCCTGTTATAGAACAAATTGCTAACGACCCAATTTATAGACCACCTAGAGAAGAAGTTAACTTAGGGGCCAGGGCACCAAGGTTAGAAGCCCCAATAATCCCAGGCCCACAAAGAGAAATTATGGAACCAGGGGCAAGGGTCGAAAGGCTAGAAGCCCCAGAGTTTCGAGAAGAACAACCTAGGGGTATTGTCATGGTTGGTCGAAATCAAGATGTTGATGCTGTCGTTCATAGAATTCGAAACGATAACATCTTGGCAGAAAACAATCTAACCATCATGATAGAGAGAGTCATGGCCCAGAATGGCCTCAACACAGGAATGAGAAGGCCAAATTATGCTTCTCCTATATTAGATTGCATAATGCATACTGATTTACCAAGGGGATATAAAGTCCCTAAATTTACAAAGTTCGTTGGGGATACCAATGAGTCAACAGTCGAACACATAGCGAGATATCTAACCGAAGCGGGAGATATAGCCAATAATGAAGATCTCAGGATCAAATACTTCCCAAGTTCCTTGACTAAAAACGCTTTCACATGGTTTACCACTTTGCCTCCTGGGTCCATTGACACTTGGGCTCTCTTGGAGAGATTATTCCATGAACAATTTTACATGGGACAGTCGAAAATAAGCTTGAAGGAATTAGCCAGTGTCAAGAGAAAGTTCACCGAACCCATAGATGATTATCTGAATAGATTTAGGCTTTTGAAATCCAGATGTTACACAGTGGTGCCTGAACATGAGTTAGTCGAAATGGCCGCTGGTGGCTTGGATTACTCTATTCGAAAGAAACTAGACACTCAATATTTGAGGGATATGGCTCAGTTAGCCGATAGGATTCGACAGGTCGAAAGGCTAAAGGCCGAAAAAGCCAGAGTCTTTAAGAATAGCAAGAAAGAAAGGATCTCTTATGTTGGAACTGAGGAAGCAGAAGAATATCCTGAATTCGAATTCGAAGAGGTCGAAATCGACCTCGCTGAATTAAAACAGGCTCCACCTTACTCCTGCAAATTATTGGTTCCCACAAAAGGGAAAGAGATTGTTGAAAATGAGAAAAGTGACAAATTCCCAAAGAAGGTTTATACCTTTGATGTCACTAAATGTGACGAGATTTTTGACTTACTTGTCAAAGATGGCCAACTAATTGTGCCATAAAATATCAAAATACCTCCTTTGGATCAGAGAAAGAAGAGAGGATTTTGCAAATATCATAGTTTCCTAGGCCACAAAACCTCACAATGTTTTCTTTTCAGGGACCTAATTCAAAATGCAATCAAAGATGGCAGACTAAAGTTCGCTGATAAGGCAAAGATGAAAGTGGACGAAGATCCCTTGGACGTCGCAGACACCAACTACTCCGAGTCTGCATGCATTGGAGAGATTAACATGGTGGAAGCTGACCAAAGTGATGCCCTAACAGGGAAGAAAGGTACTGAAACTGAAAACTGGGTGATGGTCGAAGTCGATAAGGAGGTCACTGAAGACATCCAGAAGATACCAGAGACTTCGATTGAAGCAGCACCTGTAGCTGTTGCAAGAGAAACCCATGCTACTGAAGGCCAGGGAAATCAAAACCAAGAACTAACACAGGTCACTGAAGGCTTGAGGCTGGAATTGGAGAAAGTCCAAATCACGAAGCCAACTTCCCCTCAGAAGGAAATATGGGACACTCTAGGGGAACCCAGTGGAAAATTTGACTATTTGGTCAAATATTCTGCCCCAGAGAGTTCGAAGGTTCAGATTGAGGATATAAAGCCCACAGGATGGGGCGATGATGAAGCTAAGGGGGAAGATGTTGAGATAAATATGGTGGATATGGAGAGGCCTCGCTCTGAGATGGAGGAGGTAGAAAAATACTTAGAAAAAGAGAAGTATAGAATGGAGGATAATCACACTGGAGATGCTAGTCTCAAGGATTACCTCATGACATGCCACAAAGGAGATTCAGGCATGATATTATGCCCTAGGTGCAGCATCCTCTACAATCAGAGAATCGCTGCGAATTTCGAGAGGGTACAGAGGACTCGAACTGGCAACAATTGGCGCCAGGATAACCAGCTGTTCAGGTGTTATCCTAAGGCTGGAGAAAGTTTGCTGGAATTTGTGTTTCGTTGCTACAAAGGGGCAACCAAGTGCTTGATTTGCCCAAGGTGTTCTGCTGTGTATGACTAGAGCATGGCCAGAGCCTTCGAAACGATTCCCTTCGCCCCTTGCTGGAACCATCAAGAAACTGTCCAGATGGGCCCACGTTTCGACAGCAGACACAAACAACGAAGGCCTGATAGCCCTCACCCCAAGGCTGCTCGAAGAGTGACTTTCAAACTCCCTGCTGAAGTGCCAACCGACAGATGGTTACAAGTCATAAATGACAAAGGCAAAGATAGATGGAGAAGCACCGAACGAAATGCACGCCATGCTGTGACATACAGAAGGCAATTCAACACAGCAAAAAGGGAGGAGGTAAGATTAGAAAATTACAAAGGAAGGAACCCCATGTCAAGATCCCAGTGGCGCAGGCAACAAAGGATTCGAAAGGCTGAGAGGGAATCTGTGGCAAACGAAGGGGTCACTTCAACAAAGAACCAAGGTGAATCTAGCACCAACAAACCAAAAAATCAAACTGAAGACAAACCTCCAGTCAATAGGAGGCTTTTCTCTGAAGTACAACGGGATGAACCAAAGGAATACACTCCAGGCCCAGAAGAGGACGAAGATATGATAACAGATAACTTTGAATCAGAGGGGGAGTCTTCATTTAACCTAAACTGTAACATGGTGTCTGTGCTTCCCTGCGAATTTGGGCAGGAAACTGAAATTGATGAATATGAGGAAGAAGATACCACAGATTTGATGAAACATAGGCCTGTGTGCTACTATGTGATGGACAATGGGGCTGTTGAGGAGCAAAATACGTTCTTCGAACATCCAGAACCTGCTATGAAGAACCATCTTAAGCCACTTTTTATTCGGGCAAAAGTTGGTGTCCATGGTGTGAACAAGGTTCTAGTGGATGGGGGTGCTGCAGTCAATTTGATACCCCATTTCATGCTGAAAAGATTAGAGATTCGCGAAGGAGACATCAAGCCCCATAATATGGTTTTGTCCAATTATGAGGGAAAAGTGGGCAAAACACTGGGAGTGGTCCAGTTGGAATTGACAATAGGCTCAAGTTGTAGGCCCACCATGTTTATGGTGATCGAAGCCAAAGCCAACTATAACTTATTGCTGGGAAGGGAGTGGATCCATGGCGTGGGGGCAGTTCCTTCGTCAATGCATCAGCGATTAGTTCTGTGGAGAGATGATGGAATCGTGGAAAACATCGAAGCAGACCAGAGTTACTTCATGTCAACAGTCAATTTAGTTGACAAGAGGGATTATGATAAAAATCTGGCAAAGATTGCTCTGTGTGTTCCAAATGATGAGATTAACGAAACCAGAAACGCCCACTACTACATGACCCTTCGCCATGATGGCCTTTACTGGGATAGAGCAATAATCAGTGAAGAAGAGGGAGTCGGAAGCACTATACAAAAACGACCAGCAGGCTGGGACTTCGACAACCTTATCCATGACTGAGTCCACCTTTTTCGAAAGGATTTCGGCCTATATGGCTGAGAACGAATCAAAAGCGGCCTTAGAGGCTGAAATAAATAAATTAACTATAAAGATGAACGAAGTAAGTGGGGATGGCTCGAAATGCTCACCCTTCAAAGAGTTTGAGATGGATCAAAGGTTGGATGCCATCTACGATAAAGAACCCTTAGGCTTCGAAAGGGACCCCATAAACTCAGGTGCCAAAATGTTGGCATAAGATCCACTCGAAGAAGTCAACTTAGGGGATGAAAAAACGAAAAGAATAACCTACATAAGTGCAAAACTCAGCCCAAGCCTCAAGAAGGAAGTAATCGAAGTCCTCAAGGAAAATAAAGATTGCTTCGCATGGGATTATGACGAGATGCCTGGTTTAAAGAGGGAGTTGGTCGAACACAGACTGCCAATCAAAGATGGCAAGAAGCCCATCAAACAAACTCCCAGAAGATTCGCACCAGCGGTTCTCACAAAAATTAAAGCAGAGATCGAAAGGTTGTTGCGTTGCAAATTCATCAGAACAACAAGGTACGTCGAATGGTTAGCAAATATAGTACCTGTTATTAAGAAAAATGGTTCTTTAAGAATTTGCATAGATTTTAGGGATTTAAACACTGCAACCCCTAAAGATGAATATTCCATGCCTGTGGCAGAAATGCTAGTAGATTCTGCTGCAGGGTTCGAATACTTGAGTATGTTAGATGGATACTCTGGGTATAATCAGATTTTCATTGCTGAAGAAGATGTTGCAAAGACAGCATTTCGTTGCCCAGGAGCCTTAGGCACCTACGAGTGGGTGGTGATGCCTTTTGGTTTAAAGAACGCTGGGGCAACTTATCAAAGGGCAATGAATTCAATTTTTCATGATTTCATTGAAACCTTCATGCAGGTGTATATTGATGATATAGTCATCAAATCTATATCTGCAGAAACACATTTGCATCATTTGAGCCAATCATTCGAGCGAATGAGAAAACATGGCTTAAAGATGAATCCCCTTAAATGTGCATTTTTTGTGCAGGCTGGAGATTTTCTTGGTTTTGTGGTTCACAAGAAAGGGATTGAAATCAACCAGAACAAAACCAAAGTCATAATGGAGACGAAAGCACCTACATCAAAAAGGGAGTTGCAATCTCTGCTAGGGAAAATTAACTTCCTCAGAAGATTCATTTTGAACCTGAGTGGAAGAACCCAAGCTTTCTCTCTGTTACTTCGTCTAAAGCAAGGCCAAGCCTTCGAATGGAACGAAGCCCACCAGGAGGCATTTGACAGGATAAAAAGATATCTCTCTCAGCCTCCTATTTTGTCTCCACCTTCATGGGGGAAGCCCATGAGATTGTACATATCTGCCTCTGAAGTTAGTATAGGTAGTATGCTAGCGCAAGAAGATAGCAATGGTATCGAAAGAGCCATATACTATTTAAGTAGAGTGCTAAATGATGCAGAGACCAGATATAGCAATTTAGAAAAGCTATGTCTCTGTTTGTATTTCTCTTGTATGAAACTCAAGTATTATATAAAACCCGTTGATGTTTATGTTTCATCTCATTTCGATGTCATTAAACATATGCTTTCAAAACCAATAATGCATAGCAGAGTTGGTAAATGGGCTTTAGCCTTAACAGAATATTCTTTGACTTTCATGCCTTTAAAAGCTATGAAAGGTCAAGTGGTTTCTGACTTCATTGTGGACCATTCTTTGGTTGAGCGGACTGTCATGAGTTACATCGAAATGCAACCATGGAAATTGTACTTTGATGGTTCAACCCACAGGAATGGAAGTGGCGTTGGAGTCCTTCTAATTTCTCCTGAAGGAATTCCAACAAAATTCAAGTATAAATTAGATGGTCCTCGTTGCTCGAACAACGAAGCTGAGTATGAAGCGCTCATTGTTGGACTTGAAGCTTTGTTGGAATTGGGGGCAACCAGAGTCGAAATTAAAGGAGACTCTGAATTAGTGGTCAAACAAATTACAAAGGAATATAAGTGCATAAAGGAAAACTTAATGGTATACTTCGTCATAGTCAATAGGCTATTAAGGAAATTTGAATACATGGATATTCAACATATACCAAGAATAGAGAACCAAGAAGCAAATGACTTAGCGCAGTTGGCTTCGGGTTATAAAGTTTTTACCAGGAACTTTAAGGATTTAGTTGAATTAAGGGGTAGAGTTATGGCTACTAGATTCACACCATCAGATCTGGAAAGTATGAAATTGGGATATGCTGAGAAACAGGGATTCGAAATATTAGCCATAAATACTTTGTCAGATGCAGATTGGCGAAGTCCACTGAAGAGTTATTTAGCAGACCCAACTCTGAACGTGGATAAAAAGACAAAATACAGAGCATTGTCATATCTCCTCACGGGGAACGAATTGTTTAAAAAGACCCAAGAGGGTGTATTATTGAAATGCCTAGGAGAAAGTGAGGCATACTTAGCATTGTCAGAAGTCCACAATGGTGCATGTGGGGCACATCAAGCAGGCCATAAAATGAAATGGCTGTTATTTCGATACGGCTTGTATTGGCCTAGCATGCTCAAAGATTGCATAGACTTTGCTAAAGGATGTGAGGAATGTCAGAAACATGCAGGGATTCAACATGCCCCTGCAAGTGAGTTGCATTCGATCATCAAACCATGGCCATTTAGAGGATGGGCATTGGATTTGATAGGAGAAATAAATCCTGCTTCGTCCAAAGGACAGAAATATATCTTGGTAGGAGTAGATTATTTTACCAAGTGGATTGAAGCTATACCACTAATAGTTGCTGATCAAGAGGCTATTATTGAGTTTATACAGAAGCACATTATCTATAGGTTCAGATTGCCAGAGAGCATAACCACAGACCAAGGCTCTGTGTTTACTGGTAGAAAGATGCAAGAATTTGCCCAAGAAATGGGGTTTAGATTGCTAACGTCAACACCATATTATGCTCAAGCAAACGGTCAAGTCGAAGCAGCCAATAAAGTGATAATAGGATTAATCAAGAAGCATATTGGCAAAAAGCCAAGAAACTGGCACAAAACTTTGGACCAAATATTATGGGCTTGTAGAACATCTCCTAAGGAAGCTACTAACACTACGCCTTTCCAACTCACATTTGGTCATGATGCAGTGTTGCCAGTAGAAATTCATCTACAATCGGTTCGAATTAGAGACAAAACGAAATCCCAGCTGCATTATATTGGGAAATGATGATGAATGAATTAGTTGAGTTGGACGAAATTAGATTACATGCATTGGAAATTTTGATGAGACAAAAAGAAAGAGTGGCCAGAACATACAACAAAAGGGTGAAGAAAAAAGTATTCATTATTAATGACTTAGTTTGGAAAGTCATATTTCCCATGGACAAGAAAAATAAAGCATTAGGTAAATGGTCACCTCATTGGGAAAGACCTTTTCGAATATTAAAAGTATTCTCAAACAATGCATACGAAATCGAAGAACTGGTGGATGATAAACGTATCCTAAAGGTTAATGGGAAATATTTAAAGAAATATAAGCCACGCCTGCAGGAGATTCGAATAGTAACAACGTAACCAAGATATTATAAAAGGCCAAAATGGCAAGATAAGATGCCAAAATGGCGTTGTTCGAATATTACATATAAGAAACCAAAATTGTAGTCAAATAAACATCGAAATTTAGAAATAAGAGTTATTTTTCAATCGGTTGAAAGTGCTTCGAAATGATTCAAGCCTCTGCTGAGCGAAACGCCTGGCTCCTTCCAAGGTTGCCACTTCTCCTTTAAGTTGTTCTGCAGTTTCCATTTCTGCAAGCCCCTGGTTGAGAAGCTCTTCGAATTGGTTACCAGCAGTATTGGTTTCGAAGGCTATTTGTTGTTCTTTAGCCTCCTTAACCTTCTGTTGAAGTTCCAGAATCTGCCTTTCCCAAAGAAGTATGGACTCAGCTCGAGCCTCATAATCAGTTTTCGCCTGCTTTAGATGCATAGCTTGATCCTCAGCTTCTTGAGAGAGTTTCGAAGCTTGTTCATAAGCAGCATCCATTGCAATGCGTTTTTCTTGAACCTTCTTGGCAGCAGACTCATCTTGGAGAAGGTAACCAGTTACGTTGTCCAGCAAAGCCTGAAGATCGAACAAGAGAGTACTAACTGGCAAGGAGCAGTTAGCAAGATTGACCTTTGTGAGCAGCTCCTTCATAGTATAGCAAGCAGTACTATCTTGTTTGAGCACTTCGAATATATCCACATTGAGAATTGTTTTCCTAATCTTATTAAGAAGTACAATTCTTTCATCTGTGGGAAGAGGATAGCTGGTCGAACTTGTGCCAGCCCTAGCAAGTGGGACGTCCCTTTGAGCCAGCTTTTCCTTCATGTACCCAATAGGGTCATTTCGTCTCAGAAGTGCAAGCTCCTCGTCAGTCATTCGAGACAAAGAGGATTGAGGGAGTTCCACACGTAGGGGAGTCACGTCCATTTCAACCTCCATGGGTTCGTTGGTTGCATCACCATCCCCTTCATTCGTTTCGTGCTCATGATCTTCTTCATCATCATCCAAGTCTACCACTTCGATGCCTTCCCTTTCACTGCTATTTGCGTTGGACTCCGTCCCAGCAGTCGAACCATCATTAGCATCCTCCTCCTCAGACTCTTCGTCCGCAGATTCTTCGTCTCTTTGGCCAGAATCAGCTTTCTCTCCTTCAGTTTGAGTGTCCTTTGGGTCCTCTTGAAGAGTTTCAAGAGGGGACTTTTGAAGAGAAGCTCTTTGCAAATCCTCTGCAGATGTTTGAAGTGGTGTTTCGTTTGTCTCTTTCAGAGGAATATAGGTGCCTTGATCATCCTGTTGCTCAGAAGTTCCAGCCAGAACCGTCATATTGGAGGAACCTTTGTTCTGTACAAGGTTGCTGGAATCTCCTTGAGGAGAGGAGTTGAGTGGAGCAGCAGCTTTGGATGGTGAGTTCGAAGTAGTGGAAGCTGGATTCAAGATGTTCTGCAAGGAGCAACAGAATGTTAAAAAACATGCACCAAGGTAATAAGAAATTATTATTTTCAAAGAGATTTTAAAAGTTCAATTTACCTGTGGACTCTCGGAGGAGAGGTTACTAGCTATGCGTTCCAACATTGTGTTGGAGGTCGAAGGTGGAATTTTGGATTTGGGTGAGGGAGCAGCATCCCTGGAATCTAGTCCAGAGACACTAGTTGGAACGGTACTTTTCGAAATATCTTTCTTTTGCTTCTTCTTCGAAGCAGTTGGTAAGTTTCCTCCAGCCTTGGGGTCTTCCCCAGTGGTGCTTGATTTCCGCTTCTTGGGAGTAGTGGGAGGAAGTTTGTTGGTCTGAAAAGATTCAAACAAAGAGTTAGATGCAAACCATAAACATGAGTGAATTCGAAACATCAAGGCTAAGTGATTACCGTTGGAGTTGGAACACTGGTTGTTGTTGGTATTGTTGTTGTTGTGGTTGCAGCAATGGTTGTTGTTTCAGGTGGAGTCACTTTGTTAGTAGTTTCGATAGAGGCTTGAGAGGCACTCCCTTCTTTTGACTTCGAGGCGACTGTCTTTATCTTGATGGCTGAAAATCGAAACAATTAAAGCAAAGGTTAAAGATATGGAAAATGAAAAACATTTGGGATTTTCCCAAGCATTCGCACATGTGCCTTGATCAGATTTAATTGACATGGCAGAAAGGTTGTATCGAAGGTGTCCTAGGAAATCATGAAGCCAGTGTCGAGCCCATGTCACAGTCTCAGATGGCTTTGGTTTCCTTTGAAGATGTTTGAACATCTCTTTGTAAGTGAACCACCAAGGATATGGGGGAAACCAAGCCAGAGCAAGTTCTGAGGTAGGTAATCTAGGAAATTTAGGTGGATGCATTTCGAATGCCAACCTATACCTATCCTCAGGTGACAACCCTGAAGGAAGTTTTAACTTAGAAACTTTTTGTTTGAATTTTTCCTTCAAGGTCTCAGCCGCTTGATGCACAGTGGATTCCAAGCGCGTGGGGTCATAAGTAGTTTCAAAATAATTTTGGAAAGCTTTAATCTCTTTGGCATGAGTAAACATACCTTTCTTTGCTGGTACCTGCACATCGAAGGCATCAATTAGTTTCTGTTGAATTGTAAGTGTATCGAACATATAAGTTTGATAAAACTTGGTCCACCATTCCAGAAACCCCTTAGCTGTGAGATGGGTAGGTTCGAAGGTTATCAGCTCAAACTGGGCAAAGCCTTGATATTGTTCTTGCTGTATTTGGCTTCCCGTGCCTTGAAAGTTCGCCCAGAAGTAATGGCACTCTCAGTTTGAAATAAAGGTTCAGGAATTAGTTGGCATAAGCCAAACTGTCTCGAAACAAAATTTGGCTGGTAAGCAAAAAGAAAAATTTGATTCTTGGCAGGAGTTATTCTTGAAGAAATGAGTCTAGGTAGCAAAAAGGCTCTCCATACATCCTGAATCTCCTTGCTCTTGATAGCTTCTGAGAGAGCCATGGTGAACCAGGAAGGTCCATGAGCCCTCGAAGCAAAAGGCGCCATGCTCTCTTCGAACTTGTGCCTTTTGGAGAATATCATGATGTACTTCGAGAATAGAACTTTGAAGTCATCTTTGTCGTCATTTGGAGTTAATCTTCGAAGCCTAGTGCCTTCGACTATCCTATCAGTTATCTCAGGGTCTTGTTCATCAATGGTGTTGGCAGTTGACAAGGAGGGTTCGAACATGGCATTTAGCCATAGCTGAAGTAACCAAAAAGGGCCAGCCAACAGGATATTCTTGGAGGTATGGGATTTGAGGCTCGAAACAGCTGACCTCAGGCTTTCATAAAGGTCAACTAAGAGCAGTTCACTTAAGCACACTTTTCGATTTTCATGCAAATCCCTAGCTAGAGGAATAAACCTACTGGCTACCTGTAGGGATCTACTGCAGAAAATGTATCTTGACAGCCATAGGGTTAGGAAAGCAATGTGTTCTACGTCAGACACATTGTCCCCCTCAGCATGGTAATGACTGATAAACTTGGAAAAACTTGCTAGCTTGACTTCGAAGTCAATTATGCTTGAATGTTCTTTGTTGTCGGGGATATATGTTTCTCCTACTGGCGATAGCCCAGTGATGGCCGCTATGTCGAAGAAGGTGGGGGTGATCATTCCACCTGGGAGATGGAAAGTATTATAGGTACTGTCCCAGAAATAGAGGGACGCGAATAGCAGAGGGTGGCTGTAAGTGAAACCAGGCTTCGATAGCTTAATCAAATTGTAGATACCTAATTCTTCCCATTGCTGGGATTTCTTGGCTTCTACTTTCTTGAACCAGTTTTGATAAGCAGTATCGAAGGTGGGGCAAGATCGAAACGGCTTAAAATTACTTTTTACATAGTCCAATACAAAGGGGTCCTTAGGAGGAACAGTTGGATTTTCTATGGTGTTTGAACCAGAAGATTCTATTGCCTTAAGGGCGTCCATTTTGTTAAACAAGGGTTTGAAACTATAGCAAACTGGGAAAATTGTCCTGGTATCTTTTAATATTTCAAAAACCGTAAGAGGGTCATTTAAAGCTAACCTCTTACCAGCAACGGTGGTAGGAATGAGTACCTGTGACGCATACAACATTTCTTTTTCCTTTGAGATCATCTGAGGAGCAAGAACGGATTGACCTTGGTGAGTGATAATCTTACTTTCCATTGTAGTTCCTGCAGTTTTTCCTTTCTTCTTGGAGACCTTTTTGAGTTGGGATGAAGTAGAAGAAGACATTTTTGAAGGATGTTGAGAGCTTAGGGTTTTTGGCGAGAGAAGGAGGGTAAAAGATTCAGAATGTAGAAAGAAAAGAAAAAGACTAAGTGGATGATGTTTTATAATGTGGAAGTTTAAGCATCCACTGAATAAGGGTGTGATACGTGGAAATCATGGGTTGGTGTGATGAAGAGGTGGCGTAAAGTTAACATGGGTAATAGGCGTGATTTAAAGATAATCATTGTTTGTAACCGCACCATACTGTGAAGTGGCTCCAGGCGGTTAAGGAATCCAAAAAGTGCTATGATTGACGTGACTGGAGTCAAATGCATTAAATGTTACGATGATTCGAAGGTCGCATCAAAATCTTGTGTAGATGTTTAAAATAGGTATTTCTCAGAGAGATCGAAATACATATTTTAAAGGGGCATTTTGTTGGCTGAAGATTTTGATAATATTATTAGAAGCCAAGCGAATTGAACGTTTCGATCGAAATGAAACAAAGCGTCATGTTTCGAAGTAGCAGAAGCAGTGTTTCGAATAAGCATATCAAAGCTTGAAGCTTCGAGTGGCAATTATGGGAACATATCTAAAGAAGTCTCGAAATAACAACAAGGCTGTGTCTGAGAAGTGCGTTCGAAACGGAGAAGTACCAAAACATTTGAAATTCAAATGGAAGCGGGACATTCGAAGTTTGAAATTTATGTGCTGGAGCATTTGGAGACACGTGGAAAGAAGAGAGAGGCATTGTTCTGCATGTTCTGAACGTGGCATAATCCTATAGCAAGACCGTTATGGCCGAATTAGTATAAATAGAAGTCTTAGTATTAGGATTTCGTGTGTCATATCCATTGTACTAAATACTCAGTAACATTCAAATTACCACATGGCAAGGGAAACGAATGCAAGAGCAATGTACGTATGATAGCACCACATATTTATGATTTAATGAAAACCTTTTATCATTTCCAGCACTTTCCTTCATCTTTCTGCCAAATAACATTTACAAGTTTTCTCATTCAAAGTCTTTTTATTTCGAAATCTCTTCATTAAAGCTTTACATTTCAATGCTTTCTTTACATTTCAAGCACTTTACATTTCAGAAAACTGTCATACTTTTCATGCCTTTATCTTCAAGTTTTGTCTTTCGAAAGTCTATTTTTACTTAAAGTCATTTACAGATTTCTTGCATTAAACGCTTTCTTCATATTTCAAATCTTTTACGTTCCAGAGCATCTTTTACATTAACTGTTTTTATAATTCGAAGCCATTTACTTGCTTTTTATGCAATTTTACATGTCTTTACAATTAACATTTATTCATGCAAGTTAGTTTCGCGCACATACATTTTGATTATACCTTTAGATCTTTAAGTGAGAAATCGAAACAAGCCAAACAACTACACAACACTCAAACACCAACCATGAATATCTGTTCGATCATGAGAGTTACCCTAATGACTAAGGAATCCTAGGATCAATCTAGTCCATCCTGTGAGTTACCAAAGAAATTGAATAACAGTCAGTAAGTTTATTCGATAGTTTGGAAGACTAGCGGTTGTTTACCAGAAATCACTGGAAACAGTCACCAACAAAAAGATTTAATTTGGTGAAACCCAATTCAAACCCTTATTTCTTGTGTTTCTCACACCTTAATGAGAGACCCGCTCCAAGCATGCTTAAAGAACTTGCCCCAAGCATACATGAGAGGCCAGCCCCAGGCCTTGCTTGAGGGACTCATCTAAATGTGAAGTAGTGATTAAACTAAATAATTTTTCCCTTTACAAGCCCTCATGCTTGGGGTACCGTTTATCAATATGTTTGTAAAAGATCCATATGAGGCGACATGACATTCATCAGGGGAAACATATAACACACATCATCCAAAATGGGGTTCCTGGTCGCTCATTTATCACAATGTGCGCCCATTTATTTGCAACGTTCACACTTTGGTAGGATCACTCGCCAACTTATGAAAACATGGAGAACGATATGTCCCTATCCAGTAACGGTATGAGAAGGACAACCATGGAAGAAAGCTACATTCTATAGGATAATAAAGAAAATAACTGCCCACTTCCCACACTCATGAGGGAGAAGAATAGCGTAACAACTTTCTTCGATCCTAAGATTCAGGCCCAAAATGTTTCTGTAAATATATCAGCCTTAAGAATCAGGGGAAACATTCATTTTACTCAACAATCACTTATATACAGAACTTCTCATCATTCATGTATGGACTTGCTTTAATACGACAACAATCCTAAAACTCTTAAACAATCTTATACAACTAGGTATTGTTACTCATTGTACGTTTAACAAGTATACCTAAATTTATTTGATTCCATTCCATCTTATTTTATTCAATTTCATGAATCTATTTTTTTTAAACAATTACATATTTAATGATAGCTTTAGAGAAGTGACATAAAAAAATGATAGTTTTAGAGAAGAAAAAAAAAACTCCATTTATCCGAAATTATAAGTACTAAATTTTTTTAAATTAATATACACCGACGAAATAAAGCGATTTTACACTATCAATTAATCATAACTATTTAATTTCTATTAAAATTTAACTTTTATTTGAATCATCTATAAAATAACATCTATATATGGTTGTAATGTACACGGTGTAAAACGGACATTGCATAACAATTAATTTAATTTAGTTTTTTTTCTGTAATTATAAGTCACTCTTCTATTATAATACAACTTTAATGATATTTTTTCTTAATATATTTTTAACTAATTATTATTTTTTCTTTTATTTATTTATTTTTAATTTCTCTTTCTTAGTAGTATAGTAAAATCAAACATAATTTTTGTTATTCAAGATTAATTAAGTTCCATAATTTGTAAGAAAGGCTAAAAAACATAGTATAATTAGAATAATTTTGTAAAGAGGAGTAATTAGAGTAAAGCCGAAATTGACTTTAATTAAGAGCAAATCAATAAAACTTTAATCACACATGCTAATGACTCTAACTAGAGCAATCGCAGCTTTCAATTGAAGTAAACCATAGGACTTCAAAATTCGAAGCTCAAATAAACAAACACTTCGAGATTCGTTACTGTGACTTCATTGCGTAACTAACTACACAGATTCATTCAAAATCATGATAACAGTTTCCGATTGGATCCGTTCATCTTCGAATCAACAAATCGATTTGTACAAGCAATGGTTCAACATTGCTGATTCAGGTTTTTTTCCTACTTGCTTAGTTTTTCATCAATTTTCGTTTTCGTTTTTCGTTGATTTGATTGCTTGATCGTAGATGGTGATGGCCGTGTCACTGGAAATGATGCTACAAAGTTCTTCGCTCTTTCCACCTTGTCTCGCCCTCAACTCAAGCAGGTATATATAAATTCCTTTCTATTTTTTCAATTTTTGTTTTTCTATGAATCACGGATACCCCGAACACAACACTGACAATGACACGGTTTGAAATAAATAAATAAATTAAACGTAATCGGTCGGTGTCCGACACAGACACATGCCTTTTTTCAGAGTTGACAGGTGTTAGTGCTACATAGCTCATTTCAATTACAATTAAGTTATCAAATGTTAATTGAACTCTTTTTCATTGGTTTAGTTGGCTTAATTGCTTTGATTTACTAATAATTCCTTTTATTTTCTTCGTATTTTAGGTTTGGGCGATTGCTGATACCAAGAGACAAGGTTTTTTAGGGTTTGAAGAGTTTGTTACTGCAATGCAGGTAATATAGATTTTGAAAAAGTGAATGTTGAGTTTTAATATGGATGGATTATGTGATGTTGAAATTTGACTTTGAAATTTTATGTTTGTTGTGATAAACAGCTCATTTCTGTGGGACAGGCAGGGTATGATCTCAACTCGGATATTCTAAAAACTGAAAGTAAGTTCACGGATTAATGGTTTTTATTTGATGATTTTGTGTCTGTATTTTTTGTTCCTGTAAATTGTTTGCATTGATTAACGATAAGAGAAGCTATTAGGAATTTAGGATAGAACTTGAGATTATCGAGTTGGATAGAAACATGATTTTTGATAGAACTTTATGGCATAGTTTGATTCATGAGCCGACCTCACTTAGTGGATTAAGTTTTATTGTTGGAAATTGTTTGCATTGATATTTATTTTATCAAAGGAGAGAATGTGCTTTGCTCCTTCTATATGTTATTCTTGTCTGAAAATATAACTCATCCTCGCGAGAGGTTTGATTCGTCAGTGCTGGTTGTCTCCATTGCGATGGCGGTGCCAGTCCTGCAAAAGGCACTCCATATATAGTAGTGAAGTTTAGGGATTCAAGATACCTCAAAAAGGGTTGAAGATATTCCTTGTATAGGAATTAGGAAGATAATGGACTTCCTAATTGGCTTTGGTACACTCGTTCTGGTCTCAATTGGCTATTACAGTCAAGTTATGGACATCCAACTTGTCATGATAAGGATGATGAAGTTAGGTCTCACGTCATTACCTGTGTCATGACCTCTATCTGTCGAGTGTAAATCGTTTCGCATGATACTGGACACTCAGTGTGTGGTTACAAGGCTTAATTAATGGATACCAACAAGAGTAATGGGTAACCTGGTTCATGAACCACCTAAACAGGGAGAGTATTGTTCTCAATTTTCCTAATGATGACATATGTATGTACTATTTTATCTGTTGGATTAAAAGAGACTGAATTTCCCTTCAGTCTTATTTTAACTTTATGTTGCTCTTACTAGTTGTGCTATTTATTCGCTTAAATGCATTTAATCATCCCATTTCTTATTAATTTCAGTTGACAGCGAAAAGATAAAATCTCCAGTACTGGAAGGAATTGATGCATTAGTAGCAGTAAGCAGTGCTTTCTATATCACTACTGTATCAATTAGATTGTATGTTATTTATGTCAAATCCTTTTCTTATTGATTTGTTTTTTGTTTGCTTTTTTAGAATTCAAAGAGTCCCACAAAAAATGCACAACCTGATGTATTTGGTTAGACATGTATTTTTTTTTCTTTCTTTATTAATGACATTCTATTGTTTAATTAACATTGATTGAATTGTTTTACTGATAATACTTAGGGACTGGCCAGCTTCAGCCTTTTCCACGAGTTGCTTCAAAATCTGCAAAGAAGGTGAGTCCTCCAAATTTATGCCCATTTTGACAAAATCTGTAAAAATGAGGTCACTGGTGCTGTCACTATTTCATACTTCTAATGGACTAACGATAGTTAATTTTCTGATGCTAAAATGAAAGGTCTTCTTTTATTACGGAATTATTTGTTTATTTTTCTTTTTTTTACTTGGATGAATTACTATGAGGCAAATACATGTATAATTGACAACTATCTCTGTTGCTCTCATTCATTGCATCATGAATCAGAAAATGTATGCAAGGGAATATTGAAGTGATGTAATTACTTTGTAAAAACAATTTGAAATGTGCAGTTGTGAAATAGTTTCTTTGCAAGTTCTACTATGTATGCCTTTACTTTATTTATATTTCTTGCTCGTAATATTCTAACATAGCAATATCTTTTTTCTTAGTTACCCCTCAATGCGGTGACATCAATAATAGATGGCTTGAAGAAATTGTATGTGGAGCGGCTAAAACCGTTGGAGGCTACTTATCGATTCAATGATTTTGTATCTCCATTATTGGTAAGTGATATATCAATGAAGTATGCTAATTTCTATACATACCATGTGTGAATGGGATTGTATCATGATTCGTGGTATATTATTCATGTAATTATGACTAATCAAATTAGGATTTTTATCATTTGTCCCTTTCAGACCAACAGTGATTTTGATGCTAAACCAATGGTCATGCTACTCGGTCAATATTCTACTGGAAAAACAACATTTATTAAACATTTGCTAAGATATGAATATCCAGGTTAGTTAAGTTGTGGTTGATCTAGCACTGCATTATACATTATATAAATTCCTTCATGCATATAATTTGACAATAGAGGGATATAAATTCCTTCATGCATATAATTTGACAATAGAGGGATATAAATTCCTTCATGCATATAATTTGATGATAGAGGGATATAAATTCCCTTATTAATTTTGTATCACCTTAATCTTGACACAGGGGCGCACATTGGACCAGAACCTACAACTGACAGATTTGTCGCTGTCATGGTATACTAATTTTTTTTCTTCTAGTATTGCCTTTGGAAGTTAATAAATCTAAACAAAACTCTTCTTTTTGGAGTGTCAGAGATCATTCTGCAATTGTGAATTCATTCCATAGTGTTCACAGTGGTTCAAAGCTCAATATCTTTTTATTTGTAGTCTGGAACTGATGAGAGGAGCATTCCTGGAAATACTGTAGCTGTTGATGCTAGCATGCCTTTTAGTGGCCTGACAAGTTTTGGTAGTTCATTTTTGTCAAAGTTTCAATGCTCTCAAATGCCACATCCAGTGAGTCTTTTTTATATCTTTCCAATTCCACTTTTGCTCGATTGGCATTTTCGTCCTTGAACTTGAAACAATATTTTCCCTCAGCTGCTAGATGAAATAACATTTATAGACACCCCTGGTGTCCTCTCTGGAGAAAAGCAAAGGACTCAACGAAGTTATGATTTCACCGGTGTTATATCTTGGTTTGCTGCAAAATGTGATTTGATTCTTCTCCTATTTGATCCTCACAAACTTGACATTAGTGATGAATTTAAACGAGTAATTTCCTCTCTACGTGGTCAAGATGACAAAATACGTGTTGTTTTGAATAAGGCAGACCAAATTGATACTCAACAAGTAAGGCACTATCAACAACTAAATTTAAACTGATCAAGATATTTCTGACAAATTATTTTTCTAGTTTGTGGCTATTTATGTGCCCCGTATTGTAATGTCGCAGCTCATGAGAGTTTATGGAGCACTGATGTGGTCCTTGGGAAAAGTTCTAAATACCCCGGAAGTTGTACGTGTATATATTGGGTAGGTTAGTTGTCTTTGAAATTACATATAATGATTAATTGATTTGCTTACAAGGGGCTCAATTTTGTTATTTACTATTCATTTGAGCTTATGCTGTTCTGCTGCAATTGAGCATCATAAAAATTTTAGGCTTTTTCAGTTTTGGTTAAAAGAATTATCTTTATTATCTTTTCTTTCTTAGCATTTTGTAGGTGAGTTCACGTTTAGTGTCTTCCCGTGCTTCACACTGTTTTCATGTTCATTAATGGATTCGTTCTCTAGTTAGTTTGACATTCTTCAGCTGTTGGTTTGTTCTACTTTACTTGACTTTTCAGCTCATTCAATGATAAACCTATCAATGAAGGCTTTGTCGGCCCATTAGGACAGGAGCTTTTTGAGAAAGAACAAGGTGATCTCCTTTCAGATTTGGCAGATATTCCAAGAAAGGCGTGCGACGGTCGGGTACAGTTCTATTTTCATATTATTTTTAGACAGGTTCATACAAATGAGTAAAAGTATATGAATATAGCAAATCGCCTGCAAGCATATACTCCTTTTATTTGTTTGTATTTTCATTTTTCGGTTCTAAAATCCGATGTCATTGGAATGGTGCAGATCAATGAATTTGTCAAACGTGCTAGATCTGCTAAAATCCATGCCTATATAATTAGTCATCTTAAGATGCAGATGCCTGCAATGATGGGCAAAGCTAAAGTGCAACAAAGGCTTATAGATGATCTTGAAGATGAATTTAAAAAGGTATCCTCCATCCACTTTTGTTTCTTTAATTTGCTTAGTTGCTTAGTTACTTATTATTTACTATCATTTTGCAAAACAGGTTCAAAGGGAGTTTCATTTACCAGTTGGTGATTTTCCTAATGTAGATCACTTCAGAGAGGTTTTGAATACTTACAGCATTGACAAATTTGATAAATTGAAGCCTAAAATGATTCAAGCGGTAGATGACATGCTTGGTTATGAAATACCAGAGCTGTTAAAAAAATTTAGAAATCCTTATGAGTAAAGTTGAAAATCGATTAAGCTTGTTTTTGGTTGTCATGAATTTTTCTGACTGAGATTTTGATGTTTTCCTAAAATAGTTGTAATATTTTTTGTGTGCGCATTGAATGTCCAATGTCCACATCGTGTAAAGTCCAGTCCATGACATAAGATTGTTTAGACAATTGCCGCTCTATTTTGTTTGCCTTGATTGTATATGAATGTGCACCATTTGAAGGTGCTTTGTTCCTTGTTAGAAGTAATTCATATTCAGAAAATGTTGTTCAGAACTAGTTGAGTTTCTGAGGTTGTTAGTTAAAAGTTGTAAGCTTCTGAGACTATTTAGTCAGAAGCGGTAGTTTGATATATTCATGAAGTTGTTATTAGTCAGAAGCAAAAGCTTCCGAGGTTACGTCCAGAAGTATGCTTAGCTTCTGGAGTTCTGGGTTCTGAATTTGTTAGCGTAGCTGTTAAGTTTAATATTTCCTAGTTTGTACTTTTTAACTTAATCAATAAGTTTACTTTTATTAGGGGCTACCTGACATAAATAGACTAGTGGTAGCTGTCATTTGTAACCTTCCAATAATTTCTTTTGTAAGCTTTCTAGCCGTCATTGCAGTAAATATATTATCTCTTACATTTTCTTCATTTATTAACCTTGTGCACTAACAAGTTGGTATCTAGAGCTCTAGTTAGAATCCATGGGAAACACGAGTGAAACAGTGAGGTGTTGTTGTGTGATTGATTTTGATTCTTGAATTCGTGTTGAATCTTGAACAAAATCTTAATAGAATCACATTTTCTGATTTTGTGGGATTGGGAAACATTGTGTTTGTGAGATTTGGGTGTTCTGTACAAGGTTGAAGATGAACGGAAACGACAATATGAGTACCAAGCTTGCAGTGTTCGATGGCAAGAACTAGAACTGTTAGATGATTCAGATGCATGTGCTATTTGGTGCTCAAGATGTTCTTGAGCTTGTTACCAAATGTTATGTTTCAGTTGCAGAAAACACAACGGAATAGCAGAGAAACAGACAAAGAGACAAGAGGAAGAAATATTAGAAGGTGTTGTACTATATTCATCAGTGTATGGATGTGAACGTGTTTGAGAAGATTGCATATTCGACGATGTCAAAGGGCGCGTGAGATATAATGGTCAGATGTTACGGTGGTGACGCATCAGTGAAGAAGGTGAAACATCAGTCCCTACGAAACAATATGAGAATCTAAACATGAAAGACAACGAGAAGGTTTATGAGTACATCTCTAGAGTGATTCTGATCACTAATGAGATGGAAGCTTGTGGAGAAACCCTTTCTGAACAAGTAATCATTGATAAGATATTAATGTCTCTTACTCCTCAATTTGATTACATTGTTGCAACAATTGAACATTCTAAAGATCTGGACACCATGAGAATAGAAGAGCTGCAAAGCAGTCTAGAGGCGCAAGAGTTGCGTCTGACGAAAAGAACTTCTGAGAGGGAAGTTGAGCATGCTCTGAAAACTTCTTTTGTCAAGAAGAACCAGAAGCAGAGAAAACATGGTAGGTCTCAGAAGTCAGAAGTCTTCTAATCTGATGAAAAGAAACATCAGAAGGGAAAGAAGAAGTATGACAAGATAACGGTTCAATGTTACTGTTGTAAGCAGTTTGGCCACTTCGCTAAAGATTGTTGGACAAACAAAGAAGAAGTAAAAATAGTCAGAGGAGATTCTAATGATGAACTCGTGTTATTGATGGCTTATGAATATGATGGAGAACCTGTGAGATTGTCATTTTTTGATTCTGAAGGGGAAGAACATGACTCTGAATATTCTGACTCTGAAGGAGTGTTTGAATATGAGTTAGAATCAGAAGATGACGCTGAAGATTTTAAAGATGAGTCAGAATTTGAGGTTCCTGAAGAATGAGCCAGAGTTAGAAGATGACTCTGAAGCTGAAGACAAGTCAGAATCCGAAGGTGATTCTGAGTCTGAAGAATCAGAAGATGATTCAGAATCTGAAGAAGATTCTGCTTCAGATGAGTCATAACTTGAAAGTTTTGAAGAAGAGCTACAGTCAGAAGATGAAGAATCTTCTGGAGACTCTAAAGATGAGTCAGATGGTGAATCTGATTATGATCTAGATTTCGATGATGATCCAGAATCTGGTAGTGGTCATGCTTCTAGAAGGAAAAACTCTGAAGACGTAGGTTCTGGAGGACAAGCTTTGAAGATGATCATGTTTCTGGTGGAAATCATGTCTCTGAAGGTGGATCTTATGAAGAAGGAGCTTCTAAAGGTAATTCAGCCTTTGACTATGATCATGATTATGAAAGTGGAACTTCTAAAGACAAAGTTTCATAAGGTGATCAAACTTTTGAAGATGGTATTTCTGAAGGTAGTGGTTCTGAACGAGGTCCAGAAGCTAACAAAGGTGGAGTTTCTGGTGGTAGTCAAACTTATGAAGAAAGTCCAGAAGGAGATATTGTTCCAGAATCAGAAGGAGATTCTGAACAAGTTCAGAGGCCACATAGAGTCAGAAATATACCAAGAGATTTGCAGAGTTTGACAAGCTGTAAGATAATGAAGGGACTCTGAGGTATAAAGTGTTATTCCTTTCTAGTGTTAGATCAGATGTAGAGCTGATATGCTATTCAGACTCTGATTTGTATGAAGACAGAGTTGACAGAAGAAATACTTCTTGCTATTTTTGTTTGTATCTGAAAAGACCTATTTCTTGGTGCTCCAAGAAGCAACTGGTGGTTGCATTGTCAACTTGTGAAGCTCTCAAGAAGAAAGTGTGGTTGAAGGCCATGACAGAAGAGCTTGATGATATTGAAAGAAACAAGTCTTGGAAATTAGCTGAGCTTCCGAAGGAGAAGAAAAGCACCAACGTCAGATGGGTCTTCAAGGTGAAGTATGCATTTCTAAATGGAGTATTAGAAGTTGCACACTGTAGCAACCAGAAGCAACTTGCATATGTTCTAACGAAGGATGTCAAGACTGAACACTTTATCCGTTTGAGGGGTAAAATTGGTGTTGTAGTTTTTTGGTTAGCTGAATATGAATTAAGGGATGGTGTTAGAAGTAATTCATATTCAGAAGAAGATGTTGTTCAAAAGCAGTTGAGCTTCTGAGGTTGTTAGCCAGAAGTTGTAAGCTTCTGAGACTGCTTAGTTAGAGCAGTAGTTTGATATATTTATGAAGTTGTTATTAGTCAGAAATAAAAACTTTTGAGGTTACTCTCAGAAGTATACTTAGCTTCCGGAGTTCTGAGTTTGTTAGCGTAGGTGTTAAGTTTAGTATTTCCTAGTTTGTATCTTTTAACTTAGTCATTAAGTTTATTTTCATCATGGCCTACGTGACAATTTACTTTGTGTATGAATTGACTAGTGGTAGCTGTCATTTGTAACCTTCCAATCATTCTTTTTTTGTAAGTTTTCTAGCTTATTAACCTTGGACACTAACCCCTCTTTATCCAATTTACCATTCCTAGTGCTCCGGGGAGCGAGAGTGGTACGATGAAGGTGCTCTTGTATACTTGTTTGTTTTAAAATTATATATATATATATATATATATATATATATATATACATGTTTATGTAGCATATAATTTTCACTGGCTGCATCATCTTTGGTTGATTGCAGGCGTTTAAATCACAGGTTTAACAATACGTCAAGTTGTTGAAGACCGTATACATGATATCACGTATTCTCATATCCACCTGATGTAATGATAAATAGTAGTCATACCACTATTTAAATCTTTTTTTAAGTGAATTGAATTTTTCAATGGTATATGTCGTTGTGTCTCGTTTGGTGCAAAATTGACGGTAATTTCTTGATGTACCCTATACATTACTAGGACACCGTGAAAATACAGTTATACTCTCAGACTTTTGAGATACATCTCTGGACGCACAAAAATACAACATAATTCTAAATTAATTGAAATAATTAATCGCAAATATATCTACGTATAACTTACGTAGATGCATCTCTAAACGTATCGAAATTCAATACAACTCTGACTCAGGCTTAAATTACATGTGCAATTATTTTAGAGATACATCTTCGTAAAGCCTACGTAGATGCATCTCTGGACGCATTCGTTCAAATACGCGTCAAAAGCCTTCACCTTACTCACTTACTCAAACACTCTTAAAAAACCTATTTTTAACAAAATCTCTCAAAACCTCCTTTTCTCAATATTTATCAAACCACATTCAAGCAACATCAAAATGCATCATTCAACTTCAAACATCCAACTTTAAGCAACATCAAGCAGCAACAAGTAAGTTTTTAATAAATTTTTTAAGTTTTTGTATAAATGTGTAGAAGTTGATGTTTAGGCTATGAAATAGAAAGATTTTACTTGTTTGATAGCTTATACCTGATTTGGAATGAGTTAGATAAGTATTTTTTACGATCAATGCATTTTGTAGATGATTTTGGGGGCTTCATTCTTCCATTGATGGTGGTTATAGTTGCAAGTTATTTCAAAGATGCATCTCTAGAATTTCTCACGTTTACTCAAAATCTAGAGATGCATCTCCGTAACTAGTATGTCTATAATATTTTGCTTTTTTTTTATAGAACTCATTGTGTAACGCTTGTCTTGTCTCGATTGAGACACTACAGACTTGTAAAACATGTATTCGTTCGGAGGGAAAATAGTCAACAATTGCAGGCTCCTGCTATCTCTGGCCCGAGTTGATGCGGAGGCGTCAATTTCCACGACACATGTATCTCTGCTTTCTTCTTCCTCTTTCTGTAGCAGGCAATGATCCCCTCCTCAGGCATCTCCTCCTCCATCTTCCCGTAGACGGCTAAGTTCACCTATTCAGATACCCGAGGTAGTCGAGGTACTTGAGTCACCCGAGGTACCTCAAAGTATAGAGGCACCTGATGCATCCAATGCCTAGGAGACAACGACAACACATGAGGCATCCCGGGCCTATGGGGTAGCAAAGGTCGCACCTGAAGCATCCCAAACCTAAGGTCTAGTAGAGGCGGCACCTGAGGCATCCCAGATCCAAGAAGGTTTTGGAGGAGGCTCCCTCAGACTTATCACTACTGCCTCTTTACCTGGACCATGTTATCAGACATATCTGGGACGAAGAGGTAAAATTTAGTTGGAATTATTCATTTGAAGATGTGTTTGTTTGTTGAAATCAATCTTATTAAACTATGTCTGCAGGAATGTGATTCGCTAAAATTCATCAACCATATGCGAAAGATTACTCGTCGGGTCCCACCTAATGAGTCGTGGTTTCAGAAACTTTTGCAATTATCAGGGATACGAGACTTTTGCAAGACTGGTTATGTTACAGTTAACCAATGCATGCTTAATGCATTTGTAGAGAGATGGCACATAGAGATGTCATCATTTTATCTACCACATGGTGAGATGTTTATCTCATTGGACGATGTTTTGTGTCTACTGTATCTTCCGGTTAGGGGGAGACTTTTAGATCATTGGAAGATTATCAAAGACGAGGCACTGAAGTTGATGGTAAACTATCTAGGAGTTGACCCAAAGGCTGCCATGAAGGAGTTTGATTTCACCCGTGGGGCTCATGCTAGGTTTAGCTTTTTGAAGGTGTTTACATATGATATACTGATATCACAATAAGCTCTTGGTGATAACGAATATGCACCTCAACATATAGGGTATGCTGTGAGAGTATACTTGTTGTATTTGGTTGAAACTGTCATTTTTATGGATAAGAGTGCCACTTATGTAGATTTCATCTATCTGCGGTACTTCGAGGACTTTGAGCAGATCCATGAGTAAAATTGAGGGCCACTTGTTTGGTTTACTTGTACTCTAAGTTATCTGAAGGCAGTATGTGGAAGAAGAAGCAAGTGACAAGCAATATCACACTTTTGACGGTAACATTTCTTGGTCTTTTAGTGCTTGTGTGTCATTTTCATTAAATTTTTGTAATGTTGCTAATAACTAACGATTCATGTGTTTCAACACTTTTCAGGCTTGGATCCTCTAACACTTCCCACGCATCTCTGATTGGTCATGTCTACCTACTTATACTAAGGATATGTTGCATGCTTCTGCATTATCCCCACTTAGAGGGAACCACGTAGCATAGCCATTTAAAGTGTATATTGATTGCTTAGTAGCAGAGGATATACAATTCCATTGTTACGTCGATCACTGTGAGAAGATTCTCTTTGATGACATAGTTTTATACTCATGATGGTTCATGTAACGCCCGTTAATTAATTAATTAATTAATTAATTATTTAATTAATTATTTTTGAAATTATTCGTTGAAGTTGTAAGATGTTGTGTGTTGTTGGCATAAATTGCTAGATTATTACTAGTTAATTAATTAGTTGATTATTGATAGTAATAATGCTAGAATTAGTGAAATACTAGAATAATTATGTTGGGCCTATTTTAATGGTTGGAAGTAGTAATACAGGGGGGGGTCGTTAAGACCATTAAGAAGAAGAATAATGTGAGGTCTTATTTAAATGAAGAATCAGGTCAATTGGAATAAAGAAGTTGTTGGAAATTGGCCGTGAGAAGTGCAGAGCAAAGGAATAAGGAAAAGAAGCGAAGCAAGGTTTCGGTAGAAGAGTTGTCGAGAAACCTTCAATCTAAGATAAGGGTGGAGTTCTTGCCTTATAATGGGACTGTTGATGAATATTGTGTAGGGGTTGCTCGTAAGTATAATTGTTGTGCGTCAAATTGTTTTGGACCTGTTCTGAAAGTTACTTGTTTTTACGTTGTGGTCGTTTAGGAATCTTAGGCATGACTGTCTTATACAATTGATGAATCTGTTAGTAGGAAATTTAGTTTCTTTGTTACTATGTTATTTTGTGCGATTGATCAGAAATTAATGGTCGAGGAGAATACTGTAAGGCTGGGTTAACCTTCATCACAAACTGGATGAAAACTGCACAATAGTGTAAAGGCGCGTCGTGCGGGGGAGCACATGTATTTGCATCGAGAGGCATAAGGCTGTAAGATGTGCCGAGGTGAATAGGTGCTAGGTGTCGAGCGGCACAAGGCTGCAAGATCGCCCAGGGGAATAAGTAGTTGTGTCGAGCGACACAAGGTTGCACAATGTTCCGAGAGGTATGGGTGTCGACCGGTACAGAGGCATGAATGGAAGATACCGAGCAACATGGTGGTGATCGGTGGATCTGGAACTGACTGTTTAACGCTGGTTCGCAAAATGTCGCGGAAGCAAGAGTCGCCACCGTCTTTTATTTTCTCCAAATGGAAAGGACAAAAGCACAGAAAAATTCCTTATTGAGATTGCTCTCGGTTCGGGAGGTAGATTTATAGAAAGGGAAGGTGTTAGCACCCTTTCTATCCATGGTTATCCATGGGCTCTTAGATACTTGCTCATTTGTGTTTTCAAAATTATTTGTTTGCTTTTCAAGGTGAGTGGGTTTGAAAAAGTTTCGTTTAAAATTTCAGTTCGACTCTTGTATCAGTCCTCAAGAGTGTTTGAAAAGTTGTTTTTGAAAGCTTTTTGCAAAGTGTCGGTGTGAAAAGAAGTTTTTGATTTGTTTTTGAATTAGAGCAAGTATCTATGAGTCGTCTACCTACCCTAAGGAATTCGTCTGTGTAAATGTCCTTAAGGTAGTGCCATCCCACCATTGAGAGGTAGGTAGCACCACCATTGGAGGTTTTCGGGTCAATTCAAAGGTTCGGGACATTGTGGTCACCAGAGCAATAGGAAGACACCTTAGAAGCTACCCTCATGCCATGTTCATGGACATGAGAACTTACTAAAACATCCTCTACTCGACGACCACTTTTCGAGGGGCAAGGCAACAGTGAGGCGTACCCTAGGGGTGGTGTGTGAATTGTGTGTCCTTTTCAGTTATATTTGTCTTGTTCATGCATTGGTGATCTACGCTTTGTTTTTATTTTCGGCATTCATTCTTTCATGTGGTTATTAACAGTTAAAAGGTGCGGAAATATAAAAGTCCTACGCTATTACAAAGGCGCGGGTCTACATCGCCAAATTAAACCAAGACCCGATTTGAAATAAATAAAAATGCGGAAAGTAAGTACCCTAATTAATCCATTACAAGGCTTTGGGGCAAGTACATGAAATTTAAAAAAGGAAATAAAAGTAAATGTGCGAAAAGAAATAAAATCGAGAATGCGAGGGCGTTGGATCCTTTTAAAGAAATTAAATCAAAATCGTAAATTAATTAAATTAAATAAAAGCAAGAACTTATTTTTTGGAGTTTTTGTATTTATGGAATTTAATGAGAAAATCAGATGGAATTAAAACCCTAATTCTAAACTATTTTTAATTTATTAAAAAAAATGTTTAAGTTTGACCTAGTTTTAACCTAATTATTTAATTACAAGTTATTTATAAAATAATTACTAATTAAATATGGTGAAAAAGAAAAAAGAATAAAAGTATAAAAACCCTAATTTCTACATTTTTTAGTTTATAAAAAAACATTAAAATTAAATCTAAAATTAAAACTAAGTTAATTATTAAATTTATTTACAAAATAAAACATTATTGAATTAAATAATAAAATATATTTTTATTTTTTGACTTTCTGATTTTTTTGTATTTTTATATTATGAAGTTAATTTTATGGAATTAAATAATATAAAGAATATAATTAAAATAAATAATAGAAAAAAATAAAAATAGAGAAAAGAAAGGCAAACATGGGGGGTTTGTTGACCCTTTTGGAGGTATATTGCAGGCAATCTGGCCCATGAGATGCAAGCCCACGTGGACTTTCCTGGCTTGTGTGTGAAGGCGTTGACCTGTGTGTATCCTGGACCTCTCATCCTGACCTTCAGATTCATCCTTTGGGACATTTGGCAAGCCAAGGCAGGGAGTTGCATGGTGGACCTTAGGATGCAAGCTGCGTAGAAACACATTGCAAGAAAAAATATGAAATATATATGGGGGACCTGGGAATCGAACCCAGGTCCCATTGTTTGCAAGATAACGCATCAACCGTCCAGCCAAGCGCGTTTGTTTTTATGTATAATGGACAATAAGCATTATATTTGAAAAGGCCACGTTATGCTGAACCACAAAAAAGCGCGCTATCATTCAAATGTCCCAATAGCAATAGGCCACGTTAGCATCTTCTCTGTTTTGCCTGCAAACAGAAAAGAGATAGCGGGGGTTTTAAACCCCCACTAAATATACCCTGCGAAAAATAACGATTAGAATATCATTGATCATAAATTGAGCGTGATATGATGATTGGATTCGTCTGAAGGTCACGAGTTCAATGGTATAGGCCTTGCTGTCCAATTTTTCCATATGAACAAATCCCCAATTTCAAGCTTGTGAAAACCTAGAAAATTTCCATGGCAGATTCTCGTACAGGGCACGTTAGTTCAATTAAAAGATACCAACAGCTTTAGAATACTTATGTTAGTGCAAAACAACAAGAAAAATGCATGAATGATATGTATAAATCGAAACACGAATGTGAGAAATATTAAGAACAGGGTGGCTTCATTCTACCAATTTTGTGTGTATGGAGGCTTGAAACGTATTGGGTTATGATCAGAGAGGTCCCAGCAAGCTTTTGAGATACTTTCCACACCTTGAAATGCCTTCAAACTATGAAAACAGATTTGGAGTTTTTTAAGAAAAAGTGAGTTTGTGTTCTCAGGTTCTGGCGCAGCATTCAGGTCCTTTGCATTAGGTTTAGGTTTGTGCTTATATGAGGAATGAATTAGGGTAAGAATTCAAGCCAAGAAACCTTTGCATTGATGTTTTTGAGATTTGATTTTCATATAATCTTTTTCAATCTTTTCCATGCCCTTTTGATATCAATCATGGCCAAATCTTTCCATATTAGTGATGCACGAAATCTTGAGGTTTTATGGAGAGAATATGCTGCAAAAAGGGATTGAAAAACATGGTTTTCTATTTTTGTCATATTTTATTTTAATTAAATGAACTAATAATAATAATAATTCAAATAATTAATAAAAAATGATAAAATAACTCCCTTTAAAGTCAATGGGTCGTGCATAGCTTTTGGATGATGATTCTTGGAAGAAATTGTGGCCCATTAGCAATTTTGAGGCATTTGAAGCAAAGTTGACTTTTCAAAATTCCCAAAAATTTCCCAACTTCCACAAGGCATATCTTGCTCAATTTTTAAGCTTTGATCATGTTATTGGACATTTTGGAAAGGTCTTGAAGTCCTCTAACCAATTCCTTTAGTCCCATGTCATTTTGATTTACCAATCTCAAGTTATGGTCTTTGACTTAAAGTGCCTTTTTGTTGACTTTTGAAAATGACCTATAATGTTGAGATTGATAACTTTTTGTGAGAGCATTTCTTGGACTTGAAGTGTGAAGAGGAGTTGTAGGAAATGTCATTATCTTTAAAATGAGCTTTGGATGGAATTTTTCTGATAAACCATGTGGAAGTTATGCCTTGGTCAAGTTACAGTTGACTTTTTCAACTGTCCAAATATGGAAATTTTTGCATCTTGAGTCTTTTTGAGCCATACTTTTGAGAATCATGATCAAGAATTGATCAAATGATGTTTGTGGCTTCAAAATAAGATGTTGACCAAAAAATTTGAACTTTTGACTGTCAAATGACCATTTTACCCCTACAGTTGACTGCTGAGCAATTAGGGCATTTGACTGTGCAATTTTGTGCTGTGAGTCTTGAAACTTGACATGAGGATACTTGACAATGTTTGTAGGCATGTGGGACTTGTTTGGACCCTTGAAAACTTCAACTTCTTTGCCAGAACCAAAACCCTAGTTTTTGACTGTTAGGAGGCCATTGAACTGTGCAACCCTTGGGGAGATTTTGAAGCATGATCTTGGCAAATCTTGAAGAATATGGGAGGGCAAATTTTGGGGTACAACAGTTGCCCCTGTTCAATCTTCTTAGACCTGAGGATGTAGATTGGTTGTCATGCCTTTCGTAGTCCAAAGGTATAAGATGATTGAACACTAGAGTGCCCAGAAATTTGCGCTCACATGTTAGCAGTGTAATGGGGGGAATGGGCTTATAGATGCCATTTGGAGATTGATGGATAGGATGATGGGCTTATAGATGCCATGCTGAGAGGTGATGAATAGGTGGATGGGCTTATAGATGCCATCTGGGTATCGATCGCGTAAGGGATTCCTTAGCGAGAACTTGCGTACCTGAAAAAAGAAGATGATTACCTGACCTGTTACAAGAGCTGGTCTTCAGACCCTCTGTATAGATGCGCCCTGAATGGTTACAGGAATTGAATTTGGAGCTTCCAAAGGTGATGAATGAACCAGGGATGGTTACTACCTCAATGGGACGCTGAGAGAACCTTGGGCGATTACTACCTCAACAGGAACGCTGAGAGAATCTTGGACGATTACTACTTCAATAGTAACGCTGAGAGAACCTTGGACAATTACTACCTCAACAGTAACGATGAGAGAATCTTGGGTGATTACTACCTCAACAGGAACGCTGAGAGAATCTTGGATGTCTTCTACTGGGATAAGAATCAGGGAGATCTTAGGGTCGATCTGACTGAACCAGAGAAGGCCTTTGACTGGATAAGAATCAGGAAAATCTTAGGGTCGATTTAACTGAACCGGACAAGGTCTTGGAATATCTTCAACTGGATAAGAATCAGGGAGATCTTAGGGTCGATCTGACTGAACCAGAGAAGGCCTTTGACTGGATAAGAATCAGGAAAATCTTAGGGTCGATTTAACTGAACCGGGCAAGGTCTTGGAATATCTTCAACTAGATAAGAATCAGGGAGATCTTAGGGTCGATCTGACTGAACCAGAGAAGGCCTTTGACTGGATAAGAATCAGGAAAATCTTAGGGTCGATTTAACTGAACCGGACAAGGTCTTGGAATATCTTCAACTGGATAAGAATCAGGGAGATCTTAGGGTCGATCTGACTGAACCAGAGAAGGCCTTTGACTGGATAAGAATCAGGAAAATCTTAGGGTCGATTTAACTGAACCGGACAAGGTCTTGGAATATCTTCAACTGGATAAGAATCAGGGAGATCTTAGGGTCAATCTGACTGAACCAGAGAAGGCCTTTGACTGGATAAGAATCAGGAAAATCTTAGGGTCGATTTAACTGAACCAGGCTAGGTCTTGGAATATCTTCAACTGGATAAGAATCAGGGAGATCTTAGGGTCGATCTGACTGAACCAGAGAAGGCCTTTGACTGGATAAGAATCAGGAAAATCTTAGGGTCGATTTAACTGAACCGGACAAGGTCTTGGAATATCTTCAACTGGATAAGAATCAGGGAGATCTTAGGGTCGATCTGACTGAACCAGAGAAGGCCTTTGACTGGATAAGAATCAGGAAAATCTTAGGGTCGATTTAACTGAACCGGACAAGGTCTTGGAATATCTTCAACTGGATAAGAATCAGGGAGATCTTAGGGTCGATCTGACTGAACCAGAGAAGGCCTTTGACTGGATAAGAATCAGGAAAATCTTAGGGTCGATTTAACTGAACCGGACAAGGTCTTGGAATATCTTCAACTGGATAAGAATCAGGGAGATCTTAGGGTCGATCTGACTGAACCAGAGAAGGCCTTTGACTGGATAAGAATCAGGAAAATCTTAGGGTCGATTTAACTGAACCAGGATAGGTCTTGGAATATCTTCAACTGGATAAGAATCAGGGAGATCTTAGGGTCGATCTGACTGAACCAGAGAAGGCCTTTGACTGGATAAGAATCAGGAAAATCTTAGGGTAGATTTAACTGAACCAAGCAAGGTCTTGGAATAACTTCAACTGGATAAGAATCAGGGAGATCTTAGGGTCGATCTGACTGAACCAGAGAAGGCCTTTGAATGGATAAGAATCAGAAAAATCTTAGGGTCGATTTAACTGAACCAAGCAAGGTCTTGGAATAACTTCAACTGGATAAGAATCAGGGAGATCTTAGGGTCGATCTGACTGAACCAGAGAAGGCCTTTGAATGGATAAGAATCAGAAAAATCTTAGGGTCGATTTAACTGAACCAAGCTAGGTCTTGAAATATAGCTGAGAATTTAACTGGATCTTTCCTGAAAAGTAAGGGTCAGTCATATGCAATGCACGATATGGATCAAGCCATGATGTTCTCAACATAAATGAGATTGTATGTTCATGATGCATATATGCATGCTATAATGTATGGAAATGCGATGTTTATGTATGTTTTTCGTCTAGGAACGTAGATCCTTGACGGGTGCCAGGAAGTCACATCCTGGGCTGATGTAGGGGAAAAGTGCTTTGTTGTTTCCGCCGGGGATGATGGTTGCAAGAATACCGGTAGGAGAAGATAACTCCGTTGGGGAATAAACTTGGCGAACGGATTACTCTGCAGGGAGAAAATTTACTCTGGCTACCTTGCTGGGGAACAATACTCTGTGTGGAGAGAGTTACTTTGCTGAGTTTGATGAGGATAACCCCGCTGGGGATACCGTTGTTATGTTGGAAGTGTTAATAGACTCCGCTGGGGATAGGAAGACTTCGTCGGGGACGATATTTCCATGGCTTTTGGCTGAGGATAACCCAGTTATATCCTGGTAGGAAAATAACCTTTGAATAAAGCCGGGAGACGCGTTCGTGCTCTGTAGGGGGGAAGCTTCCAGAATCTACTGGGGATAAGCTTACTGCTGGGGAGATGATTCAACCTTTCCTGGGGAAATCTTGATTGGACTCTCCTGGGGATATTTTGAACTATATTGGGGAAGTGACTCTATTGAATGTCTGATATACCGCCAGGGAACAATCTTTAGGTCAAGACTGCCGGGGATGCTTGTTAAGAATGTATGTATGATGTGCCGGGGAATGTTTGAGATCTGTTGGAGGATACACAACTTCCTTAAGGCTGACATCATAACTCTGCTTATGGAGAGTGTATGGACTTTCTGATTCACTCTCTGGGGAGTTAAGATGTATTGGTTATGTTCTTTAGCTGAACATCCCTTGATACCTTGGCGGACAGAGCAATTAGATCGTTTGGACAACTCATCGTTGCCCCTGTTTCTGAGGTGGAAGAGGAAGATCTGTGAGGTGCTGATAGTTGTTGATGGACCAATCTTCTTCTGGTAGGCAGGTGACAAGATGACAGGACATAGTCGTACGCTTTTGATCCCTGACTTTTGCCTGGACCGCCCCTTCGGGTTTTCAGTCCACCGGGATACCCAT
Organism: Vicia faba; assembly: GCA_948472305.1. Classification (NCBI taxonomy): domain Eukaryota; kingdom Viridiplantae; phylum Streptophyta; class Magnoliopsida; order Fabales; family Fabaceae; genus Vicia; species Vicia faba. The sequence goes on along the minus strand of OX451739.1, from coordinate 1,637,486,858 downwards.
TTTTGCCCAAGCCGCCTTTGCAGGTTTTCGACTTGCCGGGTGTACAGATTTTTTTATTTTCATCCCTTATTTTTGCCCGAACCCTTTTGGTTCGCCGGGAAGCCCTAATTTCTGCCTAGGTGTGTCAACCTAGCGGGTCTTTGATTATGCACAGTATTTTTTCGACTATGTCCACGCTCTCAGGATGTAGGGAGTTGCCCCTGTTAGAAGTGTTTTGCCTTGCCACCAAAAGGTGTTTGATCAGGCAAGATTCGTTGCTGGAATGCCCCCAAGTGACTCAGGCGAAGATTTTCCCCAGGCTATTTGGCCTTTGAGAGATTCTCCGAATCTTGATTGGACTGCCCCAGATAATAGACCATGATCAGGTCTGCCCCTTGATTGGAAGTGCTTCTTCCATTTGAGCTTTTGTTGAGAAGATTTTGTTTATTGGATATTCGTCGTGCGAATTTCTCTGCTGTTCAAGCAAAAAGTCATATGCAAACAAGGTTATGTTAAAAATGCAACGCTTATGTCTGTCTTGAAATTTTTGAAAATGAGTTTTTAGTAAAACAAGCAAGTTTTGTAAATTGTGATGTCAACTCGTTATTTTACCGCAAGCCTTAAGGAGTCAGGATACCTTTCGTAACAGTATGCTTTCGAACTAACCCATGCTTCAGCTAGGACTTTTTAAGGGTTATAACGTGGCCTGGTTCATGGTTTAAGAAACAAAGGATAAAGGCTCAAATTTTATTTGTACCCACCCGCTCTTCGTGATGTTCTCCAAACCTAAACTCAGTTGATCATACGTTAGACCTTGTTTGAGTCTTTGCTCTGATTTTCCGGTGATGATTCGGATGTTGATAACTTATTTTGAATAGGCAGTCATTTTTTGTCGAGGGTTTGTAAGACCTCTTTCTTTTTTCTGATTTTTGTTATCCCTCTTTTTTTTTTGCCTGAGCTGTTCTTTTGTGATTACAGTCAGCGGGATGCCCCAGTTTTGTAAGTCTCCTTCCTAGGTTTTGACTTAATGGGTTCTTATTTTGAAAGATAATGACTGCCTTTCTTTATTGATTATTCGGAACCATCACTGTCTTTCTTTGTTTTGTAAGGACCTCTTTGGTGCCATTCGTTATGCACTTGGATCAACTGAGAGAAACTACCCTGCCCTAGGTTATGATTAAGGGTTTCAATTTTTGAAAAGAAAAAACTCCTACTTCTTTGGCTCAGAGGGGTTGACGAGGGATTATCTTCCTTATAACTCCAGTGTTTAGGGATTGAAACAATGCCTGTACCTCATCAGCGGGGTCTGTTCAAAAGCATACGGTAGATTATGATATCGTTTTCGTCATCCTCCCTCAAGAGGCTTAGCATTATTAATCGAGCGTTGATTATCAGAAAAAATATGAAAATAAATTGCATATAGTGAATACGAATATATTGCTTCAAAACAGACGTATGCGATGCATTAATGGAATAACAACGTTTAACATGAGTAAATGTTTGAACAAAAGAAAATTACAACTTGAAAATCTTAATGAACAAAAGTCTTTTCATCTTCAGGTCTTGTTACTTCAAATGGTGAGCCTTGGAGGGATGGTAGAAAAACTCAGCCTGACCATCTTGTGTGAACTCCAATGCTCCTTCATCAATCAGGTCCTGGATCTTGTTCTTCAGAGCCCAACACTCATTTGTATCATGTCCTGGACTGGCAGAGTGGTAGGCACACCTTTTATTGGGATGATAGGTAGGAGCTGCTGTGTTGGGGTTCCGGGGATGAGCCATTAATGTGATCAGATTCAATCTCAACAGGCGTTGTAGAGCTTGAAACAACGACATATTAAGCTGGGTGAATTGCCTCCTGGGCTTGTCTGGTTGAAGCTGGTGAGGTTGATGCTGAATTTGTGACACTGAAGCCATTTGAGGAGCTCTCTTATCCTCTTTCCTCAAAGGTGGTTGAATGATGACTGGCCCTTCAACCTTAGATGTTTGCCCCTGTTGGTTACCCCGAAGCAGCTGGTTGACGAGAACCCCGAGTTCCTCTTGCCTTTGAGCTAAGTCTTGAATGATAGTCACTTGCCCCAGCATCTGGGCTCTCATTGCATCCACCTCGGCTTGCAGATGTTTCAGCCGTTCGTCCTTATTATCCTCAGCACTGTTCTTGACCAAGGTCCCCATGAGAAGGGTTCTCAGCTCTTCCTGCCCCTTGGATAGATTCAGGAGGATTTCCTCGAACTGAGTCTCTTGAGCATGAAGGTCCTGGTTACCTTGTTGGCAAGCCATTGCTGAAATAAACAGCGGAGAAGGTAAGTGACCTGTAACAAGGGTACCTGTTATGCAATGATGTGTATGACATGCATGTAATGTTTTCAAGGACCTCGCAGGATAAACAAGAAAATTTGTTAGAATTTGGGTCCGGTAGCTTGATTGAAGGAACTTCATGTTGCTGAGAGTCCTTCTTCAAGGGTCAAAGCTCACCATATCTAGTGGGTCATAGCCTCTAACAACCTTGTCTAGAGGAAAATAAATCCCCTTTTGCCCCTTGCTGGACAGTTGGTTCATCATCACCTACTTCACAAGCCCTTGAAATCCTTGAAATGGGTTAGTCTTCATGCAGGATGCATGCGATGGTATGATGTTATGCTATGCATGGGGTAACGTAGGTAAACCCTGTTATGAGTCCCGATTAAGGACTGTAAACAAAACCTGCAAGAAACTCAAGTAAACCCTGTTATGAGTCCCAATTAAGGACTATAAACAAAACCTGCAAGAAACTCAAGTGTCAGATAACAAGCATGCAAGTAGTCAAGTTGGAAGGCACACAAGTCACACAAGACAAATCCCTTAAAGTTTAGGCCAGCATGAGGTCTAGGTGTTACCCTCTTTCAGTTTGTTGGTTCATACCTGTCATATCAAAAGTAACCGGGTTCTTAGAGGATCCCAATATCATTGACTACCCTCAATCGGTCATAACTCCAGCATCGCAATCTTTTCTTGCAGCCAGAACCATCACGAGAGTTTAGACTCAACGGGCGTAGCATACTGCTACTGTTCTAATGGCCAAGTTGTGTCATTTAAGGTTCTAAGGTCTCTTGGTGCTTAATGACCCCTCAGAAGACCCATATTCTCCTCGTTGCAACACAAGGGATATCGGTACAGACCAAGGTGCCACACCAACGTAGCCACTGCTTCACCCATGTCGGTCTACGCCGGACAGGTCCCTCACAGCTTATGCTACCTAAACAGGGTATCCCCAGATCCGGGTTAGGATCTATATAACTCCCATGCAACCCACAATTTAAAGCAAACAAGTCAAAACAATTGAAAACACAGTTATGAACTATCCTAAGACACACCTCACTTTATAAGAGTCCCCAGCAGAGTCGCCAGTTCTGGTGATCGGTGGATCTGGAACTGACTGTTTAACGCTGGTTCGTGAAATGTCGCGGAAGCAAGAGTCGCCACCGTCTTTTATTTTCTCCAAATGGAAAGGAAAAAAGCACAGAAAAATTCCTTATTGAGATTGCTCTCGGTTCGGGAGGTAGATTTATAGAACGGGAAGGTGTTAGCACCCTTTCTATCCATGGTTATCCATGGGCTCTTAGATACTTGCTCATTTGTGTTTTCAAAATTATTTGTTTGCTTTTCAAGGTGAGTGGGTTTGAAAAAGTTTCGTTTAAAATTTCAGTTCGACTCTTGTATCAGTCCTCAAGAGTGTTTGAAAAGTTGTTTTTGAAAGCTTTTTGCAAAGTGTCGGTGTGAAAAGAAGTTTTTGATTTGTTTTTGAATTAGAGCAAGTATCTACGAGTCATCTACCTACCCTAAGGAATTCGTCTGTGTAAATGTCCTTAAGGTAGTGCCGTCCCACCATTGAGAGGTAGGTAGCACCACCATTGGAGGTGTTCGGGTCAATTCGAAGGTTCGGGACATTGTGGTCACCAGAGCAATAGGAAGACACCTTAGTAGCTACCCTCATTCCATGTTCATGGACATGAGGACTTACTAAAACATCCTCTACTCGACGACCATTTTTCGAGGGGCAAGGCAACAGTGAGGCGTACCCTAGGGGTGGTGTGTGAATTGTGTGTCCTTTTCAGTTATATTTGTCTTGTTCATGCATTGGTGATCTACGCTTTGTTTTTATTTTCGACATTCATTCTTTCATGTGGTTATTAACAGTTAAAAGGTGCGGAAATATAAAAGTCCTATGCTATTACAAAGGCGCGGGTCTACATCGCCAAATTAAACCAAGACCCGATTTGAAATAAATAAAAATGCGGAAAGTAAGTACCCTAATTAATCCATTACAAGGCTTTGGGGCAAGTACATGAAATTTAAAAAAGGAAATAAAAGTAAATGTGCGAAAAGAAATAAAATCGAGAATGCGAGGGCGTTGGACCCTTTTAAAGAAATTAAATCGAAATCGTAAATTAATTAAATTAAATAAAAGCAAGAACTTATTTTTTGGAGTTTTTTTATTTATGGAATTTAATGAGAAAATCAGATGGAATTAAAACCCTAATTCTAAACTATTTTTAATTTATTAAAAAAAATGTTTAAGTTTGACCTAGTTTTAACCTAATTATTTAATTACAAGTTATTTATAAAATAATTACTAATTAAATATGGTGAAAAAGAAAAAAGAATAAAAGTATAAAAACCCTAATTTCTACATTTTTTAGTTTATAAAAAAACATTAAAATTAAATCTAAAATTAAAACTAAGTTAATTATTAAATTTATTTACAAAATAAAACATTATTGAATTAAATAATAAAATATATTTTTATTTTTTGACTTTCTGATTTTTTTGTATTTTTATATTATGAAGTTAATTTTATGGAATTAAATAATATAAAGAATATAATTAAAATAAATAATAGAAAAAAATAAAAATAGAGAAAAGAAAGGCAAACATGGGGGGTTTGTTGACCCTTTTGGAGGTATATTGCAGGCAATCTGGCCCATGGGATGCAAGCCCATATGGACTTTCCTGGCTTGTGTGTGGAGGCGTTGACCTGTGTGTATCCTGGACCTCTCATCATGACCTTCAGATTCATCCTTTGGGACATTTGGCAAGCCAAGGCAGGGAGTTGCATGGTGGACCTTAGGATGCAAGCTGCGTAGAAACACATTGCAAGAAAAAATATGAAATATATATGGGGGACCTGGGAATCTAACCCATGTCCCATTGTTTGCAAGACAACGCATCAACCGTCCAGCCAAGCGCGTTTGTTTTTATGTATAATGGACAATAAGCATTATATTTGAAAAGGCCATGTTATGCTGAACCACAAAAAAGCGCGCTATCATTCAAATGTCCCAATAGCAATAGGCCACGTTAGCATCTTCTCCGTTTTGCCTGCAAACAGAAAAGAGATAGCGGGGGTTTTAAACCCCCACTAAATATACCCTGCGAAAAATAACGATTAGAATATCATTGATCATAAATTGAGCGCGATATGATGATTGGATTCGTCTGAAGGTCACGAGTTCAATGGTATAGGCCTTGCTGTCCAATTTTTCCATATGAACAAATCCCCAATTTCAAGCTTGTGAAAACCTAGAAAATTTCCATGGCAGATTCTCGTACAGGGCACGTTAGTTCAATTAAAAGATACCAACAACTTTAGAATGCTTATGTTAGTGCAAAACAACTAGAAAAATGCATGAATGATACGTATAAATCGAAACACGAATGTGAGAAATATTAAGAACAGGGCGGCTTCATTCTACCAATTCTGTGTGTATGGAGGCTTGAAACGTATTGGGTTATGATCAGAGAGGTCCCAGCAAGCTTTTGAGATACTTTCCACACCTTGAAATGCCTTCAAACTATGAAAACAGATTTGGAGTTTTTTAAGAAAAAGTGAGTTTGTGTTCTCAGGTTCTAGCGCAGCATTCAGGTCCTTTGCATTAGGTTTAGGTTTGTGCTTATATGAGGAATGAATTAGGGTAAGAATTCAAGCCAAGAAACCTTTGCATTGATGTTTTTGAGATTTGATTTTCATATAATCTTTTTCAATCTTTTCCATGCCCTTTTGATATCAATCATGGCCAAATCTTTCCATATTAGTGATGCACGAAATCTTGAGGTTTTATGGAGAGAATATGCTGCAAAAAGGGATTGAAAAACATGGTTTTCTATTTTTGTCATATTTTATTTTAATTAAATGAACTAATAATACTAATAATTCAAATAATTAATAAAAAATGATAAAATAACTCCCTTTAAAGTCAATGGGTCGTGCATAGCTTTTGGATGATGATTCTTGGAAGAAATTGTGGCCCATTAGCAATTTTGAGGCATTTGAAGCAAAGTTGACTTTTCAAAATTCCCAAAAATTTCCCAACTTCCACAAGGCATATCTTGCTCAATGTTTAAGCTTTGATCATGTTCTTGGACATTTTGGAAAGGTCTTGAAGTCCTCTAACCAATTCCTTTGGTCCCATGTCATTTTGATTTACCAATCTCAAGTTATGGTCTTTGACTTAAAGTGCCTTTTTGTTGACTTTTGAAAATGACCTATAATGTTGAGATTGATAACTTTTTGTGAGAGCATTTCTTGGACTTGAAGTGTGAAGAGGAGTTGTAGGAAATGTCATTATCTTCAAAATGAGATTTGGATGGAATTTTTCTGATAAACCATGTGGAATTTATGCCTTGGTCAAGTTACAATTGACTTTTTCAACTGTCCAAATATGGAAACTTTTGCATCTTGAGTCTTTTTGAGCCATACTTTTGAGAATCATGATCAAGAATTGATCAAATGATGTTTGTGGCTTCAAAATAAGATGTTGACCAAAAAATTTGAACTTTTGACTGTCAAATGACCATTTTACCCCTACAGTTCACTGTTGAGCAATTAGGGCATTTGACTGTGCAATTTTGTGCTGTGAGTCTTGAAACTTGACATGAGGATACTTGACAATTTTTGTAGGCATGTGGGACTTGTTTGGACCCTTGAAAACTTCAACTTCTTTGCCAGAACCAAAACCCTAGTTTTTGACTGTTAGGAGGCCATTGAACTGTGCAATCCTTGGGGAGATTTTGAAGCATGATCTTGGCAAATCTTGAAGAATATGGGAGGGCAAATTTTGGGGTACAACACATGGCCACTGTGTTGAGGGGTATACATCGTTATTAATGTCTCTATTGCTATTCTCGTGAAAGTTATTTAGTTACTTAAATTAGTTTAATAATCTTGGTATAACAATTAGAATTCTTAAGATATTCTATCCCTATATGAATAAATGAATTCTAGTCAAAATAAGTTAGTAGCAGGAGAGATAATATAATTAATAAGTGACTAGCAATATATAGTCGAATTGCAGGAATAATTATGCAGGACGTCGTAGTATATTTTGGTTAATATGGTGTTGTGATACGGTGGCAGAACTGATTATTATACTGGTTTGTGTTTTGCGTTTTTCGTTCGCAAAATGTCGCGGTAAGCAAGAGTCGCCACCGACTTTTATTTTATCCAATTAGGAAAAGGAAAAAGAACAGAAAAAAACCTTTTTCGAGAATATTTCTGAGTACGGGGGTAGATTATAGAAAGGGAAGGTGTTAGCACCTTTTCTATCCATGGTTTTCCATGGGCTCTTAGGTACTTGCTCACTTTTAAAATTGCTTGTGTGTGTGCTTGTTTTGAAAAGAGTTAACTTCGTGATAACGCTTGTATCAGTCCTCAAGGATGTGGCGAAGTGGTTTTGAAAATTGTTTTAAAAGGTGTTTGCGTGAAATTTATTTGTTTGAGCAAGTACTTAAGAGTTAATCTACCTACTCGAAAAATACTGTTCGTTTTCCTTTTGACATCGCTATCCCACTATCAAGGAATAGGTAGCACCGTCGTTGGAGTTTTAAGGGACATTCGAAGGGACAGATACGGTCACAAAAGCAATGTTAGGAGGTGTTAGTAATCATCCTAAATCCTTAAAGATCTTTTCCGAGGCAACATCCGAATGGGTCATTTGAGATCTTACGGGGCTAGAGGATGACCACTAATAAACCATATACTTCATGACCGTTTAACCGAAGGCAACCGAAATGGAGTAAACCCTAGGAGTGAGCACGTGCCAGTGAGTGAGCTTTTTCTGTTAATTTGTCTTTGCACATTTAGGTTATCTACCGTTTTAATTTTCAAACATTCTTCCCATACAATCCTATTAGCATACATCTAACAGTTAATAATTGCGGAAATTTAAAGTGCGGAAATAGAAATCCTAACTATTACATGGCTTTCGCAGATACAGAATTATTTAGACAGTAAATAAAATGCGGAATTAAAACCTAATTAAGTCTATTACAACCTCGGAGCAATTACAAAAATAATTAAAAAGTAATCAAAATGTGTGCGACAAATTAAATGCGAGGACGATTAGAAAACCTAAAAAGTCTAATTTGAGAAAAAAATATTTAAGTTATTTTGGAAGCAAAATTAATTATTTACAAAATCCTAATTTCTAATTGATTTTAATTATGAAAAGGAGTTAAATTAACCTAATTAGAATTAAATTAATTAATTAAAGAAAATAAACGTTTTATGAAAAAAAATTATTTTTGGGTGTTTTTTATGATTTTGATTAAAAAGAAATAATTTTGATGTTATTTTAAAAAAAAAGAAATATAATTAGAAAATAATTAATAAGAAATAAAAATAATAAATAAAGAAGAAAAATGGGCCTGCTTAAGCAATTGGAGGGGGTGTGTTGCTGAAAATATTCCAGGCCCACCAAGCTGAAGCCCAGTCAGCGCCTGATCCAGTGGGGCTGCTTCCTGATGGTGTACCATGGTTCCTGGCAGGTGGAGGCGTTGGATCTGGCTAGCAATGAATCCAATGGTTGGATTATGGATGGTGCATGGTGAGCGTTGGAGATGGTGATGTCCAGGATCTGTTAAAGGAAAATAAAATAAGAAAGTTGTTGGGACATGGGATCGAACCCAGGTCCTCTACCCTTTCCAACGTGCACGCTTGCCAGCTGCGCTACCTGTTTTGTTTGTTAATATAATAATAATAATAATAATAATACATAATATATGCAATCAAGTGAATTAGTGGACAAAAAAAAAACGTGCGCCAGTTTGAATGGTCCAGTGGTTGGTTGCCACGTTATTGTCTTCTTTGCAGGTTCGTCGTCTTAGGTAAGTAACTTATACCTACAGACATCTTCCATATCTATAAACCTGCAAATTTCCAAAATCCAGCACAAGCATGATAAATGAATTATGGCTATACCAATCAAATTGTTTTGACCCCACGAGTACGATGGTACCCTTTGTGTAGGCCAATTTTACCTGTATCAAAAAACCCCAAAATATGACCTCAAACCCTAGCCATGGCAATCACTCGTATAAGCCTCAAAAATCCAACTAAACAATCCAGACATGTTAGAAATACATCAATGATCACAAATATATCATTAAATCATGCTAATGATGCAAGAATGGTTCTAATCGATTTGAAAAAAATAGGCAAACCGTATGAGATGTAGCAAGCGTTTCTGAGCGTGAAAGGACCTGCAATCGATTGGGTTAGCTTCTGGGAAGGTCCAGGAATCGTTTAGGAACGTTGGAAGGCCTTGAATTATCCTTTAGGATAGAGATCAAATCACCACTTTTTGCCAAAATTTTGAGTTTGTTCTAGGGTTCTTCATGACTGCAACCTCTCGTTTTTGTGTCTGGCTTTGTTCATTATATATCCTTGAACGAATTAGGATTATAAAAACCATTAGTATCTTTGCAATTTTTGAAGATTTGATTTGGTTTTCATGTGGTATGATATCCTTCCAAATTTGGCCTAATCATGCCATTCTTGTGCCAATCAGCTTTGATTCGATTTGATTCTACTATGCCAGCATAATGAGCTTGTGATTCTGTCCAAAAATCCAATCAAAAATTTTTTTTGCTATTATTTACCATTTATTTGATTTAATTTAATTTTTAATTAATAAAAAATCAAAATAAAATTAAAAATGAGGCAGATAATGTGTGAGTGAATGTTTGGGTCGTGGACCATGTTATGAGTGAGGTGCAAGCATAAAAAGTTAGGCCCATTTGGCAAAAAAAATGCATTTTTGAGCATATTTGACTTTTGGCAATTTTTCAAAAAAGGTCACTTTGACAAGGCACATCTCTTCCAATTTTAGCCCTAGAGAGGTGTTCTTGGACTTTTTAGAAAGCTTAGGATGTCCCCTAAACAACCCTTTTGGTCTCATCTCAATTTGGTCTTCCATTCTCATGTAAGAAGCTTTGACCCAAAAAGTATCTTTGTTGACTTTTCAAAAGGACCTATAATGTGGAAATTCATATCTTTTTATGAGTGCATATTTTGAACTTAATGGATGAATATGAATTGTAGGTAATTGAATCCTCTTAAAAATGAGCCTTGGATGGAAAATGTCTGATAAAGTATGAGGAAGTTATGCTTGGTCAAAGTTTGGTTGACTTTTCCTAAGAAACCCTAATTTAGCAACTTTTGGGTTTTGATGAATTTGGGGAATTCCTTGAGGAATCATGATCAACCCTTGATCAAATGATGGATATAACTTCAAAATGTTGATATTGACCAAAAATCTTGAAGTTTGACTGCTTGCGGGCCACAGTTGACTTTTGACCTAATACAGTCGATTCTCAAGCATCTGAGCAGTTGACTGAGCAAACTTCTTGTACAAGGCTTGAAATTTGAGATGGAGGGTCTTGAGAACATATTAGGACCATGGATAGCATATGAAATCTTTGGAGTTCACCCATCTTGATGAAAATGGAAACCCTAGTTTAAGATACATTGCCTTAGGAGAGAGTTTGTCTGGTCAACTCTTGGGCAACCTTGAGCAAATTGAGGATCTCTAGGAGTATGTTTTGAGTAAAATGAAAGGGAAAATTTTGGGGTACAACAGGTGTATTGTATACCTTGTTATAATTTGATAATTTGCAGGTGGTGATGAATTTTGTTGAGATGCCTCTATTTATTGGCAAATATTAAGTTGTAGGCTTATGGCTAATGTTGAATTGTGTTGAGTTATTGTTGAATTATTATTGTTGTTATTACTACATTCATGTCGTTTTTGCACACATAACATATCAATCTGGGAGCTCATGCTCGGTAAGTTGGCATGGATTGAAAAATATAAAGTTGAAGGCTTATGCCTTGTGGATGCCTTTATTTATTGGCAGATTATTAAGTTGGGAGTTTTGCTCCGTTGGTACCACATACATGTGCATAAAAACAAGTCACATTTCATGTTGCATTCTGAGCTGTTGTATGGATGAATTAATTATGTTAAAGGTTGTTAAAGAGCTGCGAAATGGTGATTTTGTATGAACTGATTCTAATATACTATTTATCATGCATTCTATTATATTGTTCGATATCTCACCCCTTCTATTTGAATGTTTCCATATGTCGGTAACATGCAGGTAATCCATAGTGAAGGTTGTTGTACCCCAAATTTTGACCTAAGATACCATCTCCCATCTGCATCATTGCATTGCAAGGGTTTTGACATATTTTTATCAGTTTTCAAAGCAGATTTCAAAATTCTTAACTTCTTCAAATTGTGATATTTTTTTTGAGCGGTTGTTTTTGCACATGATTTTTCCCTGACATCATCTACAACTTTTCTTTATAAGTCAAGGGCAAATTATGCATTGAGAAGCCACGAAAATTGTTAACGTTAGAAGTCATTTTGTGAATTTAGTGAATTGCACTTAATTTCAACCGTGTTACCCGATTTTTACAAAATCATGCATATTGCATTTTTTTTTGTCTTTAATCATCATTAATTTTATTTCATAAAAATCCTAAAATATTTATTTCATGTCATTGTAATTTTTATTTTTAATTCAAAATATTAAAAAATATCATTTAGATTTACACTTTTATTATTATCTCATTTTAATTCAAAAAAGAAGTTAATGATAATTTCATCCATTTTCATCATTTAATATTGCATATTTTAATAGTCGTCACTTGTATCTTAATTCTTTTTTTATTATTATTATCAACATTTTTTTTCTTCTTTTTATTTGTTACTATAACTACTACGTTTTTTTTCTTCTTTTGTAAAAAATATGGAAATGCAAGTTTGAAACCACAACACCGCTTCACACGTATAATAATTTGATTTTTTTTCATCCTAAATTCAATTTCAAATTCAAAAGCCAAATTATATTTATCACAAACTCTCTTTTTCATTTGCTTTTTGATCCTTTCCATTTTTGTGTAACAAAGACCCTGCTTTTGTCCGGCTGCTAAAAAACAATTCCAACGGTCAAAATTGCTGCTACAACCCCTGCCTCTAAAAACCTCATTCACGGGCACTGTTCAAGAAGAAGAAGAAAACCTTGAGAGTAATTTTGGAACCAATTAACTTCTGTAACTTCAAATACATAAAAGATACCACAAATAAAAAAAACAACACAGTATCAACATTCATCAATCATTATCATTACTGCAATATTCATCTTCATTTTCCTTGCATACACATCATACAACAACATCTCTGCTTAAGCATACTCATCATAATTTCGCCAGTACAACAACGAATGCTTGAGAAGTAATCAAAAGGGAATCAGAGAAGAAATAAAACGAATTCAAAATATGCGTACCTGCGTCACTGTTCTCCGGTTCTCCGTTCGTTTTCATCAAGCTTGAAGAGCCACCGGAGTTCTCCGGTAGGTAAGCCTTACATTACTTATTGTTTCTGCATCCCTGTGTGTTAAGGTCAGTAGCATATAGTGATTTTATTTCTTTCTATTTCGGATTTCATCGTGAACGAGCCGAGAACGTGTTGATTGTTGAGCGCGATGGTTGGAAGTTGGATGTTGCTGTCAAAGATGAAGAAGAAGACGATAACTACCAGGAGGAAGTAGAAATCGCCGACGATTTCGACTCCGTTTTTTTGACCAAAACGAGCATGAATCTAAGGAGGAGCAACCTCAGGTTAATACCGATGAAGAATGAACAAGAATAAGCGATTGATAGTTCCAGGGAAGACTTTGGCTAAGAAGAAGAAAGAGAAGAAATCTTATCTGTGCTGAAGTTTGGTAAATGTTAGAGGAAGGAGATGGTGGTGTTGATGCGTTTGGGAGAGATAACCGTTAGTTTTTTTTCTCTCCAAGATTTAACCTTTAATTCATTTTAATTGGGGTATTAAAAGATTAATAATGAGGACCAAATCCCTTCACTGTTTTCTTTGTTTTATTAATAATAATAATAATATAATAATTCTTTTCTCTCTTCCCAACATAATAATAAATATAATTTTTTTTTCTCCCTTTTCCCAAGCAGCCGCCGGCGCCCTCTTAACCTAATTAGGTTACCTCACTTTTATTCCTTCCCTTTTTTTTGACCCGGTGGCCCGTTGGGCCCAATTTAATCAATTCCAATTCCCACTTTTTCCTTTATGTTCTTATTAACTCATGCTATTAATGAATAAACAATATTAGCTCAATTGGTAAAAGGTGTTAGCAGCATTCTAAGTGTCATGGGTTCAAGTCCTTGTTGGGACACTTTTCTATCTTTTATTTCTTTTGGCCATAATATTTAACATACTTAATAATATTAATTTAATTTGCTGTCTAATTAGTAACTATTAGAAAAAACATAAAAATGTTCAATTAAAATTTATCTTTATTTATTTTGTCAACATGCTATTTAATTCTTATTTTTATCTTGTCAACATACTATTTAATTCTTATTTTTATTTTGTGTTGTTGTCTATTTAATTATTCAAAAATATATGTTTCATGATTTAATTTTTGCCATGTGTTTAATTATCAAAAAATCTATGTTTTCTTAATTTAATCTTCATGTATTTTATTTATTTATTATTATTTATCTAATTTTTAAGATGCATGCTAGTATGATTTAAATTTCATTAGTTAATTGTTTAATTATAATTAATCGTTAATCAGCATATCTTTCGTCAGTTTCAATCCAAGGGAATTGTCTAATTTTTTATCGACTTCATGTCATCAAAAAATATCGTGCGAATACCCTCATTCATTAAAAACTTAGGATAATTTTCCCAAATATCCAATTTCTTCAAAAACTCACACCTTTTAAGTCAAAACTTCGACATTAGGTCTTCGTATCTTCAAAAACCCGTCCGTACCCCTTTTCGGCCAAAACAATTCATTTTTTTAATCAAACGAACATTTTAATAAACAGATATTTCAAAAGGTTCCTATAGAGTACTATAGATACATTGGGTGCTAATACCTTCCCATTGTATAACCAACCCCCGAACCATAGATCTCTTTTCAAAAACGCCTTGTATTCTTATTACTTTTAAAAGTATTATTTACATTGCATATTTAGGGTTTTATTTCGCTCTTTTCCCTTTTCCCTTGGAAACAATAAAGCGCGGTGGCGACTTTTGCTTTTGTGAGACGAATTAATCAATAATTCGATCTCCGATTTACCCCGCTACATTTTTTATCGCTACAGAATTGGCGACTCTGCTGGGGAATAGATTGACCTCTTGCTGGTCCATCCCTAAGTGGGTTAAGCCTAATTTGTCTTATTTGTTTACTATTATTTGATTTGCTTGATTATGCTTAAATTGGGGTGTTTGGGTTTTCTTTGCAAAGGACGAATCCTATACCCGGATTAAGTAACACTTAAGGAATAGGACGGGCGGTATAGTCATGTTAACTTTGAGGGAGTAATCCCGAAGAAGGAGGCATGAGATCCCCCACTCAATGGAAGGCCCTCTTGAACTTAATATTTGTTTACCGAGTAATCGGGAAGACATTATTATTTTCGACCTAGGAGCCCGAGAAGTTGAGGACCGTAGAACCCCAACCCATCTTGGCCTTTTTAGGTGTAGCGCGGAGACTATAACGGAGTAATTCGGAAGTAGTTGTTACGCGATGCTGCGCTCGGACGAGTTTCTCTTGAGAATATTGCTAATTATTGAGTAATCAAGACGTTGGTAATATCCGAATGAGGAATGTAGACTCTGGGAACTCTTAGAACCTTGTCTTACAGGTGTGATCGAAACGTTAGTACATACCTTTGGGTGGGCTTTACCCTCGACTCCATGCTGAACGTTGAACCTTTGAACCCCATGTTTGCAAACTTGTGTGTGACTGTTGCATTATCATTCATTCATGCATTCATCAACATCTTTGTAAAAAGTTTGTTTTTCAAGGAACTTTGGAATGATTTTTGCAAACGTCTCAGGGTATTATGGAACTTGGAAGGAGAAATACTCGAAGCTTTAGCTTCAAGGAGCCCGAGATTGAAGAACTGAAGAGTTTAATTCCGAAGATAGAGAGTCCGACAGATTTTCAGAAGAAGTATGGGTCCATCGTACCGCTCATGAAGCGCAAGATGAAGAAAGGCATCCTCAACACGTTGGTTCAGTTCTATGATCCCCTGTACCGATGTTTCACCTTCCCGGATTATCAGTTGATGCCCACTTTAGAGGAGTACTCCTATATTCTTGGTTTGCCGATGGCCGACCGCGTTCCTTTTTCTGGATTAGAAGAGGAGCCCAAATCCCACGAGATAGCAACCGTCACCCACCTGAAGAAGTCAGAGATAGAGGAGAATATGACTACGAAAGGAGGAATCCGGGGTTTGCCGGCACGGTTTCTGTTGAAGAAAGCTCGTTACTTTGCTGATACAAAGGATACTATCGCCTTCGAGGACGTTTTTGCTTTACTCGCATATGGTCTTTTCTTATTCCCTAACGTTGATAAATTTGTGGATATCAACGCCATCAGAATTTTCCTGATTGGAAATCCGGTCCCTACGCTGCTAGGGGACACGTACTACTCCATCCATCTTCGAAACTCTTATCAAGGAGGGATGATTATTTGTTGTGTGCCGTTGCTGTATCAGTGGTACGTCTCGCATTTACCTGGGTCCGATGCTTTCTAGGATCTCGAGAAAGAACCGCGTTGGGCGCCAAAGATTATGGCTCTCACTCATTTCGACATTGACTGGTACAATCGAGTTTACCATGACGTGGAGATCATTGACAGCTGTGGTTCTTTTCCCAACGTACCTCTTCTTGGTACGAGGGGTGGAATCAACTACAACCCTGTTCTAGCGCGCCGTCAGTTCGGGTACTCGATGAGAGATAAGCCGAACAGTATCCATGTGAGTGGTTTCTTTCTTCAGGAAGGACAAGATCATCAGGCTTCTAAGAGGGAGATTGAAGGAGCTTGGCGTCATATCCACAAGAAAGGGAGAGATATGCTGGGACATAGAGGTGCCGTTTCTTTGGAGCCTTACCTGCAGTGGGTCCGTTCTAGGGCTTGTGCTCTCAAGATGCCATATAAACTTGAGAAACCTTTATTCCCTGCCATCGCACCATCATCTGTTGTTATCCCTATCGCGGATGTAGGAGAATATCAAGGAAACCTGGCTAGGATGAAGTCCGAGAGGGATGCTTGGAAGGAAAAGTACCATATGTCTGAATATGAGAATCGAGTCCTGACTCGACAGCTGAAAGAAAAGAAGGAGTTGCTGCTTATTCAAGACGGCCGGTTCGTTGACCACGATGAGAAACTTCGTCAGAAGGATGCCTTGCTGAAGAAGTATGCGAGTGAAAGGAAAAGAAAGAGGGAGGGTTCGGTAAGCGTGGCTCTCGTTCCTAATCTGCAGGAAGAAATCATCGATCGACTGATAGCGGAAAAGAAGGATATGGAAGACTTTTACGAAGGAAAAATCAAGAAGCTCCGATTACAGCTGGTGTTTGGTCCGTCATCTGAGGATTCCGAGTGAGCTTTAGCTTTTAGTTTATTTTATTGATGTCATTTTGTAAAACTATGTAAAAGGGCTTCATGCTCCGAAGTTGTAATTTATTGTTTTATTTTGGGCTTCATGCTCCAAAGTTGTAATTTACTGCTTTCATGTTTTAAAATTGTAATTTATCACTTTATTATGGTTCTCATGTTTCGAAGTTGTAATTTATTGCTTTCATTATTGGATTTGTTATCCCAAGGTTGTAATTTACTGTTCCAAATTGTAAGTTGTAATTTATCGCTTTCGATTAATGGATTGAGTTTTTGTTGTTCCAAATTCCTTTACCATTGATGTATGCAAAATTATCAAAGTTCCTTGAAAAACTTTCAAAATGAGTCATCATTTGCATCACTATCATGCATCATTTCACATTCCACCTCACATGTTTTCTAGAGTCTCATCCTTGTTCTTTTTCCACTGAAGGTTGTCAAGCTGTCTCACCGATACGACACTCGGGCCAATCGTCAGAGGAAAATGGAAGATTTGGAACAGGAAAATCATGAGCTTCGTGGGGAAGTTGCTACACTTCGTGTTGAGATGGAAAAGTTAACTGCGTTAGTGGAAAGTTTGGTGGCTGTTCAGAATCAGCCATCGACTACGGCTGCCGAGATTCAGACTTCAACTCCAGTGGCTTCCGAGATTGTCACAGTTCCTGCCTCCGTAACTCAAATCAACTCTCCGCTTCAACATCAGATGCCGAAAGGTTTTCCGTGGGGAATGCCTTACAACTTTGTGCCAGAGGGGTATCAGCCTGTCGTACAACCTATATTTCAACCTGCATTGTCTCTTCCTCAACCAGAGACAACTGCCATGCCGCCAGTAATTCCGTGTGTAACACCTTTTCCGCAACCAGTTATCACAACCATTGCTCCTGTGGTCCACTCCGTGCCATACTTGAATGAACCAATTTATCCTGCCGAGCCCGCTGAAAGTTTGGGTCTGTTTGATAGAATGGAAGAATTTCAGAATCAGTTCCAGGAAATGCAGAAGGAGCTTAGAGCATTGAAAGGGAAGGATTTGTTTGGGAAGAGTACACATGACCTTTGTTTAGTTCCGAATGTCAAGATTCCAGCGAAATTCAAAGTGCCAGACTTTGAGAGATATAAGGGTGATTCGTGTCCTAGAAGTCATTTGACAATGTACGTGAGGAAGATGTCTACGTACTCCGATGATCATGATTTGTTGATTCATTATTTTCAAGACAGTTTGACGGGTGCTGCTCTAAAGTGGTATATGGGTTTAGACAGCATTCGAATCCGCAACTTTAACGACCTTAGTGAAGCCTTTGTCCATCAGTACAAGTACAACGTTGACATGGCGCCGGACAGGGATCAACTCCGGGCGATGTAGCAGAGAGACCGAGAATCTTTTAAGGAATACGCCCAGAGGTGGCGTGAAATTGCTGCTCAAATCTATCCACCTCTTGAGGAGAAAGAGATGACTAAGATATTTTTGAAGACTTTAGGATCCTTTTACTATGAAAGAATGATAGCCAGCGCACCCAGCGACTTCACCGAAATGGTAAGCATGGGCATGCGATTAGAGGAAGGGATTCGCGAAGGGCGTTTGGTTAAAGAAGGGAGTCCGTCTAGCAGTGCGAAGAAGTTTGGAAGTGTTTTCCCGAAAAGAAAAGAGCAGGATGTCAGTGCTTTGTTTCCAGGTAGGCCTAGGAGAGGTTACTCTCACGTTGCGGCAGTCACTCCGGCTGTCCGCCCAGCTTTGATGACCCCAGCTCATCAAATTCCACCAACTCAACCACGGCCATTTCAGCAGCAGCCTCGACAACAGGCTTATCCGTTCAACAATCAGAACCGTTCGCCCAGAAAACCGCAGTTCGATGCCATTCCTATGACGTATACTGAATTGTTCCCTGCTCTCATCAGAAAGAATCTCATCACAACAAAGCCTCCTCCTGTCGCACCGAACAGTGCTTCTCCGTGGTACAAGGCGGATCAATCCTGTGAATATCACCAAGGGTCGCCGGGGCACAACCTTGAGAATTGCTTTGCTCTGAAGGCGGACGTACAGAGATTAATTAAGAATGGTATCTTGTCTTTTAAGGATGTTAATCCAAATGTTAGAGATAACCCTTTGCCTCGACATGGGGCAGCTTCAGTGAATATGGTGGAAGGTTGTCCGGGGAAATTCCGAGTTTTTCAAGTCGAGCACATAAGAGAATCATTGATCAGGTTACATCAGAGTTTGAGAAGACTTGCCTTTGTTAGGCACCAGCATAATTATGACGTTTGTGAGTTTTGTTCAAGAGAGGATGATTGTCCTATTGTGAAGGAGGATATTCAGAAGTTGCTAGATCAGAGAATTATCACTATTACCTATGACCGAAATCCGGAAGATGAAGTGAATGTTATCACACCACAATTTAATTTGCCAGAATCAGTAGAGATTGCTTACAACAGTCAGGTTGCGCCTGTTGATCCTTTGATTATTTACCCACCTGGCCCTGTGCCTTACAGCTCAGACCAAGCTGTGCCGTACAAGTATAACGCCACAATGATTGAGAATGGGGTAGAAGTCCCCATACCAACCAGACCGTCTTTTGTTAACATTGCCGATGTGAGTAGAGTTACAAGAAGTGGGCGTGTTTTTGCAGCAGTACCGTCGAGGAGACCAGAAGTTCAAGTTAGGAGGCCCATACCGGCGGAGATTCCAGTAAGAAATGTTGAACCAAGGGTTGAGATAGGCCGATCCAGTGAACCTATCCCTCACCCTGAAGAGGATGAGATCCTAAAGCTTATCAAAAGGAGTGAGTATAAGATTGTGGACCAGCTTTTGCAAACACCTTCCAAGATTTCCTTGCTTGCCTTATTGAGAGATTCTGGTGCACATAGAGAAGCTTTGATGAAGGTCTTGGACCAGGCGTTCGTGGACCATGATGTGACAGTTGATCAGTTTGATGGGATTGTGGGAAATATAACTTCGTGTAACAATCTGGGTTTCAGTGATGAAGAACTCCCGGAGGAGGGGAGAAACCATAATATGGCTTTGCACATTTCAGTAAGTTGTGGAAACGATACCTTATCAAGTGTGTTGGTGGATACGGGCTCGTCGTTGAATGTGATGCCCAAGACTACGCTGTCTCGACTTTCATATCCCGGTGCTCCTATGAGGCCTAGTGGAGTAATTGTTAAAGCATTTGATGGTTCCAGGAAGACAGTTATTGGTGAAGTGGACCTTCCCATAGTGATTGGTCCCCATACTTTTCAAATCACTTTCCAAGTGATGGACATCCGTGCTGCCTACAGTTGTTTATTGGGTCATCCCTGGATCCATGATGCCGGGGCAGTCACCTCTACGCTCCATCAGAGACTAAAGTTTGTAAGACATGGGAAGCTAGTGATGATTGGGGGAGAACAGGCTATGGTGGTAAGCCATTTATCATCATTTTCTTTTATTGATGCTGACGAGGACGTGGGGACCCAATTCCAGGGTCTATCTGTTGCTAAGAATACAGTGAAGAAGCAAGGGGCATCCATCTCTTCTTTTGAGGATGCGCGGCGAGTGGTGGAAAGTGGTTCGGCCGAAGGATGGGGCCAGGTGTTGACATTACCCGAGAACAAGTCTGGGGAAGGTCTGGGTTTTCATCCAATATCTGCAAGGGTCAAGAAGGAGGTGGTTGTTCGTCCGATTCAAGAGGTTTTCCGAAGTGTAGGGTTTGTACACCCTGAGGTTGATGCTATCATAGATGATGATTCCGAGGAGGATTTGCCCGTGTTTGTGACGTCTGGATTGGCTTGCCAAAACTGGATAGCTGTTGATGTTCCTGTGGTTATGCACATTTCCGAGTAATGTTTTGTTTATTTTCCTTTAAAAAACTCGCTCTGCCCAAGGCGAAACGTATTTTGTGTCGGGCTATGAAAAATAATTCCTTTTGCTCTGCCCAAGGCAAAAGAGAAATGTCTGGGCTTTTTGTTTCAAGTATTTCCCTTTAATGAATAAAAATGTTATTTTGTCCACTGCTGTTTTATTTTTCACTTTTTCTGGGAAATAACAATGAAGATTAATTAATAACATTTTGTTTTATTTGCACAAATCGATTTCTAAAATAAAGCATAATCATATGTGCAGATTAGTCCATGACTTAACCATCGAAAACAATGATCCTATGCCCTCTCCCAACTTTGAATTCCCTGTATTCAGAGCCGAAGAAGAGGATGATGAAGAGGTTCCTGTTGAGATTTCCTGTTTGCTTGAGCATGATGAGAAGGTCATTCAACCATTTGAAGAACCTGTAGAGTTGGTCAACTTGGGTGATGAAGAAGATAGAAAGGAAGTCAAAGTTGGAGCATTGCTTATCCCGGAAGTTAAGAAGAAAATGTTGGAGCTTCTCAAGGAGTATGTTGACGTGTTTGCTTGGTCCTACCAAGATATGCCAGGGTTGGACAATGACATTGTGGAGCATCGTTTACCGTTGAGACCCGAGTGTCCACCGATCAAGCAGAAGTTGAGAAGGACTCGTCCTGACATGGCTGACAAGATCAAAGAGGAAGTTCAGAAGCAGATCAATGCAGGTTTCCTTGTTACGTCGGTCTATCCTCAGTGGTTAGCCAACATCGTGCCTGTTGCTAAGAAAGACGGCAAAGTTCGGATGTGTGTAGACTACAGAGATCTGAATAGAGCTAGTCCAAAGGATGACTTCCCATTACCTCATATTGACGTATTGGTCGACAGTACCGCCAAGTTCAAAGTCTTTTCTTTCATGGATGGTTTTTATGGTTACAATCAAATCAAGATGGCACCAGAAGATATGGAGAAGACCGCTTTCATTACACCGTGGGGAACATTTTGTTATCGGGTTATGCCGTTTGGTTTGAGGAATGCTGGTGCAACATACCAAAGGGCCATGACTGCTTTGTTCCATGATATGATGCATAAGGAGATCGAAGTGTATGTGGATGATATGATTGCCAAATCACAGACTGAGGAGGATCACTTGGAACATTTGTTGAAGTTATTCCAGCGTTTGAGAAAGTACAAACTCCGTCTGAATCCCAACAAGTGCACTTTTGGTGTTCGTTCTGGAAGACTTCTAGGCTTCATTGTCAGTCAGAAAGGTATTGAAGTAGATCCTGATAAAGTCAAAGCTATTCGGGAAATGCCTGCACCCAAGACGGAAAAACAAGTAAGAGGATTCCTTGGGAGACTGAATTACATTTCTAGGTTTATATCTCATATGACTGCTACCTGTGGGCCGATTTTCAAGCTTCTCCGAAAGAACCAAGGATGCGTGTGGACAGAAGATTGTCAGAGAGCTTTTGATAGCATCAAAGAATATTTACTTGAACCTCCCATACTAATTCCTCCAGTGGAAGGAAGACCATTGATTATGTACTTGACTATATTGGAAGACTCCATGGGATGTGTGCTTGGTCAACAAGATGAGACTGGAAGAAAGGAACATGCTGTATATTATTTGAGTAAGAAATTCACAGACTGTGAGTCTCGATACTCATTGCTTGAGAAAAGCTGTTGTGCTTTAGCCTGGGATGCTCGCCGTCTGTGCCAGTATATGATTAACCACACTACTTGGTTGATCTCCAAAATGGACCCGATCAAGTATATCTTTGAGAAGCCTGCCTTATCTGGAAGAATAGCCCGTTGGCAGATGTTGTTATCTGAATATGACATTGAGTATCACACTCAGAAAGCGATCAAAGGGAGTATTTTAGCCGATCATTTGGCTCACCAACCGATTGAAGACTATCAGTCCATCAAGTTTGATTTCCCAGATGAAGATGTTATGTATTTGAAAGCTAAAGACTGTGAAGAGCCGTTACCTGAGGAAGGACCTGATCCTGAATCCCGTTGGGGTTTAATATTTGACGGAGCTGTGAATTCTTATGGAAATGGAATTGGGGCAATCATCGTCACTCCCCGAGGTACTCATATCCCGTTCACGGCAAGACTGAAGTTTGACTGTACGAACAACATGGCGGAATATGAGGCATGTATTATGGGTCTCGAAGAAGCGGTGGACCTAAGGATTAAAATCCTTGATATTTATGGAGATTCGGCATTGGTGATTAATCAAATCAAAGGAGAATGGGAGACTCGTCATCCTGGTTTGATCCCTTACAGAGACTATGCTAGAAGATTGTTAACTTTCTTCAACAAGGTGGAATTACATCATATCCCTAGAGATGAGAATCAAATGGCTGATGCTTTAGCTACTTTGTCTTCAATGTTTCAAGTGAATGATTGGAACGACGTGCCTACAATCCGAGTTATGCGCCTCGACAGACCTGCTCATGTGTTTTCAGTAGAAGAGGTCACCGACGACAAACCGTGGTTCTATGACATTAAACGTGTTCTTCAAACTCAAGAGTACCCGCCTGGGGCATCCAATAAAGATAGGAAGACGTTGAGAAGATTAGCAAGCAGTTTCTTTCTCAATGAAGAAGTTTTGTATAAGAGGAACTATGACATGGTCTTGCTCAGATGTGTAGACAGACGTGAAGCAGACATGCTGATGCAAGAAGTACATGAAGGGTCCTTTGGCACTCATGCCAACAGACATGCAATGGCTAGAAAGATGTTGAGAGCTGGTTACTATTGGATGACAATGGAATCCGATTGCTGCAAGTATGTGAAGAAATGTCATAAATGCCAGATTTATGCGGACAAGATGCACGTGCCGCCGACCCTCCTCAATGTTATATCTTCACCTTGGCCTTTCTCTATGTGGGGCATTGATATGATTGGTATGATTGAACCCAAAGCTTCAAATGGTCATCGTTTCATCTTGGTAGCGATTGATTATTTTACTAAATGGGTGGAAGCAGCATCTTATGCTAATGTAACCAGACAGGTGGTAGTCAGATTTATCAAGAATCAGATCATTTGTCGATACGGTATCCCGAGCAAGATCATCACTGATAATGGTTCGAATTTGAATAACAAGATGATGAGAGAGCTTTGTGAAGAGTTCAAGATCGAACATCATAATTCTTCTCCTTACAGACCGAAGATGAATGGGGCTGTTGAAGCTGCGAACAAGAATATCAAGAAGATTGTCCAGAAGATGGTGGTAACTTACAAAGATTGGCATGAAATGCTTCCGTTTGCCCTGCATGGATACCGTACTTCAGTTCGAACTTCAACGGGCGCAACCCCATTTTCCCTAGTTTACGGTATGGAAGCAGTACTCCCCGTGGAGGTTGAGATTCCGTCTCTGAGAGTGTTGATGGAAGCTAAACTTTCTGAGGCCGAATGGTGTCAAAGTAGATATGATCAGTTGAATTTAATCGAAGAGAAGAGATTGACAACTTTGTGTCACGGTCAATTGTATCAGCAGAGGATGAAGAAAGCTTTTGATAAGAAGGTTCGACCGCGCGAGTTCAGAGAAGGTGACCTTGTACTCAAGAAAATATTATCTTTCCAACCTGATTCTAGGGGCAAGTGGGCTCCGAATTACGAAGGACCGTATGTCGTTAAGAAAGTTTTCTCTGGAGGTGCCTTGATTCTCACCAATATGGACGGTGAAGAACTCCCGCGTCCCTTGAGCGCTGATGCAGTCAAGAAGTATTTCGCTTAGGCGAGCTTTTGGTCAGACCAGTCTTGGCATTTGAGTACATTTGGGATTCGAAGTTGTTAGGGAGAATAGCGATCATTGTTTTTGTGTAACCCTTTCTTTCATGTACTATTTCCCAAACTTTTGTAAACCGTTGGAGTCGCATTGTTAGCGAACTACCATCTTATTAATGAAATTTGAGCATTTACCTTTTGTGGGCAAAATTTTAATTTTTATGGAAATACTTGAAACAAATTTACTTAAAGTATTCTTATTTCAAAAAAAATGTGTCGTGAATAACAAAAGGAATATTAACAGTTTGTTCCAAGGATGGTCAAGCCATGAAATGCAAAACAATTCGGTATTTTATCCCTGCTGGATGAACATGCCTTATTTCAAAATCATCATGAGGTGTTGGTTGGGTACACTTTTGGTGCTAAGTTTGGTGACTCACCAGCTTTTCCAGTTAAGCGTTGTTTTGGCCACCTTTGTTTGAGCAGATTTCTGAAGTGTGGTACACTTTGTCTCTTGCCAGTAGCCTATTGGTATTGTAAGATTGGATTCAATACTTTTCTCCTTAGAAGACCTGAGCCTTGTGGCGTGTTACGCTCTGGCGTTGCTTTGTGGTTCCAGTTCCAGTTTTTCTCCGCCTTTTTTAAGATTGGCCGAGTATCTATTATGCTGTGACATCTTATTATCTTCAAGATATTCCATCTGTCTGTTTTGTCAGTATAACATTCATTTATTCATTTACACTCATATCAGCATGCATATTCACATTTGTCGTTGATTTTTGGGTCGTACTTTGTTTATTCAAATAACGTACATGTTTCTTTCCAAGTAGAAGGTTAGCTTAAGCAGAAAATGTGCTTCCTTTCTAAATTCACCAACTGAGCTACTCCTCATGGATGATTTTTGATTTAGCTCACCTTGTCCATTTCTGGATAGGATGAATCCCCAATCGAATTACTTTCTCATTGGGTAGAGTCTTGTTTGACCGTTTTCTCTCTGGTTTATTCCTGGATGAAGTTGTTGCCTCTTGCATAGGCTATCTCTTGATTTTCCCAGTGAAGTCGCGACCTAGACGTGTGGGGCATTTATTTTGCACATTTAAACATGTGATCTCCTCGGGAAGGATTAATTCATGTTTTTCTTTGACTAAGATTCTATTCTCTTCCAGTGTCATTGCAATTCCCTTCTGAATTATTTTTTTGGACAACAACAAGCGGCAACTTCTTTATTCGAGCAACTTGTGCGTTATCATTATTCGTTGGAAAACGACAAGCGGCAGCTCTTCACGAGCAACTTGTGCGTTATCATTATTCGTTGGAAAACGGCAAGCGGCAGCTCTTCACGAGCAACTTGTACGTATATTATTCGTTGGAAAACGACAAGCGGCAGCTCTTCACGAGCAACTTGTACGTTATCATTATTTTTGGAAAACGACAAGCGGCAGCTCTTCATGAGCAACTTGTACGTTATAGACACCGTTGGAAAACGACAAGCGGCAGCTCTTCATGAGCAACTTGTACGTTACTTCTTGAAAGCGCCGAGCAGCAGTTCTTCACGAGCTACTAGTGCGTCATTTACTTCTTGAAAGCGCCGAGCAGCAGTTCTTCACGAGCTACTAGTGCGTCATTTTATTTTTCTGAAAGCACCGAGCAGCAGTTCTTCACGAGCTACTAGTGCGTCATTTTATTTTTCTGAAAGCGACAGGCAGCAGCCCCTCACGAGTTACCAGTACGTTATTATTCTTCGGAAAACGGCAAGCGGCGTTTTCTTTACTTGAGCAACTTGTACGTTATTACTTTCTGGAATACAGCAAGTGGTAGTCTCTTTATTTGAGCAGCTTGTATGTTATCGGTATTTTCTTTGGACGACAGTAAGTGGCAGCCTCTTTATTTGAGCAACTTGTATGTTATCGGTATTTTCTTTGGACGACAGCAAGCGGCAGCTTCTTTATTTGAGCAGCTTGTATGTTATTGGTATTTTCTTGGAAAACAGCAAGTGGCGGCTTCTTTATTTGAGCAACTTGCATGTTATTGACATCCCTGGACGACAGCAAGTGGCAGCTTCTTTATTTGAGCAGCTTGTGTACCTACAATCTTATTATTTCAGCATTAATGAGTATCTTTCGGGAAATCTCGCAGAGAAGTTTGTTATGGATCTTTACCTTCAGAAGTCGGTAATCCATCATCAGCAAGATTAATATTTTTGTCTATCGCTGGCCTTGGGTCGTGAACTCACTGTTATTTTTGGGGTCAATAATCTGTTCTATGGCCTATGCAAGATGCCTTCTTTGTTAGGGTCAGAGGTCGTATTCCCTCAACTTCATTCGCCGTCAAGCGTCTGGAATTTGAAGTCGATAGCTTGTTTCCCCAGTAATGTATAATCCATGTCTCTGTGTTTTGTTGGTGTTCGATTCCTCCGACATTGTCTTGTTTCATACAATATCTTTCTCTGTGAATTCAATCACTGCAGTCATATCAAACATAAGGGCGGCATCTTAGGACAAAATTTGCATAATTATGTATTTAAGTACCTTCAATCTCGTCGACACGAAGATTTTAATCTTCATATCTCCGGATAGAAGAAACTTAAATAGGGGCAGCTGTTGTACCCCAAATTTTGACCTAAGATACCATCTCCCATCTGCATCATTGCATTGCAAGGGTTTTGACATATTTTTATCAGTTTTCAAAGCAGATTTCAAAATTCTTAACTTCTTCAAATTGTGATATTTTTTTTGAGCGGTTGTTTTTGCACATGATTTTTCCCTGACATCATCTACAACTTTTCTTTATAAGTCAAGGGCAAATTATGCATTGAGAAGCCACGAAAATTGTTAACGTTAGAAGTCATTTTGTGAATTTAGTGAATTGCACTTAATTTCAACCGTGTTACCCGATTTTTACAAAATCATGCATATTGCATTTTTTTTGTCTTTAATCATCATTAATTTTATTTCATAAAAATCCTAAAATATTTATTTCATGTCATTGTAATTTTTATTTTTAATTCAAAATATTAAAAAATATCATTTAGATTTACACTTTTATTATTATCTCATTTTAATTCAAAAAAGAAGTTAATGATAATTTCATCCATTTTCATCATTTAATATTGCATATTTTAATAGTCGTCACTTGTATCTTAATTCTTTTTTTATTATTATTATCAACATTTTTTTTCTTCTTTTTATTTGTTACTATAACTACTACGTTTTTTTTCTTCTTTTGTAAAAAATATGGAAATGCAAGTTTGAAACCACAACACCGCTTCACACGTATAATAATTTGATTTTTTTTCATCCTAAATTCAATTTCAAATTCAAAAGCCAAATTATATTTATCACAAACTCTCTTTTTCATTTGCTTTTTGATCCTTTCCATTTTTGTGTAACAAAGACCCTGCTTTTGTCTGGCTGCTAAAAAACAATTCCAACGGTCAAAATTGCTGCTACAACCCCTGCCTCTAAAAACCTCATTCACGGGCACTGTTCAAGAAGAAGAAGAAAACCTTGAGAGTAATTTTGGAACCAATTAACTTCTGTAACTTCAAATACATAAAAGATACCACAAATAAAAAAAACAACACAGTATCAACATTCATCAATCATTATCATTACTGCAATATTCATCTTCATTTTCCTTGCATACACATCATACAACAACATCTCTGCTTAAGCATACTCATCACAATTTCGCCAGTACAACAACGAATGCTTGAGAAGTAATCAAAAGGGAATCAGAGAAGAAATAAAACGAATTCAAAATATGCGTACCTGCGTCGCTGTTCTCCGGTTCTCCGTTCGTTTTCATCAAGCTTGAAGAGCCACCGGAGTTCTCCGGTAGGTAAGCCTTACATTACTTATTGTTTCTGCATCCCTGTGTGTTAAGGTCAGTAGCATATAGTGATTTTATTTCTTTCTATTTCGGATTTCATCGTGAACGAGCCGAGAACGTGTTGATTGTTGAGCGCGATGGTTGGAAGTTGGATGTTGCTGTCAAAGATGAAGAAGAAGACGATAACTACCAGGAGGAAGTAGAAATCGCCGACGATTTCGACTCCGTTTTTTTGACCAAAACGAGCATGAATCTGAGGAGGAGCAACCTCAGGTTAATACCGATGAAGAATGAACAAGAATAAGCGATTGATAGTTCCAGGGAAGACTTTGGCTAAGAAGAAGAAAGAGAAGAAATCTTATCTGTGCTGAAGTTTGGTAAATGTTAGAGGAAGGAGATGGTGGTGTTGATGCGTTTGGGAGAGATAACCGTTAGTTTTTTTTTTCTCCAAGATTTAACCTTTAATTCATTTTAATTGGGGTATTAAAAGATTAATAATGAGGACCAAATCCCTTCACTGTTTTCTTTGTTTTATTAATAATAATAATAATATAATAATTCTTTTCTCTCTTCCCAACATAATAATAAATATAATTTTTTTTCTCCCTTTTCCCAAGCAGCCGCCGACGCCCTCTTAACCTAATTAGGTTACCTCACTTTTATTCCTTCCCTTTTTTTTGACCCGGTGGCCCGTTGGGCCCAATTTAATCAATTCCAATTCCCACTTTTTCCTTTATGTTCTTATTAACTCATGCTATTAATGAATAAACAATATTAGCTCAATTGGTAAAAGGTGTTAGCAGCATTCTAAGTGTCCTGGGTTCAAGTCCTTGTTGGGACACTTTTCTATCTTTTATTTCTTTTGGCCATAATATTTAACATACTTAATAATATTAATTTAATTTGCTGTCTAATTAGTAACTATTAGAAAAAACATAAAAATGTTCAATTAAAATTTATCTTTATTTATCTTGTCAACATACTATTTAATTCTTATTTTTATTTTGTGTTGTTGTCTATTTAATTATTCAAAAATATATGTTTCATGATTTACTTTTTGCCATGTGTTTAATTATCAAAAAATCTATGTTTTCTTAATTTAATCTTCATGTATTTTATTTATTTATTATTATTTATCTAATTTTTAAGATGCATGCTAGTATGATTTAAATTTCATTAGTTAATTTTTTAATTATAATTAATCGTTAATCTGCATATCTTTCGTCAGTTTCAATCCAAGGGAATTGTCTAATTTTTTATCGACTTCATGTCATCAAAAAATATCGTGCGAATACCCTCATTCATTAAAAACTTAGGATAATTTTCCCAAATATCCAATTTCTTCAAAAACTCACACCTTTTAAGTCAAAACTTCGACATTAGGTCTTCGTATCTTCAAAAACCCGTCCGTACCCCTTTTCGGCCAAAACAATTCATTTTTTTAATCAAACGAACATTTTAATAAACAGATATTTCAAAAGGTTCCTATAGAGTACTATAGATACATTGGGTGCTAATACCTTCCCATTGTATAACCAACCCCCGAACCATAGATCTCTTTTCAAAAACGCCTTGTATTCTTATTACTTTTAAAAGTATTATTTACATTGCATATTTAGGGTTTTATTTCGCTCTTTTCCCTTTTCCCTTGGAAACAATAAAGCGCGGTGGCGACTC
The DNA here is from genome assembly GCA_948472305.1 of Vicia faba. Classification (NCBI taxonomy): domain Eukaryota; kingdom Viridiplantae; phylum Streptophyta; class Magnoliopsida; order Fabales; family Fabaceae; genus Vicia; species Vicia faba. The sequence continues at coordinate 1,637,457,070 of OX451739.1, read as the reverse complement.
TTGCTTTTGTGAGACGAATTAATCAATAATTCGATCTCCGATTTACCCCGCTACATTTTTTATCGCTACAAAGGCTGTTTACCTTCAGTGGTTTGAGTCGGTGTCGTTGCTCTGATACCTAACACTCGGGGGGATGAACTCTTATTGCTTTATTGCTGATTTTACTTTTGTTGTTGAATTTTAAGCTGTTTTCGTTAAGTACTTGTTGTTTTGAAGTTGTTTTAGTTGGATAAAGATGTTACATCCTTTTAAGTCGAATATTATGATTCCGCTGTGTAGTTTTGAAAGTTGTTGGTTTTAAAAGACTAATTTATGACGTTGTTGGTTCATCCGAGTTTAAAGTGTTATGTATCTGTTTTAAATGCCATTCTTTTAATTTGAAAGTGTAGCATTCCATTTGTTTGTTAGAAATTTTGTAACTCTGGTCTTATATAATCCGTTGGGTAGAAATGGGGTGTTACATTAGTGGTATCAGAGCAGGTCGGCCCGTCTGGCCAAGTTGTCTAATGTTGTTTGTTCCTTAGTACACGAAAAGTGTATGAAACACTACTGATGCTTGCTTGCCTTTCTAATCGTTTGTTTGCAGGAGTGGAGTTGAAACAAGTGGGGGGAGAAGCTTGTGCTTCTCTAAGATGGTTCAGGCATGAACAATCAGTTTAGTATGTCGGTTACTAAGTATGCTGCAAAGTTAGTTGAGTTGACTAAGTTTTACCCATACTACAATTGCGGCAGTTGATGCAAGATAAGGCTCCAATATTCTCGTTGATGGTGTCGCTATCTGTCAAGAATTAAGCTATAATTAAGGAATTGCAAGTGGTGCGTGAATTTACTGAAGTTTTCCTTGATGAAATTCTTGATGTACCGCCAGAGAGAGAAGTCGAATTTGCTATTGATCTTGTAGATGGTACCAGACTTGTTTCTATGGCACCATACACGATGTCTGCATCTGAATTGTCAGAATTAAAGAAGCAATTGGATGATTTACTTGAAAAGAAATTTGTAAGACCAAGTGTATCACTGTGGGGAGCTCCAGTGTTGCTAGTAAAGAAGAAAGATGGAAGTATGAGGCTTTGTGTTGATTATAGACAATTGAATAAAGTAACGATTAAGAACAAGTGTCCGCTTATGAGAATAGACGACTTAATGGATCAATTGGTGGGTGCTCGAGTGTTTAGTAAGGTTGATTTGAGGTCAAGTTATCATCAGATTAAAGTGAAGGATGAGGATTTCCAGAAGACGACTTTCAGAACATGTTATGGACATTATGAGTATTCGATGATGCCTTTCGGTGTTACTAATGCGCCAGGAGTATTCATGGAGTACATTAACCGTATCTTTCATACTTATTTGGATCAGTTTGTAGTAGTGTTCATTGATGACATTTTGATTTACTCTAAATCAGAAAAAGAGCATGCGATACACTTAAGAATAGTATTGCAAGTTTTGAAAGAGAAGAAGTTGTATGCAAAGCTGTCTAAGTGTGAGTTTTGGTTAAAAGAGGTTGGTTTTCTTGGTCATGTTATCTCAGGTAGTGGCATTTCTGTAGATCCATCTAAAGTAGATGTTGTGTTGCAATGGGAAACTCCAAAGTCGGCTACCGAGATTAGAAGCTTTTTGGGAATAGCTGGTTACTATAGAAGGTTTATTGAAGGTTTTTCTAAGATGGAACTTTCATTGACTAAAATGACTTGTAAAGGTAGAGCTTTTGTATGGGACGTTCAATGTGAAGAAAGTTTTATAGAATTGAAGAAGAGATTGACGCCGACTCCATTTTGACATTACCTAATCCAGGAGAACCTTTTGTGGTATATTGTGATGCTTCTAAGATGGTTTAAGATGTGTGCTTATGCAGAGTGAAAAGATAGTTGCTTATGTGTCAAGGCAGTTGAGGACTCATGAAAAGAACTATCCTACGTATGATTTAGAGCTTGCTACAATTGTGTTTGTGTTGAAGATTTGGAGGCATTATCTTTATGGTTCTAGATTTAAAGTATTTAGCAACCATAAGAGTTTAAAGTATTTATTTGATCAGAAAGAATTGAATATGAGACAATGAAGATGGTTGGAGTTGTTAAAAGATTACGATTTCGGTTTGAATTATCATCCAGGAAAAGCGAATATGGTGGCTGATGTGTTAAGTCGAAAGAATTTACATATGTCAGCAATGATGGTTAAAGAGTTGGAATTAATTGAATAGTTCAGAGATATGAGCTTAGTTTGCAAGGTGACGCTGCAGAGTGTTATGTTGAGAATGTTGAAGATTAATAATGATTTTCTAGATAATATCAGAGAACCTCGGAAGTTAGATGTGAAATTGATATACTCGATGGTTGGGATCGATTAGTCCGAGAATAAATATTTTAAGTTAGATGCGTAAGGTGTGTTGAGATTCTGTAATCAAATTTGTATTCATGATGATGCAGAGATAAAGAAAGTGATTCTCGAGGAAAGTCATAGAAGCAAGTTGATCATTCATCTGGGAGCTACAAAATGTATCAAGATTTGAAGAATTTGTTTTGGTGGTCTGGAATGAAGAGTGATGTGGCTCGGTTTGTGTATACATGTTTAACTTATCAGAAGTCAAAAGTTGAACATCAGAAGTCCGCAGGGTTGATGCAACCGTTAGAAGTTCCAAAATGGAAATGGGATAGCATTTCAATGGACTTTGTAACAGAATTACCTAATACTCCAAGGGGACATGATTTTATTTGGGTGATTATTGATAGGCTTACAAAGTTGGCTCATTTTATTCCTATTAACATTAGTTTTCCAGTATCAAAGTTGGCAGAGATTTACACTAGTGTAATTGTGAAGCTGCATGGTATTCTTTTGTGTATTGTGTCAGATAGAGATCTGAGGTTTACTTCAGATTTTTGGAAGAGTTTGTAAGAGGCGTTGGGTTATAAGTTGAGGTTGAGTTCGGTGTATCATCCTCAGACGGATGGTCAAACTGAAAGGACTATTAAGCCATTAGAAGATTTGTTAAGAGCATGTGTTCTTGAGCAGGGAGATTCGTGGGATACTTATCTTCCGTTAATAGAGTTCACTTATAATAACAGTTACCATTCTAGTATTGGAATTGCACCTTTTGAAGCGTTGGATGGTCGGAGATGTAGAACTCCTTTATGTTGGCATGAGTCTGGAGAAAGTGTAGTGCTTGGACTTGAAATTGTTCGAGAGACTACTGAGATGGTGAAGTTGATTCGAGAAAAGATGAAAACTTCCCAAAGTAGACAGAAAAGTTATCATGACAAGCGAAGGAAAGATTTAGAATTTCAAGCAGGTGACCATGTGTTTTTGAGAGTTACATCTGTGATTCGGTGTTGGGTGAACATTTAAGTCTAAGAAGCTCACTCCTTGTTTTATTGGTCTGTGTCAAATTTCAGACAAAGTTGGCAATGTTGCTTATAGAGTAGCTTTACCGCCTAATCTTTCGAATTTTCATAATGTGTTTCATGTGTCACAACTCCGAAAGTATATTTCAGATCTATCTCATGTGATTCATATGGATGATGTGCAAGTAAAGGATAATATCACTGTGAAGACGATGCCTGTACGAATCGCAGATCATGAAATGAAGACTCTAAGAGGCAAAGAGATTTCTTTGGTGAAATTAGTTTGGGTAGGAGCTGTCGGAGAAAGCATGACGTAGGAGTTAGAAAGAAAGATACGGGACTCCTATCCTGAGTTGTTTGAACAAGGTAAATTTTCGAGGATGAAAATATTCTAAGTGGGAGAGAGTTGTAACGCCCGTTAATTAATTAATTATTTAATTAACTATTTTTGAAATTATTCGTTGAAATTGTAAGATGTTATGTATTGCTGGAATAAGTTGCTAGATTATTACTAGTTAATTAATTAGTTGATTAATGATAGTAATAATGCTAGAATTAGTGAAATACTGGAATAATTATGTTGGGCCTATTTTAATGGTTGGAAGTAGTAGTACAGGGGTGTGTGTCGTTAAGCCCATTAAGAAGGATAATAATGTGAGGTCTTATTTAAATGAAGAATCAGGTCAATTGGAATAAAGAAGTTGTTGGAAACTGGCCGTGAGAAGTGCAGAGTAAAGGAATAAGGAAAAGAAGCGAATCAAGATTTCGATCGGAGATCTGTCAAGTGACTTTCAATCCAAGCTAAGGGTGGGGTTCTGACCTTATAATGGGACTGTTGATGAATATTTTGTAGGGGTTGGTCGTAAGTATAATTGTTTTGCATTGAATTGTTCTGGACCTGTTCTTGAAAGTTACCCGTTTTTACGTTGTGGTTGTTTAGGAATCTTAGGCATGACTGTCTTGTGCAATTGATGAATCTGTTAGTAGGAAATTTAGTTTCCCCATTACTATGTTATTTTGTGCGATTGGTCAGAAATTAATGGTCGAGGAGAATATTGTAAGGTTGGGTTAACGTTCATCACAGACTGGATGAAAACTGTGCAATAGTGTTAAGGCGCACCGTGTCGAGGAGCACAGGTATTTGTATCGAGCGACATAAGGCTGTAAGATGTGCCGAGGAGCATAGGTGTTAGGTATCGAGTGGCACAAGGCTGCAAGGTCGCCGAGGGGAATAGGTAGTTGTGTCGAGCGACACAACTTTGCACGATGTGCCGAGAGGTATGGGTGTCGGCCGGTATAGAGGCATGAATGGAAGGTACCGAGCGGCATGGCCATTGTGTCGAGGGGTATACGTCATTATTAATGTCCCTACTGTTATTCCTGTGCAGGCTATTTAGTTACTTAAATTAGTTTAATAATCTTGGTATAACAATTAAAATTCTTAAGATATTCTATCCCTATATGATTAAATGAATTCTAGTCAAAATAAGTTAGTAGCAGGAGAGATAATATAATTAATAAGTGACTAGAAGTATATAGTCGAATTGCAGGAATAATTATGCAGGACGTCGTAGTATATTTTGGTTAATATGGTGTATTATATACCTTGTTATAGTTTGATAATTTACAGGTGATGATGAATTTTGTTGAGATGCCTCTATTTATTGCAAATATTAAGTTGTAGGCTTACGACCAATGTTGAATTTTGTTGAGTTGTTGTTGAATTATTATTATTGTTGTTACTACATTCATGTTGTTGTTGCATACATATCAGATCAAGTTGGGAGCTCATGCTCGGTAAGTTGGCCTGGATTGACAAATATAAAGTTGAAGGCTTATGCCTTGTGGATGCCTCTATTTATTGGCAGATTATTAAGTTGGGAGTTTTGCTCCGTTGATACCACATGCATATGCATGAAAACAAGTCGCATTTCATGTTGTATCATGAGTTGTTGTATGGATGAATTAATTGTGTTAAAGGTTGTTAAAGAGTTGCGAAGTGGTGATTTTGTATGAACTGATTCTAATATACTATTTATCATGCATTCTATTATATTGTTTGATATCTCACCCCTTATGTTTGAATGTTACCCTATGTCAGTAACGTGTAGGTAATCCAGAGTGAAGGTTGTTTACCTTTAATGGTTCGAGTCGGTGTCGTTGCTCTGATACGTAACACTCGGGGGGATGAACGCTTATTGCTTTATTGCTGATTTTACTTCTGTTGCTGAATTTTAAGTTGTTTTCGTTAAGTACTTGTTGTTTTGAAGTTGTTTCTGTTGGATAAAGATGTTACATCCTTTTAAGTCGAATATTATGATTCCGCTACGTAGTTATGGAAGTTGTTGGTTTTAAAAGACTAATTTATGATGTTGTTGGTTCATCCGAGTTTAAAGTGTTATGTATCTTTGTCAAATGCCGTTCTTTTAAGTTAAAAGTGTAGCATTCCATTTGTTTGTTGGAAATTTTATAACTCTGATTTTATATAATCCGTTGGGTAGAAATGGGGTGTTACAGTTCACTTGCGGGTCACGTTTGACGTCTCCTTATCTGCCTGAGTGCGTCATGCATGAGTTCGGATGTATGCAGTATATTCCCATAGATCCTTTTGTTTATGCTCCTCCCATTGTGAAACATAGAGATATTGATGTTACGTTTGATGGTTATGTTAATAATCTGGTACCGGATGAGGCACATAGTACCATAGATGATAGCGACTAGAGCTACATAAACGGTTACATTCCATGGTTCTTATGGGTATCACATCCTTATATGATACATAATGCTTCAAGAGATCCACCTAGGCCAGCTCATCATGAGATACTAGAGGAGGAGCATGCTAGGGTAGATGATGTTATTAATGCGTTGCCTATGTGTCGTGTATCATGAAAATTGGGTAGGCAGGTATTGACGAAGGACTCCTTCCGGATGGCTCTGAGGCTAGGGGTGTTGTAGATTCTATGATGGTGGAGGCTCGAGAGGCTCTGCAATACAAGAGGCAACATATGAACATGGGGGCATGAAGCTGAGGCCGACTCCGAGTCCATCATATTTAGTATATTATATTACTTGTAGTATGGATTTATTTTGGGATGTATTTTATTTATCGACTTATTTATAACTTTTGGATTGGATTTACGTACTCTTGACTTATAAGCTTATATATGTCATTTTCTTCATAAGTTTAGTATTGTCGAATCATAGTATACCTTCTAACTATTTGATCTGAGAATCACTTAAAAATTATCAAAATTTACTGTCTGTACTGGATATGGAGATACATCTCAATGCTTTATGTAGATATATCTTTCAAATAATCCAACTCTTATCAAATAAAGTAGCTTCCTGAGACGCATCTCCGAAACAATCTAGCTTTGATAAAAAAAGGTGCGTCCGAAGATACATCTCCAAAAACCGAGGGCCATTTTGGGAATTACATAGGATGTTTTTCAAATACATAAGGTGGGTTAAGAAATTTCCAAATTGATTTGCAAGCTTGAAAGTCAGCTTATAACTCTCAGCTATTATTTCCTGGCAATTTCTTTTTGCCCCCTGTTACATTCTCCCATGCTCCTAGCGAAATGTCAAAAATGCCATCTATTTTCAGAGATACATCTTCGAACACACCATTTCTTTATTTTACTTAAATTAAATTCAGAGATGCATCTGCGAAGGTATATTTTAGAGATGTTTATCTGAAAATGTCCTGATACTGAAAAACAAACAAAAACCAAAAAGATGACAATATGATCAGATTGAAAACCAAACCAACATCAACACCAACACCAACTTGACATTAAATTAAAACACTCAACATTACATAAATAGTCATTAAAATAAATTCAACATTACATATTATTATAAATATGACATTGTAACATAATGATTATATCCTCGACAAATCTTTGAATCCTTGCATCTACTTCAATCATACCCTTTGATCATAATGGTGTAAAACACTCCACATAACCTTTAAATTTTCATCCGACTTCAGTTCAAAATTGGTGAAATGTATCTTCCATTCGCTGTCAAACAAGGGTGAAAGATACTCGAACTTGACAACTCTATAATTTAATGGAAAGCATAGATGAGTATTTCATTTGGATATCTGATCTGCAATGGATTTTCCTCGGTGACTCTAAATAGAAGTGGCGGCTTCTCGCTATTGAAACACACAAATGCAATGTGGGAATATGCACTCTCTAGTTTTTGTGTGTTATGTAGAAAAACTGTGTTGAGAGACACCCTATTTATACAAGTATTGGGTCACGTTGGACGTTAGAAACCTTATCATGTCATCGAGTTACTTTTTATGTATGTATCTCTGGTTAAACCCCAATTTTTTTTTACTAAAAGGGTGACTTCAGAGATGAATATCTAAAAATGTCACTAATTCATTTTTTTAAATATGTGAGGTTTATTCATATATGTATATCCGAAAACATACATGAACCAGAAGAAATTTCCATCATCCTTAACATTTGCAATCCACTCAATGTGTTTCTGCATAAAAAGCGACCTTTCTTCAATGAATTAAATATTCAGCATCAGTGGTGAAGGAGTAGTTTGCTAATGCGAACACCCTTGTACACACTTTTTTGAGAGTTAAGAGGTGGAGAATATGAGAAATATGAATCAACATGTTCAAATTATGATGGAGATGAATTTGTTGAATTGTCATCTTGAGTCGATTTTACCTTTTTAGGGGCAACTTGGGTTTAACTGGTTCTCAATGAGGTTTCAAATATGTGGTTTCCGGATAGAAAATCTCCCTCAACTGCTCTATATGTGCAGTTTCATGGTGACACATTCCTTAGAAAGTATATCTTGGATTATTTTCCACTCGGTCTAGATAGTTATACCTACTTTACCATCCTTCATCACATCATTATAATCAAAATAAAGTCTTTGCCAGTGATTGTACACTTCATCCACACGTATCGGGGAATTAATCTTCATTTTTTTGCAATGATACAAGCACATGAAAGACCATAAGTCTTCCAAACTGTACATTCATACTTGGACTTATCTAAACCTGTCTATTCTACCCGCTTTGCTTCGTGAAAGATGAAATTAAACCCCGACCGAGATATGCACCCAACCAACTTTGAATAGAGAATATTATCTTTGAATCAATGTTCTTGCACGGTAATGCTCTTACCAAAAGTAGTTTGTATTTTGGTATATTAGTTTTGGAGCATTTGGTTCACCCCGTTCCAAACTCTACATAAATCACCCTTACTATCACCCAACCATTTCTTCAATGTTGAATGTGCAGATTCGACTTTGTTAGTTGTTGTATTATCGAGGTGACTAACCTGATCGGTTCAAGCACATACAATTTTCTCCTTCACTTGGTCCAGAATAGTACTATCAACGTATTTCAAGAAATCTTTTCCACCACCACACAAGGTTTGACCATTTTCCATCCTCATCCTTGATTTTTTGGTGCCTATCACGGGTTTGATCCGAATCCTCACATATTTAGTAATGTGATATTGACAAAGTAACGCATAGGATATAGGAAACACCTTTGCAACCGAATTTATTAGGGTCATGTCTTGATCAGTGAAAATTACCTTTGACATGTTTTCTTGGTCATTCAACAAAGTCTTGCATATTTCCAAGGTCCATGAGGATAATGAGAAATATGTTGAACAACTTAATACTTTTAGGATGAGTCCAAAATATGTCACGAACAATGACTTTATCGTCACAAATCGTGTACCTAGAAACATAATAGTTTTTATCCAAAAGTTTCAAATGTTGTTGCATTTCGGATCTTTGACCCCTTATCGTCGTGTTGTTTCGATAACGCACATTGCATACCTGCTTGATATTTGAAACACTTTCTGGGGTTTCCGTTTCAAATCTGCAAGTGTATTTTTCAGCACCACTTTGATTAAAGACATGTTCGAAATAATTTCCTTCTCCTCTGATTAAATGAAATATACGATGGGATGATCAACTAGCTATTTTTGCAAGGCATGATTATGTATTCCAAAAATCACATTAAATTTACACATTTTATCCACCTTACAATATCTGCACAATTTAAATGGACAATCACATTTTCTCGTTTTGGTGTCATCATGTTTCAAATTCTGAATCGAGGGAACATAAGTGTCACTTCTCTCGCATCTCCTCTAGTTTAAGGCAATATACGATGGGATGATCAACTAGATATTTTTGCAAGACATGGTTATGTATTCCAAAAATCACATTAAATGTATACATTTCATCCACCTTACAATATTCGCACAATTTAAACGGACAATCACATTTTCTCGTTTTGGTGTCATCACGTTTCAACTTCTGAATCGAGGGAACATAAGTACCACTTCTCTCGCATCTCATGGATACAAATGGTTGTTTTATATTTGAACCTTCTGATTACAATGCCAAGCCCCAAATTCTTGGCTACCATGCAGACCCATTGAAACATATGTTCACGAGCAGTAAACAATTGTTCATTTTTGAAATGTTAACCAATATATATCTTAACAAGAACCAATTTAACATCATCCTTAACTTCATATGGTTTAACATCATGCTTCACTTCATCCATTTTAACATCATCCTTCACTACATCTGGTTTTACATCATTACTTACATCAGCTTTGGAAAACATATCTAGGTGCACCACATCTACTAATAACCAAAATAGAAAAATGCTTAAAAACATTAACAAAAAATTTCGGATACAAATCCGAAATTATGGCAGGTGAGTTTGAATATGTAAATCCAGACATGACATACATTTTTCAGCTTAACAACAAGATTAATGCAAATAATGAAGAATGAAATGAGTAAGCTTTACCTTAAATTGCAACTTCTTTTGCTCCCTTTGATGTGATAAAGTCCAAGAATGTTAGTTTGGAATCAAAAAGTTGGTTGAAAATGAATTATTTTAAGGGTTTTGATTATGGAGGAGATTTTAAGTGTGAGAGAGATGATCATGCAAGGTGGCCATATATTCAACTTTTAGTCGGAGATTTTCAAAGATACATTTCCAAAAATATCACTAAGTGGTTAAATGATAAACCATCTTAATGAAACTGCTGTGAAATGGCTTCAGGTGTATTTTTGGAGACGTATCTGCAAATTAACCTCATAAAAACTTGTAGTTGCATCTCCGAAATAAATTTTGAAAAGAAAAAAAGAGATTTTGTGCGTTCAGAAATGTATCTTCAAAAAAACCCAAAGATATTTTAGGGTTTTCAGGGGTCCGTTCCACACCATAAAGATGGAAAATTAAATTCCCTATTTTCTTTGTCCTTCAAACAATTACAATGAGAAAGGAATTATGTCCCCAACTACAAGGTTCTTAATTACTTCATAGAGTATTAAGTACGGAAAATGAGTTTTTTTAGCTGTTAAATGTAGAACTCCACAAGTAAAGAGAAAAAAAGTAAATTTCCAACAAAATGTACAAGTGCAGTATTTAAAAACAAAACTAATCTTACTTGTCAATAAATCGTGGTATTCAAAATCCATCCTTTTTCAACTATTTCTATGAGTAATGCATTTTTCTTTATTTCCATGGGAATGCATTTTCTTTCTGATACTAGGTGTATGTGGCGAGCCACACTCTTTTTCTTCCTGCACAATGCTTTTATTTTCCTTATCCCCGTGTGCAACCCAGCCTTATAATG